>CM068968.1:50307400-50321148 GCA_035128595.1 Eptatretus atami
AAGAGAGAGATACATCACCCACCCCCAACAGGCGCGCCAGACGGCGGGTTATGCTAGTTATTATTATTTTGTACTGAATGGATGAGACGACAGTAAAATGGAACGGAATAAAAGTTTCAAAAACTTAGATCTCATCGATCTGATAATCTCGACTGTTTCACTTCACATCCTTGTTTGAAAAAAGCGATGAAAGCTGTATCATTTAACAGAGAATGCAATTTCGGTGAATTTCACAGCAATTTCTGTGTAGATGGCGGTGTCTTTCTTGCTTTGGGATCCTGATTGTATGTGATGTGATGTGAAGTAAGAGTTGGCCACCATGCACCAGAACAATCGGTTGGAGTTATTTATTTGTATATTATATTTTTCCCATGTGTGGCGTTCGGTTTTCGTAAATGCGAGGTTGTTTTGCAGTGCTGCAAGAATCTTTTTGGTTTTGTGTTAGATTAAAACTTTTTCAAAATGATTTCACACCCTCGGCTATAAACGGGTTAATTGGAAGTTCGGTCATCATCATCGTTCAGATGCAGTGCAAGGCTGTGGGGTAGCATCATTGGCTAAGGGTGTGATTGTGCTGCTGATGCAATGCCCTTGCTTGTTAGGTCAGAATTTGTAATCTGTTAGGGTGCTGACGTTTTCTTTTTTTTTTTGTATACAATTCAAGGCTCGTGAAGAGCTTAATACACAGAAACGTATAACGAGGCAGGAGAGGAAGCACAAATTAGTGGGGAACAAAGCAATAGGATATCTGAAAGGGAGAGGGATGGGGTGGGGTACACGGGTAACAAGATCGTACTACAGGGAAACTTTCAGAAGGAAAATGGAAATATGAAGGAGGTGGGTTTGGGGTGGATTAACAGGGGTGGTAGAAATCAAGATTTTGGATGGGGAAGATATGAGATGGTGGTGAACAGCTGTTTTTAAGACTGGAGGGAGGAGTGGGGATTGAAGAGGGTGTGGGAGTTTATTCCAAAGGCGGGGAAAAAAAGAGGATGTGAAAAGTGAAAGGTGAGCAGTGATTCGTGATTTTGTAGTTTTACCAGAAGGGGGTTGTTGCGGACCTTGAGCACCTGCGGAAATAGGTGGGGACAAATCACAGACACAGCAGGGGTGGGGGGGGGGGGGGGCGAGACGCGGAGAGGAGACTGTAGAAGACAAGACCACCGACCTGCCTGCGGTGAGAGAGTGGACAGACCCAAACACTCAGCTTCATCGTGGGAGATACCAATGATCTAAAAGCCTTGGTTTCCACAGCGTGAAGCAAGAAAGGTGAGAGGCAGGAGCACCAGCCAGAGGGGAGAGCAGTACTCATCAGTCTGCGGACGAAAGCTTTGTTTGTGGTCAGGAGCTCAAGTAGGCCGAGGAAGGACTTTGCACGACAGAGGATCCAGTTGGTGACTGGCTTTGGAGGCCAGGTTGGAAATGTGGCTTCCAGGAAAGATCATGGCAGATAGTGAGTCCGCAGAAGAATTGTGCATAGACGGGAAGAAGGGTAGGCCTTAGGGAGGGAGCCTGATATGACAAGACCGATGAAACTCATCAAATAACCCAAATTTTGAAAAACACCGAACTCTGAACACACAGTAAACCGAGGCAACCTGACAAACAACGACCTGAATGATATCTTTGGAGAAAGTTGGCCAAAGACCCCTGGAAGAGACCAACCATTGCCTCAAAAACAGAACCGGATAGCTCACGTACTCCTCACGAAAGACACCGTGGGGTCTTTAACTCCACCAACGAATACTGGCAGACGGATGCCCGTTGAAATGTGCATCGAGTGATGCACACACATTGTGTTGACATACATTGTGACGTGAGTGTGCGTAACTCTGGAGTCTAGCTCTAGAACACCTGTCAGCTGGTAGTTTGGGTGTAACGTTGCATTAATGGAACACATTGCAATGTGCTTTTGCATTTTCTGTATTGCTGAGCTGAGTGACCTGTGACAATTCGGACACATCTTGTTTGTAAATCGACTTGATAATGCTTAAACACCGCTCATTGGTCAACTGGTGAGATTTATGACTTCCGCCGTGCATGCGGCTAAACTCAAAATGAAAAACATCCAAGTGAGAGTGTGTGAAACCTCATTAAAAATTCACACCTGTGCAAGGGACCGTACCTTTTGACCACACTGAAATACCCAGGCACAGAATGGAAACTGATGAGTTTGTTGAAAGAATGTACTATTTTACTCCATGAAAAGTCTGTGTGTCCATGTAAACTGCACCCTGCTTTATCATTTGTTATTGACTAATCCTTGGCCTAAACTGGCTCTTTGCCTTGCCTCTGATAAATTTTCCTATAGGTGGGGCGCAAAGAAGCACAATCACGACATGGACGCAGTCACTACCTTTTTCCTATGGTGAGTAATGTGGCAGCAAAAGGAGATGTTGCGAGTGTGGTGAAATTGGTTATTGATGTCTGTCGGTTTTGTCATGCATGTTGCGTGCTCGGTGCAGGTTAAGGAATCTCCAAAAGTGATGAGCAGTTCAAGGAGGGGATGAAGCTCGAAGCTATTGACCCCCTCAATTTGTCCCACATTTGTGTTGCAACAGTCAGAAAGGTGAGTAAAGGCTTTGGGTCCTCTGATTTACCTGCTTGGGGGAACTAACACCATGCTGGTTTAAATTGCACAATGTGGCCACCTGCTTAATGTGGCAGCTCAACAGAAAGGTGACTGTGTAGTGCAGGTTAAATCTTGACGGAGCAGGATACTGCGAGTCACATCCTGATTGGTCAGGCCCTTTGCTTACAGTAAACCATGCCTCCTGCAATGATGTGCCTTTTCATTAATTATTTATTTTATTCTGGCCTTTCATATATTTGCACATGCATCGTTTGCTTTGAAAGTTTAATGATATTATTTGCACATGTTTAGATGGACCTTTTTTCTTTTTTTCATAGGCCTGGTGATTCAAATTGAGTTCCTCAGTTGCGCTTTGCTTTCCAATCCCTTGCCAGTTTCTCGCCGGAGAGAGTACTTCATCAAGTTGTGGATAAAGGCTGTGTAGAATGTAGATAGATGAGAGTTCAGGTGTGCCAGGAAGGACTTTGGCACCACAGAGGTGCCAGTTGGTGACTGTCTTTGGGGCCAACTTGGGAATTAGGTTTGCCCAATACATGCCAGGGGCAGTCCATAAACTACCTTAAACGCGATATAAATTCGAGAATGTAATTTGTGTAGTTGTAGACAACATATGTTATATCTATGGGTAAGAGTCATGTTTTGGCCTGTTTTTAGATTCTGCCAACATGGAGTGTATGACGTCAGGAGAGCAGTTCCAAGATGGGCGCTCCTTTGAAGCATGCACCAGGGAGGAGCAACGTCTGTCATCCGTTTCTTGGGAAGTGAGTTGGTGAATCCATGAAATCCATCGCAGAATGAAGATGCAATACGGTGACGCATGTACACCTGCTGCAGCGATAAACGACTGGGCCAAGAAGTTTAAAAGTGGAGTTCTTCAGTTCGGTGTGAGTCGTCTCGGCATCCACCTTGCAGACACTTTGCGGACCCCAGCACATTGTGAATGATATGCTGTGTTGAACCATTGCTAAATGTTTAATTCGGAGACCACTTCATCCAGTGTAATGCGACAGTTTTCCTTGGTATGGCGCTCAACTTCTGCAACCATTTCTGGTGTGTCAGCTGTGTGGAGGCCGGCCGAGCGAGCAGCGTTTGCCACACTGGACACTCCACTTTTACACTTCCTGTCCAGTGTACACCTGCTGCAGTGATAACATGCGTCACCATATTGCATCTTCATTCTGCGATGGTTTTCATGGATTCACACCCTCACTTCCCAAGAAATGGATGACAGAATGTTGCTTCTCCCTGATGCATGCTTCAAAGGGAGCCGCCATCTTGGAACTGCCTCTCTGACGTCATACGCTCAATGTTGCCAGATGTAAAAACAGGCAGAAACATGACTCTTACCCATAGATATAACAGATGTTGTCTACTAATACACACATTACATTCTCAAATTCACCCCCCGAAATCCGGATCAGTGGCTCCGTTTGATGTTAACTGATGAATGACCAATAATCTTTGTCTGTTTGACAGTCACCGGGCCGAGGCTCTGTGTTGGAGCCGATGCTTTGGTGGGGACTGTGTCCAATGGGGATCGGCGGAGTGCCGTCCATGTTGTTGAGATGCAGCATTTCAGAAATGCTGCGCTTGATGATGTCCGACGGATCTCCTCCCACACCTTGACGATACAGCTGCAGATCATCGGAAGGCCGACCTTTCCATCTCCGATGAACGCCGGCAGTCTCTTCAGTCAACATAATGCTCAGCCAACGTAGCGACGTTAGTAATGGAGAAAATTCAAACCGAGATGCATGTGGCCAAAATGCTCCTCAGAATCCGGGAAAATCTTGGCGGGAAACACGTCATGGAATGTTGATTTTCAACTGATGAAATACTAAGTCCCGGAAATAGGAAAGTTCGTCTGGTGGTTCACTGAGATGCAGCTTATGTTCCTCGAAACCTGGATCGGATACAAAGGAGTAATCCACGGGAAGCAAGTTAGGAACCGCTGATGGAAACGAGGAAACACAAAGAGAACCAAGAACCGAGCAGCACTGGTACTTCTTAACACTTCACCGTCCCACGTGGCTCCTCACTCTCGTGAGATTTTCTCTTCCTTTTAAATCCATTTCCTGCTCTCGTATGGAAAAGTAACTCGGGTCGATTGGTTGTTCCGAGTTGTAAAACATGCCCAACTAATCCAGACTTTCTAGCGTAGCGTCAGCGTGTAAGGAACCGCTTGTTGGGTTAATTCTGCCTGCACAGATGTTCATGTAGTAAATGATGATTGTAAAAGAGAGTCACCACTACAAGTCCCTCGTCTATCCAAACCCTTCCGCTGTGCACGAACAATGACGATGGCTGGAAACTTGTCTTTGGGCAGTGTCTTCCTCTTGAACACGACATACGAGGAGCTTGGCATGGCAAGCTTAATTTGAGTTGAGTGCTCCGTTATTGGACTCTAGCTATTGTGAATAATTTGATGTGAGACCAGGTGTGTTCTTCTTCTTTTGTGTTCAATGGTGTTTGAGAGCCGCGAGCTCTATATCCGCCACGCACCTAAATTCCGGTTGTCTCAGTTTATTTTTATTTATTAATTTCTGCACACGGTTAATAAAACACGACAACTCTTAACACTGACCGATTTGTCAAAATTTAAATGGTGGAGTTGAGCTTAACAGCAGTTCTTACTGCTCCAAAAAAAGTTAATTTGGAACATAACTGAATTCAGCATCGATTGTTTTTGAGACCGATTTACTTGTTTTAATTTTAATTTTTTCTATACCCATGTATTAACCGCACCCCCAACTTTTAACCTTTTTTTGCCGGTTAAAAAAAAAAAGTGTGGTTTATACAACCAAGAAAATACGGTAATTTTATTTTTACTTTGTTTCATGCTGCCACAGCAACAGCCTCATGAGCATACACACACATTTCCCCGTTCAAACCGCACGTCATTCCCCAACGGTTGTTTAACTTGAGACACTCACCACGACGCTACAACCTTCGTCAAATCACACAACGCCTTCTAAAAATCCCCACAGTAACCAATGCTCGACCTCACAACGCTTCAACGTTACATCCTTGTGACGAACCCTGACGAAGCACAATGACCACAGTCGGCACCCAGGACCTTGGGATGCCGGGAATGGAGACATCACGGAGCCTATGAGTCCGGAGCATATTGGCGTGTAGCTCGAAGTGCAAGTATGCACTGGGTCCGTTTAACGTCATCTAGGTAGCCCTGGCACTCCGCTAAATAATGACCCTCACTTGGAGCCCAGCACACATTATGGCTGGAGAGCACTCCCAAAATCCTGCCACCCATCTTGATCTCAGAGCCTCTGTTGCGTGGCTGAGTTTTGTGAGTAATTGAGGCCATTTTTGGATTCAGTCTGGTGGGGCTACTTCTTGGGGAGCATCTCCGTCCAATAGCAGCGCTTGGAATATGCCTACAGGGTATTTTGATCCGATTTTGGCTCCTTCTTCGCCCGGCTCTACAAAATAGCTGCAAACGAGTCGAGAGATCAGTCGCGCGGGTCATCGGCGCTCTGCTTCAGCTTCGTTCTGCAGCCAGTCTCTGTTAGCATTTACATTTACAGACTTTCTCACATGCCACATTAAGCTATTACCTCACATGTTCTGTCTCTCCCATCTTTTCTCGTCTACTGTAAACACACGAATACTAAGAGCAACTACAAACATGTACTCCTTCACTCTTCCTCTTCTGCATGACATTCACATCCAATTTACACTTCATTTTCACCTCCCACTCACAACCACAGACACCTATAGTTTTCTCCCCCCCCCCCCCTGCCCGCCCTCCTGAGCAACTGGGAAGCGTGGGCCCATCGGCCACGCCAGGTATTGAAAGAGGTCGTAAACACCTCGACTGTCTCTCATCTTTCTTGCTGTCTAATTTCCTCGGCTGTGTGTCTGATGGCGCTTGTATTGTTTGCATAGAATAAGATTGTGGAGTTAATATCGGTTTAGCTCTTCCCTGTGTCCTCTCTTTTGGTGAATTAATTGCATTTCTTTTGCCGCACCTCATCAATCCTTGCTTTCCCCTGCTGTACACATTGCTAATAAGACCTTTTATTACTGTGCCACATGACCTTTCCACGCCCTTGCTTTATTAATAAATTGCCCTCATTATAAATTGTACCAGCTCGTTCTGTCTTTTCTTCATTGGTCCAGCGTAGTCTGCACTTTAGTTTAGCCGGGAATTTCTACCCATTAATTGGCTCTTATTAGCCGGTGCATACTTGGCAGCTCTGTCTGGCTGCATCTGATACGGTAAATTCCACGTAAGTACGCATCGAGAGCATGTGACCCCCCCCCCACCTTTGTAAGGCCGTCGAAAGGTAAGTTATCACATGGAGTAGTGTAACCCTGCCAGGCTGGCAGTTCCAATCGGCATTTGTGGTTGCTTAGCAACCCACCGGTGTGCGGCGTTATCTGTGCCTGGCGGCCTCATGACCATGCGTTCATGAGGGACCCGAGTGCTTCCCCTCATAGCAAGCCTCAATCCCCGGATCCGTAACAATATCGTTGAAGTCACATTTTACATTGTGTAATTTCTGTGGGTACTGTTATTATTCCTGATGGTTACGAGTGAGAATTGAGAACACATTGCATGACGACGATGCAGATATAAGCAAAACTTTTGAAGCAATCTCTTAACGTCCACGGTACTGAAGACAATTTCCTGATGATTGGTATTGACGGGATGGAAGCGCAATGGAGCAGACTGGTTCAGTTACAATGCTTCTCACCCTCCATTTCCCTGTTGGATACTGTGAGCTCAACCAAATCGAGCTGACACCCCACGAGGTCTGAGCACTTTGGTTGATTCTGCTGAAATTTTTGAAACGCTTACTTGTTTAAACTTGCAGTGCCAGCGGTGTGCCGTTGACATTTTGTGCGTGTGAATTTTTGTGCGTGTGAATTTTTGTGCGAGTAGGCTACAGCAAAAGGCCTTTCAACTGGTTTGAGTACCTCCGGGCACGAACTCTGTTGCTGCACCTGTTGGCTCTTCAACGGTGCACGGTTTTTTGGCATCGATCAGGCTTTTAGTTGAAGCATAGGACGGCAATAGCATAGAGGAATTAATAGCCCTTTCCCCAGGAGCTTCCTAAGCATGGCTTCTTGGTGGCCCACAAGCTGGAGGCCGTGACCTCATGGAGCACGCCTGGTATGCGTCGCGACGGTGGGTGCGTATCGTGCACGTTTGCTCGTGTGCACTTCGATGGCTGGGAGATGATTACGACCAGTGGTGGACTGCGAATCGGTGGACCTTTTTCCGGTCGGCTGGTGGCGAGATGGCTGTTCAACTGCAACCACCCACATCCCCAGGTGAGCTGTAGCTTACATCCGCGTGCCGTCTTCCGGCGCTTATTTTTCAGTGGTTTTGCACAGTGGGGAGGGGAGGGTGACATTTCCTTGACCATAAACTCATTACAATAAATGATATTTTTGTTTCCTTGACCATTACAAATAACGCTATTTGCAATTTATTTATTTTGTTTTCTTTCCACAGTCCCTGCCATTACAAATCCCATTGGTGTTAAACAGAAGAAAAAGGGAAGATCTCAAGCTTATAAGGGTCACAAAAAAAGTGAGTTCACAATGTAGATCAGCACGGCCACAAAAAGGTACACAGTGGAACTGCAGACATGCCACGTGAGCTGTACTGTGTGCATTGCAGAGAGAAAGGTCTCCATTGGAAGGCGCCCGCTGCCCTATGCCAACCTAACCTCACCATTGGAACCCAGTCGCAGTCCTCTGTACCCTGGAGATGACGACATCACTTTTAACACCTTTGCGGGCAAACACAAAGTGATTTTTTCCAGCCAACGGGGCTGCTTGATGGGAGCACTCGGGTAAGTCCCACATCTCCGAAAAAGAAAACGTTTGTTTTCTTCCCTCCCACCTCCCCACCGCCCCCGCAATAATGCAAAAGGGGTAATTTGCTTGAATGTTAAGTTGAAAACGTTTGCAACATTCAGCATCCCTTGCCTTTCGGCCAATTGGTGTTCAAGTTTCTATGATGGAGGTTTTTGCAGTTGAAGCATCACCAGCAACATGGCTTGTCATCCCCTCCACAGACCTGACGGTGAAGGACGACACCGAGTTATTGTCGATGGCTGTCATGAGTGAGCCTTCACTTCCCGGCAGTCGGAGTGGTTTTGGAGTCCTGTGAGCAAATGGGTCACACAGCGCAGAACAAAAGTCCATTTTCATAAGAAGACCTCTTTTGGGTCATTTGACCCCGTCTTTTGGTGGTCCCTTTATCCTCTGATGTTATGGTGTTTTATTTAGTTACTGGTTTATTGAAAGAATTGTAAGAAAAAAAAAAATTATGTTTTTTTTTACAAAACATTCTACACCATTTTTATTTTCTGGTACATGAGACTTCAAGTCATGGAACTTGTGAAACTCCAAGTTGGCAGCCAGCAGGAAGGAGAAACCTACCTGGAAACGTGTCTCACACCTTTCTCTTGGTGGGAAATTGCTTGTTTGTGACGTTTTCCCATTGCAGTATGCTTGTTCATTTCTTCTCTCCGTTTTGTTTCCAGCTTGTGCTGGAGCCAGGGACAGGTGCCGGACCAGGATCATAGTTTTTTGTTTGCTTGGAAAACAGCTCTGGGTGAACCGATGGCACCATCGGATCACTCGGATCCTTTTTTCCAAGTGCTTGTCATGCTGCTTTAAGCTATAAATACGATGGTCCACTCAAATATTCTTTTGTGTTTGATATTTCCTTTTTTTTAATCGTTAATGTTAGCCATTTTGTATAACATGCTTGTTGTTATTATTGTGATATTGGTTTACCTCCCGTTTGTTGAGGAAAGACTCCTGCGAACACTGCAAACCTCTGGTTGTAAACAAAAAAAAAAACAAAAAAAAATATTTTTAAAATATACTTGTTTTTTTTTCTTTCCTATTTTGTATTGTGGTGTAAAAGTAAGCACTTTACAGTAGGCCTGTGTAAATACCTCATTCGGTAACTGGCTGGTCCATAATGTACTGGGTCGACGTTGTGGTGATGATGCATTCGTGCTCGATCATTTTTCCGGAACGCTTTTTCAGGAAGAAAAGGGATTTGTATTTTTCGTTTTGCTACAATTCCACACTGGTTCCACCAACGCTTTGCCAATGTGGCGCGACACCATTGAGCACGCCGTGTCGTCGTTCGGTTCGGGTTTGGCTCGTCGTGTCCACC
Source organism: Eptatretus atami (assembly GCA_035128595.1). Lineage (NCBI taxonomy): Eukaryota > Metazoa > Chordata > Myxini > Myxiniformes > Myxinidae > Eptatretus > Eptatretus atami. The sequence goes on from CM068968.1 coordinate 50,317,162, forward strand.
AAGCGAACCGTGCCGCAATCTGAGGAGCTCATCTGAATGTGCAGTCGGAGTCTGCTGCCTGGATAAAGGTCGTTTCACAGTCTGGTTAAAAACACACTGCTGAAGCTGGAACTACGAGGGTCTGTGCCGAGGCTGTGCGATCTATCTATAGTAACGCCGTGCTCCGGTCCAAGTGGCCTGTTTGTTAATCCGAGATGCCAGACCGGGCCGTCGAGCTCTTGGCATGACTTGTGCTGATTGAGACGCAAAAATAGATTTGTGTCAGTGGGTTGACTCTTGTGCCATTTTTTTTTGTTTGTTTCCCTCCATGACCCACGCTTGTGAATGTGAATGGTTCGAGTCATCGCTGGCTCGAAGTGGATGATCTTTATATATTTTGATTGGTATTTCTTTTGCGTTATGCCACGGGCTAAGTTGCGCGGTTGGTCTCGATCGCTTTGTTGGGAAGGGGACACTGGGAACACAAAAACAGCAAACCTTTCGGGGGGTTTTTTTTTTTTTCCAATGGTGTGAAAGATTTGGGTTTTTTTTATTTATTTAAAACTTGATGGAGGGATTGGGTTTAAGTTGCATTTGTCTCACTGCATGTCATGGTGCATATACTTTTTATATGCTACAACAGCTGTAACAATCTTAAAAATAAAATTAAAAAAAAGTATTTCTGTATGAAAAGGTGCTTTCTGTATCCTGTTTCCATGGCAAATAAAACTCAACTTGTTTTGCAGTTTGGTGTGGTTTATATGCATTTGTTTTAAAATGGATATTAAATTTGTTCATAGCTTCCTATGGCTGGCAGGATGGAAGAAAGGTATGCACACTTGCCTCTAAGTTGTCTAGCATTGGTTTCAATCCTGACCCAGCTGTAAACTCTCATCCTGGTCGTGGTGTTTCACAGGCAGGGTGACTCATCGATGTGAGTGCCGTCCCTGGATGGACGTTAAACAAGGCTTCCCATCTGCCAGCATCCGTTGGTCGACGTTAAAACCCCATGGTGTCCTTCACACCGACACTCTGGACAGAGATCGAGATATTCCTTTGGTTTATTAGAGGTCGTATTATTTTATTTAATTTATATAATATGTAGACCTACCCACATCTCTCACCTGTGAATGGAGGGAATAGCCAATCACCTCTCACCTCATCAACTAAGCCCAGATGGCTGGGATTATAAAATCAATTGACACCTCCATGCTCTTTCCAGCCATAGAAGCCTGCATAAAGCAACCAAGAAGACCTACGCAAGCAGGTGCTTTGCTGTTGCAAAACCCTTCCCAGAATTCCTCCACAGGTATAAGACGCTCACGAATAGCACACATGAGAATCCCAATGCTACACACCCCTCAGATGCTGGATCGGTTTTATCGCTTATGGCGATTCAGGAGCGCAGACAGCAGATGCAATCAATGAGGCTCCACGCATCGACCACGTGCAAATGTCAAAAGCAGTTGATCTAATCAGATTCATTGGATGTCTGTCTGTTTGTTCATGTTTTTTTGGCAAGACACGAGGACTGACGACACCAACTTTGACACACAGCCCAAGTCCGATCCGGGATTGTCCGAAGGTATTTTCCATCCATCACCTGTCTTTAAAGAATCACTTTTCCTGGCTTTTTCCATTTATATGCAATCTCATTGGTGAACCACACGTCACGTACATAACATGGCTGAGCACATCTAATTAATCGAGCTTGTGTCTTACCACCAATTCCACCATGTAACATGTGGTGAGTTTAAATTTCCTCCGTTGAACGGTTTTGATGTACACTCAATATGTTCTATAATCAAATGGTCATGTAACATGTGGTGAAGTTTAAATTTCCTCTGTTGAACGGTTTTTAATGTACACAATATGTTCTATTTCAAATGGTCATGTAACATGGGTAAATTTAAATTTCCTCCGTTGAACGGTTTTTGATGTACACTCATATGTTCTATATCACATGGTCATGTAAACTGTGGTAAAGTTTAATTTCCTTCATTGAACGGTTTTTGATGTACATCAATGTTCTATATCAATGGTCATGTAACATGTGGTAAGTTTAAATTTCCTCTGTAAACGGTTTTTGATGTACACTCAATATGTTCTACACAAATGGTCATGTAACATGTGGTAAAGTTTAATTTCCAGTTAAACGGTTTTGATGTACACTCAATATGTTCTCTATCAAATGTCATGTAACATGTGGTAAAGTTTAAATTTCCTCCGTTGAACGGTTTTTGATGTACACTCAATATGTCTATATCAAATGGTCATGTAACATGTGGTAAGTTTAAATTTCCTCCGTTGAACGGTTTTTGATGTACACTCAATATGTCTATATCAAATGGTCTATAACATGTGGTAAAGTTTAAATTTCCTCCGTTGAACGGTTTTTGATGTACACTAATATGTCTTATCAAATGGTCATGTAACATGTGGTGAAGTTTAAATTTCCTCCGTTGAACGGTTTTTGATGAACACTCAATATGTTCTTATAAATGGTCATGTAACAGTGGTGAAGTTTAAATTTCCTCCGTTGAACGGTTTTCGATGTACACTCAATATGTTCTATATCAAATGGTCGTCATGTAACATGTGGTAAGTTTAAATTTCCTCCGTTGAACGGTTTTTGATGTACACTCAATATGTTCTAATCAAATGGTCATGTAAACGTGGTGAAGTTTAAATTTCCTCCGTTGAACGGTTTTTGATGACACTCAATATGTTCTCTATAAATGGTCATGTAACATGTGGTAAAGTTTAAATTTCTCCGTTGAACGTTTTTGATGTACACTCAATGTTCTATATAAAATGGTCATGTAACATGTGGTAAAGTTTAAATTTCCTCCGTTGAACGGTTTTTGATGTACACTCAATATGTCTACACAAAATGGTCATGTAACATGTGGTAAAGTTTAATTTCCTCCGTTAACGGTTTTCGATGTACACTCAATATGTTCTATATCAAATGGTCTCATGTAACATGTGGTAAGTTTAAATTTCCTCCGTTGAACGGTTTTTGATGTACACTCAATATGTCTATATCAAATGGTCTATGTAACATGTGGTAAAGTTTAAATTTCCTCCGTTGAACGGTTTTGATGTACACTCATATGTTCTAATATCAAATGGTCATGTAACATGTGGTGAAGTTTAAATTTCCTCCGTTGAACGGTTTTTGATGACACTCAATATGTTCTCTATAAATGGTCATGTAACATGTGGTAAAGTTTAAATTTTCCGTTGAACGTTTTTGATGTACACTCAATGTTCTATATAAATGGTCATGTAACATGTGGTGAAGTTTAAATTTCCTCTTGAACGGTTTTGATGTACACTCAATATGTTCTAATAAAATGGTCATGTAACATGTGGTAAGTTTAAATTTCCTCCGTTGAACGGTTTTTGATGTACACTCAATATGTTCTATACAAAATGGTCATGTAACGTGGTGAAGTTTAAATTTCCTCCGTTGAACGGTTTTTGATGAACATCAATATGTTCTCTATAAAATGGTCATGTAACATGTGGTAAGTTTAAATTTCCTCCGTTGAACGGTTTTTGATGTACACTAAATATGTCTTATCAAATGGTTATGTAACATGTGGTAAGTTTAAATTTCCTCCGTTGAACGGTTTTGATACACTCAATATGTTCTATATAAATGGTCATGTAACATGTGGTGAAGTTTCAAATTTCCTCCGTTGAACGGTTTTATGTACACTCAATATGTCTATATCAAATGTCTATGTAACATGTGGTAAGTTTAAATTTCCTCCGTTGAACGGTTTTTGATGTACACTCTATATGTTCTATATCAAATGGTCATGTAACATGTGGTAAAGTTTAATGTTACATGACCGACCATTTGATATAGAACATATTGAGTGTACATCGAAAACCGTTCAACGGAGGAAATTGAAACTTCACCACATGTTACATGACCATTTCATATAGAACATATTGAGTGTTCATCAAAAACCGTTCAACGGAGGAAATTTAAAC
>CM068968.1:50321173-50334759 GCA_035128595.1 Eptatretus atami
AAGAGAGAGATACATCACCCACCCAACATGTCGCGCAGAGCGGCGGGTATGCTAGTTAATTATTATTGTTGTACTGAAATGGATGAGACGAACGTAAATGGAAACGGAATACAAGTTTCAAAAACTTAGATCTTCATCGATCTGAATAATCTCGACTGTTTCACTTCACATCCTTGTTTGAAAAAAGAAAGCGGGGGGATTGAAAAGTGTATCATTTAACAAGTAGAATGCAATTTGGTGAATTTCCAGCAATTTCTGTGTAGATGGCGGTGTCCTTTCTTGCTTTGGGATCCTGATTGTATGTGATGTGATGTGAAGTAAGAGTTGGCCACCATGCACCAGAACAATCGGTTGGAGTTATTTATTTGTATATTATATTTTTCCCATGTGTGGCGTTCGGTTTTCGTAAATGCGAGGTTGTTTTGCAGTGCTGCAAGAATCTTTTTGGTTTTGCGTTAGATTAAAACTTTTTCAAAATGATTTCACACCCTCGGCTATAAACGGGTTAATTGGAAGTTCGGTCATCATCATCGTTCAGATGCAGTGCAAGGCTGTGGGGTAGCATCATTGGCTAAGGGTGTGATTGTGCTGCTGATGCAATGCCCTTGCTTGTTAGGTCAGAATTTGTAATCTGTTAGGGTGCTGACGTTTTCTTTTTTTTTTTGTATACAATTCAAGGCTCGTGAAGAGCTTAATACACAGAAACGTATAACGAGGCAGGAGAGGAAGCACAAATTAGTGGGGAACAAAGCAATAGGATATCTGAAAGGGAGAGGGATGGGGTGGGGTACACGGGTAACAAGATCGTACTACAGGGAAACTTTCAGAAGGAAAATGGAAATATGAAGGAGGTGGGTTTGGGGTGGATTAACAGGGGTGGTAGAAATCAAGATTTTGGATGGGGAAGATATGAGATGGTGGTGAACAGCTGTTTTTAAGACTGGAGGGAGGAGTGGGGATTGAAGAGGGTGTGGGAGTTTATTCCAAAGGCGGGGAAAAAAAGAGGATGTGAAAAGTGAAAGGTGAGCAGTGATTCGTGATTTTGTAGTTTTACCAGAAGGGGGTTGTTGCGGACCTTGAGCACCTGCGGAAATAGGTGGGGACAAATCACAGACACAGCAGGGGTGGGGGGGGGGGGGGGCGAGACGCGGAGAGGAGACTGTAGAAGACAAGACCACCGACCTGCCTGCGGTGAGAGAGTGGACAGACCCAAACACTCAGCTTCATCGTGGGAGATACCAATGATCTAAAAGCCTTGGTTTCCACAGCGTGAAGCAAGAAAGGTGAGAGGCAGGAGCACCAGCCAGAGGGGAGAGCAGTACTCATCAGTCTGCGGACGAAAGCTTTGTTTGTGGTCAGGAGCTCAAGTAGGCCGAGGAAGGACTTTGCACGACAGAGGATCCAGTTGGTGACTGGCTTTGGAGGCCAGGTTGGAAATGTGGCTTCCAGGAAAGATCATGGCAGATAGTGAGTCCGCAGAAGAATTGTGCATAGACGGGAAGAAGGGTAGGCCTTAGGGAGGGAGCCTGATATGACAAGACCGATGAAACTCATCAAATAACCCAAATTTTGAAAAACACCGAACTCTGAACACACAGTAAACCGAGGCAACCTGACAAACAACGACCTGAATGATATCTTTGGAGAAAGTTGGCCAAAGACCCCTGGAAGAGACCAACCATTGCCTCAAAAACAGAACCGGATAGCTCACGTACTCCTCACGAAAGACACCGTGGGGTCTTTAACTCCACCAACGAATACTGGCAGACGGATGCCCGTTGAAATGTGCATCGAGTGATGCACACACATTGTGTTGACATACATTGTGACGTGAGTGTGCGTAACTCTGGAGTCTAGCTCTAGAACACCTGTCAGCTGGTAGTTTGGGTGTAACGTTGCATTAATGGAACACATTGCAATGTGCTTTTGCATTTTCTGTATTGCTGAGCTGAGTGACCTGTGACAATTCGGACACATCTTGTTTGTAAATCGACTTGATAATGCTTAAACACCGCTCATTGGTCAACTGGTGAGATTTATGACTTCCGCCGTGCATGCGGCTAAACTCAAAATGAAAAACATCCAAGTGAGAGTGTGTGAAACCTCATTAAAAATTCACACCTGTGCAAGGGACCGTACCTTTTGACCACACTGAAATACCCAGGCACAGAATGGAAACTGATGAGTTTGTTGAAAGAATGTACTATTTTACTCCATGAAAAGTCTGTGTGTCCATGTAAACTGCACCCTGCTTTATCATTTGTTATTGACTAATCCTTGGCCTAAACTGGCTCTTTGCCTTGCCTCTGATAAATTTTCCTATAGGTGGGGCGCAAAGAAGCACAATCACGACATGGACGCAGTCACTACCTTTTTCCTATGGTGAGTAATGTGGCAGCAAAAGGAGATGTTGCGAGTGTGGTGAAATTGGTTATTGATGTCTGTCGGTTTTGTCATGCATGTTGCGTGCTCGGTGCAGGTTAAGGAATCTCCAAAAGTGATGAGCAGTTCAAGGAGGGGATGAAGCTCGAAGCTATTGACCCCCTCAATTTGTCCCACATTTGTGTTGCAACAGTCAGAAAGGTGAGTAAAGGCTTTGGGTCCTCTGATTTACCTGCTTGGGGGAACTAACACCATGCTGGTTTAAATTGCACAATGTGGCCACCTGCTTAATGTGGCAGCTCAACAGAAAGGTGACTGTGTAGTGCAGGTTAAATCTTGACGGAGCAGGATACTGCGAGTGCACATCCTGATTGGTCAGGCCCTTTGCTTACAGTAAACCATGCCTCCTGCAATGATGTGCCTTTTCATTAATTATTTATTTTATTCTGGCCTTTCATATATTTGCACATGCATCGTTTGCTTTGAAAGTTTAATGATATTATTTGCACATGTTTAGATGGACCTTTTTTCTTTTTTTCATAGGCCTGGTGATTCAAATTGAGTTCCTCAGTTGCGCTTTGCTTTCCAATCCCTTGCCAGTTTCTCGCCGGAGAGAGTACTTCATCAAGTTGTGGATAAAGGCTGTGTAGAATGTAGATAGATGAGAGTTCAGGTGTGCCAGGAAGGACTTTGGCACCACAGAGGTGCCAGTTGGTGACTGTCTTTGGGGCCAACTTGGGAATTAGGTTTGCCCAATACATGCCAGGGGCAGTCCATAAACTACCTTAAACGCGATATAAATTCGAGAATGTAATTTGTGTAGTTGTAGACAACATATGTTATATCTATGGGTAAGAGTCATGTTTTGGCCTGTTTTTAGATTCTGCCAACATGGAGTGTATGACGTCAGGAGAGCAGTTCCAAGATGGGCGCTCCTTTGAAGCATGCACCAGGGAGGAGCAACGTCTGTCATCCGTTTCTTGGGAAGTGAGTTGGTGAATCCATGAAATCCATCGCAGAATGAAGATGCAATACGGTGACGCATGTACACCTGCTGCAGCGATAAACGACTGGGCCAAGAAGTTTAAAAGTGGAGTTCTTCAGTTCGGTGTGAGTCGTCTCGGCATCCACCTTGCAGACACTTTGCGGACCCCAGCACATTGTGAATGATATGCTGTGTTGAACCATTGCTAAATGTTTAATTCGGAGACCACTTCATCCAGTGTAATGCGACAGTTTTCCTTGGTATGGCGCTCAACTTCTGCAACCATTTCTGGTGTGTCAGCTGTGTGGAGGCCGGCCGAGCGAGCAGCGTTTGCCACACTGGACACTCCACTTTTACACTTCCTGTCCAGTGTACACCTGCTGCAGTGATAACATGCGTCACCATATTGCATCTTCATTCTGCGATGGTTTTCATGGATTCACACCCTCACTTCCCAAGAAATGGATGACAGAATGTTGCTTCTCCCTGATGCATGCTTCAAAGGGAGCCGCCATCTTGGAACTGCCTCTCTGACGTCATACGCTCAATGTTGCCAGATGTAAAAACAGGCAGAAACATGACTCTTACCCATAGATATAACAGATGTTGTCTACTAATACACACATTACATTCTCAAATTCACCCCCCGAAATCCGGATCAGTGGCTCCGTTTGATGTTAACTGATGAATGACCAATAATCTTTGTCTGTTTGACAGTCACCGGGCCGAGGCTCTGTGTTGGAGCCGATGCTTTGGTGGGGACTGTGTCCAATGGGGATCGGCGGAGTGCCGTCCATGTTGTTGAGATGCAGCATTTCAGAAATGCTGCGCTTGATGATGTCCGACGGATCTCCTCCCACACCTTGACGATACAGCTGCAGATCATCGGAAGGCCGACCTTTCCATCTCCGATGAACGCCGGCAGTCTCTTCAGTCAACATAATGCTCAGCCAACGTAGCGACGTTAGTAATGGAGAAAATTCAAACCGAGATGCATGTGGCCAAAATGCTCCTCAGAATCCGGGAAAATCTTGGCGGGAAACACGTCATGGAATGTTGATTTTCAACTGATGAAATACTAAGTCCCGGAAATAGGAAAGTTCGTCTGGTGGTTCACTGAGATGCAGCTTATGTTCCTCGAAACCTGGATCGGATACAAAGGAGTAATCCACGGGAAGCAAGTTAGGAACCGCTGATGGAAACGAGGAAACACAAAGAGAACCAAGAACCGAGCAGCACTGGTACTTCTTAACACTTCACCGTCCCACGTGGCTCCTCACTCTCGTGAGATTTTCTCTTCCTTTTAAATCCATTTCCTGCTCTCGTATGGAAAAGTAACTCGGGTCGATTGGTTGTTCCGAGTTGTAAAACATGCCCAACTAATCCAGACTTTCTAGCGTAGCGTCAGCGTGTAAGGAACCGCTTGTTGGGTTAATTCTGCCTGCACAGATGTTCATGTAGTAAATGATGATTGTAAAAGAGAGTCACCACTACAAGTCCCTCGTCTATCCAAACCCTTCCGCTGTGCACGAACAATGACGATGGCTGGAAACTTGTCTTTGGGCAGTGTCTTCCTCTTGAACACGACATACGAGGAGCTTGGCATGGCAAGCTTAATTTGAGTTGAGTGCTCCGTTATTGGACTCTAGCTATTGTGAATAATTTGATGTGAGACCAGGTGTGTTCTTCTTCTTTTGTGTTCAATGGTGTTTGAGAGCCGCGAGCTCTATATCCGCCACGCACCTAAATTCCGGTTGTCTCAGTTTATTTTTATTTATTAATTTCTGCACACGGTTAATAAAACACGACAACTCTTAACACTGACCGATTTGTCAAAATTTAAATGGTGGAGTTGAGCTTAACAGCAGTTCTTACTGCTCCAAAAAAAGTTAATTTGGAACATAACTGAATTCAGCATCGATTGTTTTTGAGACCGATTTACTTGTTTTAATTTTAATTTTTTCTATACCCATGTATTAACCGCACCCCCAACTTTTAACCTTTTTTTGCCGGTTAAAAAAAAAAAGTGTGGTTTATACAACCAAGAAAATACGGTAATTTTATTTTACTTTGTTTCATGCATGCCACAGCAACAGCCTCATGAGCATACACACACATTTCCCCGTTCAAAACCGCACGTCATTCCCCAACGGTTGTTTAACTTGAGACACTCACCACGACGCTACAACCTTCGTCAAATCACCAACAACGCCTTCTAAAAATCCCCACAGTAACCAATGCTCGACCTCACAACGCTTCAACGTTACATCCTTGTGACGAACCCTGACGAAGCACAATGACCAACAGTCGGCACCGCAGGACCTTTGGGATGCCGGGAATGGAGGACATCACGGAGCCTATGAGTCCGGAGCATATTGGCGTGTAGCTCGAAGTGCAAGTATGCACTGGGGTCCGTTTAACGTCATCTAGGTAGCCCTGGCACTCCGCTAAATAATGACCTCACTTGAGCCCGCACACATTATGGCTGGAGAGCACTCCCAAAATCCTGCCAGCCCATCTTGATCTCAGAGCCTCTGTTGCGTGGCTGAGTTTGTGAGTAATTGAGGCCATTTTTGGATTCAGTCTGGTGGGGCTACTTCTTGGGGAGGCATCTCCGTGCCAATAGCAGCGCTTGGAATATGCCTACAGGGTATTTTGATCCGATTTTGGCTCCTTCTTCGCCCGGCTCTACAAAATAGCTGCAAACGAGTCGAGAGATCAGTCGCGCGGGTCATCGGCGCTCTGCTTCAGCTTCGTTCTGCAGCCAGTCTCTGTTAGCATTTACATTTACAGACTTTCTCACATGCCACATTAAGCTATTACCTCACATGTTCTGTCTCTCCCATCTTTTCTCGTCTACTGTAAACACACGAATACTAAGAGCAACTACAAACATGTACTCCTTCACTCTTCCTCTTCTGCATGACATTCACATCCAATTTACACTTCATTTTCACCTCCCACTCACAACCACAGACACCTATAGTTTTCTCCCCCCCCCCCCCTGCCCGCCCTCCTGAGCAACTGGGAAGCGTGGGCCCATCGGCCACGCCAGGTATTGAAAGAGGTCGTAAACACCTCGACTGTCTCTCATCTTTCTTGCTGTCTAATTTCCTCGGCTGTGTGTCTGATGGCGCTTGTATTGTTTGCATAGAATAAGATTGTGGAGTTAATATCGGTTTAGCTCTTCCTGTGTCCTCTCTTTTGGTGAATTAATTGCATTTCTTTTGCCGCACCTCATCAATCCTTGCTTTCCCCTGCTGTACACATTGCTAATAAGACCTTTTATTACTGTGCCACATGACCTTTCCACGCCCTTGCTTTATTAATAAATTGCCCTCATTATAAATTGTACCAGCTCGTTCTGTCTTTTCTTCATTGGTCCAGCGTAGTCTGCACTTTAGTTTAGCCGGGAATTTCTACCCATTAATTGGCTCTTATTAGCCGGTGCATACTTGGCAGCTCTGTCTGGCTGCATCTGATACGGTAAATTCCACGTAAGTACGCATCGAGAGCATGTGACCCCCCCCCCACCTTTGTAAGGCCGTCGAAAGGTAAGTTATCACATGGAGTAGTGTAACCCTGCCAGGCTGGCAGTTCCAATCGGCATTTGTGGTTGCTTAGCAACCCACCGGTGTGCGGCGTTATCTGTGCCTGGCGGCCTCATGACCATGCGTTCATGAGGGACCCGAGTGCTTCCCCTCATAGCAAGCCTCAATCCCCGGATCCGTAACAATATCGTTGAAGTCACATTTTACATTGTGTAATTTCTGTGGGTACTGTTATTATTCCTGATGGTTACGAGTGAGAATTGAGAACACATTGCATGACGACGATGCAGTATAAGCAAAACTTTTGAGCAATCTCTTAACGTCCACGGTACTGAAGACAATTTCCTGATGATTGGTATTGACGGGATGGAAGCGCAATGGAGCAGACTGGTTCAGTTACAATGCTTCTCCCCTCCATTTCCCTGTTGGATACTGTGAGCTCAACCAAATCGAGCTGACACCCCACGAGGTCTGAGCACTTTGGTTGATTCTGCTGAAATTTTTGAAACGCTTACTTGTTTAAACTTGCAGTGCCAGCGGTGTGCCGTTGACATTTTGTGCGTGTGAATTTTTGTGCGTGTGAATTTTTGTGCGAGTAGGCTACAGCAAAAGGCCTTTCAACTGGTTTGAGTACCTCCGGGCACGAACTCTGTTGCTGCACCTGTTGGCTCTTCAACGGTGCACGGTTTTTTGGCATCGATCAGGCTTTTAGTTGAAGCATAGGACGGCAATAGCATAGAGGAATTAATAGCCCTTTCCCCAGGAGCTTCCTAAGCATGGCTTCTTGGTGGCCCACAAGCTGGAGGCCGTGACCTCATGGAGCACGCCTGGTATGCGTCGCGACGGTGGGTGCGTATCGTGCACGTTTGCTCGTGTGCACTTCGATGGCTGGGAGATGATTACGACCAGTGGTGGACTGCGAATCGGTGGACCTTTTTCCGGTCGGCTGGTGGCGAGATGGCTGTTCAACTGCAACCACCCACATCCCCAGGTGAGCTGTAGCTTACATCCGCGTGCCGTCTTCCGGCGCTTATTTTTCAGTGGTTTTGCACAGTGGGGAGGGGAGGGTGACATTTCCTTGACCATAAACTCATTACAATAAATGATATTTTTGTTTCCTTGACCATTACAAATAACGCTATTTGCAATTTATTTATTTTGTTTTCTTTCCACAGTCCCTGCCATTACAAATCCCATTGGTGTTAAACAGAAGAAAAAGGGAAGATCTCAAGCTTATAAGGGTCACAAAAAAAGTGAGTTCACAATGTAGATCAGCACGGCCACAAAAAGGTACACAGTGGAACTGCAGACATGCCACGTGAGCTGTACTGTGTGCATTGCAGAGAGAAAGGTCTCCATTGGAAGGCGCCCGCTGCCCTATGCCAACCTAACCTCACCATTGGAACCCAGTCGCAGTCCTCTGTACCCTGGAGATGACGACATCACTTTTAACACCTTTGCGGGCAAACACAAAGTGATTTTTTCCAGCCAACGGGGCTGCTTGATGGGAGCACTCGGGTAAGTCCCACATCTCCGAAAAAGAAAACGTTTGTTTTCTTCCCTCCCACCTCCCCACCGCCCCCGCAATAATGCAAAAGGGGTAATTTGCTTGAATGTTAAGTTGAAAACGTTTGCAACATTCAGCATCCCTTGCCTTTCGGCCAATTGGTGTTCAAGTTTCTATGATGGAGGTTTTTGCAGTTGAAGCATCACCAGCAACATGGCTTGTCATCCCCTCCACAGACCTGACGGTGAAGGACGACACCGAGTTATTGTCGATGGCTGTCATGAGTGAGCCTTCACTTCCCGGCAGTCGGAGTGGTTTTGGAGTCCTGTGAGCAAATGGGTCACACAGCGCAGAACAAAAGTCCATTTTCATAAGAAGACCTCTTTTGGGTCATTTGACCCCGTCTTTTGGTGGTCCCTTTATCCTCTGATGTTATGGTGTTTTATTTAGTTACTGGTTTATTGAAAGAATTGTAAGAAAAAAAAAAATTATGTTTTTTTTTACAAAACATTCTACACCATTTTTATTTTCTGGTACATGAGACTTCAAGTCATGGAACTTGTGAAACTCCAAGTTGGCAGCCAGCAGGAAGGAGAAACCTACCTGGAAACGTGTCTCACACCTTTCTCTTGGTGGGAAATTGCTTGTTTGTGACGTTTTCCCATTGCAGTATGCTTGTTCATTTCTTCTCTCCGTTTTGTTTCCAGCTTGTGCTGGAGCCAGGGACAGGTGCCGGACCAGGATCATAGTCTTTTTGTTTGCTTGGAAAACAGCTCTGGGTGAACCGATGGCACCATCGGATCACTCGGATCCTTTTTTCCAAGTGCTTGTCATGCTGCTTTAAGCTATAAATACGATGGTCCACTCAAATATTCTTTTGTGTTTGATATTTCCTTTTTTTTAATCGTTAATGTTAGCCATTTTGTATAACATGCTTGTTGTTATTATTGTGATATTGGTTTACCTCCCGTTTGTTGAGGAAAGACTCCTGCGAACACTGCAAACCTCTGGTTGTAAAACAAAAAAAAAAACAAAAAAAAATATTTTTAAAATATACTTGTTTTTTTTTCTTTCCTATTTTGTATTGTGGTGTAAAAGTAAGCACTTTACAGTAGGCCTGTGTAAATACCTCATTCGGTAACTGGCTGGTCCATAATGTACTGGGTCGACGTTGTGGTGATGATGCATTCGTGCTCGATCATTTTTCCGGAACGCTTTTTCAGGAAGAAAAGGGATTTGTATTTTTCGTTTTGCTACAATTCCACACTGGTTCCACCAACGCTTTGCCAATGTGGCGCGACACCATTGAGCACGCCGTGTCGTCGTTCGGTTCGGGTTTGGCTCGTCGTGTCCACCAAGCGAACCGTGCCGCAATCTGAGGAGCTCATCTGAATGTGCAGTCGGAGTCTGCTGCCTGGATAAAGGTCGTTTCACAGTCTGGTTAAAAACACACTGCTGAAGCTGGAACTACGAGGGTCTGTGCCGAGGCTGTGCGATCTATCTATAGTAACGCCGTGCTCCGGTCCAAGTGGCCTGTTTGTTAATCCGAGATGCCAGACCGGGCCGTCGAGCTCTTGGCATGACTTGTGCTGATTGAGACGCAAAAATAGATTTGTGTCAGTGGGTTGACTCTTGTGCCATTTTTTTTTGTTTGTTTCCCTCCATGACCCACGCTTGTGAATGTGAATGGTTCGAGTCATCGCTGGCTCGAAGTGGATGATCTTTATATATTTTGATTGGTATTTCTTTTGCGTTATGCCACGGGCTAAGTTGCGCGGTTGGTCTCGATCGCTTTGTTGGGAAGGGGACACTGGGAACACAAAAACAGCAAACCTTTCGGGGGGTTTTTTTTTTTTTCCAATGGTGTGAAAGATTTGGGTTTTTTTTATTTATTTAAAACTTGATGGAGGGATTGGGTTTAAGTTGCATTTGTCTCACTGCATGTCATGGTGCATATACTTTTTATATGCTACAACAGCTGTAACAATCTTAAAAATAAAATTAAAAAAAAGTATTTCTGTATGAAAAGGTGCTTTCTGTATCCTGTTTCCATGGCAAATAAAACTCAACTTGTTTTGCAGTTTGGTGTGGTTTATATGCATTTGTTTTAAAATGGATATTAAATTTGTTCATAGCTTCCTATGGCTGGCAGGATGGAAGAAAGGTATGCACACTTGCCTCTAAGTTGTCTAGCATTGGTTTCAATCCTGACCCAGCTGTAAACTCTCATCCTGGTCGTGGTGTTTCACAGGCAGGGTGACTCATCGATGTGAGTGCCGTCCCTGGATGGACGTTAAACAAGGCTTCCCATCTGCCAGCATCCGTTGGTCGACGTTAAACCCCATGGTGTCCTTCACACCGACACTCTGGACAGAGATCGAGATATTCCTTTGGTTTATTAGAGGTCGTATTATTTTATTTATTTATATAATATGTAGACCTACCCACATCTCTCACCTGTGAATGGAGGGAATAGCCAATCACCTCTCACCTCATCAACTAAGCCCAGATGGCTGGGATTATAAAATCAATTGACACCTCCATGCTCTTTCCAGCCATAGAAGCCTGCATAAAGCAACCAAGAAGACCTACGCAAGCAGGTGCTTTGCTGTTGCAAACCCTTCCCAGAATTCCTCCACAGGTATAAGACGCTCACGAATAGCACACATGAGAATCCCAATGCACACACCCCCTCAGATGCTGGATCGGTTTTATCGCTTATTGGCGATCATCAGGAGCGCAGACAGCAATGCATACCAATGAGGCTCCAAGCATCGACCACGTGCAAATGTCAAAAGCAGTTGATCTAATCAGATTCATTGGATGTCTGTCTGTTTGTTCATGTTTTTTTGCAAGGACCACAGGACTGACGACCACCAACTTTGACACACAGCCCAAGTCCGATCCGGGATTGTCCGAAGGTATTTTCATCCATCACCTGTCTTTAAAGATCACTTTTCTGGCTTTTTCCATTTATATGCAATCTCATTGGTGAACACACGTCACGTGACATAACATGGCTGAGCACATCTAATTAATCGAGCTGTGTCTTCCACCCATTCCACCCATGTAACATGTGGTGAAGTTTAAATTTCCTCCGTTGAACGGTTTTTGATGTACACTCAATATGTTCTAAATCAAATGGTCATATAACATGTGGTGAAGTTTAAATTTCCTCTGTTGAACGGTTTTTAATGTACACAATATGTTCTATTTTCAACATGGTCATGTAACATGGGGTAAAATTTAAATTTCCTCCGTTGAACGGTTTTTGATGTACACTCGATATGTTCTATATCACATGGTCATGTAACTGTGGTAAAGTTTATATTTCCTTCATTGAACGGTTTTTGATGTACATCGATATGTTCTATATCACATGGTCATGTAACATGTGGTGAAGTTTAATTTCCTCTGTTGAACGGTTTTGATGTACACTCAATATGTTCTACACAAAATGGTCATGTAACATGTGGTAAAGTTTTAATTTCCAAAGTTAAACGGTTTTGATGTACACTCAATATGTTCTCTATCAAATGTTCATGTAACATGTGGTAAAGTTTAAATTTCCTCCGTTGAACGGTTTTTTGATGTACACTCAATATGTTCTATATCAAATGGTCATGTAACATGTGGTGAAGTTTAAATTTCCTCCGTTGAACGGTTTTCGATGTACACTCAATATGTTCTATATCAAATGGTCGGTCATATAGACATGTGGTAAAGTTTAAATTTCCTCCGTTGAACGGTTTTTGATGTACACTAATATGTTCTCTATCAAATGGTCATGTAACATGTGGTGAAGTTTAATTTCCTCCGTTGAACGGTTTTTGATGAACACTCAATATGTTCTTATAAATGGTCATGTAACGTGGTGAAGTTTAAATTTCCTCCGTTGAACGGTTTTCGATGTACACTCAATATGTTCTATATCAAATGGTCGGTCATGTAACATGTGGTAAAGTTTAAATTTCCTCCGTTGAACGGTTTTTGATGTACACTCAATATGTTCTAATCAAATGGTCATGTAAACGTGGTGAAGTTTAAATTTCCTCCGTTAACGGTTTTTGATGACACTCAATATGTTCTCTATGAAATGGTCATGTAACATGTGGTAAAGTTTAAATTTCTCCGTTGAACGTTTTTGATGTACACTCAATGTTCTATATAAAATGGTCATGTACATGTGGTAAAGTTTAAATTTCCTCCGTTGAACGGTTTTTGATGTACACTCGAATATGTTCTACACAAATGGTCATGTAACATGTGGTAAAGTTTAATTTCCTCCGTTAACGGTTTTCGATGTACACTCAATATGTTCTATATCAAATGGTCGTCATGTAACATGTGGTAAGTTTAAATTCCTCCGTTAACGGTTTTTGATGTACACTCAATATGTTTCTATATCAAATGGTCGGTCATGTAACATGTGGTAAGTTTAAATTTCCTCCGTTGAACGGTTTTTGATGTACACTCTATATGTTCTAATATCAAATGGTCATGTAACGTGGTGAAGTTTAAATTTCCTCCGTTGAACGGTTTTGATGAACACTCAATATGTTCTCTATGAAATGGTCATGTAACATGTGGTAAAGTTTAAATTTTAATCCGTTGAACGATTTTTGATGTACACTCAATGTTCTATATTAAATGGTCATGTAACATGTGGTGAAGTTTAAATTTCCTACATTGAACGGTTTTTGATGTACACTCAATGTTCTAATAATAATGGTCATGTAACATGTGGTAAGTTTAAATTTCCTCCGTTGAACGGTTTTTGATGTACACTCAATATGTTCTACACAAATGGTCATGTAACGTGGTGAAGTTTAAATTTCCTCCGTTGAACGTTTTTTGATGAACATCAATATGTTCTCATGAAAATGGTCATGTAACATGTGGTAAGTTTAAATTTCCTCCGTTGAACGGTTTTTGATGTACACTAAATATGTTCTCTATCAAATGGTTATGTAACATGTGGTAAGTTTAAATTTCCTCCCGTTGAACCGGTTTTTTGACATATTGAGTGTTCATCAAAAACCGTTCAACGGAGGAAATTTAAACTTCACCACGTTACATGACCATTTTGTGTAGAACATATTGAGTGTACATCAAAAACCGTTCAACGGAGGAAATTTAAACTTTACCACATGTTACATGA
>CM068968.1:50382787-50402523 GCA_035128595.1 Eptatretus atami
CACTCTGACCCTCCTCACAAAATGCAGCACTCTCCTCACAAATATGTGTGTGTCGCTCTCACACACCCCTCCCTGCCAGAGTGAATAACGTTGGTGATGGTTCACTCTTCACACTCCCCCCCCCCAAACACCCCATTCCCCTACCACTTTCTCCCACCCCCCCCTCACCACGAGGTGGGGAGGGGGGGGGGGGTCAGCACCACGGGAGGCGGGGGGAGGGAAGTCAGCACCACGGGAGGCGGGGGGAGGGAAGTCAGCACACGGGAGGCGGGGGAGGGAAGTCAGCACCACGGGAGGCAGGGAGGGAAGTCAGCACCACGGGAGGCAGGGGGAGGGAAGTCAGCACCACGGATGCGGGGGAGGGAAGTCAGCACCACGGGAGGCGGGGGAGGGGAAGTCAGCACCACGGGAGCGGGGAGGAAGTCAGCACCACGGGAGGCGGGGGGGGAAGTCAGCACCACGGGAGGCGGGGGAGGAAGTCAGCACCACGGGAGGCGGGGAGGGAAGTCAGCACCACGGGAGGCGGGGGGAGGGAAGTCAGCACCACGGGAGGCGGGGGAGGGAAGTCAGCACCAGGAGCGGGGGGAGGGAAGTCAGCACCACGGAGGCGGGGGAGGAAGTCAGCACCACGGGAGGCGGGGAGGGAAGTCAGCACCACGGGAGGCGGGGGGAGGGAAGTCAGCACCACGGGAGGCGGGGGAGGGAAGTCAGCACCACGGGAGGCGGGGGGAGGGAAGTCAGCACCACGGGAGGCGGGGGGAGGAAGTCGCACCACGGAGCGGGGGGAGGAAGTCAGCACCACGGGAGGCGGGGGGAGGGAAGTCAGCACCACGGGAGGCGGGGGGAGGGAAGTCAGCACCACGGGAGGCGGGGGGAGGAAGTCAGCACCACGGGAGGCGGGGGGAGGGAAGTCAGCACCACGGAGCGGGGGAGGAAAGTCAGCACCACGGGAGGCGGGGGAGGGAAGTCAGCACCACGGAGGCGGGGGAGGGAAGTCAGCACCACGGGATGCGGGGGGAGGAAGTCAGCACCACGGAGCGGCGGGGGGAAGTCAGCACCACGGGAGGCGGGGGGAGAGAAGTCAGCACCACGGGAGGCGGGGGAGGGAAGTCAGCACATGGGAGACGTTCTCAATTCCATCGTGTACTTTAATTACTATCTCTCATCCTATTTCTGTATGAACACTTGTGTGGTAAATAATACAAACGTTACCACAAGCACACATCAACACAATCATAATCTCTGTGCCTGTACTCGTTTAGCAGCCAAATGAGAAGGAAACTACATCCAAATACAAAGGTCGCACTTGAACAAACCTGAGGAAGAGAAACAAGAAAATGTCTTTTTCGAAAAAACAGGGACAAAGCGGCCGCAACGAGCAAGTCCCCGACCATACCGTGAGTTTCATTGAAAATGAAGCGATCTCCAAATCACGGGCATGTGGGGTCCGAATGAAGAAAAACAAGGTGTTTAAAAATACCCGACAATGAACGTTGGAATAAACGAAAAAAGGAATAAAGGAAAACAAAATAAAAAACCCAAACTGAGAAACAACTTCCCACAACAAATGAATCTCCCTCAACGGTAAACACTGCGCATGCGCCAAACAGAAAGCCACACTCCGCGAGACCAAGAAAGCAGGTCTTTTGATTGGCCGAGCTATGCCACACAGCAGTCCTCATACTGCTTTCGACCAATCATAACGCTCCTACTGCGGCACGTTAATCAAGTGACGTCACGCTCCCAACGTGTGACCAGAAGGGCGACGCAACGGCCGAACGCACACGCGATTTATACATTCAAAGCACCGTTTTAATCTTTAAATCATTCAAAATTATAGTCACAAATTTATATGGTGCGAGAAAATTCTCCGAGAAGATAGATTTTTGCGAGAGGTGTAATTGTGATTTTATTTTCGAGCTCTTCTGCTGTTCTTTGCGCGTTTGT
Organism: Eptatretus atami; assembly: GCA_035128595.1. Lineage (NCBI taxonomy): Eukaryota > Metazoa > Chordata > Myxini > Myxiniformes > Myxinidae > Eptatretus > Eptatretus atami. The sequence goes on from CM068968.1 coordinate 50,384,735, forward strand.
TTCAGCCATGACGGTATAGGTCGCTGCAGTGTTTATTAATTGCTGGATTATGTTTTGCAATTTCCGCGCTTTTTGTTTTTTTCCCCCACAATGACAAGTAATAACTATCAGACAAGTAATATTCGGTTTTAGTTGTATTCCGAGGGGGATCAATTATACATCCAAATAAATGGTTTTTTAACATTGTCCAAGGTTCCCATCAACAAAAAATGGCAATCTCAATGGGTGGCCTCCACCAACAAAAAATGGCAATCTCAATGGGTGGCCTCCACCAAGGTCCCCATCAACAAAAAATGGCAATCTCAATGGGTGGCTCCACAAGGGTCTCCATCAACAAAAAATGGCAATCTCAATGGGTGGCCTCCACCAAGGGTCTCCATCAACAAAAAATGGCAATCTCAATGGTGGCCTCCACCAAGGGTCTCCACCAACAAAAATGGCAATCTCAATGGGTGGCCTCCACCAAGGGTCTCCATCAACAAAAAATGGCAATCTCAATGGGTGCCTCCACCAAGAGTCTCCATCAACAAAATGGCAATCTCAATGGTGGCCTCCACCAAGAGTCTCCATCAACAAAAAATGGCAATCTCAATGGGTGGCCTCCACCAAGGGTCTCCATCAACAAAAAATGGCAATCTCAATGGGTGGCCTCCACCAAGGGTCTCCATCAACAAAAAATGGCAATCTCAATGGTTGGCCTCCACCAAGGGTCTCCATCAACAAAAAATGGCAATCTCAATGGGTGGCCTCCACAAGGGTCTCCACAACAAAAAATGGCAATCTCAATGGGTGGCCTCCACCAAGGTCTCCATCAACAAAAAATGGCAATCTCAATGGGTGGCCTCCACCAAGGTCTCCACCAACAAAAATGGCAATCTCAATGGGTGGCCTCCACCAAGGTCTCCGTCAACAAAAAAAATGGCAATCTCAATGGTGGTCTCCACCAAGAGTCTCCATGAACAAAAAATGGCAATCTCAATGGGTGGCTCCCACCAAGAGTCTCCATCAACAAAAAATGGCAATCTCAATGGGTGGCCTCCACCAAGGGTCTCCCATCCAAAAAAAAATGGCAATCTCAATGGGTGGCCTCCACCAAGGGTCTCCATCAACAAAAAATGGCAATCTCAATGGGTGGCCTCCACCAAGAGTCTCCACCAACAAAAAATGGCAATCTCAATGGTGGCCTCCACCAAGGGTCCCATCAACAAAAAATGGCAATCTCAATGGGTGGCCTCCACCAAGGGTCTCCATCAACAAAAAATGGCAATCTCAATGGGTGGCCTCCACCAAGGGTTGATGGTGCTTTGAGGTACATCCTTTAATGAGGACCATATGTTGTGTTGTGTCTCCCTAACTCCAAAACCATAAAACCTAGCAGCCTGAAACTTTGCATGTATAACAAAGGAAAACTCCAAGGAAGTTCATGAGTGAAATTTGGTGTGAGGGTAATTTAAACACCACTTTTGAAGATAATTAACTGCCTTATTTAATTGTCCTTTATCAAGGCACGACTGATACATCTCATCTCCCTCCCCCACCCCCCATTTATTATTTATTTTTTAACAAATCAAGATGCTCAGGAGGCTACAGACATGGGCTGATCTAAGGGTAGTGGAGGGCTGTCCTGCTTGCAACTGCTGTGGGTTTCTCAATAATGGTGTACAAGGCTGGAAGGAGTTCAGGTACATTGATGGGTGAAAAGCTTTAATGAGGAACACTCAGGTTCAAACGCAGGTGGTGTTGATACAGGAGTGGGTGACAAAGGCACTTGAGCCGGTTCAATGTTTGGCTCCTCATGATGTAACCTGAGTGGTCAACATGTTTACGTATGTATCTACCATCACACAACTTCACAAGAAACATCATTTCACCAATGTTATCGATAATGATGCCAGATAACCACTTGTTCCACATCCGGACTTCAACACCTACACAGGATCATTGATCTGGAAGTTGCGGTATACAGACGTTTGGTCGTGATTACGTTTCTTGTTGATACTTGTTATTCTCGACCTCGACCGTTACGTCCTGGTACACTAATGATACCGTGTTGTTAATTCACGACCATCAGAAAGCCTGGCAGGTGAGCGACCGTGGTTGATTGTGGTCTGGTGCGGTAGTTTGAGCAAACACCGAGCTAGACGAGATTGAATGGACCTTCCTTGACGTGCTTAGACCTTCTGATGATCTGAACAGCAACGTTCGGCTTGACCATTACTGGCAAGTTGTAGGAGCAGATGTGTAGTGCTCAATGGACATTCATTTTACAAAAGTTCTTGAAAATCTGAACTCGTAAATGACGATCCATTATCTGATACAATGGAGTTTGGAGTACCATGTTGCGCAAACATGGTACGTAGAGCTTCAATTGTTACCAGCAGAGATGAGGAATGGCACCACGAGAACTTCAATCCATTTGGAGTGGGCAACAACTATGATCAGGAAAAGCTTCCCTTGAAATGGACCAGCATGGTCGATGTGAAGTCTCGACAATGGTTTTGATGGCCACGACCACATGGCCAATGGAGACTGTGGCAGTGTCTTGGCATGGCTTGACAAGTGTGACAATGGCGTGCACTGCACTCAATATGACTGGCCAAACCAGGCCGACAAACATGGGCTCAGGCAACAGCCTTTATGGTGACTATGTCTGGATGAGCATTGTGGAGTTCACTGATAATTTTCCTGGGGAGTTGAGGTGGAATTATCACTCGCTATCCCAAACAGGAAATTTTGCATCAAAAGAGAGCCCATCCTTCCGGATAGGTACGGTTTCACCCCTTCTGGTAGTGATGCCAATCATCTGACATAACACAGCGTTTAATTTGTGACAATCTGAATTGCTGTTGGAAGCACAAGCAATCTGCTTAGCAGTTACAGCGCCTCATCATGAATGACGTTAGCCATGAGATGAATAATATCGCCAGATTGTGGAGGTTTGAGGATGGTTTACAGGAAGCAGCAAGCTACTGAGCGCGTCAACACAGTACATTTCCTTACCCAGGCGGTAAACCAATAAATAGTCATAACCGGCAAGGTCAACGCCCAACGTTGTACACGACCAGATGATGTGGGCAGAATGGCTCTGGTTTCTCCCAGGAGACCTAACAAGGGTTTGGGATCAGTCTGAATGGTAATATGTCTTCCAAAGACATATCAGTGCATCTTTAAGGTTCCCCACACACACGCTAACGCCTCTCGTCTACCTGAGCATAGCGACGTTCAGTGTCAGATTGGGTTCGTGGTCATACGCAACGGCTGGAGATTACCGGTTCCATTTGGTTTGCAACAACGCACACCCGATGCCAATGAAGAAGCATCACAACTGAGAATAAGTTCCTTGGATGGGTTGTAATGGACAAGTAACGGCCAAGGAGGACAGCATGGTTTTTAGCGGCCTTGAACGCTCTTGTTTGGGCAGCTTCCCATATTCCAGACAACGCCTTTCCCGAGAGGAAGATGCAGAGGCTCGACGGTTGTGCTTAGTTGAGGCAGAAAAATACGAAAGTAGTCACATACCCAGGAATGCACGAAGTTCTGAAATGTTTTTGTGGCATTGGTGCATTCGCCAATTACTTCAACTTTGCTCGGAGAGGGCAAAATGCCTTGACAGGAGATTGATGACCCAGGTATTCAACTTCACGTGCCATATAAGGTACACTTCTCATGCTTTAGCGTAACCCTGCTTTGACAGCCGATTGAGGACGTCATTTAGGTTCTCGAGGTGTTCGATTTGTGACTTGCCAGTCACTAGTATGTCGTCCTGGAAATATGAACTGTCTTTGGTACAGTTATCAATAATGTCCTCCATCTTGCGTTGGAAGATTGGTGCAGCAAGAAGCGGATACCAAATGGGCATCTGCTGTACAATGTAGAGTCATCGATGAGTGTTAATGCATGTATAGGACTTGGAATCATCATCCAGTTCCATTGAGCATAGGCATTGGTCATGTCAAGGTTGTGAATGTCTGGCCACCCATGAGAGTGGTGAACAGATCCTCTGCTTTTGGCAAAGGGTAGCCATCCAGCTTTAATAGCAGTTGATCATCGTTTTGTAGTCCCCACAAAATGCGCACTGTTCACTCTGCTTTGAGTATTGGAACGATAGTGCTGCCCAGTCGGAGTACTCGACTGGTTGAGATGATACCCTCACCTCTGCTGGCGGTCAAGCTCACATTCGATCATTGATCGCATCATGTAGGCGCAGGTCTTGCCTTATGGAACAATGGTGAGCATCTGCAGAAACATGAATCCTCACTTTAGACCCTGCAAAGGTGCCAACAACCATCGCTGAACAGGACAGGGTACTTGTTGAGCACGGCATCGTATCCAGCATCAGAGTTTGAGACTCCCGTATATGTCACTCCAATAAGTCTGATTATTCGTAAACCAATCTTGGCCTAAGAGCTTTGGTCCTTCTCCATGCACTATCAGTGGTGGTAGGACATGAGTGCTTGTTTCCATATCCCGCAGTTATGTTAGCTGAGCCAACTATAGGAACCACTTCCTTGGTGTATGTTCTCAATCAGTAGATACAGGCCGGAGTGCAGGAGCCTTTTCTCGGAGGGAAGATGGGTGAACTTGATCTCGCTCATAATGATCTGGAAGTGCCGGTATCAACTTCCATCCTCACCGGGATCTTATCGATTGTTACATCAACTATAATTGGAGCATCTGAGTTCTTGTTCCAACAGAGAAAACCTCATGAAGTTCCTCACCTGACTCTCGACTGCAGGCTGTGCTCTGTGACCTATCTGTCCGATGCATCAGGATTCACCCCAATGTGATAAGCAGGAGACAAGTTCTTCGACTCGGATCGAAGGACAACGACACTTCAAGTGTCCCTGCTTACCACAGTTGTCACAGGTATAATTACTGTATCGCATTGGAAAGCTTGATGATTAACCACAGAATTGTTGTCATTGATGCCGATTATAAAAAATCACGGAACATCTCTTCGAGTTTATCTGTTAACTCACAATGTTCGGCGAGTCGGTGTAAATCAGCCACGAACTCGGATCTGACTGACCATCTTGACGATGTGGGTATCAAATTATAAATCTCGAGACGATCTTACCAGGTTTAGGGTGATAAGTCTTTTCACGAGAATGACGAGCTCTTCATACTGACTCGTCAGAATGGTTGGCTGGGGCAAGAAGATCTTGATGAGGCTGTACATCGGGGCGCCGCATACGGTCAGTAATACAGCTCGCCGCCTTTCGGCGTCCTCATCGTGTCCATTTTGTTTAGCCACGAAGTACCGCTTCAGACGATCGGAATAGTCTCCTAATCATCCCCATTGCGTATTCTTGCAATATGCCGATGCACGAAGACATCCTCGTCGCCGCCGTAATGTACTCAATAGACCAGCTCCGTCAGCTGGCAGGGGTCTGAATTCGCCATTTTGTTCAGCCTCTTCAAACATGCCTTGATTTGGAAAGTTGATCCACTCTCACTGACTAATTAAAGTATATAATTGAATTATTAGCATCTGATTGGAGAATCTGATGTTGTGGACTAAATAAATGTTGAAATCTAAAAAAATTAACAAATAGCGATTTTTTATAACTAAGTGTTATTTATTGAAGCAAGGCATTAAGCATAACTTTTTCAACTGCTCGGACAATTATATTGTATATTTAAAGGAAAGAAAAATAGGAATGTTGTAGAAAGTGGAACTTCATTTGGCGCAACGCCGTGCTCTCGAACCTACTTTTACAATTAATGATGATTGGAGTCCACAGGGGTCCTTTATCGGCAATTACGTACACAGTTTTCTTTTTACCGTTTTGTGCGTCTGCTTTCATGACAAAATATTAATATAATATAACGAAAAGTTGCTGTGATATATAAACAGTCGGCAGTGGGCTGAATATAAGAGGGAGATAGATAGCTCACACATGGAGTTGGACGTGGTGGGTTTGTGCGTGCCTGCATGCGAGCATGTTGGAGGAATGCGTATGGGTTGGGGCATGATGCATGCAGGCAGGACTTTGCCAGGTAGGTAGCATGGGTGTTAATTTTTAAATGCTCCCAAACCGGTTTACATGGAACGTGTAGTTAAAAATAAAACGTTGCTGTTTTGGCGCATTTCATCGCCCCGGTAATGCTCTGGTATTGCTGCCTACCCTCTCGCTTACACTGCTCCCCCTGCCCCTTGCCGTCACACTTGCTTCCGTTCGCATTACTGCCTTCCATTCCCCTTACGTTTCCTTCCATCCCCCTTAGTTGCCTTCCATTCCCTTACGCTGCCTCCCCTCCCTTCGCTGCTCGCCCCTGCCCCTGCCTCGTCCCCACCTCCCCTCACGCAGGCCTCCCCTCCCCTCGCACTGCCTCCCTCCTCCTCCTCGCACTTCCCCCCCTCCCTCGCACTGCCTCCCTCCCCTTGTGCTGCCTCCCCCTCCCTCGCACTGCCTAACCCTCCCTTTGCGCCTTCCCTTCCTTGTGCTTGTCACCCCTCCCCTTTGGCTTCCCTTCCTTCCCCTTATTATGCTATCTCTCATCCAAACCCCTCCTCCACAATGTAACTCCCGGAGGTCGAGGAAGAGGAAATAAGTGATCAATGGCAGCTTTAAAAAAAAAATTTAGCAGTTTTTTTTTAACATAGGTCACATGGTTTGGCAGCTATGAATTTTTGAAAAATAAACCTTTAAAGATCACTTCTCCAGAATGGCTTCTCCATAACTCTACCCACATGTTCCACAAGCTTGTGAGTACCAGGTGTTCACGAAATATTAATAGGTCACATGTCTGGCACCATATTGGTTTGAAAATAAATATTTAAAACATTCTTTTCTGTTGAAACCGCTTCATCAGTCGATGTGAAACGTCACAATTATGATCTCGTAGTGATGGGGAATATATGTTTTAAATTTCAAACCTCATTAGACACATTGTCTGGCAGCCAGAGTTATTAATAGTTACCTCCACCACCGAAGGGTGAAGGAGATTATGTTTTCACCCCTTTCTCTCTGTTTATTTCTTTGTTGTCTGTGAACAGGATGTTATCTCAAAAAGTTTGGACAGATTCGCGATGAAACTTGTGGGACACCGTTGGGTGTCACCATGAACAATTGATCGACTTTGGGAAGATCCAGATCCGATCCAGATCCGACGGACTAGAATTATTTAAGTAGTCTTCACCATCGAGAGATAGACCTCAAAACGATAAATAGCAACATCTCAAAAATTATTGGGCCAGATAATGTTCTCCGTGGATCAGGCAATTACAGGGTGAGTTATTCCGCTCTACCGAGCTCCCTTCTCAGTTGAATCTGATTCAAGGGATACTTAAATCAAACTTCGGTACAAGATGTAAATGCAGGGCAGAGGCATATTCTGGACAATGTCCGCGACGTCGAAGCGTGCCCTTTCTATATTTATTATGTAACGATTAATAAATGTGTTGTTATTTGTGTTTTTGTTGTTGCTTTGGTGAGCGCTGGGGCCTGGGTAAGTGATAATTGTAGGGTGAGGAAGCACAAATTATGGTCACCACAGTCACACACTCTCCATGAGACTCACCCACAGACATCAACTATCACTACAACGTGACCACTATCAGCCATGCACACGGAAACTACCTCAAGTCCTGCCCAATATCCCTGAACCCCTGTATCTTCAATGCTTCTATAACCCTAGGACCTAGTCAGATTCCAATTTAAAACCTTTTCCCCGTTCCTCTGACACTGACTTGTCTTCTGTTAGCCCTTTTCCCAACCTACCTAGCCTCTCTCCTATCCCCTCAAGGATTACCTTTCCTGAAATCTAAGCCTTAACTTTTACTATCCTGAACTCTAAACCCTTAACAAGCGTCTTGCACACACAATGTTATGTCACTTTTCTTACTAAATGCTTCCCCTCCCCCACCCATATTGGGATCGTTAGTTAAAAGGAGGTCTAACAACTGCAGCTCCCCCCGGGCTTATCTACAACTGGGGTTAAAAGGCAATCTGGACTAAAAGTAGGAAATCCTCTCCGCTCTCCATTTCGCCTTTCCTGCGACCCAATCTAATCCCTGGCAAAGTTAAAATCCCCCATAATCAATACCTCCCGAACCACAATGTCCGCCTTAACGGAGTTAGGGTGGTGGTTTTGGGATCTAGGTGTCTTGAGTTCGAGATCCGCTTGCCATGGATGTAACACCAGAGGGGTTGACTTAGCCTGTCCTCTGAGGTGGGCAAAATGAGCACCAGCTGTACTGGTAATAGGGGCCACTGCATCAGCGGCATAGCCACACCCTTAACCAATGACAATGCAGACCACAGCCAAAAAGCAGCACATCGATAGGAACCACATGCCCTTTTGAATTCTTCATGTTACTCCTCTATCATCCCTCTTCACATTCAACACCCAGAGCTTTATAAAAAGTATCCTAACAGTTCTTACTGTTTTTACAATCTCTAATCTCCACCCATACAGATCCTCAAACTTTAATTCTCCCTTAATTCCACTACTACAAACCTCATTGCAACCACCCCCTCTTTCTATTGATCCCAACTCCCTCTTCCTCAATATGTGGTGATTGCCAATTGTCACCAATGTAACCTGGCTGGGTGTCTTGTACTCTCTCACCAGCTATGGCACTTCAGCCAAAGACTTGTATTCCAACAAGGACGGACTCAATCTGTGAACATTCCCATCCCGGATTTCTCTCAAATAGCAAATCCTCCCTTCTGGAACTTGGTCGATGACAAACTTTCTCACAATGTCTCCTGCTCTCCTCTGGCTCCAATTGGTCATCTGATCCTGTGCTTGTAAAAGCAACATCTCTGGCTATTTCCAGAAGAGCTCCTCAACGCGGCGATTCTGGCATTTCACTCAAAGAGATTGCAGGGACGCAAGCAGCCATCTCTCTTCAGGACTGGTCTCCATATCTTACTGCCTCCTGATGTTAACCTCAGACTGGAGACCATTTCTTCAACCAAGAAACCTTGTGTCTCTGTCTCTAGTCATCACAGATTCATCCCATCCCATCTCCAATACCACCCTTCCTTACCCACCCAATGCGTAAACTGAAACTGGAAGGCCAAAATCCAAACGAAAGGCAATCTCAGTCATTCCACAAAGCATGTGACAAGTGTGTCCACTCTCAGAAAACCGGAAACATAATTCTGTCCAACTCATAATTAACTTAAAATAAAACCTCAGTGTGCCTTTTTAAGTCTGTCTCTGGAGTATGCTTTCCTTCATCACTCCCCTCACTTCAAATGGGCTGACTCCACTCACAAGAAGGCGAATGCCTCAATTCTGTGTTTGCTTTCAAAGATTTCGTTTCCCAACTCCCTCACTCTCAGTAACCATTCCTCCCTGTCGTATTCAAACCGCTCCGACTCTGTTGTCTTTTACGGCCGAGAAGGTAGAGAAGTTCTTTCAAACCCTCGACTCTGACTGCGACTGGACGGGATAGTGTCCTCAAAAAAAACCCTGCTCTGCTTGCTCTTGCACACCCACCCTCTGGCCCTTTTCACCTGGTCATGTTGCTGAGTCTCTCTATCTGCTGGAAATCAGCCAACATCACTGGCACGACATAAAAAAATGTGCAAAAACTGATCACTAACTACAGACAATGAGCTTACCTTCGATCAATCTGCAAGGAATCCATCATTACAGTTTATATTAAATCATTCCTGTTTCGCCAACAACCTCATCTCAGATCATCAATTTTGAATTTCAGAAACCAGGTCACTCCCACCAGGGACATGCGCTTCACTCACCCAACAATGGATGAAGGCCGCTCAATGTAAAACATAGACCAGAGGCAGTCTCCTCCGACATATCTCGAGCTTTCTGATACATCGGCATCGCCTTACTCTCCAAACTGTCTGCCTATGGTATCCAAGGCCAACCGCACGATATGATGTCACTCTCCCAACTGTGGTCTCAACGGTACGCCTTTCTTCTCCTCCCCGTTCAGCAGAGACACAGCGTTTGGCCCCACATCTTAATTCCTGATCTTCACGAGATCTCTCCGTGACTCTGGAAATCTCTTTTCTATTTGCTGATTACCCCTAAACAGGCAGGTGAGCCTCTTCCCTCTCCTCTGACCTTGGTTAGAATCACGAGCTGGTCAAAACTTAATTATGTTTCAATCCTGAGATTCACACGATCACTCAAATCTGTAAGAAATCCTCCCCCCCTACCCTATCTACCATAATTAACAATCCTCTTGAGTTTCATATCATTCAATACTCTCTGCGGCTGCCTCAGTGATCGTGGCACCCCTGCTCACCTCTTGCTCAGCGATGCTGTGGAAACCAAGGCCTTAAGATCATTGAACTCCCGTGCTGAAACCGAGTCAATGGGCCTATCACTTCGCCATCGCAGACAGTTCCATGGTCTCTGGTTTGCCACCTCCTCCTTTTGTCTTGCACCCCTGCCTCTTTCCATGCTTTTGTTGACCCAACAGGTTCTGCAGGACACACACGGTCCACCATCAACACCTGTTCTGGTCTCATGTATAGGATTCTGATGGGCTAGAAACTAGCCTAAATCCAGGATCACTGCTCACGTCCATGCATATCGTTCCTCTTTTCTGCTCGTGGAACCAACTTCCCACATTATCTCAATCACATTCTTCCCTCCTGGTCTTCAAAGACAGCTCTGCACCAAAAAATTGGATAGTCCACCAATCTCAAAAACACATATTTCTAACCCTCATTACCCCCCCCCCCCCCCACAAGTTCCTTCTATTCCACTTGCCACTCCAAGCATTCTCTCTGCCCCCATTACTCTCCCACACCATTTTGTCCAAAGTCTCCCTCTATCTTTGGCTCCAACTCCTCTGTTGGCATTTCCCCCTCTCCCGACTGCTCCTTTTGCATCCTTTTTTATCTGTTACATCCTATCCGTTCGGTGTACTCGCTCTTTCCACGAGCCTCATGTTTGTGCACAACAAAAAACAAAATGGCGAGCATTCGGAAACACCCTTGCTTACCCGCTGCTTCTTAAACCTCATAGAAGAGTTCACAGAGCAGGATACCCCACGCAGTGTTCAAGTATGTACAGGGAGGTCTTTGTCCTTCATGGGGGGTTACATTCTTGAGAATCCCTTAAACGCAAAACTTAGGCGGGGGGGGGGGTAATGGGGAAAAATAGGGTTGGGGACCTTGGATTTAAAAATTTGTCCAAACTGTTCCCTCAATTGACTGTTTGTCAAATTTATTTCATAGAATAAAGATTATTGAGAAACATAACATAAATTATATATTTTCCATGGATTAAAAACATCTTGATCATAAACTGATTAGGCAGACGGACGACTGGATGTACGGGACATGAAACCAATTGCTTTTCGCCTTGCTGCGACGGGTTAATGAAACCTGCTACCGCCAGACATTCTTCCAACCAATAGAGTTGACATTCAATACTTCATGCATAAGATTATATTCAAATCCAAGAAAACATGACCTCACAATCTTTCTGCTTTCAGCTGGCTCCCCAAATATTTTGAAAAAAACCTCTGAGTAAACTTTCCCCCACATTGCGCTCCTAGTGACACACCAACAAACTTCTTCCTGCCATGACCCGATACGATGTGTGTTACCTTTCCGACCCTGTCCCCAACTCCCCGCTCCTTCAAAACTACACAGATCTCTATTATCTATTAATTCTCCTACAGAATGAAAATCTACATATTGAATAATTCTCATCACCCAAAAAAACCTCAGACCTCATTCCACCCAATCTCTATTGCTGCACCTCACACTGCCTGCATCACACGCACCCCTCATCACTGCCTGCACACGCCACACCCTCACCTCTGTTTGCACTTTACTCTTTACCACACCCCTGCAACCTGCCACACTCTCACCACTGCCTGCACTCGCCACACCTCTCACACTGCCTGCACTCTCCACACTCTCACCACTGCCTGCACTCGCACACCTCTCACCAACTGCCTGCACTCGCCACACTCTCACCACTGCCTGCATCGCCAACTCTACCACTGCCTGCACTCGCCAACACTCTCACCACTGCCTGCACTCGCCCACACTCTCCTCCACTCCACACTCCACATGCCTGCACTCCGCACCACTCTCAACCACTGCTGCACTCGCCACACTGCTCAACCACTGCCCTGCACTCTGCCACAACCCACATGCCTGCACGTCCTCACACTGCTCACTCCACACTCCCTGCGCACTCGTCACACCTCACCACTGCCTGCACTCGCCACACTCTCACCACTTGCCCACTCGCCCACACTCTCACCACTGCCTGCACTCGCCACACCTCTCACCACTCCTGCAACTCGCCACACTCGTCCACCACTTGCCTGCACTCGTCACACCCACTCACTGCTTTCACACTCTACAACCCTCACCACTGCTTTACATTCGCCACACTCCTCACACTGCCTGCACTCGCCACACTCTCCCACTGCCTGCAATCACCACAACCACTCCAAAGCTTCTCAGCAACTCACTCCAACAAACAAAACAACTAATAATATCAAATTTCACATCCTATCGTTCCTGGCCGAGTATTCTTATTCGTTCTCTCAACCGATCATAACAATCACAATGTGGGTCATTTGTTCACACTTTTTACACCAGAGTGCGCTCGCACACACACACACCATACAGACACAAGACACAGACAACAACCAGACACACACACACACCCCACATCTGTCACATATAAATCCTCTTGTGTCCCCACGTAGCGCACATTTTACTACCATCTCTCCATGAACACGTTGTACCAACCCACATTTACAAGAACGAAACACGAATTCGACTCGCAGAGAAAAAAAATAGCTCCGCAAAGCATAGGCGTAACCCTCAGCCCATGCATTGAAAAGGAAGCAGTGATATCACGATGATGCAGTCAGTTTAGAGCACGTTGGATGTCATATCGAAAACAATCAGACTTCAAGATGGCTACCGTGCGGGCTAGTGAAAATCGCAGCACGCCCATTTTCGAAGAAACCTTCCTCTACTCAACCCAACACACCCTGCCAAAAATGGATTTAATCGGACAAGGCGTCTCCTACGAAAAATCGTACAGGAAACGGATTTCAAGATGCTGCCATGGAGGCCACACTGAAAATCGTCAGCGCGCCCCATTTCGAAGGACTACGCTAGTGGCCCAATAAGTTTTTGGGTGGCATACCCCTACCAAGTGTAGAACAATCACAACCTATTTAATTCTTTGAGAGGGAATGTTCGGGAGTTAGAAAATCTGTGGTTGTGAAACCTTGAAAAGAATGTTCCATTGCCACAACATTTTGGAAAAATCACGTTAACAGTATGTACCACTGCAGACTGCAAAAAAGGATTTGAATCGCCACAGATTTTTCGGCTCATATTTGGCTCTCTATATATTTGTTATACTGGGTGCTACAAACACAAATTTTGGTAACCAAAATGTGAAGGAATGAGTGACATATATCTGTAAAACCATTTGTTGATGTAACAAAGCTTTGTGGACTCAGGCAAAAATAGTTGGAATTTTAACTCAACCAAATCAGCTTCGGGTTTACCAATAAATATCAACTAAAACAATTAATTCTCATAAGTATTTGAGTTTGTATTACACAATATACAATCAAAGATAACCCTCTATCATTCTCCTTTAGAAATATAACTCGTAAAGGATAAATCAGTGAATTAAATAGAGTATTCCGAAACATGATGTCACCCCCCTAAAAGTAACCGACCATTGATTAATATAATACATGTATATGCATTAACCAAACAAGGAAAATGATTTAAATTCCAGTTGCAAGAAAAATCAATGTTTTGAGCTGATTGCCCTTTTTCTAAACTACTGATATATACTTATCTTTAATTATTTCATTCAGATCTGTGCTGACAACTTGATCGGCAATTAATGGATCTGAGAACACCTGTTTGTGAAGCGTCGTAAATGAATTGACCACTGCATCAAAATATGCTTTAAACACCCTCAACCCTAAAAGCAAGAAGTTTTAAAGAACCCAACATTTACCTGGTTTGAGTGCTAAACTTCAAAGCAAGTCAAATCAGAAAAGAATGACTTTACGAGTACCTGCCTTTGCAACAAGACAATATTGATCTTGGATTTGAAAGTATCACTCCACAATCGTGTCGGGCCAAAGTATAGCGCAGCAAGTCAAATATCCCACTCACCCCAAGTGGAGAAGTGACCAGCAACCATGCACGTCTGGGCAATCAACAGGAACACACAAGAAACAGCAGAAATGAAACAGCTGGGTTTGAACATCAGGACTAACTGCTTATTTGTGGAAAATCCAACAACTCCAAAAACAAGCTACATCCGTATCTACAGGAACTTGGGGAACCCCCAAAGTTCCCCCCCCAAAACCCCAGAAGGAAAAAAAAAGTCCCCTTTTGGGGGCAGCAGGCCCCCTGATAACAACCCCCCCAAAAGACCATAAAACCAAATTAAAAAAAAATACCAAACATGCGCATAGCTTGCCTTTCCCAGATTTGTTCGCCTAGATGCCAAGTACCAGCAGGTTATGCTATCACACTAATTTCAGAAGCAAACATCACGCCTGCAATTCGTAAATCAGGAGAGGAAACAATGGGCACAATTACATGATGAAGCTTTTGATGAATCTGAAATGTTATCTGAACAAACTGTGTTCTCCACAAACCAAAACAGTGACAACCCTCGTCACTGAAAAAAATGAAAATACGTTGGATATTTGTGTTCATCTGGGTACCCACGGAATGCAGAACAGTATAAAAACTGGAATTGAAGGAGCGATTTAACAAATATTATGGTGGACCAATAGTCCTGTGTAAACTTTGAATGGCACACTGACATCATACGCGCTCTTCTGTGACCTTATGTGAGCCCTGAGAAGCCAACGAGTCTGCAGAGCATGACTGATAACCAGAAAATGAAGACATCCCTCCTGATGTTACCTCAGCCACAGATAGTGAAATGCATACTTTGCAGCTGCAGCTGTCATCCTGATGAACACATGGCTGATATCGAGCATGTTGAAATTATGTAATGCACCAGTCGAGGAAACAGATATTCAGCCACTGTGCAGAATTTGTTCTCTAATTACATCTCTAACCGAACTTTATTCAGTGGTGCGCCAGTAGAAATCACACCACGAATTTAACCAGCTTAGTGTGAAGGTGTTTGAATGAAGACAACCCTGAGGGACGATCGCCAATTTGTCACCATATAATACACAGAGCCGTCGAGTGTACCCACAATAACGCTTGTTTAATGCCTGCAGGTGCATCATGAATTTGGGAAGAAGCACCTCAATTGAACATGCTCATGAACTAGGACACCGTGTGTCCTATGAGAGGTGAGACGTTTCCTCAACGTCTTAGTGGCGTTGATCAAGACTGCCTTCGGAGGAATATTTACATCCCAAAGTTCTTCAAAAAAACCTACGCTGCACCGACGATACTGAGGCAGAGCAAACATGTCATTGTATAATCTGCAGGACTGACCTGCAACTGAATTCGCCGTGTATGCAGACGATGTCCCAAAATGGTTATGATTCTGTTGTCGTTGACGCAGCACTGATGAAACGGCTGAAACTTTATTGGATTGACATGTATACTTCATGTAAAAGCCCAGTCACACCTGACGTTTTAGCCAGCAATGGCAAACCGTAAAAAATGTATGTAAAACGCTGGCTTACGTTGAAAACTTTTAAAATGTATTACATTATACTTCAATGTAATGATGTACATAAGTTACAGGCATGTTAATAATTCACATATCCGTCAAATAAATGAATAGCCTTAATAATACGCAAGTTTTACCGTGAAGTCACATCATATTTAATCCTACTATTATGATAATACAAGATGATAATCAATGTACCTAAACTTTTCACCCCAGCACCTCCCACCAGCATCCACGAACTATAAAGTTAATGTGTCAAGAATCTTTAAGAACTGAAAATCATATTCGCCGCCTCCCCTATGCTGACCGATAAAACCCCCCAAGCCCGAAGCAATATGCAACGTGAAGAATTGACTTAAGATCGAAACGACAACAATGGAAAGTGCTTTTAAGACACACTTGAATAGAGCTTCACATATGACAAATGTTCATATTACATGATCAAAACTGACTTATGTCACTATAACAAATAAGTAATCGATAACATAAAAGGTTCAATCGTAAGCCAGCAGGGTTTAATAACAAATACAATTTTTAATTAATACGGTAGTTCCATTGCTGCATACTCAAGTGACTGGTCTTCTTTGACATAATATAAACATAACATAAAAAGTTCATCAGACTCTTTTTTCAATCAGGCTCGTCAAAAAGACAAAGGCAACAGCACAACATTTGACAACGTCTTGCACTGAACACGAGCAGAATTCCAGTGAGCAGTCAAGTGTTTCTGCAAAATCATTTCTCTCTCTCCTACACAATCGTCGTGCATGCTGGTTGAAGGAACTTGGGGAGGTAATACCTACGAGGCATTGTCAAAACCACACAGAACGTAGACGTCCACCCTTATCAAGGACACACACGGTGCCCCTATTCATAACATGTCCAATTAGTGCTGCTGCCGCTTCTCTTCCCAATTCATATGCAAAGGCAGCACCCGAAAGGCTAAAATCCAAGCGTTATTTTGTGGGACACTCGACCCGACGGCCGTGAATTTATGTGACAAAGGCGACGCCTCAGGTTTTTCTCTAAAAACCTTCATCACTCAGCGGGTACATCGTGTGTGATCTCCTGGCGCAAAACCTACAATAGTCTAGAGGATAGGACACAATCTGCCTGTGCTAAATATCTCCGACAGTCAATACATATTCCCATGTCCCGAAATCAGCCAGGTGCTCCCCCCCAGAAACCACTGCACAATGAATACACACCTACCCCGTGGCGATGATTCACGGATCTTCATAATATGGGGTTTCATCAGTCATCCTGCAGAAATTCGTGCTTTTTTTCCTCTCAGTGGGCAACAAACGAAGGGTCACAGAGAAAGCGTAATTGTCAAGTGGCCATCAAATACACAGACTATTTGTCACTAATATTTAGTAATCGCTCCTCCCCAAGTTTATACTGTTCTGATTCGGGTACCCCAGTGAAACAAATATCCAACGTATCAC
The DNA here is from genome assembly GCA_035128595.1 of Eptatretus atami. Classification (NCBI taxonomy): domain Eukaryota; kingdom Metazoa; phylum Chordata; class Myxini; order Myxiniformes; family Myxinidae; genus Eptatretus; species Eptatretus atami. The sequence continues at coordinate 50,401,792 of CM068968.1, forward strand.
TTTCAGATGAAACGAGGGTTGTCACGTCTGGTTTGGAGAAACACAGTTTGTTCCAGATAACATTCAGTCATCAAAAGCTCACAGTTATTGCCCGCACATGTCCTCTCCTATTACAGAATTGCAGCATGAAGTTTCCTCGAAAATAGGTGAAAGCAACCTGTGACTTAGGGACACAGCGACAAACTAGGATCAAGCACGCATTGGGTGGCCTCCACCAAGGGTCTCCATCAACAAAAAATGGCAATCTCAATGGGTGGCCTCCACCAAGGGTTGATGGTGCTTTGAGGTACATCCTTTAATGAGGACCATATGTTGTGTTGTGTTTCTCCATAACTCCAAAACCATAAAACCTAGCAGCCTGAAACTTTGCATGTATACAAAGGGAACTCCAAGGAAGTTCATGAGTGAAATTTGGGTGTGAGGGTTAATTTAAACACCACTTTTGAAGATAATTAACTGCCTTATTTAATTGTCCTTTATCAAGGCACGACTGATACATCTCATCTCCCTCCCCACCCCCCATTTATTTATTTATTTTTTAACAAATCAAGATGCTCAGGAGGCTCACAGACATGGGCTGATCTAAGGGCTAGTGGAGGGCTGTCCTTGCTTGCAACTGCTGTGGGTTTCTCAATAATGGTGTACAAGGTCTGGAAGGAGTTCAGGTACATTGATGGGTGAAAAGCTTTAATGAGGAAACACCTCAGGTTCAAACGCAGGTGGTGTTGATAC
>CM068968.1:50411088-50435909 GCA_035128595.1 Eptatretus atami
TGTCCTGCTTAACGGTTAGGGTGGTGGTTTGGGATCCTAGGGTCTTGAGTTCGAGTCCCGTTGGCCACTGAATTAACACCAGGGGGTTGACTTAGCCTGTCCTTCTGAGGTGGGCAAAATGAGCACCAGTGTACTGGTAATAGGGGCACTGCATCAGCGGCATAGCCACACCCTTAACCAATGATGCAACCAGCAGCCAAAAAGGCAGCACATGATAGGAACCACATGCCCTTTTGAATTCTTCATGTACTCCTCCTTCATCCTCTTCCTTCACACCCAGAGCCTTATAAAAGTATCCTACCAGTATCTTACTGTTTTTACAATCTCTAATCTCCACCCATACAGAATCCTCAACATTTATTCCCTCCTTAATTCCCACTACAAACCTCATTGCACCTCTTTCTATTGATCCCAACTCCCTCTTCCTCATATGTGGTGATTCCAATTGTCACCATGTAACCTGGCTGGGTGTTTGTACCTCTCTCACCAGCTATGGCACTTCAGCAAAGGACTTGTGATTCCACAGGACGGACTCAATCTGTGAACATTCCATCCGGATTTCTCCAAATAGCAAATCCTCCCTTCTGGACTTGGTGATGACAAACTTTCTCACAATGTCTCCTGCTCTTCCTCTGCTCCAATTGGTTCATCTGATCCTGTGCTTGTAAAAGTCAACATCTCTGGCTATTTCCAGAGAGCTGCCTCAACGCCGGCGAGTCTGGCATTTCACTCAAGCAGATTGGCAGGGACTGCAAGCAGCCATCTCTCTTCAGGACTGGTCTCCCATATCTACTGCTCCTGATGTTAACTCAGACTGGGACCATTCTTCACCAGAAACCTTGTGTGTCTCTGTCTCTGTCTCACAGATTCATCCCATCCCATCTCCAATCATCCTACCCTTCCTACCACCCATGGTAAACTGAACTGGAAGGCAAATCCAACCGAAGGCAATCTCAGATCATTCCACAAAGCATGTGACAAGTGTGTCCACTCTCAGGAGAACCGGAAAACATAATCTGTCCAACCTCAATAATTAACTTAAATGAAACCTCGTGATGCCTTTTTAAGTCTGTCTCTGGAGTATGCTTTCCTTCCATCCCTCCCCTCACTTCAAATGGGCTGACTCCACTCACAAGAAGGTCGAATGCCTCAATTCTGTGTTTGCTTCCAAATGTTGTTTCTCCAACTCCTCACTCTCAGTACCCATCCTTCCCTGTCGTATCAAACCGCTCCTGGACTCTGTGTCTTTTACGCCCGAGAAGGTAGAGAAGGTTCTTTCAACCCTCGACTCTGACTGCGACTGGACGGGATGGGTCCTCAAAAAAACCCTGCTCTGCTGCTCTTGCACACCCACTCTCTGCCCTTTTCACCTGGTCATTTGTCTGAGGTCATCTTCTATCTGCTTGGAAATCAGCCAACATCACTGCACGACATAAAAAATGTGCAAAAACTGATCCACTTAACTACAGACCAATGAGCTTCCTTCGAATCATCTGCAAGGAATCCATCATTACAGTTTATATTAAATCATTCCTGTTCGCCAACAACCTCATCTCAGATCATCAATTTGATTTCAGACCAGGTCACTCCACCAGGGACATGCTGCTTCCACTCACCCAACAATGGATGAAGGCCCTCAATGTAAAACATGAGACCAGGGCAGTCTCTCCGGACATATCTCGAGCTTTCGATACAGTCTGGCATCCCGCCTTACTCTCCAAACTGTCTGCCTATGGTATCCAAGGCCAACTCCACTCTTGGATTACTGACTTCCTCCACTCTCTTAGCCAACGTGTGGCTCTCAACGGACCCCTTTCTTCTCCTCTCCCTGTCAAGGCTAGAGTACCACACGGCAGTGTTTTGGGCCCCCATCTTATTCCTGATCTTCATCGATGATCTCTCCGTGACTCTGGAAAATCCTCTTTATCTATTTGCTGATTATTCCACCCTCAGAAAGGCAGGCTGCAGCCTCTTCCCTCTCTTCTGACCTTGGTAGAATCACGAGCTGGTCAAACACTTAGAATATGTTTTTCAATCCTGAGATTCACACGATCACTCAACGATCTCTGTCCAAAAGGACAATCTGGCAACTCCCCCCCCTACCCTATCTACATAATTAACAATCCTCTTGAGAAAGTTCAGTCATTCATCATTCAAACTCCTGGGCTGCACGATCAGCCATGATCGTGGCACCCCTGCCTCACCTCTTGCTCAGCTTGATGCTGTGGAAACCAAGGCCTTCAAGATCATTTGAATCTCCCGTGCTGAAACCGAGTCAATGGGCCTATCACTTCGCCATCGCAGACAGTTCCATGGTCTCTGTTTGCCACCTCCTCCTTTCTGGTCTTGCACCCTCTGCTCTTTCCATGCTTTGTTGACCCACAGGTTTCTGCAGGACACACACGGTCCACCATCAACCCTGTTCTGGTCTCATGTAGAGGATTCTGTATGGGTAGAAACTAGCTAAATCCAGGATCAATGCTCACGTCCATGCATTCGTTCCTCTTTTTCCTGCTCGTGGAACCAACTTCCACATTATCTTCAATCACATTCTTCCCTCCTGGTCTTCAAGACATCTCTGCACCAAAAAATTGGATAGTCCCCAATCCAAAACCATATTTTTCTACCCTCATTACCCCCCCCCCACAAGAGTTTCCTTCTATATCCATCTTGTCCATCAAGCATCTCTCCTGCCTCCCATTACTCTCCACACACCCATTGTTTGTCCAAGTCTCCCTCTTCTTGGCTCCAACTCTGCTGTTGGCATTTCCCTCTCCCGACTGCTCTTTTGCATCCTTTTTTATTGTTACATCCTGATCCGTTCGGTGTACCGCTCTTCCACGAGCCTCATGTTTGTGCACAAAAAACAAAATGGCGAGCATTCTGGAAACACTTGCTTTAACCCGTGCTTCTTAAACTCTAGAGAGTTCACAGAGCATGATACCCCACGCAGTGTTCAAGTATGTACAGGAGGGTCTTGTCGTTCATGGGGTTACATTCTTGAGAATCCCTGTAAACCGCAAACTAGGGGGGGGGGTAATGGGAAAATAGGTGGGGACCTTGGATTTAAATTTGTCCAAACTGTTCCTCAATGAACATGTTGTCCAATTTATTTTCATGAATAAAAGAGTTATTGAGAACATAACATAAATTATTATTTTCCTGGATTAAAAACATCCTTGATCATAAACTGATAGGACAGACGGACGGATGGATGGACGGACATGAACCAATTGCTTTTCGCCTTGCTTGCACGGGTTAATGAAACCTTGCTACCGAGACATTCTTCCAACCATAGGTTGACATCTATTACTTCATTCATAAATTATATTCAAATCCCAGAAAACATGACCTCACAATCCTTTGCTTTCAGCTGCTTCCCCAATATTTTTGAAAACCTCTGAGTAAACTTTCCCTCCATCATTCGCTCCTAGGTGGACCACAACAAACTTCTTCCTGCCATGACCCGATACGATGTCGTTTACCCTTCCGACCCTGTCCCCAACTCCCGCTCCTTCAAAACTACACAGATCTCTATATCTATAATTCTTCCTACAGAATGAAGAATCTACATATTGAATAATCTCATCACCCACAAAAAACTCTCAGACCTCATTCCACCCAATCTCTATTGCTGCACCTTCACCACTGCCTGCACTCACTGCACCCTCATCACTGCCTGCACACGCCACACCCTCACCTCTGTTTGCACTTTACTCTTTACCACACCCTGCACTCGCCACACTCTCACCACTGCCTGCACTCGCCACACTCTCATACATTGCCCTGCTCTGCCACATGGTCAATGCTGCACTCGGCCACATCTCACTCACTGGCTGCATCGCCACAGCTCTACCAATCCGTCACTTCGCACAGCGCTCACCACTGCCTGCACTCGCGCTACAGCTCACCACTGCTGCATCTCGCCAACTCTCACCGAATGGCTGTCACTCGCTCACATGCTCATCACACATGCTTGCAGCTCGACCAACACCTCACCATGGCTGCAATCGCTACAGCTCACCATGCCTGCACTCTCTCAACTCTCACACCACTGCCTGCACTCGTCACACCCTACACTGCTTGCACTCGCCACACTCTCACCACTGCCTGCACTCGCCACATCTCACCACTGCCTGCACTCGCCACACGCTCTCCACTGCTGCACTCGCCATCATGCTCGTCAACTCGCGTCCTCGTGCACCGTCCAGTTCCTCACAGCTGTCTTTCACAGCTCTACACGCGCTCAGCTTGACTGTTCACTTCGCATCAGAGCTCTCACCACTTGCCTGCCTGGCCTCATGCTGCTCACCACTGCCTGCACTCACCACACCACTTCCAAGCTTCTCAGCAACTCACTCAACAAACATAAACAACTAATATATACAAATTTTTCACATTCCTATCGTTCCTTCCGAGTAGTTCGTTATTCGTTCTCTCAACCGATCAATAACAATCACAATGTGGGTCATTTGTTCACACTTTTTACAACAGAGTGCGCTCTGCACACACACACACACACACACACACAGACACAGACACAGACACAGACACACACACACCACCACATTGTCCACATTTATAATCCTCTTGTGTTCCCCACGCTGCCACATTTACTCCATCTCTCCATGAACACGTTTACCAACCACATTTACAAGAACGAAACCACGATCGACTCGCAGAGAAAAAAAAATAGCTCCGCAAAGCAGGCGTAACCCCTCAGCCCATGCATTGGAAAAGGAAGCAGTGATATCACGACGATGCAGTCAGTTAGAGCACGTTGGATGTCATATCGAAAATCAATCAGACTTCAAGATGGCTACCGTGGCGGCTAGTGAAAATCGCAGCACGCCCATTTTCGAAAGGAACCTTCCTCTACTCAACCCCAACACACCCTGCAAAAATGCATTTAATCGGACAAGGCGTTCTCCTCGAAATCGACGGAAACCAATTTCAAGATGGCTGCCATGGAGGCCACATTGAAAATCGCAGCGCGCCCATTTTCGAAAGGGACTACGCTAGTGGCCAAATAAGTTTTGGGTGGCATACCCCTACCCAAGGTAGAACAAGTCACAACCTATTTTTTCTTGAAGAGGGATGTTCGGGGAGTTAGAAAATCTTAGGTTGTGAACCTGAGATCATTGCACAATTTTGAAAATCACGTTTACATATGTCCACTGCAGACTGCAAAAATGGATTTAATCGCCACAGATTTTGGCTTTCATATTGGCTTTCTTATATTTGTTAATACTGGTGCTACAAACACAAATTTGGTACCAAAATGTGAGGAATGATGACATATATATCTGTAAAAACCATTTGTGATGTAACAAAGGCTTTTGTGTGACCTGCAGGCAAAAAATAGTGGAATTTTACTCAACAAATCAGCTTCGGGTTTACCAATAAATATCAACTAAACAATTAATTTCTTCATAAGTATTTGAGTTGTATTATACATATTACATCAAAATAACCCTCTATCATTCTCCTTTTTAGAAATATAACTCGTAAAGATAATCAGTTGAATTAATAGAGTTATTACCGAAACATATGTCAACCCCCTAAAGTAACCGACATTGATTAATTTATATACATGTATATGCATTAACCAAACAAGAATGATTTTAAATCCAGTTGCAGAAAATCAAATTTTGAGCTTGATTGCTTTTCTAAAACTACTGATATATACTTATCTTTAATTATTTCATTTCAGATGCTTGTGCTGACACTTGATCTGCAATATGGATCTGGAACCACCTGTTGTGAGCGTCGTAAATTGACATTGACCACTGATCATATTGCTTTAAACCCTCAACCTAAAAGCAAGAAGTTGTAAAGACCCAACATTTATGTTGAGTGCAATCTTCAAAGCAAGTCAAATCAGAAAAGATGACGTTTACGAAAGTATCTGGCCTTTGCAACAAGACATATTGAGTCTTGATTTGAAAGTATCACTCACAAATCGTGTCGGGCCATATTACCAGCAAGTCAAATATCTCCACATCCAACCCCAGTGAGAGTGACAGCAACCATGACGTCTGCGGCAACAGAACACACAAGAATCAGCAGAAATGAAACAGCTGGGTTTGACATCAGGACTAACTGCTTCATTTGTGGAAAATCCAACACTTCCAGAAACAAGCTTACACCGGTATCTACAGGAACTGGACAGTCCACCAGAGAAAAAGTTCTGGCAGCAGCTGACAAAAACAAGACAATAAAATACACATGCGCATGCTTGCCTTTCCAGATTTGTTCGCCTATGATGCAAGTACACAGGTTATGCTATTCACACTATATTTCAGAAAGGAACATCACTGCTGCAATTCGTAAATCAGGAGAGGAAACAATGGGCACATTACATGATGAAGCTTTGATGAACTGAAATGTTATCTGGAACAAACTGTTTCTCCAAACAAGACAGTGACAACCCTCGTTCATCTGAAAGATGAATACGTTGGATTTTGGTTTCACTGGGTACACGAATGCAGAACAGTATAAAACTGGAAGTTGAAGGAGCGATTAACTAATATTATGGTGACCAAATAGTCTGTGTAACATTTGATGGCCACACTGACATCATAGCTCTTCTTCTGTGACCTTATGTGATGCCCTGAGAAAAGCCACGATTCTGCAGAGCATGACTGATGAACCAGAATATGAAGACATCCCGTCTGATGTACCATCAGCCACAGATAGTGAAATGCATACTTTGCATGCTGCAGCTGGTATCCTGAGGAAGCACATGGCTGATATCGAGCATGTTGGAAATATGTATGCACCTGTCGAGGAAACAGATATTCAGCACTGTGCAGAATTTGTCCTAATACACTCTACGACTTTATTCAGTGGTGCGCCAGTGAGAAATCACACACGAATGTAACCAGCTGTAGTGATGAAGGTGTTATGAAGAACAACCTGAGGACGATCGCCATTTGTCACAATATATATCACAGAGCGTCGAGTGTACTCCACAATAACGCTTGTTTAGCCTTGCAGGTGCATCATGAATTGGGAAGCAGCACTCATTGACTGCTTCATGAACTAGGACACCGTGTGTCCTATGATGAGGTGAGACGTTTCCTCACGTCTGTGGCTGTTGATCAAACTGCCTCGGAGGTATTTACTCCCCAAAGTTCTTCAAAACCTACGCTGCACCGACGATGACTGTAGCAGAGCAGAACATGTCATTGTATCTCTGCAGACTGACCTGCACTGAATTCTGCTGTGTAGTGCAGACGATTTCCAAATGTTGATGATTCTGTTGTCTTTGACGACAGCACTGATGAAGAGCGTGACTGAACTTTTATATGTATTACATGTATTACTTCATGTAAAGGCCCAGTCACACCTTGACGTTTTAGCCAGCAATGGCAACGTATAAAATGTATGTAAAAGCTGGCTTACGTTGAACTTTTAAATGTATTACATGTATTACTTCATGTAATAGATGTACATAAGTTACAGTGCATGTTATGAATTCATTATCGTCATATGTGAAATAGCTTATATCAACGTGATGTCTATAAAAGTCACTTCACAATTGTGTCAGAATCTTAAGTCAATTCTTCACGTTGCATATCTGCTTCGGGATTCTATCGGTCAGCATTAGTGGGCGACATATGATTTCAGTTATAACTATATCATTTCAGTGCAATTATATATTAGATATATTTTTCAAAGGGTAAATAACTTGGATTATGTTGATGTAACAAGTATGACTGCAAGTCCAATATTTTTGTTGTATTTATTGGTAACCGAAGCTGATTTGTTGAGTAAAATTCCACTATTTTTGCCTGTAGGTCACACAAAAGCCTTTGTTAAGGCGCTGTCACACCTTGACGATTTAGCCAGCGTATGCCGACTTATGAAAAAAATTCTAAAACGCTGGCACACGTCAATACGTTATGGGTAAGTTTGCATACGTTAAGAAACGCTGAAAAACACTGCCATACGTCGTAGTACGCTGGCTTTAATCGTTGTACTTTGTGGTTGTCCTCAAATTTTGCATGCTTGAAATTTTACGACGTATGCCGGCGTATGACTCACATGTTCCGCATAACGCTGGCCATAAATTGAGGCACGTTACGCGATCGTTGACACACGTTACTTGTAAGTTACTCATAAGTCGAAACAGTCAAGGTAATGGTTAGCGTCAGTGTTCCAGACTCCCGTGTTTTTTTTTTTTTTCTTCGTATGACGATATGTTGACACTTCGATTTCTAGTGCGGTTATAATATAATATAATTAAAAGGCTGCCGCTCAACGATTAAATCATAACCGCACTAGAAATCGAAGTGTACATCACCATCATACGAAAAAAAATTAAAAAAACAACCAGGGAGTCTGGAACACTGACGCTAACCTTACCTCGACGTGTTTCGACTTATGAGCAACTTACAAGTAACGTGTGTTCAACGTGGTCAACCGTGACCGTCATACCGAAGAAAAAAAAAATTTCAAAAACCAGGGAGTCTGGAACACTGACGCTAACATTACCTTGACTGTTCGACTTTATGAGTCCTTACAAGTAACGTGTGTCAACGATCGCGTAACGTGCCTACAACTTATGGCCAGTGTTATGCGGAACGTTGTGTCATACGCCGATACGTCGAGAAATTTTCAACCATGCTAAAATTTCTCGACGTACTCGCATATACGACGTATGCCAGCGTTACTACGACGTATTACCAGCGTGCTTCAGTGTGCTCTTAACGGTATACAAAACTTACCCATAACGTATTCGACTTGTGCCAGCATAGGTTCGGCAAATTTTTCAAAATGTCGGCATACGCTGGCTAAAACGTCAAGGTGTGACAGCGGCTCACACTTCGATGTCTAGTGCGGTTATGATTTGAATCGTCGAGCCGCCGCTATGAAGCCTACGACACTTTGATCGTCGGCGATACGCTGCCATGCGCTATGCTAATTTAGACTATCGTTGGGCATAGGTTGTGAACGCGACAACAGGCTCAGCCATTCGTTTGGTATAAGTTATCTATATGTGATTGAAACGTTCTGTGTACGTACTAATACGTTATGCATACGTCCAACACGTTATGAATGACCAAAAATTAAAAAAAAATCATGTTCAGCGTACGCCAGGTTTTACATATATTTTGATACCTGCCATACGCTGGCTAAAACGTCAGGGTGTGACAGCCCCTTTACATCACAAATGGTTTTTACAGATATATATATATATATGTCATCATTCCGCACATTTTGGTACCAAATTTGTGTTTGTAGCACAGTATTACAAATATATGAGCCATATGAGCAAAATCTGTAGCGATTAAATCCATTTTGCAGTCTGCAGTGGTACATATTGTAACGTATTTCAAATGTTGTGCAATGATTCTCAGGTTCACACCATTTAACTCCCAAACATCCTCTTCAAGAAAAAAATAGCTTGTGACTTGTTCTACCGTGGGTAGGGGTTTCTCACAATTTTAGGCCCCTTTTTTAATTGGCCACCAGCCTAAACCTTCCTCTACTCAACCCCAACACACCTGCAAAAATGGATTTAATCGGACAGGCGTTCTCCTCGAAATCGACGGAACAAAAGTTGACAGACAGATGCCCGGACGGACGGACGCCCGGACAACGCCTGTGACGACGATACCCCCTTTTTCAGCCCAATTCGGGCTGAGGGGTAACAAGTTTCATCCATGTAAATATGTTCATTTAATTATCTGATACATTTGATGTTTTGAAACACCCTGCGGCCCTTTCTCACCACACCACCACCACCACCACCAACATAGCTGGTCGATAATACGAATTAAAATCGTTAAAGCGGTTTTTATACATATATATTATATTGTTTATATTGTATTGTGTTAAAGTAAAACTTTATGGAGAAACTAATATTTGGAATTGTGGAAGTGACATACTGTACTGTACTGTACTGTACTGTACTGTACTGTACTGTACGTCATCAAGCACATGTAGGCAGACGAGACCTTTAAAGGACAAAATCCTTGCTGAACTCGCAGTGAGACCTGAAAGCGTGGTTTTACATCTTTACGTCCTTTCCGACCGACCGACAGGGGGTCGTGATGCTTCCTCGCCGAGTTCACCGGCCCGTGGTGTGTGTGTGTGTGTGTGTGTGTGTGTGTGTGTGTGTGTGTGTGTGTGTGTGTGTATGTGTGAGTGTGTCTATCCACCGTCAAAAGGCTAAAGTATCCCGACACAAAGCTAGGGAATCCTTGCTTCGACGAGGTGCTCGATGTTGTCCCTTTGCAGGACGGAAATGATGTAAAAAGTACAACAGCACCACAGCTTGCGCAGGGAATTCCCGTGATGCAAAAGTCCGCATTGATTGGCCGCGGCGACCACGTGACACGACGAGTGACGCTTGATCCCGCCCTCATCCCCCCCCCCATCACCTCCGCTCTTCCTCCATCCAAACAACGTCGACGATCGGTGGATGATTTTTTGCCGTTTCATCGTCATGTCCGGGCCGCCGGAGGCCGGCCGGCTAGCTCTTCGGGTCAGAGACCGGGGACTGACTGGATGTGTGCGTCGAGACGCAGCTGGTAGCGTCGGGAGGGACTGTCATCGTGCCGGGGCGTGGGCCGGACCGTTCGATCGTTAAAGGTCCCGGAGATCGAGCGCCGACACCTTGAGCAGGAGAAGCAGCATGGAGGTGGACGACGGCATGGTGTACCAGGACGACTCTGGGGTGGCCGTCATGTCCGAGCGGGTTTCGGGCTTGGCCAACAGTATCTACGGGGAGTTCGAGCGGATGATCCAGCGTTATGACGAGGAGGTGGTGAGAGACCTGATGCCCCTTGTGGTCAACGTGCTGGAGAACCTGGACGCGATGTTCACCGAGAACCAGGAACACGAGATCGAGCTCGAGTTGCTCAAGGAGGACAACGAACAGCTTTTGACCCAATACGAGCGAGAAAAGGCGCTGCGCAGGCAGGCCGAGGAGGTGAGACGTGCACCTGGGTCTGTCTGTGGTGTCGGCCAAGACCTTTGTTGGTTTCCCTTTGCTGCCTCCCGGTTTTACATGGCGACGTGCGGGTTTCTGAGCAGCTCGCTTGTTTACACCTGAGCGAATAAACACAGACACTTCCCTCCGCAATTCTCTCTTACTCCCCACTGGTCCCGTCCCCTTGCTGTTTATCTCCCATTTTCACTCCCTGCGTTGCTTCCACCACCCCTTCATTTGGATGTAACCCGTATCGTCTGTGCGTCGTGTTTGTCTTCCCACTCACCTGTTGTTCACACCTGTATGTCCTCTGCTCCTCCTTCACTTCCCGTTCAGCTTCATGAGTTCCCTTTAACCCCAGCATATATATATATATATTATATCTCTTTCTCTCTCTTTCATAGTCTCTCTCTTTCTCTGTCTCTCTCTCTTTCTCTGTCTGTCTCTCTCTTTCTCTTGTCTGTCTCTCTCTTTCTCTGTTCTGTCTCTTCTTTCCTCTGTCTGTCTGTCTCTCTCTTTCTCTGTCTCTCTCTCTCCTCTCTCTCTGTCTCTTCTCTCCTTCTCTCGTCTCTTTCTCTTCTGTCTCTCTCTTTCTCTGTCTTCTCTCTCTCTTTCTCTTCTGTCTCTCTCTTTCTCTGTCTGTCTCTCTCTTTTCTCTGTCTGTCTCTCTCTTTTCTCTGTTCTTCTCTCTTCTCTCTTTCTGTCTCTCTCTTTCTCTGTCTGTCTCTCTCTTTCTCTGTCTGTTCTCTCTCTTCTCTGTCTGTCTCTCTCTTTCTCTGTCTGTCTCTCCTCTATTCGTCTTCTGTCTCTCTCTTTCTCTGTCTCTCTCTCTTCTCTCTCTCTCTTCTCTCTCTCTGTCTCTCTCTTCCTCTTCTCTCTCTCTTCTTTGTCTCTCTTTCTCTGTCTCTCTCTCTCTTCTCTGTCTCTCTCTCTTTCTCCTGTCTCTCTCTTTCTCCTGTCTCTTCTCTCTACTGTCTCTCTCTTCTTCTCTCTCTTTCTCTCTTCCTCTCTCTCTCTTCTCTGTCTCTCTCTCTTCTCTCTTCTCTTCTCTCTGCCATTTCTCTGTCTCTCTCTCTTTCTCTGTCTCTCTCTTTCTATGCTCTCTCTTCTCTATGTCTCTCTCTTTCTACTGTTCCTCTCTTCTTTCTCTCTCTTCTCTCAGTCTCTCTCTTGTCTCTCTTTCTCTCCTCTTCTCTCCTGTCTGTCTCTCTCTTCTCTCTCCTTCTCCTGTTCTCTCTTTCTCTTGTCTCTCTCTCTCTCTTCTCTTTCTTCTCTCTCTCTCATCTCTCTCTCTCGTCTCTCTCTCTCTCTCTCTCTCTCTCGTCTCTCTACCTCTCTCTGTGCTCTCTCTCTCTCTCTCTTACTGTCTCTTCTCTCTCTCTCTCTAGCCTGTCTCTTCTCTCCTCTCTCTCTCTACTGTCTCTTCCATCCTCTCTCTCTTACCTGTCTCTTCTCTCCTCTCTCTCTACGCTTCTCTCTCTCTCTCATACCTGTCTTCTTCTTCCCCTCTCTCTCTCTACTGTCTCTCTCTCCTCTCTCTCTGTCTCTCTCCTCTTCTCCTCTCTACTGTCTCTTCCTCTCTCTTCCTCTTCTCTCTCTCTCTCTCTACCTGTCTCCTCTCTCTCTCTCTCTCTCTCTCGCACTACCTCTCTCTCTCTCTCGCTACCTCCTCTCTCTCTCCTACTCTCTCTCTCTCCCTACCTCTCTCTTACTTCTCTCCTCGCTATCTCTCTCGCTACCCTCTCTCTCTCTACCTCTCTCTCTCGCACCCTTCTCTCTCTCTCTCCCTCGCTACCCTCTCTCCATCGCTTCTCTCTCTCTCTCTCGCTACCCTCTCTCTCTCTCTTCTCGCTACCTCTCTCTACCTCTCTCCTCGCTACCCGTCTCTCTCCTCTACTCTCTCTCTCTCGCTACCTCTCTCTCTGTCTCGCTAACCTCTCTCTCGTCTCCTCTCCGCTCACTCTTCTCCTCTCTCTTTCTCTCTCTCTCTCTCTAGCTACCTCTCTCTCTCTCTCTCGCTACCTCTCTCTCCCTCTGCTACCTCTCCTCTTCTCCGCTCTCACGTACCCGGCTATCTCTCTCTCCCTCTCCTCCATCGCTCCTCTCTCTCTTCCTGCTACCTTCTCTCCCTCTCCTTCATCTACTTCTCGTCGGCCTCATCCTACCCTGTCTGTCGCGGTCCCTACCTTTCTCATACACTCCTCTCTCATATTCTTCTCCTGGATACTGCTACCTTCTTAGATTGGGTACACAGTGCTTAAACTCTTTTTCTCTCGTTTCCTCTCACAGCTACCCAGAAAATATATAAAACCTTAGGTTGAGGTGCTACTGTATGTTCATGAAAACATTCCATCGTTTTGCACTCTCAATATCTTCTTAAATTGCGTGGGACTCGCAGTCAGGCTGGCGTCAGTCGGCCGGGGGGGGGAGCGCGACCAAAACAGACTTGCAATTAGCAAGGGGAAGGAAAAAATATCCTACCTCCTTTCTCGCGTTTAATATCCAAAACAAGAGACCTCGTGCACTCCAGATGAATGGCGGAATTGGCCAGCCACAACTGAAATGGCACTTGGGTTTTTTAGTATAGCCAGATTCTGTGAAGCGTGGGTATTGGCCTTTTTTTTGTTATCATGTTGTCCTGTCTCTCCTCCTCCTATCTTCTCTTTCTGTCTTATACCAGATCTCATCTCTCTTCTTTCCTCGCAGGCATAACCCTTAGCTCTAGACTTGAATACATCAGCAAACGGATTTTGTTTTTGTTTAATGTCCTATGCCTGCAGTACAGGGTACATATAAGGACTTTTTTAGCGATTCTTCATTTCTTGCAACACTCTCTTCTGATTCCTTGTTGTGCCTTAGGCGGTCTCAGTCATCTCCTTTATACTCAGGATCTATGAACTCCTCAATTATTAAGCATCGACAGTGCTACGTAGTTTCCACATTCCACCATCTCAAAGTAGGACTCCTGGCCCAATATTATATCATCTCATGATTTCCTAACGATGTATGGGCGCGCAACAACACTGAGAATCCCGCCCTCGCCACCAACAGTTCAGCTGGTGGTCGGGGTTTAACCTAAAATACATCTTTACACTCTCTGTGCTCTCTAAAACTGCTGATTAACCAAATTTACATTCCTTCTCTCCTCGCTATTAAATTCTCCTGAATGTCAGTTATTGTTCTTCTGGTTTCTCTGATTCATTCTTTTAGTAAAGAACCTGGTGGCTTGTCACATCTGCCTGTGGTCTTTTCAAACACCGCACATTGTATGGTGTTTTAATACCTCGTACCCTTCTGACGATACCTCTTTTTCAAGTCATTCTCTTCTTCTTTCAATCTGCTATCTTCTTTTGGAGGAGGGTTTTGGCTATCTACAACACAGTTTTTGTAATCATCTCTGTGCCAGTGGTGGGTACTATCCGCTGCGATTTGCAAACTGTGTCTTTCCTCGTCCTACGTAATAAAACTTGATTTATCCTCAACAGTAACAATCATGTAGATCCGAGGCGGACCATATCAACCCGAAATTATGTACCACCCTACAGCAGGCTGAGGACTCAGTGA
The DNA here is from genome assembly GCA_035128595.1 of Eptatretus atami. Lineage (NCBI taxonomy): Eukaryota > Metazoa > Chordata > Myxini > Myxiniformes > Myxinidae > Eptatretus > Eptatretus atami. The sequence goes on from CM068968.1 coordinate 50,425,595, forward strand.
TGATAAAAGGTGTCAAACTCCTCTCCTGAAAAACAAGCTCTGCTAAGAATAGTCTTCAAGGCGATGGGTATGGCTCTCCCAATCACCTTGTCTTCCAGCGCTGAGAATCCAAGTGGTTCTTCACTGTGGCTCTCGTCCAGAAGATGTCTGTTCAGGAGGTATCTTTTAAAAGGGTCTTGACAGACGACGCAATGCGAGCACATGTACAGTCTTCGTCCGAGTAATGAGGTCCATATTTTCCTGCTCACAATACCAGAAATTGTTCCCCTGCATTTGGGGTTTCCGGACGTGCTTACTTTTGGAAAAGTGGTTGTTTTCTTCTCCAACTTGTGATAAATCTGGCCTGGTCTACAAGGCGTTACCCTTTGGAAGTGTGTTGTTCCCGTTTCCACTTATATATGCTGCTAATGCAAAATATTGCAGCTCATTTAACCGGCAAAAAGAATAGAGAGAAGGTAAGCGGACCATTTTTGGGGATAAAACCATTAGGGATGCTGAAGGTGAACTTAAAAAAAATGGGGGCTGAATGGACTATTGGACTATAGGGCTCCCGTGGCTTTGATGGTGCCACTGAATTTTATAAAACTTTATCTGGAAATACTCCCTTGGTCCTGCTTGCTTTTCAGTTTTTTATGGCAGCCGTCCCCAGGAGGGGCCGTATTACTTAGTGTCTTTCTCTCTCTCTCTCTCTCCCTACTCTCTCTAGGTCGTCCGATCTCCATGCTTTTCTGGCCTTCTCTCGCGCCACCTAAGCAAAAGAGGAATTAAACGAATACGGACCCGTGGGCACCAATATTTTTCTCTGTGGTGGATTAATAAATTTTGCTAAAAGTACTTCTCTCTCTCGCTCTAATTGTGTACACATCTATTCTTTCTACACGCATCCGGTCTTTACATTTCAAGATCAAACATATCTGTGTCTGTTAATTGCGTACCAGATTCTTATCGCATGACATAATATTGTCTTTCTAGTCAGAATTGTGGGATTGGTGTTGCAATATCAGACAAAATTTAATACGGTCTCTTTTTGACTTGATCCAGAAAAAGGGCTTTTGTGCGTTCGTGGTGCGATCCTGTTAAAATACTGAATATTTGTTCTATTAGCATTTTAAAAAATTTGGTTTTGGCCAGTCTCTATTTCTTGTGTAACATATATACATTCAATTTTTAGAATTGATTAATGTCAAATGATGGTTCTTCTGTCTACCTTTGCGGATTGAAGGGGAATTCGGGCAAGTCTGTTGTCTCCCCTTTATTTGGCGAATCTTGTATCTCCACTCTTTGCCATCAGCGCCCCTTTATTCACTTCGTGTTAGCATCTCTCTCTCTCTCATCGATGCCTCATATCTATTGAAATCGGTAACTCTTCAGCGTGACGGCTTCCTAGACCAGAGCCATGTTATTTCATCTCTCTGTCTTCCGGCGCTATGCTGATGATTAGCTCTTACTGTGGCTGCTGGTTTGCGCAACCATCACATGAAGATTACTTAATGCTTCTTTGACTCGCTTGCCGGTCTACATGTCTTATCTCCTTCTTCAACTCATCTCAGCTCGAACACAAATTACATATCTGGTTTATAATGTACAAGGGAGTTTGGCGTCGGCTCTCTCTCTCTGCGTTACGCCAGCCATCCTTAGGCCGCTTGCCTATCTCACTGCTCAGCCTATCGATTTAGCCAATTGGGGTAAGGAAAGGTGTAAAGTACCGCTTGGTTGTATAACCTTGGTATCTCTCCTCTCGCTCTACTGTCATAAAAGGAATTTGGATGTTTGCTACATAGTCAATGCTAAAATAAGCCCTGAATAGGTGGAGAGGAATTTTGGTCTGACTTTTGTTCTTTCAGAGGTCAGGTTTTGGGTCCATTAACATAGTAAAGTTGCCTCTGCCTATGGATAAGAATGATTGTTGCCAGCCCACTATTACATTGGTGTCATTGAACCAAAAATGTTTTGCTCGACTTCTTCTGGGGATGGCAAAACATTGGCTTAAACCAGAGACCATTTTGCTTCCAACCCTTCTCTGGGCGTGCGTGGCGAACCTCGGGGCTTCTCGCATGGACTAATGGACATTCTTTGTCGGCTGATGGGCTATTACCATATCTCCAACTTGTTCGTCGTTTATAATAATTTCCTGGAGACTGGCCACCTGGAAATTTACTAGGAGCCTTATAGTTGAAACAAGTCCGTATCTCTGTCGCTCCTGCGTCTCCTACTCGAACTCAGTTGAACCATCTTTTTCATGGAACTGCAAATGTTGATGGTCCCTGTTACTCTCTCTCCCTGACTTTACCTAACGATCTTGCGTCTACCCCTGTCTCCATCTCCATCTCTGCGCCATTCATCATAAATAACTTGGCACACATGGAGATGTATCTCTACTACTCACAGCACAATCACTTTTTGGACGCAGTTTCTTCTCCCTCATCTCGCTAACACGACCCGCCTTTTTTAACAAAGATTTTTTCCCTCCAAATTCTTGCTCCCACGTACTTCAATGCCAGGCATTTTTGGGGTGTTAGTGTGAGCACATGCACTCGGGACCTTCGGTGATTGGCAACAGGATACAGCCTGGTGTTCTCCTGGCAGGATATATTCAAGAAAAAACACCGGGTTCGCGTCTCTCTCTCTCAAGATTCCTTTTTGGACGAGATGTTAACTACCAGGTACCATCACAGGGAAAGTCCTGCCAGTTTTTAGGGCACTGGAGGCCTGAAGTTCACTACTGACATTGGTGGAATCACCATAACTCTCTCTCATCTCTCTCTATACCCTCCGACCAACAAGCGTTTCTATGTGCCAAGCTAATAAATCTTCAGATAGAGCTTAACACTTCCACAATATCCATTTGTTATCCTCATGCCACCCTCCAGTAAAAGACCAAAAAAAAGTCTGTACGCTGTTGTGCGCTTTCAAATTGGGATTTGCCTCATTCAGCGGCTGCTTCATTGGGCTCCGATGAATAAAACTGCCTTCTGAGCTTCCCATCCCATCTGCAATGGTCTGCCCAAGTAGATATCTCAAATTGTTAAAAGGACTGGCCCGAATATTCGCCTTGGAGACTCGTCATTCTCTCTCATGCTATCGTGCTTCTCCTCGCCTTCCAATGTATTACTTCGGCATCGGTTTAACAAAACTTAAACTTCATCAAGAAGCATTGCTTTTTTGGTATGCTTCTCTTCCTCTCTGAAGAACCTTTTTCATCGCCCTCAATACGTACGTAATTCCTTCAAGGTGCGATCTTCTCCGCACTGGTTCCCTCTCCTCTTGCGTCACGTCTTCATTCACCCACGCTGTTTCAAATTGGATGACGCCTTTTCTTATTCCTCGCACAGTTTTTTTTGTCTTTCTTCGACACTATCCACTTGGTTTGCAAAAAGAGCCTTAGAGACCGCTCCTTGTCAATTTCTGATTATCTATGCAAAATCCGCCATCCTCCAACGACATAAGAAAAGGCAGAAGCTCCATGCCAAATGCTGATATTTTATGTCATGTCCATATTGGGTCCTTTAAGGCTCCTTGTCATTGGCTAGCTATGTATGGATTCTTTTTTGAATCATGAATAAACCCAGATTTGCCAAATCTTTTTGTGGCAAATGGTGGCGGAAAAGGAAGTTTTGGTAAAGTTGATTAATGGTGAAATTGAATTTCTTTATATCATCGTGTCATACATGCATCTCCTGTCGGGTGGCTACATTTTTCTTTCCTTTGGTAGCTTTGTTGGTTGCACCCAAGTTTTGGAATTTTTGTGGTAATTTCCGTTATTATTCATGTATGACTATGTAGTCGATTTCCCTTACATGATTTATTAATAAAAGGAGTTTCGACTAAACCTACAATTCTCTTCTCTCTACCTGGTGGTTCTTCTCTGTCCTTCAGTGCTTTGCAGTGTCTCTGGTCTCTGTATCTGCCACCTGTGTGTCTCTGTTCCTCTATGCGTCCTCTCTTTCCCGTCCTTTCTTTTCTCTATTCGATCTCTCTTCTTTCTTTCTCATCTCCCGCTCTCTCAATCCCTTTCTTTCTCTTCTCTTTCTTTTTCTTTTTCTCTCCACTTTCTTCGCTTTACTTCCTGCTTCTCTCTACTCGCTTACCTCTCTTTCCATCTTCTCTCTCTCTCTCCTTTCTCTCATCTCCCTTCTCTTCTCTCTCTCTCCTTTCTCTCATCTGCCGTATCTCTACCTCTCTCTGTTCCTTTCATTTCTCTCTTCCTCTTTCTTTCCTTCTGTGCGTCTTCTCTCTTTTACCTCTCTCTTCTCTCCTGTCCCAATCCTTTCACTGCGTACCCTCTTGCTATGGACAACAACCAAAGTTGTGGACCATTGGGTCAGCGTCTTATTCTTTAACTCTCTCTCTGCTCTTGCTTCTCTACCTAAGCGCTGACTTCAATCTCTTTCCGTGCGTCCACTTTAGATTTATACCCCAGGTCGTGCAGCAATGTTCTTTCTTGTCCATAATGGGCACGTCGGTCGATTGCACGGAGAGTCTTTATCGGCAATATTCTTGCTCCCCATCTTGCCCCTACTCGGTGATTCGTCTAGCATTTATATCAACCAAAATAACCTAGTGCTGTCTCCTACTTTTATACTCACTCGCAATTAACATACACATGCTTTCACAATTCTCATCCCCAAGTCCCATTACCTTAGCATCCATTCTCTCATTAGCACCTTCGGTCATTCATCTCAGTTGCATGACTGCGTCTGAAACAACCAATCTCTCACCAAGGCTATTAACCTAGTCTGGGTGGAAATCCCAAACCAGATATAGACAATGAGTCAAAAGGTGAGCTCACTACTTTTCAGCCTGTCGCTGGGCAATCTTTGCAGTATCATTAGACGAGCAAAAGGTTTAGTTTTTTTGTTTTTTTTTAAAATTCGCTTTACTTCTTTCGGCTGATCTGTTTTTTATGCTTCGCTATCCTCATGCAAAAGCAATTAAAGCTTCTTCTCAAAATCATGTGCGCTGTTTGACCCACAATATATGTCTGTTCTCCTTCTTCTCTTGCTCACCCTCTTTCCCAATTCTTTAAAAAGTTCAACTACTCCAGAATGTGAAACTTTGGAATCAAGCCAAGTGACCTGTTTTCCACGGTTTTGCATTCTCTCGTTCCTTGGCTCACTACACCTCGATCCCCAAGATGGTTTCCCTCACTACCTACTTCTCTCGCTTATGTCTACACCTTCTGCACACTCTCTACATCTTCTTCATCGTCCCAGAAAATCCACTTTTGCCCCAAAGCTTACCAGAGCACTGCTGTCAATTTTGATTCTCCATTCTCTCTCATCTAAGCTACCCCATCCTCTCTCATATCAACACCTCTCAATGCCGCCCTTACGTCAGGATTACTGTACTCTCTTCTACCCTCTGTTGCTAACACCAGGTGGCCATGTTCTTTCTCCTCTCTCTCTCCATCAGGCCTCTCACCTCGCACTGTTACATTCAGGAATTGGTGCCATATCTCTCTCATCTCTCTCTCTCTCGCTACAAGGTCAAGTTCAAGCTATTATAATTGGGATATAATCACCTAAAATCAATCCAACATGCTTTACCTGGCTCAAAGTAAGAAGCAAGTACGTATGATTTTAAAAATGTTGCTGGAATTACCTGTTAAGCAAACATAAAGTGTTTTGCCAGAATTCAAGTACCATAAGACTTGGGCTTAGACACTCTCTCTCTCAGCTCTCTCTCGCTACCTCTCTCTCTCTCTCTCCTCTCGCATCTTTCCTCGTCTTCTCTCTCTCCTCTTCTTCTCTCTCTCGTTACCTCTCCTCCTCTCGACTACCCCTCTCTCTCTACCCCTCTCTCTCGACCTCCTCTCTTCGCTACGCTACCTCTTCTCTCTCTCTCTCTCTCTCGTCGCTACCTTCTCTCTTCGCTACCTCTCTCTCTCTCTCTGCCTCTCTCTCTCTCTCCTACCTCTGTTTTGTCTTCGCTACCTCTCTCCTCTCTCTCTCTCTCGCTACCTCTCTCTCGTACTCGCTCTCTCTCTCTCTCCTAGAACTGCTACTCTCTTCTCTCTCTCATACCTCTTCTGCGTACCCTTTCTCTCTCTCCTCTCGCTTACCTCTCTCTCTCTCTCTTTCGCACGTCCTCTCTCTCTCTCCTCCTCTATATCTACTCTCTCTCTCAATCGCTACCATCTCTCTTCTCTCTCAAGTCGCTCATACCGCTACCTCTCTCTCCTCGCTACCTTTCTCTCTCTCGCTTACCTTTTATTTCTTCTCTGCTAATGACTATTCTCTCTCCGTCATATCTCTCTCTCTCATACCTGGCTCTCTATGTTTCTCTCTCTCTCTCTCGCTATCTCTATACCTCTCTCTCTCTCTCTCGCTATCCTTCTCTCTCTCTCTGCTACCTCTCTCGCACTCTCTCTGCTCCTCTCTCTCTCTATCCTCTCTTCTCTTCTCTTCTCTCTACTCGCTACCTCTCTCTCTCGCTACCTCTCTCTCGTTCGCTATCCTCTCTCTCTCTCTTCTTCTCGCTACCTCTCTCTCTCTTTCTCGCTACCTCCTCTCTTTCTTCTCTCTCCTCTCTCTCTTTCTCTCTCCCGTCTCTCTCTTTCTCCTCTCTCTCTCTCTCTCTCTCTTCTCTCTCCCTCTCTCTACTCTCTATCTCGCTACCTCTTCTCGCTACCTCTTCTCTCTCTTTCTCTAACCTCTTCTCTCGCTACCGTCTCTCTCTCTCTCGCTACTCTCCTCCTCGCTACCCTCTTTCTCTCTCTTTCTCTACCTCTTTCTCTCGCTACCTCTCTCTCTTCTCGCTACCTCTTTCTCGCTGCCTCTCTCTCGCTCTCTCGCCTACCCCCCTCTCTCTCTCGCTACCTCTCTCTCTCACGCTACCCTCTCTCTCCTTTGTCTCTCTTCTCTCTCTCGCTACCTCTCTGCTCTCTCGCTACTCTCTCGCTCTCGTACTCCCTCTCTCTCTCTCTCTCTCTCCTCGCTACCCCTTCTCCCCTTCGCATCTCTCATCTCTCTCTCGCTATCCTCTTCTCTCGCTACCTCTCTCTCCTCGCTACCTCTCTCTTCTCATCTCTCTCTCTCTCTCTTCTCTCTCTCTACTCTCTCTCTCTCGCTACTCTCTCTACTCATGACATGTCAGTATGCCCTCCCATCCAAACACAGCCAAACGATCTTACCCACACTGTCTTCGTCGCATGATCCAAGGGAATGAAGACCATTGTGGGATACTTGCTGGTTTGTTAAGTCAAGTGGTTAACAGTGGCAGTGGTGGGTGTGCGTTTTGTTTTTATAACCTTATAACAGTGCCCTAGCTCAAAGTTAACCCTGAATACTTTGATCCTTTGACAGAAAAGGGAGTGCATTTTGTGAGCACTTTGTTTCCACGATGTTTTTCTTGCTAATGTCTTCCGTTCATCGATTTATGGAGCTGTGGCTCTGGATGTCACCGTGGCCTCCATGGCAGGAGCACATCTTGCCTACAGTGATGGATTTTGAAATGATCAAAATCTGATTGACGTGTCGAGCTAATTGGCAGTAGTCCGTGCCGTTATGGTTCCAGGAACATGGGAATACCTTAACCCCTTGTGATGGTCTTGAATGGCACAAACAAAGATAACGAAGGTGTTGCGTCCTGTCCACTAGGAACCACGCACGGTACACGAGAGGCCTCGTGTGTGACCCGCGTGTGTTCTGAATGCAGAAATACATGGAATGTGAGGACGGCATGGAGCAGGAGAAGAAGGACCTGCAGATGAAGATCGAGGGTCTGGAGCTTCAAACACGGCAGCTCGAACTCAAAATGAAGAACTCTGTGGATCAAAGTTAGTTTCACCTCATTTTACTTTTAAGGTCCCCTGACATGCAAAACTTTCTGGTTATTTATATATTAACTTGACCTTCCTCGTGAGAAATCACCGTTTGTTTTTTTTAATCAAAAATGGGATAATTAGAGCAATATTTCGATCATTTATTGTGCTTTTCACAACTTGCTATGCCCCGCCCTAAAAAGTTGACTTCAGCGAATCGCAGCGTTGACGTCATATACAGAAACTCGCACAGAGTGGATTGACTCGAGATCTCTAGAGTTTAGACCAGCGTTCTCAACCTTTTACCCTTGTGGAACCCTTGAAATAGTTTCATGTCTCAAGGAACCCCTGCATAAAAATTATTATATACCATTATTAATATCTAGCTCTTTTATATTTTTATCGTAGTTCACGTGGTAAATATAATATTTTTTTTCGGATACCTGGTTTAAGGAAAAAATGACCCCTTTTTGTCAAATTTATTGGCAATGAAAAAAAAACATACTGCTCGTTTATAAGACCTCACACCGAGGTTTTAATTCACAAAAAAAAAAATCTTTTAAAAAAAACAAAAAAAAACACACCTCATGTAACTTGATCAACAAAACTTAAACAAATAAAGCTGAAGCAATAAAGGTAAACAGAAGAACTAACCTTGAGAGAGAGAGAGAGACTTCGCGCTAGGAAGCACAGAGAAGATAGATGGACACCGTGCATGCGTCCCGGACTTGAGTCAGTTACTCAATGATACACGAATCCGCCGCGTGCAGGACGTCCACTAACCAGTGAGGCGGGTTTCACACTAGCGCCATATAGACATCGTTAAATACATTCCCTATGGTTGTTATAATTGTAAATAATATAAGAGGTTAAGCCTCTATTATAATAACCAAGGAGTTTCAACAATATGCCGTACGTGTATAGTAAATCACGAATATAAATCAAACAAAACACTCAAAAATACATTAGCCTATTTATTACTGTTTCTCGCGGAACCCTAGCGACCTCTTGCGGAACCCTAGGGTTTTGGGAACCCCTGTGAGAAAACACTGGTCTAGACTAATCCGATAAATCCGTCGTCCGTCCGACTCGCCGATAAATCTGACGTGCTGTAGCTTTTATTTATTATTCTCTTTTTTTCATGTTTTCTACTGGTGCTACATGACGACAGTAGGAATAAAATAAATAAAATGCAACAGAACGTCAGATTTATCGGACTACTCGAGACAATTGTGTCACAAGTGTGTTCTGCACACAAGTTTTCATCGCATCCGGACAGCGAGATTGCTTCGTTTATGCGCGGAGAGATACGGCGATGCAGCGCCGGCCTTGTTTGTGATTAATTCGCCGCGGAGCAACATGTCGCTGCGCTGTTCACGTCACCTCACTAAAATATTTCTGATATCGAGCAGTATGCAAGTCGAATTTACATTATTGAATTACGAATAGGATTTAGTCTAACCAGTTGTTATTTCCGAGTCTTCCTTCGATGTCCTCCCGATCATCATGAACTCCGGAAATTCATCGCCATTTTCCTCTGCTTGTCCTGCTTCGGGCTCGAACTGCTAAGGCCGTATTTCATTTCCAGCTGCCTGAACTTCACCTCCCGCGACTACGTTATCGACAATTCTCCATGTGATTCAGACCAAAATCCTTCATTTCTCTCACACTCACTGTCGCTACCAGACAAGTGAAGTCCATGTCATCCATTATTCAAAAACAAATGTTCGTTTTTTTAAAGCAGAAATGAACGAAGCGATTGAGTCGACCAATCAAATGTGGAAACACACAGCAAGCCAATATAATCACGTAGACCACCAACCCGAGTAATTAACGTGCAGCCTTTGTCATCTGTAGTTGACGTCATGTGGGTTACGCCCTTTCAGGAGAATTTTTAGGGGCTTCCCGAAGAGGTTTGTTTTTTTAATTTTACATTTTACAGAATGAGTATTGTGAAAAAACATTGTCAGATCTGAAATCACGATGAAAAACTCCTCTAGGACATATATAAATGAAATTTCAGTACTTTGCATGTCAGGGGACTTAAGGATGTTCATCAATGTGTCCACAAACATCAGTTTCTGATCGAAGAACAACTTTATTTAAATTGAATGATGTATTTTGAACACTAATCGGATCAAGAATCCGAAAATGAACCTGTAGTTTAACAGTACTTTGGTTCTGAATTCGTCCCGAATGCACATTCACAGAGAGAAGTGAGATAATTATTTTACTCGAACCCTAACCCTGTCTGGCAGTGAAATGTAATTGAAAATCATTCCAAACAGGAAACTTACTGTGTTTAAGGACATCATCAAGGACACAAACAACAGGCACAAATAACTAATGTTAACGCATTCGATAAGGTGGTGTAAAAGACGCTGCATCAACGGCGGTAAACTTCCCAAGTTTGCTTTTTTTATACAACCTTTAGAATATTTATTTAATTATATACTGTACAGGACTATATCGTTTTTGGCCATATCTCTCAATGGTGAAGAATCGCTTAAAAAATTAAATAATTCTCGTATCCAGATCCGGATTCGGATCTTC
>CM068968.1:50435921-50487146 GCA_035128595.1 Eptatretus atami
CACACCCAACATGTCCACCAAGTTTCGTCCGAATCCGTCCACAACTTTTTGAGATATCCTGTACACAAACGGACAAAGACAAACAAACAAACAGACAGACAGAGAGGGGTGACAACATAACCTTCACCTTCGGTGGCGGAGGTAATAATCAGGATTATCACGGAAGAATCTTACGTCGAGGCGAGACTGGCTGAGAAAACCTTCCATCAGAAGCCTCTGTTGTGTTAGTACGCTTTTGAGCTGTCGGAGCATCTTTAAAGTACAGATTTATTTATTTTTTACCGCACATGGTTACCTGCGTATCAGTTATGTGAACTCTCGAGTTTATAACTGCAACACGCTTGATCTGGGTACACCTCCTCGCTTCAGACAAAACTGGTGGGGATGTTGATCACACCCTCTTCTTTCCCCATGCATTATCTCCCCCAACCTCACTCAGCACCTCTCTCTCCCTCCTTTTTCTCAACTGAATCAACCCTTCTTTCACAGTTAATGATGCAGACACGTCATATGGTGCCAATCTTAAAAAGCATAAAATTGTTGACATAATGTTTAAATATTGTGGGGAAAGTATGAGGAAACAAAGGCCTGGAGGGAGACTCATGAGACCGTAGACAAGACTCTTAACTCCATAAATACTTCCGAGAAATCTGTTTGAGCCATTGGAGCTCTTTTAGCCAAACTGGTTCCTTATAGGCCTATGACCACATTGTGACCTCATGGGCCAAACTGGTTCCTTATAGTTTAGGCCTTGGTCCTCCCACACTCACTTTAATGTTGACCTTCGTGCACCTGTCCCCACACCTATTGTAGTCATTGCGAAGGTAGCCAAACATTTTAACATAGGCATCGTATAAAGAGTACAGCATACAGGTTTATTGTACACAATAAATGAATGATTCCGACATCAGACACGCTCTGACTCTACCAATCAAATACGTGCACATGATTCTCCGTTCGTATGCAGCACAAGGCTGTGCGGTAGCACCTTTGACTGAGGGGGCGGCTGGGCCACTGCTGGTAGGGTAGGAATTTGTAATTTGTTCATGGTACCGAAGATAGCTCGCCTACTCTTCACGAAGGACACCATGGGATCTTTAACATCCACCAATGAATGCTGGCAGATGGGACACCCAGTTTAATGTCCATCTGAGGGACGGCACAAACATCGATTAATCACCCTGCCTGTAAAAACACCATGATGACAGTTTATTGCTGTGTTGGGATTCAAACCCAGACTAGGCAGCTCAGAGGTGAGTGTGTGTACCTCTAGAACATCCTGTCTGCTGTGCACACTATCCTGACCAGTGTGAAAACAAATAATTATGGGATAAAACATCCCTTCTAATTAACAGTGGAGAGTGATGATAATCAGGATGATGTGAAGGCTCTTGGGAAGGGGTTAGGGGGTGGTGGTTCTGCAAAGTAGATGGCAAGTATCCTGAGCAGACTACTGAGACCTTTATCCGATTCCCAAAGCTAATACTAAGGGGATTTGAAGTTGAGCTGGACCGATCCAGCGGCGTGTAAGGGTGGTCAAGGGGCCCTGTGCCATCGGTCTCGACTCTGGTGATGGTAATGTGCCATCGTCTCACAATGCTCAGGTACGAACGTTGTGCGTTGACAGCGCTTCCCACTCACATCGTCAAGTTTCCATCCGTTCAGCTGGAACCCTTTGGCGTAATAGGTCGGAACGTTTCCAAACGACTTAGCGAGAATTTCTCGGACATTTTGGACGAGCTATCCATCTTCAAACTGTTCGCAGGCGTTGTCTGATGGTGGGTGGAACTCGGTAAGAAACCTCAACCCTCCGCTCCACCACCCCAAACATTTTGCTCATCGTCCCAGCGTTGCCTTTAATCATTCGAGTCGGGGAAACGTGACACGTGTGTCGAGCCGTGATGTGTAGATTGGGCACCCGAGTGAAGCTTGCCGTTCCCGTTTTGCTGCCTTAAGGAAGAAATCTCACCTTCTTGCATCCCTCGCAACACCGGGGGGGGGGGGGGGCCTTATCGAATGCGTAGGCATCAGCCATACGTGTACATTAGCATGGCGTCTCTTCTGACACCGATAACATTTGTGGAAAATAAAACCAGTTGGAGGTTCCTTAAGAAGGGTGCATTGCAGTTCTGAACATTTTTAAGCTTCAGTAATTATCCAAAACTTTCTTGTTGTACACCGCTCCTTCCCAATTCCGTATCCAGGCGATGCATGACGCCATCGCCGGGTGCCCAAAGGGAGTACTTAGTTTTGACTCTGTTTGTTTGTTTGTCCAGGTGATATCTCGGCCATCCTTTGAGCTGGGAAGCTAAAATTTGGGGACATTGGTGAGGGATGTGCTTTGGAAAAAATGGTATATTTTTATTTCTTGATTAATTACTTGATTATTATCGATTTATTAATTACTTTATTTATTTTATTTCTCATCATGGCAACATCTCGGGCATATTTTGAGCTCGGAAGCTGATACTTGGACGTGACGGTGACCAAGTGATTTGGCTATAAAGGGTATTTTTGATTGATTGATTAATCAATTAATTATTCATTTTTCGATTAATTACTTAATTTCCAAAAAGTTACAGATTCGGATGAAACGGTGGTGCTGTTCGGCAATTGATTGAGAAATGAATTATTTTACGATATTTATTTGTTTTTTATTATGCAATGAATCAGTTAATCAATCAATTATTGTGCACCACTCCCTCCCAATTCCAACTCCATGTGCTGCAAGGCGGCATCGCCGGACAACGTCGCGTGCTGGAGGATTTGTTATTTATTTGGCATGAGGGCGGTGTACTTTGAATGTACCGCTACTTGTTTTACATCTTGTTAAAGGTCTTTGGTCGAGAAGGGTCTATGATGATATTAAACGGGGTTAAACACATACATACGCATGCAACGATCAAACGACGATTGTTTTCACTTGACATTTGATTTACAGTCATGCGTTTGGAGGAGAGAGAGGCAGACATGAAACGCGAGTACAATTTGCTTCATCAAAGGCATACGGAGGTGAGGGGAATCATTTTTGTCGCTTGGAATCTTGACTCTTTGGGATTCAGATTGTTGGGACTGCTCCATGCGGCTGGCCTGAGGTTCATCGCCGTGCATTTCAGATGATTCAGTCGTACATGGAGTACATGGAGAGGAGCAAAATGCAGCAACACAATGGGACGGGGCCTATGGAAAGCACCCCCACTTCTCGCAAGCGGTGCGCATGTCTCACTGTCCATCATACTAACGACCCTATCAGTACACCTCCACAATGCACACATGCATGTAGTCCTGCCTTACATTTTGCCGATTAGGTTTGATGGCAATGTTTAAGATTGGTGGGTTGTGTGGTTACCAATTTGTCAGATAGATTGCATGTTTAACTCGAGCAGCACTCGGAAGAGCGCGTACCTCTGCCATGCTGAACAGTTTACGTTTTGTATCCCAGTGATAGGCCAGATCCGGATCTGGACCTGAACCAAAATCTAATCGACTTGTTCTCGTCACCTAACCAACTCATCCACCTAGTTTTATCATAACTCGTGCACAACTTTTGAAATATCATGCTGTGTATCGTTTTTGGCCCCATCTCTCAATGATGAAGAATCACTTTAAAAATTCTCGTATCCAGATCTGGATCTTTACCAAAATCAAATCGATTCGTCGTCCTCACACACCCAAATGTCCACCAAATTTCGTCCGAATCCGCAACTTTTTTGATATATCCTGCTCACAGACAAACAAACGGACAGACGGGGGTGAAAACATAACCTCCGTCTACCTTCGGTGGCAGAGGTAATGATAATGACACTCTGGAGCGCATACCTCCACCAGGCTGAACAATTTACGTTTTATATCCCACTGATAGACCGGATCTGTATCTGGACTTGAACCGAAATCTAATCGATGTGTCAGAGTCACACACCCAACCTCTGTCCACCAAGTTTTGTCTCAATCCGGCCATAACTTTTTTTTTAAGGTATCTTGCTTAGACAGACAAACAGGGGTGTAAACATAATCTCCATCCACCTTCGATGGTGGCGGTAAAAAGCTATCTCCCTTGATCCACCATTAATGTACCGTTCATCATAACTTGACGAATAGGAGGTACCGTAGTTTTGATTCAAAACCCGGCTCTCACCATCCGAGGCTAAAGCTGTTATAATTCCGGGAATCGGGAGATTTATTTATGTTTGCACGTTTTTCTGTGAAGTTTTGCTTTGATGTCTCCTGTTTCATGGAAAAATGAGCAAGAAAAGAAAAATTGATGGAGAAACTCCGCTTGTCGTTTAACTTGTCATGTGACCTGTTTTTCGACGTACGAGAAGGGAGGACATTGGGCAGGCGAGTCAAGACGGCCGATCAGACGGCAGGGAGGCGCGGTGGGTTTTGTGTGCTTCGTTTGCTGAAGAATTGACGTCCCACGTGCATGGCTCCGCCTCATGGCGATTTTGATGTTGCAGTTGTTGTCCAGATGTCCGCAACGCATCCCTAATGTTGTCCTTCAGCTCTTTGAACGTTCGGAAATGGGTTTTTATCCGGGCTCTAATCACCTTCTGGAATGTTTTGTTTAAAGGTCATTATGGGCAGAATCTCTGTTCAAAAAGTCACGAAATTGTGGCATCTGGATATGTGTTTGTTTTTTTTATTTATTTTTAACAGCAATCTACCTCAACCGCATTGCAAGCCCACGCTTTGATCTGAGATACAAGACCTAACCGAGTGGAGATAAAATCTACGTTGCCTTAACACTGTTGCTTTTGAAAATGATATCCTGCTTTGATTCCATTTGTGAGCAGTGGCCGATCTGTTCGTGTCTCCTTGCCAGCGTCTGGTGCGTCATGTCCTTTCACTGTCCCTATTCCGTCTCTGCGATCCTTTTTTTTTACACCACGGCTTTGGCAGGCCTTGAGATTGTGGGCTGCTGCTTGTCCACCGTTTTCTGTACACCCTTTGGTTTTGGACCTGAAATTGGGGTTGTCAGAACCGAGTTTTTTTTTGTTTGATCAAACTGAAATCCGATTTTATTTCCTGAAATATTTATTTATTAGAGGCGTTTTCTTTTTACATTTCCACCAACGTGCATCGATTGATCTTCGATGCCTGTTTTTGTCGACCTCACAGTAAGGAGAGACCTACCTCTTTGGGCCTTTTCCCTTTTGGAGCCGACGTTGGGAAAACGGGATCTGGCGGCTGTATCACAGACGGCAATGTGGAAGCTGAGACTCCTGGAAGCGAAACATGGTCTCAGTCGGTTGTACCCAATCCGGTGGTAAATGGCCATGCTGGGAACTGCATCAAGGTTTGAGACTGGGTGGTCAACTGGCTTGTGAATTGAGTTTCTCTATCTGTGGTTTCTTTTGGACAAAAGGAAAAGGAATCGGTTCTAAACAATGGTGAAAGCAAACTGATGTGTGAAAGCTAGAATGCTTGCATGTGAACTGGCTCTTGCTTATGGGATTAATCCTTTGTCAAAGTCTGACTTGGCTAAGAAATGCCGTTGCGCTTCATTGTGTAGTCCGTGTCAACAAATTTCTGGGCTCATCAGTCTGCAAGAAAGTGGATTATATCGTATATTTCACAACAATAGGCATTTGGATGCTACCTTGACCACATTTACCCTGCCAATAAATGAAATAAGTGAAATGCAGATACAGCACGGGCATGATGGTCCCTAACGTTCTCGTCCCCCTTTTGTTGTGTTTTTTTTATTTTTACTTTGAAACCTTCAATTCCTGCCTTCCCAAAGGATGAGCTTTCCCAATCGAGCCAGTCATCCTTCCTGACCACTCCAAGCATGGGCGATGTGAAGTCGCTCACGCCATCGTCGTCCTTCCCGTCCGACATACTCTCACCTGTTGCCGGTGGAGCACAGAGATTGGAAAATGGTGTGGCAATTTCGGTGGAAAATGGTGAAGACCACGACGCCGTGTTGGACATGGCCAATGGTGCCTGCAATGTGTCTAGTGGTGAGAACGTTGTTTCCAAAACTCACTCGGCCCGAGCCCGTAGATGAGTACAAAGGTGGACTTCATTGAAGCTTTAATTTCCAGCTTGATGTCATCCACCTTTTTCTAAAGTAACCTCAAGGAAAATTCATTGAGAGGATTTCTGATTGTACTTTGTGGTCATTGGGGTTGATATCTGGGGGAATCGGGGTTTGTTTCCAGGAATGGATAGCAGTGACGAGTGGTCAGAAATACAGGACATCATTGATGCTACACCAGAACTGGATCTCAGCACTGAGAACAAAATGGAGAATTACGATAACAACAGGTGAGCTTGCCGTGTTGTCCCGTCCATTTTGGTTGCGACTGTGTACTCGCACCTACCCGACCAGATGTCCCTCTTTACTGTCATCATTTCAACACCTCCCTTGCTCTGTCCTGGCGACAGCACACCGACGCAGGGCATCGTCAACAAGGCGTTTGGAATCAATACAGACTCGCTCTACAAGGAGCTCTCGACAGCTGGCTCTGAAGCCATCGGGGACGTTGATGAGGGAGCAGATTTGTTAGGTGAGGCCTTCTCTTTTGCTACGTTTTGTGGGGAAAAATTGGAAGTGATCTGTTGTAGTCATAATTGTACCTACATTTTTTTTTGAATACAAAGTCGAGGCTCATGGAGGAGCTACAACGTAGAACCAATGAGGACATAACAGAAGAAGATGAGAAACACACAACAGCATGGTTGGAGGAACAAAGTAAAGGGACAATAAGAGAAATCAGGGATATGTGAAAGAATGAGGGCTAGGGGAGGATACATGGACAAGATACAATGCCTTGTAGAAAGTCTACACCCCCCTTTCAAATTTTTTTAACCTTTTGTTGCCTTATGCAGTCGTGGCCAAACATATTGTCACCCTTGTGCACTTTTTTCAAATAACTCACAATTTTCTTGAAAAATAAGATGAAATTAACAAAAGTATTTTGTCTCCACAATTCTTTATTTCACTGTTAATGTTGTAGAACGTTTGTTTTTGATTCAGAACTTAATATATCCTTTTAAATCAGAAAATAAAAATAAATGCCATTGACAAAATTATTAACACCCTCGACTTAAATATTTGGTATCACAACCTTTGGACAAAATAACTGCAGTCAAGCGCTTCCTGTAGCCGTGAATGAGCTTCCTACACCTCTCTACTGGTAGTGTGACCCACTCTTCTTGTGCAAACTGCTCCAGTTCTCCCAGATTTGAAGGATACCTTCTCCCAACTGCTGTTTTCAGATCTCCCCACAGGTGTTCAATGAGATTTAGATCTGGACTCATTGCTGGCCACTTCAGAACAGTCCAGTGTTTAGTCTTGAACCATTCCTGGGTGCTTTTTGAAGTGTTTGGGGTCATTGTCCTGCTGCAAGACCCATGACCTTCGAGGGAGACCCAGCTTTCTGACACTGGGTTGAACATTGCACTCCAAAATGCCTCCTTGGTAATCTCCTGATTTCATGATGCCGTGCACACACTCAAGGCACCCAGTGCCAAAGGCAGCACAGCAACCCCAAAACATCACTGAACCTCCTCCATGTTTAACTGTATGGAAGGTGTTCCTTTCTTTGAAGGCTTCATTTTTAGGTCATCTCTACCGAGATGACCTAATAAAGCCGGACCAAATGTCCGTCCGTACGTCTGGACGGGACCAAATGTCCGTCCGTACGGTCTGGACGGACCAAATGTCCGTCCTCGTAAACAATTTTTCTTTCCGATCTTATGAAACTTAGTATGTGGGTAGAGGTCGATGAGTGTTGCACAACGATATAACTTTTGTCCGGGTTCAAGGTCAGGGACAGAGTCACGAGGTCACGTAAGTTATAAAAATCGCCATTTTCAAAACCTATCTAGTCTGCCATTCTACAAGATATTCGGCAACTGTTTATGGATTATGATAGTAAAAAATATTATCTTGTATCTAACCGGACAGATTTTTGAATTTCCTTCCCGTTTGATCGTCACGTGATCTGGAAGATGGCCAAAAACGCCGATGCGATTCGCAAAGAAGGAAGGAAGGAGAAATGAAATATAAATATAAAACACATTTTTAGCCTTTTATATTTATACATTTTCCGCCGAAGGTGCAAAAGTTTCAAAACCCGAAATGTAAACGTCGGCATTTATTTACAAATGTAATTTCGTGCGCACGCGCCAAAATGCCGAGTCATCTTTAACCAAACTGCGCAGTAGTCTTCGGTCATAACTGAACATTGAGAACTTGTGGTATTATGAGAATGACCGACCCCCACACGGGGTAATTTGGAACAGCTTGGAATTAAGTTGCATTAAATGAGATTTTTTTTTCAGCCTTTATTTACACATCGTAACCCACAACTTCCAAATGAAAAACAAATTCTTTAAATTTCAGAAAATTAATTAATAATACAAAACTAGAATATCTTGGTTGGTTAAGTGTCCACACCCCTTATAACAGCAACTGTAAATTAGCTCAGGTGTAACCAATCACCTTCAAAATCACACACCAAGTTAATTGGCCTCCACCTGTGTTAAATTGAACCGATTCTGATTATTTCAGAATAAAATCAGCTGTTCCTCTGCTGGGTAGTGCATTTCACAGCAAAGACTCAACCATGAGAACCAAGGAGCTTTCAAAAGACCTCTGGGGATAAAGTTGTGGAAAGTCACAGATCAGTGGATGGGTATAAAAATATTTCAAAAAGGCCTTCAATATACCTTGGAGCACAGTCAAGGCAATCATTAAGAAGTGGAAGGCATACGATAACACCAAGACTCTTCCGAGATCAGGCAGTCTCTCCAAACTGGATGACCAAGCAAGGAGGAGACTGATCAGAGAGGCCACCAAGAGGCCAATGGCCATTTTGAAAGAGCTACAGGTCTTATACAAGTTTTGTGGTCTGACGAAACCAAGATGGAACTTTTTGGCCTTGATGCAAAACGTTACATTTGGAACAAACCCAACACAGCACATCACCAAAAGAACACCATCCCGACTGTGAAGCATGGTGGTAGCAGCATCATGTTATGGGCATGTTTCTCATCAGCAGGGACTGGGGCACTTGCCAGGATAGAAGGGAAAATGGATGGAGCAAAATACAGAAAAATCCTCCAGGAAAACCTGCTGCCCTCTGCAAGAAAGCTGAAATTGGGACGGAAGTTCACCTTTCAGCATGACAATGGCCCGAAGGACACAGCCAAAGCTACACTGGAGTGGATAAGGAAGAAAAAGATAAATGTCCTTGAGTGGCCCATTCAGAGCACTGATCTGTATCCAATCGAAAATCTGTGACATGACTTGAATATCCACTGTCCATCAACACTCTCCATACAACTTCACTGAACATGAACAGTTTTGTACAGAAGAATGGGCAAATATTGCCCAATCAAGGTGTGCAACGTTGGGAGAGACCGATCCAAACAGACTCACAGCTGCAATTACTGTCAAAGGTGCTTCCAGCAAGTATTAATTCAGGGGGGGGGTGGACACTTATCCAATCAAGATATTCGAGCTTTGTATTTTTAATTGATTTTTTGAAATTTGTAGAATTTGTTTTTCACTTGGAAGTTGTGGGTTATGATGTGTAAATAAAGGTGGAAAAAGTCTGATTTAATGTAAATTGATTCCAGGCTAAAAGATAACAGAAGGTGAAAATTTTGAAAGTGGGTGTACACTTTCTATAGGCACTGTAGATACAGCCGAAAACTCTCAGGAAGGAAAAACTGGAAACTTGGAAAGAGGCGGGCTTGGTGGGGAGGGGGTTGACGGGGGTAGAAAAGATCATGATTTTGGGTTGGGGACTATCTGAGATGGTAGTTGGTAAACAGCTGTCTTGAAGACTTGGAGGGAAAAATGAGGTTGAAGAGAATGTGGAAGTTTGGTCTACAGGTGGGGAAAAAAGAGGAACGTTGTGTGAAGAGGAATTAGTTGAGTTAAGCAGTGATTCTGGATTGGGTAGTTTCATCAGAAGGAGGTCGTGGTAGACTGTGTGCGCCCTGCAGACCCTGGGGGGGAGGGGGGGGTGGAGGGACCGAGCACAGGAAGTGCAGAGGGTACAAGACCACAAAGTAGGTGGTAGAACACAGACAACTGAGCTGTCTGCGATGTGAAAGTGATCGGCCCATCGACTCGGCTTCATTGCAGGAGACTCCATTGATCTTGGATACCTTGGTTTCCATGGAGTCAAGCAAAGCAAGGTGTTCGGCAGGGGAGCTAGCCCAGAGAGGAGAGCAGTACTTCATCAAGCTGCGGACGAAGGCCTTGTCGATGGATAAGAGTCCAGGTGTGCCGAGGAAGGACCTTGTACAATGGAGGATGTCCAAATGGCAACTGGCTTTTGGAGGCCAATTTTGAAGTGTGGTTTGCCCAAGAAAGATCATGACTGATCGTGAGGCCCAAACGTTTGAGTGACAACTTCTTGAAGACGATTGTTAAGAAAGTAGATAGGAGGGTTTGCCAGACTGTTATGCTCAGACCAATAAGGGTGACTGTGGCAGAGGGTGGGTTGGCGGTAGACATGGTTTATGGTGAGGAGCGAAAAGACAGGGATGATGTATTACTTTGTCTTGATTTAACTTCCTGTTCTTGCTGTGATTCAAAGTTGCTAACAATGGAAACATTATTGCTTTGACGACACTTTCCTCTTTTCTTCCCTGTGCTTTCATCCACCCAACAAAGGAGAGTTTTCAGGTGTGTAAAAAGCACGTTTTGTATTGTCTGCTCGGCATGATTGTTGTTGTTTGTTGTACACAATGTTGCGGCTTGCATTTCCTGTGGCCTCCAGTGCTAATGCTTTGTCTTTGTCCCATCCTTTTTGCTTGTGCTGCGTTTGTGGATGTTAGCCCCGGATAATTTCTATGGTAAGTCCAGAATCTTTGTTGCGCTTTGTGCAGGGGAATGTGGGGGTGCTGGGGGGTGGGGAGGGGTGGCAAGGGGTGGCGAGGAGGGACTTTTTTAGCTTTACAAAGCATGAGGCCAAACTTTTCTGTCTGCACTATCTCCTGATGGTAATTCAAACGGCACAGGTGTTTTGGTTTTGTTCTTCCAGGTATGGGTCGTGAAGTGGAGAATCTCATCCTGGAGAACACTCAGTTGCTGGAGACAAAGTGAGAACATTTGCACTGATGGCTTGGATTCCATGTGCTGGTTGGAGAAAATAACAATGCAGGATAACAACTTGTGATGTTTCCACCCGCACGTTGTTCCAAGTGCTCAGGGGTTGGGTTGGAGTACACTATACCAATGGTCCCACACTCTACCGCAGTAGTGAAAACCACAGCATCAAAGGCCTGGATTCCTGTTTTTAGTGACGTCCAGTTTGCTTGTAAACGTATCACCAATATGATCGCTGCATCGTAAGGTACATCGACCTGTATGTGTGCGGCATAGCTTGGCTTTTTACGATTGTCATGGAAAGAACTCCATAACAATGCAACTTTCGGGTAGATATGTATCATTCGTGGTCCTACATTCTTCATCGCCTTGGTTATTTAGGGATGAAAGCCAATTTGGTGGCTCTTATGGTGATTCGGACGTCGCTTATGCCGGGTCGTGAGCCGGATGAGATGCGTTTTGTTATTTTTCAGGAATGCCCTGAACGTGGTGAAGAATGACCTGATCGCACGTCTTGACGAGATGTCCAGCGAGCAGGAGGTGCTGCGAGGGGAGTTTGAGCAGACGAGGCAGATGAAGACCCGGCTGGAGACGCGGCTTCATGAATTGGAAGAGGAACTGAGGAGGTCAGGACATATTTGGTTAATGGTGGATTTGGTTGTGATTCCAACCCTTGATTGCGTTAGGAATTCTGGTTGGATGATTCAAATAAATAAATAAATAGTTGAGTGTACATGATGTGGGTTTTCATTGAGGCGACTGTAGGTTTAACATCATTAATGGATGTGTATTTCAGGGTCAAGAGTGACACTGGTCATTGTAATAAGGAATTGAAAGAAGAACCAGAAGATGTAAGGCAACACAGCTGATGAGCATGCTCACAGTTTATTCTACTTGCCATGTCGTTTAGAATTACGTTGAAACACTGTTTTCGTTGGTCATTCCTCACTCGTGCACCTTGACCTTCGCTTTGCCGCAGGGCGACGTGCCGATGGCTCAGCGAAAGCGGTTTACACGTGTTGAGATGGCCCGCGTGCTCATGGAAAGGAACCAGTATAAGGAGCGCCTGATGGAACTCCAGGAAGCTGTGCGCTGGACCGAGATGATTCGGTGAAATGTCCACTCTTCAGCTTTTCTAACTGGTGGCCTGTTTTTGTGAATGATACCGTCCATCGGGCGCGAATTGAAGTGGTTTGACGAGTGCTTTCATTGTACCGACTGCACTGCAGGGCTTCTCGAGAACACCCGTCGTTGGTGGAAAAGAAGAACAAGTCTTCCATCTGGCAGTTGTACGTGTGTGGGGACTTCAGGGTTTGACTGCAATGGGTCGATCCTCAATATTGGAAAAGAGATGTCTTTTTTTTTTCCTTTTGCTCCCCTCTACTGCCCCCCAATCCCTTGCACTTTGTACATAACCATACCAAGGTTTCTTATTTGAGTTTCACATTCGGTTTCATCTACATTGATCTTAAAGACCACTGTATTCCACTTCTCTTTCCTCCTCAGCTTCAGCCGCTTGTTCAGCTCATCGTCGGCTCCTCAGCCGAAGAAACCTCATCACACGGTGAGCATCAAGTACAGTGCGCCGACGGGCAGCGAGGTTACGGCCGAAACCATCGGAACACGCCGCAGTGCAACGCTGTCCCAGCTGCCCAGTGATCGGGCACGCACACTCGATTTCATGCACGAAACGTAAGCACATGGTGAGACAGGTGTGGGAAGACGAATGAGGGAAAGGCGATCGACGTGTTGCTTCCACAAAATGGCGGAACTTTATTAAACTATTTTGTTGTGTAAACTCGAACACGTTTTTTTTTATGTATTTCTTCCTTTTTGTAGAAAAGACACTTCTGAAGATGATGGTGCAGTGCAAAACAAAGAGTATGATCGGTGCTATTTTTATTTCAAAACTGTTTGGCGAGGCCTTAACCCTTTAACCATGCTGGGAGCTTCTCTGTCTGGGTGTTTACTTCTTAGTTCACTACTATGTTCTGTTTGAGCTTTCCTCCATCTCTTTCAGCATATCTGATCACTGACTCCTTGACAATAACCATGACCTTCTCCCTGTGGAAGCACTTGCCACACATCATTAGTTTTACCATTTAATCCTTCTTGCAATCCAAAAAGTTTGCCTGTCTTTCCTTGCTGCTCTTCTTCAAACACACATATTTGGTTCATGAGTCAGTAAGTGACCACTATATTCGTTATGGGTGTGTGTCTGTCTGTCTGTCCCGAGCATAGTCCGTGGGTTTTGATCCGATCTTGATAAAATTTGGGTGGGAGGTTTATATCATGATCTAGTTGTGTTTCCTGAGAATGGGCGTGGTGCGCCCATTATGGGCGGAGCCACGCCCAAAAAAACGTGTTTTTAGGGGTAGCCGGTTTCAAGTTACATCTTCTGGAGGAGGTTTGTGAATCTGGCAGGGGTTCGGTATTTGGTTGCCCAATGGCACCTGCATAGCCTCACGGAGCTCGATTTTTCATTTTCGTCCAAGGTCAAGGTCACAAGGTCACGAACTTAAAAATGTCAAAAAATCAATAAATTGGGCATCGAGCTCCTAGGGTTTTCAACTGTTTCAATGAAAGTTGGTATGCAAGTAGTGCTCTTCGGGTACTACAACTTTCATCATTTACGTTTTTCCCGATTCGCGCCAGTTTGCCCGTGGCGTCCCCTCGAAGGTCAAAATGAAAAAGGCGAACCGTGTACATTGCTCATGAACCATCGCCGTCTCCAGACGGTGTATGTATATATATATATATATATATATATATATATATATTATATATATATATATAGCCTCAGGCCGCTACGAGTATGTACACTGGTCTCTGAGTTCTCTCGTCTGGGTTGGAATCTCGGCCCAGCTGTAAACTGCCATCCTTGCATCGTGGGCATCAGTGTGTGTGGACGGACGTTAAACTGGGCGTCCCATTTGCCAGCATTAGTTGGTGAACGTTAAAGATCCCACAGTGTGGTTCACGAAAGGTAGGCGAGCTATCGGCGGCACCATGAACAAATTCTAAATTCCTGCCCTGACTACCACTGGGAAGGCAACAGCAACCCACCCAGTGTAATCCTTGCCGTGAGGCTGCTTTGGCAGTACTGAATCTGCCTTCGGGCAGAATACCAGAATTAGATTAGTGATATAATTTTTTTCCATCCGTCCATCTCCTATTTCGACTTCTCCGGCCAAACCGCTGGGCTGATCCGGCTGAAATTTGGCAGCAAGGTCCCGCTTCCGACTGGTAACGGGGATTGCAAACCTAGTTCCGGTCACGTGACTTTAAGTATGTCGAAATGGCGTACTCAGTAAATTCCTTCAAAAATCTTCTTCTCCAGCCCCACCAGTCAGAATGCCACCAAATTTGAGTTTCAACATTAGGATAGGGCCCAGATAAGCTGCAGGTCCAGTGGTCCGATTATTATTTTTCTTTCCTGATCGTAATGTTGTCCTGACAGGATGGAGTGCATTTTGTGCTGCCTCGTGTGAGGTAGATTCATGACCCGACTTGCAGGTTGATGCTTCACAGGCAGGACGTTGCATCACAATGTGCGTCGTCTCGCTGGCGGACGTTAAGCCTGACCTCCCTATTGTTAACGTTGGCCGATGGAAGTGAACGATCCCACAGTGTTTTTCGATGAAGAGGAGGCGCATCGCTGGCAACCTGGCCAAATTACAGAAATATCTGCTCTAACCCACAAGTGACACTGCATTAGTGGCACAGCTGCACTCTCTAACATTGATGCTACCCATAGCCATGTGCTGCTTATGAGAGGAGAAGTCCACAATGTTTTTTTTTTGTTTTTTTCCTCTCTCCTTCAACCCACTCATCTCCTCTTCGCCCTGTATTTAAACTCTTCTTCCTCTTCCTCCCCCATGTTGTGCGCAGGAGCGAGGGTGCAGCATTAGTCCGAAGGGAGCAGCTCCGAGAGCAGCATCGACAAGCCCGTGTGCAGGCCCAGCAACAGGATGGACGCTTGCAGGCCTTTGGCTGGAGTCTTCCACCAAAGCAGAAGCAGGTGTGTTTTCTGTTCACTTCACTGTAATGGCCTTTGTTGAATTTATGTAAAAACATAAACAAAGATTTTTATGCTTCGGGAGTGATGAAATACTGTCGTCCAGCAGAGTCCTACGCACGAAGAGCCAAAATGGGTAAATGTTGCCATACCCGTGTACAGCCGCCCGCTTGTGGAAAAAGACCCCGCCATGAAGGTTTGCGAGCCTGACTCAAACAATTACCACAACTTAGAGATTTTAAATGCTTCTTGTGAAAATAGAAGTTCGATTCATCGTCCTCTTTCCATTTTTGGTGCTTTCTGTATCCACGCTCCAATGACTCGCTGTTGGTTTGTTCACTTTGTCCACATTCTCAATCACTTGCTTTGCATTGATCAGTACGAGATAAAGGTGCATTTGGGATGTCCACGTCTATCTGAAACCATTGGTTTGGAGTTTTATTGATGTTGCCCCCCCCCCCCCGTCCTTCCCCTCTCCCCTCTTTGATTGTCCGGCACGTTTCGTGCAGCTGTGGTGTGCTGCCGGTGTGAACTTGGCTGGGAGCAAAGGAGCTGTTCAATATCGGAGGGACAGCCGTTCTGGTTCAGTGTCCAAGGGCAGTGGAAGTGACAGCACAGAGGTTTCTGCTTCAGAATCGATGGTATCAAATGCCTTCCATATTTCTGTGCATTAACTGTTGATAGGTTTTGAGTTTGTAACCAATTTTTAAGGTACAAAGCAAGGTGAATACATGTGAGACCATTGTGCTGCCTTCTCTCCTCATTTTCTTTCCTGGTACCTTAGGAGAGCAAGTTTGACGATGATCAGGGCCGCAGCCTTGTGTGGATCTGCACAAGTACCCAGAGCACCAGCAAGGTGCTAATCATTGATGCCAATCGTCCAGCTCACATCATAGACCAGTTTGTTGTCTGCAACTCGCACATTCTGTGCATTTCCAGCGTACCAGGTACGACCCTTCCGCCCCCCCCCCCCCACCTCCTAAATCGGCCGTTGAGAATATTTGTCATTGAAGGGGATTCATAGTTTATTACATCATCTCGTACTCCATTTCATAATTTTGGGAAGGTTCCATATATTATGAAGAAGGTAAAGGAAGGTGATTTCTAATACCGGCTACCAACAAAGGCAGCGCTCTTTCCACCACAAACACATATGTCTGTATATATATAAATATATATATATATATATATATATATATATATATATATATATATATATAATTACACACACACATACATAGAGAAAGCTGTATTATCCGGCACTTTACAAAGCGGCACTGACGGATCTCAATCAAGTTGTTTCCACACGACCACACAGCTGACTCACCGATTATATTACCCCATCAAAAAAAATTAACAAAAGAACATGTGATACATAGTCATCCCGGCCTCAGCTGTGAAAACGAGGCTTTTCTCCCGACGCCCTTCTGTCACAGCCTCATGGTTCAAGAGCCACGGCCATTCACCGTCAATCCACCATCTGAGGTGCCACGGAAATCTCTTGGCTTCTCAAAACGTCAAGCATTCACTTCCTTGCTTTTGAAAACCCTTTGGTGACGTTTTCCTGAGTCAAGGTCCAACATACCTAAAAAACACGGGAACAACTCTATGTCATAATCGTCGCCATGACGCTTCTGGCTCTCTCTCTGCCCAACGACCAATCAAATGATCCCAAATCTTGGGTAGAACATGTAAGTGAAAACTCTGGGCAAAGTTCACCTACCAAAGCATCATGGCTTCTCTTACCTGTCGAGCAGTACCGTACTGGTGCTAAAAGGAACAGGATTATTCTCACAATCAAACAGAAGATTGACATATGTAGGAGACTGGAGAAGGGAGACAATAGAAATGTGTTAATGCGTGAGTACAACATCGGATTGTCAACCATCTCCGACATGAAGGCCTAGAAGGACAAGTTACTGGAATTTTACACCAAGTCAGAGAGAAACAATGCTGCCAACAAGTGCCGTACTCTACACAAACGAAAGATGGAGCAGCTAGATAAAGTTCTGTATGAATGGTATGCTCTCAAATGTTCGGAGGGAACACCAATCTCAGGACCAATGTTAATTGAGAAGGCAAAGTATTTTGATGATCAGATGGGATTGACTGATCAATGTGTCTTTTCTGATGGCTGGCTGGCTTCTTTCAAGCTGCGACATGGGATACGGTAGCTTGCTATCTCAGGAGAACAAAAGTCTGCAGATTACGATCCAATAAATTTTCAGTATGGTGACGCAAGTGACGATTATCCATTTTAAAGTTAGACCGAAGCCGAAATTGAAGAGTGACGTGAAGTCGACCGAGACGTCGAAGTGACCCGTGTTATGACTGACTCCGAAATCATCGACATTGTTGTAAATCCACAGAAGGAAGTTGAACAACAGGAAGACGAATCAGAAGAGTTTTCAACTGAAGAAGACTTTCAACTCACTTGTGCTAATGCAGAGGTGCGTTCCATCACTAATCAGTTTGTGGAGCGCTCACCAAGTGGCTTAAGCACTCAAGCACACACTCCAACAAAATGGTTGCTAAGGAATGGCCGTCTTGGCAAGCGATAGCAAGCTTGATTGGTGATGGAACCACACCCCTGATAAAGGTTTTGACACGTTTGTGAAGTTTGCTGAAAGGCAGAAAGCTTTACAGCACCCAGGAAGTGATGCAGCAGTCCTGCAAGGAAATGGTTCAAGAAAGCCTCTGGAGTCCGACAAAATGAAGAGCCCAATGAGTCTGAGACACTTTAGATCGTCCATCAACTTCAAAAGACTAGTTTGTTTTATAATACAGGTACGTTATTGTTTTGCGTAATTCATTAGTAATTGCCTTTATATTGCACTGTAATCATGTTATTATTTAATTTATTTTTCACAGGCAAAGTTTAATAAGTTAATCTTTTGTTCCATTCTATGTAACATTTAGATAACCGGCATATTTGATGAACCGGCAGCGGCAAAGTCCCATGGGTGCCGGATAACACAGCTTTTAATATGTATGTGTGTATACAGGGTGTTTCAAAAAAGTGAACTATTTGAATGTTTTTTTATTGTAGAAAAATTAAAGAAGGTAGCAAGTTCAGTGACACATTGATGGAAAGCATACACCATGCCATTTTCAAATTGCTCATAATAGTGCTTGTAATTGACATTTTAATGTGTTGCTCTGCCTCTGTTTAAGCGGGCTTTGATCCTGACTCCGAAATTCTCCACAACTCGTCTGCAAGTGGCTGCAGTGGTAGCCTGACTGTAGTCCTCCACCTCCTGTTTCAAGACGGTCAGGGTTCGAGGATTGTTGGCGTAAACTTGACCTTTGGCAGCACCCCAAAAAATAAAAATCCAATGGATTCAAATCTGGGCTGTGGGGCGCCCATTCATGCACTGTGGCCAAGCTGATGACACGATTTCCAAACATCTGGTGGAGCAAGTCCAGTCGATGGTTTCATATTCAGTGTGCGGTGGGGCACCGACCTGCATGAACCATGCAAGCCTGAGTTGGCCTGGGGACAGGAGTTGAGCGAGAACAGCGGGGAATCGGCGTAAGGCCTCGCGGTACCGCTCACCGTTGACTGTCACCATCTTACCATTGGTGTCCTCGAACCAATACGGTCCCGGCATACCCCATCTGGCATTGGGTGGCGCAGAAGCACGTGGACTTGGGGCCGTTGAGAGACATCTCAGACACCTCCTCAGGAGGCTCAGCAACCCCAGAGGATGTTGTAATTGTTGATAGCCTCATTCAAATCGAAGTGTGCTTCATCACTGAACCACAAGGAGTAGATTCAATTTGGGTACCTTTCCATTCAGTCACTGAACCAATCATGCATCGTTACTCAGCTTGCCATGTCATTCAGAGTTTGCTTATGCTTTACAGATATTATGAAGGGGGCGAGCTTGAGTTCAGCAGTGAGAATGCGCCACACGGATGAGGCTGAGATCACCAGTTCTCGGGAACACTAACGGTGGGATTTCTTAGGACTTTCAATAGCAGAATCTCTCACAAGATTAATGTTCCCTTGGTCCTTGATAACACTTGGTGGGTGGCCACTGTTGCCTTTATTTTGATTTTTCACACTTCCATGTGCTTTGGAAGTGCTCCCCACACTGAATGCTCCCATGAGAAGGTCCATTATGGGTGTGAACATCGTAATACTGACAGCATCGTCGGTGCACCTGCATGGAGGATTTTGTCTCAAACCACAAAGTCACGATTTTCACTTTTTGTTCCACTATGAACACCATAGCTGACATAGGGTCCTACTGACTACTTGTTAGAAATGGCATTCCACCACTACCATAACCTGCAAGAGAGAAGGGTATAGCATTAGAAACGACAGAATATCAGGCTTCTGAAATGGTCCACTTTTTTGAAACATCATGTGTGTGTGCGTGCGTATGTATATAATCAGATGCACCTCCTGACTGTTATGGTGAGCATTGCCACGGATTATCTCACACGGTAAGACCGCATAATCCGCACACAGCAACTGTCTGTCTGCCACCCAGACGATTGTTCCTGCTAATGCAAACCATTCAACCAGAAGGCACATGATGTGATCGGCAGGCAAATCGAAACACGTGGAGTGTGACTAGCACTCCCCTGATCCCCATTGGACACTGTGGTGTAGGACTGTGTCCAATGGGGATCAGGGGAGTGCTCATCACACTCCACATGTTTCAAAATATCTCGCCATATTTGCATCTGCTCCCTTATAGATAAAGTATATAATATATATATATATATATATATACACATTTTTGAAATGGTTTCATTCAGAAATTTCAGCTTGTGGTCTCGGACAAATATAATCTTGGAAAAGTAACATTTTTGATGACAATGCAGCTGCACAGGATTCTGATTTCCCCATCGGTGAGGTGATGCCTCTTCCTGGTTCTCCTGGTGTCTGCGAGGGGTCTGTTGGAGGCAGTCCGGATGACGGGGTGCTGGGCGGTATAACGCTCGTTGGCTGTGCGTCCGTGCAGTGCAAGAGCCTGCAAACCGAGAGTCCATCCTTTGGAGAGTCTCCAAGTGCTGACAGTGATGCTGGTATGATGCGGTGGGGTTTTTGAACGATATAACATTCCAACTTTTAAAGTTAACATTCCAACTCGCATGTTGGAAGGGGACAGAATTGAGCTCTGCAGTGTGATATACAGTACTCTAAGGTTTCTTTTTGCTTCTACGACATTGGACCTTTGGGCCACTCTTACGAAATAATATCTGTGAAGGCTTATGTCTGTGGACAGGATAAACAATATATTTTATCAATTAGAGTTGGAAGGTCTATCTTTACCAGAGCCACTGCATTCGACTGCGCTCACACCATTGATAAGACGTCTTGAAGCACAATTAAACCCAGCAATAAATACTGACGTAATCAGATATTTAAATATATTTTATCCAAACACGCATTCAGCAATGCGCTGTCAAACAAATTTTGACAAAATTTCCGTTTGAGAGACTGCGTAACGCTATGCATCGGTGGAAGTACTTGTGGAAATGACGGCACAGCACCAGTAGACAGTTACTGAGCCACCAGTACCATATAGGAACAAGCCTCCCTATTGCAATGGATTTTTCTGCTGGAATATAACCATATTCTTTTGAACCGGAATACAGTGAAATGTTGCTAAAGAATGTTCAAACTGCATTGACTTCGGAGGAACAATATGTCTGATAGTGACAGTGTGGAGGAGAATGTGAGCAGAGAGAGCTTGGACAGGTGTGCATGCAGACATTGTGAAGGACTGCTTGTGTTGCCAGCACTGGGATTTATTACACGACTAGCAGGGACCTGTGGAAATTCCACGTAATGCAAAATGTGAATTCAAGCCCTCAACTCGACCCCCCCCTCACAAACCAAAAGTCCTCAACCTTCACTTCCAAACCCCAAGTCCTCAACCTCTGCCTCCCAACCACATGTCCCAACCTGAAGGCGTCGATCCTCTCTGCACTCCAAACCTTCAAACCCCCTCCCCACCCATCACGGTCACCTGTCCAACTCTCAATCCCATGAGATATGCGGAAAAGATATGTGACCATGCATGAGCAGGTCTTGGCCCGTCACGGTCGCCTGCCCAACTCACGATCCGTGAGATCGGCGGCAAAGATATGTGTCGATAAACGACCCAAAACCAATTATCTTCTTCCTGATGCATGATTTTTGATACAATATACACACCGTTAAAAGTAAATAATGACCTCGGACAAAGGCCTTTTAATTAAAATGGCATGGGTTTAAGCCTTGCTTTAGAGAATGTCAATATCCTTCCAACTTCAAGCCTACATAACCCCTCCCACCCATCACGGTCGCCTGTCCAACTCGCAATCTCATGAGATGCGCGGAAAAGATGTGACTACAAAGATCCGACACCAATTATCTTCTTCCTGATGCAAATATACACATCGTTGAAAGTAAGCAATGATATCGGCCAAATTCCTAATGACATGGTTTAAGCCCTGCTTAAGAGAATGCCACATAGAAATTTGGGTGGTATATAAGTAAAACAGACCGCTGCCTCAATTTCTGAGACTGATCTTCAAAAGGCCCATGACATCTTGGCTCAAAATCCTTTCAACTATCACTTTGTTAGTTTTACAAGTCAGGGAAAACTTACAAGGAAGGCATGACAATCGTGAACATGATAGCTCCAAGATGTCTTTGGCGTCCAACATGGAAACCATGAAACCTAGCAGCCTGAAACTTTGCATGCATACTAAGGGAACTCCAAGGAAGTGCATGAGTGAAAATTGGGTGTTTGGGTTAATTAAAACACCCCCCTTTTGAAGATAATTAATCGCGTTATTTAATTATATCCTTTATCAGGCACATCCTTGGACACCTCGCTCTCGATGGGGGTCTTGAGACATCCTCGTCGGTTACCTTGCTGGAGACTTAGTTCGCCATTTTGTTTGGCCTGCTCAACAATGCCTTGAGTTGGAACAGGCCGCAACGGTTTATTAACGATAAAGCACTCAAAATGTTGTTTGTGTTTTTTTTCACTTTCCTCAGTGATATCAAATTCCTGATCTTCATACCCACGAATCACTGTATTCATCACTTCTGTAAGTGCTCAAGTTTTCCAATCAGGAGCTTGGAGCAATTTCATGCATTATATTGTTATGAATTTGAAATTCGATTGCACACAACATACAGGTTCCTTTAGTCAGCTATGTCGATAGTGCTTGTTCCCTAGATAGCTCACCTTCCATTGTTTATGTTTAGAAATCGATTAGATGCGCTGCGGATCGATTTAATAGCTAGGGAGCGAACAATGGAGACGTCCCTCCCCCTCTTCTGCGAAGAGGAAGAAGAGCCCTCCCGTCCTGAATCACGGGACGTAAACAACTCCCTCTCACCCGTGGTTGAGCAGGGGATGGAGCAGGAGGGGATGAGTCACTCCGGGCACGGGGAGGGGCGGAGAAGGATAAGAGGAGATCCTTTGCTTTGTTTGGGTTCGGAGTGAGGGAGTCGTTCAGCAGGCCGTCGGGTCCTGTTTGGCTTGGGTTAGGGTTGAGGCTTTCGGAAGCTTTTTGCTTCTGCTGAGTAGTTGTTCAGCAGGCGTCGGGTCCTGCTTGGCTCGGGAGAGCTTTTTGCTTCGAGCTGCTTTGTTTGGAAGAGAATTGAGCTGGTCGCTCGGCTCGAGCTGCGAGTGGTGGCTTCTTCTTCTTCTTGGTTCGTGGAGCTCTTTGTTCTCCGTTTGGTTCCCGACTTGGTGCGACTCATCGACCTCATCTTGGAGGTGGTTCCTCGGGGAAGCGGCATCGACGGGAAGGATCGGCGCCTCGTCTCACCAGCACGTGTTGAGAAGCGCGGGAGGATTCGCTGGAGCTCGGGAAGGATCGCAGCTCACTGCGATTGGATCCAGCTCGCTCTCGCTGGAGCCTGGGTCCGAACAACTTGAAGACCACACGAGGTGGAGAGGTTCGGATAGGTTCTGGGTTTCGCTCACCTATCTCCGAGCTGGAGCTCGTTATTAAGGCCTCAGCCACCATTTCTTTGGTGTGTGTGTGCGTACGTGTATCCGTGGGCCCGTCTAATAAGTAGGAAATTGTTAAGTGCTTTGTGTGCTGTAAATGTTTGCATTGCATTTCGTATAGTCGGTATAGTTCTGCTCTTACGTGCTTCCCTAGTTCCCCATTATTATTAATAAATACCCCAATTGTTAAATGTTTTCAGCTCGTCACGTCGTTTCTTTCATTGACTGAGCATTTCGTGTGTTGGTAGTTAGAAAGCCGTTGGTTTCCGTAAAAGGGGGACATTTGGACCGACGGTTCTCGGCGATTAAGCCGCTCGGAATCGCGCACGGGACAGGCTCGCCTCAGCGGTTTGTTCCGTACGAGTTCCGTCGAGGGTGGAATACCCCGTAGTTGATCACGTGGGTATTTAGGTACATTGAAGATTGGCAATCGACCCTACCCACGTGGTCTGCCCATTGGCGTATTTCGGTTCTTGTTCAAGGACCTGTCGACTCGGACTTATCCGGGCGGCTATCTATATTCCGGGTGATCGGTCAGGCCGACTCGACTTGCGGCTCCGTCAGAGCAGTCGGCTCGCGGCCGACGCACCGGCGCCGTAACGGTGGTTGTCAGGAGTGGAGATACGAACCCTCCGCCTCCGTAGCAAAATTTACGGATTCGGATCAGGGGTATACGGAGCAACCCCCCCCCCCGTGTCCCCAAATTACGAGCGTTATAAATTTTATTCCCAGCACACAAAATGTTCAGCCAAGGCGAGTTGAGCCAGGTGGGTAGTGAGGTGGATGTGGATTTACTGGAACCAGAGGCCCAGGACGAATTCACCGTGCAGGACCATTCCCACAACCAAAAACAGAGCCCGAGATGGGCGCGGTGGTGGGGGCGGCGGCTTTTGACACTCCCCCCTCCGTCAAAATCCTTCCCCGGTCCCCAACGAAACTGCGACCCATGAGGGCGGATCGGTTGCGCCGAGTTCGTTTGAGATGGGCCAGTTATTTGCAATACTGACAAAAATGAATGGTAAAATGGAAGAGATGGTTGCAAACATGCGGGATCTGCGTGGTGATTTTCAAGCCACAAATGACAAAATGGATGGAATGGAAACAAAATGGATGCAAATATGCAGACACTGAGGGGTGAAATGCAGAGCATGCGATTGAATCTCCAGCAGGAAACAAAGGGGGAATTGAAGGCAATAGGGACGGGCATAAGAGGAATCACGGCGGCGCCACGTGTTGGAGCGAACGAGCTAGGAGGAGTGTGGATTGTGTCGGTCCCGCAATGGAGAGGGCGAGGTCACAATAATAAGGGAGACATGTTGGGCGAGACTCGTGGAGGTGATGAGAAGGTGACGGTGACAGAGAGGGAAAACTAAATGGGGTGACTAAGACGTGTATGGGAGACACGTAGAAACGAGGGACATAATAAAGATGACGAAGGAAATAGAAATAACAGAGACACGGGAGATAGAGGGACAGGGGGTGAAGTGGACAAACTATTGACGAACACACACACATGGAGGTAGTGGAGGACAATGGGGGTGAGCTGGTGGAATGTGTTGGGACCTGATGCAAGCAGCAGGATAGCCTCCTTCAGGAACGAGGGGAGGGACTGTGCCCCCTTGAGGCGGACGCGACGAGGTGAGTCCGGTCGAGCCTTGTGAGGTAGAGGGGGCGAGTGCTGTGAATGGGTGCACGCGGAGCTTGGGGGGGGGGTATGGAGACCCCGGGAGCGCTTGAGGTAGCGCAAATCCCAGCGTGGTCGTCCCGGTGTGTGTGGTTACGAGTGTGGCGAAATGCTTGCTGGAAAGCACGCATTGTGTGAGTGAAACCCCATGTATAAGTGCTATGGCGTGTGTAAGCGATTCCCCGTGTGTGAGTGAAACCCCGTGTATTGAAGAAGCACGATGCGTGAGTGAAAAGGTGTTTAAGGGAGAAGCGCGTGTGTGAAAGAAACCGCGTGTGTGAGGTCACGGTATGAAGAGAAATGGCGGTTGGTATGCGAGAGGGCACAACCGCGTGTCCGAGTGCCATGGTGGAGTGTGTGAGCGTCAGGGCACGTGAGAATGTGCGTGTGAGAGTGTGACAAAGACGGTGCCTGATGAGGGACAAAGGCCGTGTAGCGGCCGTAGTGGTTTCGAGGACCGTGCCGGATTGGCACAGCAGCCGCGCGGGGTCCGTACCGTGCTTTGCACGAGGCCGCCACGTGCGCGCCTGCTCGAGTGAAATCCGGTCCGGAAACGCACGCGGTGCATGAAGCCGATCCCGTGGACGGACAGAAGCTCGGCTGGAATTGTGAATTTGATTTGGACGGGTACTCCGGGCGAGTGTGTTTGTAAAGCTCCATGTGGCCTGCGCCGTGCGTTCTGTTCGCAGAGCGTGCGAAGCGGTTTCCCCGATGCGCTGAGCGTACCCCGGCTTGCGCGAGAGATCGCGCAGGTTCGGGGTGCGAATGACGTCATTGGAGATTCCGCGGCGCGGGTTACGGACGAGCAGAGCACATGTGCTCGCGTGGGGAACCCCTCGAACCGCGAGGCTTGCTTTGGGATGCGCAGTGACGTCGTGGCTGCATGGTTGAAATCCGGCAGAAGGGAATCCCTGCCGGATGTTACCGTCCAAGGGGACGAGGTGCGCGAACGCTGCCATGACGTCACGGGCAGGTTGCGAATTGCCGCGCTGGTGGGCGCAGGAAACAAAAAAAAAAAGCAAGCCTCGCCACTTCGAGTGGACACGAGCCCCAGGCAGGGGGTGAAAGACCCTCCCTGTTAGGGGCACAGGAAGACAACTAGTTAGGGGGATGGGTTAGAGTTGGTTAGACCGGCTTCATGGGGACGTGAATTGTTCCTCATGGAGCCCGTGGAATGGATTAGTTAGAGGGATTTCAGTTTAGATTTAGGAAATGGGAATTTTTGGATTTTTGGAGACACGGACAGACTGGAAATGTGTAGTGGAGACGTAGCTTAGCTACGTAGAGTAAATGGAACGTTCATGAGTTTTAAGGGATGACGAGGGAGCACGAGTTAGTCAGGGGATTTAATTAGGAAGGATGGCAGTATAGAGTGTTGGTGTGAGTGTGAAATGGAAAGTGCATGAGGAATGAGTGTGGGACAGCAGGCCCAAGTGTGTGAGTGGAGCAAATGTGGTATGCATGGTGCGATGACTGATTGGGGGGGAGGAGTGATTCCCACCAAGTGACCCCGGGGTCAGTTTAATGTTAGTTAGTGGTTATTCAAATTTACTAACAGGAGGTCGTTTTGTTGTTGTTGGTGTCGAGAGAAGGCACGAAACCCGTTTGGAGGGGTGCAAGAGTTCATGGACCAGCTGGGAGCGTGGCTGTGGAAAGGTGAGTTTTGTTTAGTGGGCGCACCGGACTAGTCGGCCAGAGTAGGCCAAGGGCCCAAGAGGGGCCGGGATAGTGTAGTGGGCACGGGCGACCCGACGGAAACGGGACCCGTAGCGCCAGAATGCCACAGGGGCAGTGTAGTGGGCACAGGCGACCCTCGGAAAGGGACCCGGGGCATCAACACGCCACGTGGCATCGGAGGGGAGCAATGCCAGAGAGGGCAACCCCCCGCGTTGTAGGGAGCAGCTAGGCTCGGAGGCAGCCTGCGGGGCTGGGGGTGCCATGGTTAGAGTTCGGCAGAGGGGGAGTTCCTGCCAGTTGAGCCACGCTGCCCAGCCAGGAAATTGTGCGAGGGCACGAATGAAAATTTGAGGGCAAGGCCCAAATTTTAATGGACACCAACACAGGCGACGGGAATCATGGTTTTTAGAACGATAGTTTTAAAGTGTGAGGCGTTTTTGGAAGCCCCGGGTAGTTTCAGGTTAATGAATGTTAGGCTAGATAGGAGATGTACCCCTTCGCACCATCCATCCCTTCGCTCGTTGTATGCGCTGGACTCCACTTGGTAGATCGCTGAACTCTGAGGAGGCCATTCTGAGGCTTTGTTGGGCCTCGAGACAGGACGCTAGTCTCTCCCTATTCCCCTGCAGAGAGGGAACGTAGGGGTTGGGAGTAGGCTAGGCTGACAGGATAGGTTAGCCAGACAAAGACGATAAAGGGGGTTAGGGAAGACAATTATAAAAGGGAAATTAAAATAAAGAGGGATAAATTTTGTTGTGTTGTGTGGCAAATTAAGGGAGTGGGTTTGGACAGCGACAGGAAGGCGATAGAGTGGGGGGAGACAGTAGGCTAGGTCCGAGCCCACCTTCAAAGCGGCCGCCACCACCGCACTCCCTCCGGACCTGATGGAACCACACCAGAGGCCGGCAAGCTTCACCTGCCGGCCTGTTGTGCTGCAGCCGCCTGTTCTGCATGGGCTTGCCTTGCCATGCCTAGTTTGCCTGCCTCTGCCATGACCCCATGCCTGCGAGCCCTTGTTTGCATTTGTCCCTGTGTCCATCCATCACCATGTGTGCCTGGAACATCCAATTTTGCAAGGACTGCCCTGCAGGCAGCCCGTGCATCCATCACGCTCATTTGTGTTTTGCGACCATCTCCATCCATTCCCTTGCATCAATGAACTTTGAAATGACTTTTACCTTCTCCCCTTTCACAGATCACAAGTTCTGGGCCTGGTTAAGTAATGGATAAGTCAAATGAAATTTGTAAATACGTGGAACCTCACCTGCATGTTTGTTTTAGCGCCGGCAATTTTAGTTAAGTTGTCCGAATGATCTGTGAGAGTTTGTTTAGTTAGTTACGCAGCGCATTAGGTTATTTATTTTTGGGACACGTATAAAGAAATGTCGCACTCAGGGATCCGAAGGTAGAACGTACTAGGGGAAAACTTACACATGCTGGTCACACGAAATTTGACGACTGGGGACGAGTCTGTAAAAAGGGGAGGGGTAGTGTTACGAATTTGGAATTCGATTGCACACAACATACAGGTTCCTTTAGTCAGCTATGTCGATAAGTACTTGTTCCCTGATAGCTCACCTTCCATTGTTTAAATGTTTAGAAATCGATTAGATGCGCTGCGGATCGATTTAATAGTTAGGGAGCGAACAATGGAGACGTCCCCCTCTTCTGCGAAGAGGAAGAAAAGCCCTCCATCCTGAATCACGGGACGTAAACAACTCCTCCCACCCGTGGTTGAGCGGGGGATGGAGCACGAGGGGATGAGTCACTCCGGGCGCGGGGGGGGGGCGGGGGTGGAGAAGGATAAGCGGAGATCCTTTGCTTTGTTCGGGTTCGGAGTGAGGGAGTCGTTCAGCAGGCCGTCGGGTCCTGTTTGGCTTGGGTTAGGGTTGAGGCTTTCGGAAGCTTTTTGCTTCTGCTGAGTAGTTGTTCAGCAGGCCGTCGGGTCCTGCTTGGCTCGGGAGAGCTTTTTGCTTCGAGCTGCTTTGTTTGGAAGAGAGTTGAGCTGGTCGCTCGGCTCGAGCTGCGAGTG
Organism: Eptatretus atami; assembly: GCA_035128595.1. Lineage (NCBI taxonomy): Eukaryota > Metazoa > Chordata > Myxini > Myxiniformes > Myxinidae > Eptatretus > Eptatretus atami. The sequence continues at coordinate 50,464,380 of CM068968.1, forward strand.
GTGGCTTCTTCTTCTTCTTGTTCGTGGAGCTCTTAGTTCTCCGTTTGGTCCCGCTTGGTGCGACTCATCGCCCTCATCTTGGAGGTGGTTCCTCGGGGAAGCGGCGCATCGACGGGAAGGATCGCGCCTCGTCTCACCAGCACGTGTTGAGAAGCGCGGGAGGATTCGCTGGAGCTCGGGAAGGATCGCGGCTCACGGCGTTGGATCCAGCTCGCTCTCGCTGGAGCCCGGGTCCGAACAACTTGAAGACCACACGAGGTGGAGAGGTTCGAAATAGGTTCTGGGTTTCAGCTCACCTGTCCTCCGAGCTGGAGCTCGTTATTAAAGGCCTCAGCCACCATTTCTTGGGTGTGTGTGTGCGTACGTGTGTCCGTGGGCCCGTCTAATAAGTAGGAAATTGTTAAGTGCTTTGTGTGCTGTAAATGTTTGCATTGCATTTCGTATAGTCGGTATAGTTCTATTCTTACGTGCTTCCCTAGTTCCCCATTATTATTAATAAATACCCCAATTGTTAAATGTTTTCAGCTCGTCGCGTCGTTTCTTTCATTGACTGAGCATTTTGTGTGTTGGTAGTTAGAAAGCTGTTGGTTTGCCGTAAAGGGGGACATTTGGACCGACGGTTCGCGGCGATTAAGCCGCTCGGAATCGCGCACGGGACAGGCTCGCCTCAGCGGTTTGTTCCGTACGAGTTCCGTCGAGGGTGGAATACCCGGTAGTTGGATCACGTGGGTATTTAGGTACATTGAAGATTGGCAATCGACCCTACCCCACGTGGTTTGCCCATTGGCGTATTTCGGTTCTTGTACAAGGACCCGTCGACTCGGACTTATTCGGGCGGCGATCTATATTCCGGGTGAATCGGTCAGGCCGACTCGACTTGCGGCTCCGTCAGAGCGGTCGGCTCGCGGCCGACGCACCGGTGCCGTAACAATATGATACGATTTTCCACGATCTACTCTCACGAACTAATTAAAGTATATCATCAAAATATTATTTGAGTCTGGAGGATCGGATCATGTGGATTAAATAACTCAAAACCTGGAGTGAAATCTGAAAATGTGAAGAAACCGGCAATGTTTTTTAGTTTTTATGGGTATGTGCCATGACCAATCAGCTTGCTATCGCTTGCCAAGCAAGCCGTTCCTTAACCATTTAATTGGAGTGCTTGCTTGAGTGCTTAAGCCATTTGCTGAGCGCCCTATAGTCGATCGCGGTGCAGTTCGTGTCCTGAACGGGATGTACAGGCGGCATTTGCTACGAGGTAGAGGTACATATGGCTAGATTGGTTATTTTATATGAACCGGGTGTGCTTTACAAAGGTTATATGTTTTTCTTTGTGAGTTTCAAAGCAAAATATTGCCATGTCCAGGTGGTTTAACCTACCCGGACGGATAGCCAAACGATTTCCCTTGGAGGCTTACGGCCGAGATTCTCGGAGATTATGGCATGCGTGGGATGGGAGGGCAGCAAATGCCCATAACGGATGGAAGCACAGCACAGTGGTTTATCTCAAACCCACAACAAATAGACAGACACAAGCAACTTGAATAAATATGCGGTTTAATGAAAAGAAATCAAATATTTCCAATGGTAATAATTCAAAGGGTAATAATAAAAACGGAACGTGAGGTGAAGCTAAATCTAATTTCAAGGGGCCTCCACACAGACTTTAATACAGACAAGGGGACAGATAAAACAAAGAAAAATCCCTCCTTTATCCCGGCACTTAGCTGTGTGCCCAGAGGTGTGTTTCAGAAGCTTGAAGGTCACCAAACCGTTTCGTCACTGCGCAGGAAAATGCGCCCAAAATGGTGCCAAGCCGCTCTCTGGGCAGGAAAACATACAGGAGGCAATTCGGGTGGCAATACTCGACACCAGGGCTCAGAAACCGCCGTGCAACTTCTTTCGTTGATTGCGCTTGCCGACGCCGCTGCTCTGCAAAATGGTGCCGTCTCTTCCACCGATGGCACAACACGAGGCTTTGAGGCTGGTCTCAGACGATCCAGCCAACAGTCAATGGCCAGAGTCTCGCTCCATCACGCGAGCCAATTCACCTCAGCATGAACACGAGAATCGTGTAGCCTTCTTCACCGTGTCGAGGGAAAGCCAGCCGTAATGCCCTTCTCTTCCACCCGCCATCTCCTCACTCGCTTGTCCCGCTCTCCTTCGTGTCCCGCTCCGAACCTAATTCCCCTCCACTCTTCTCGCCCAACGTGAGACTCTCTGACCGCGATCCTCACTCCCTCCTCTTCTCTCTGACGTTACGCCCATTAATCATCCACTCCGTGGTTTTGCTGCCTGCTTGAACGTGCAGCTCGGTTGTTGTTTTAAGGATGTGATCCCTTTTTATCACCGGTCTTGAAATGCAAAAACATAGGAAAAGGTCACAAGGGCAATCACATACTGGGAGAAACTATCCTTAAACCCTACCTAATTAACACAGCACCGCCTCCAGTGTGGTAACACGTAGCACTTAAGCTCACAGTTTCCCGACTTGGTTTACATCGAGATGTCTCCTACACGTCCATGGACCAAGCTACTCTATAATACACTCCTATCTTTCCGATGAAATTCCTCCATCGACCCCATAAACGTAACGATATATTTGATAACACTCTATTTCCAAGCCATTTTCCAGATTAACGTATTTTCTAAATTACGGAGCCAAATTTTTTTTCACCCATCACTCGACGATTGGCAGCACATGTCTTTGAAACGTCGATAATACAACGTTGTTTTTATAATTTTTTAATTGAAATTCCCCCAAAACAAGGGTAAGAAGGCGACTCAAGGTTTTTCGATTGGATACAGTACTTACTGTAGTTGGTAATCACACCGACTCCAATGATTACCAAAAATTGCCAATATTGGCCAAGTACTAAATATATATATTGTTGCGAATTCGCGCCCGCCGGCGTGCGGACGGCCACGTGACTCGAATCGCGGCACGTCGCCGACCGTCGACGGACGACAATTCTGTCGTGACCTTCTCGACTAACGCGGGAGCTAGTCACGGGTGGGCCTTTCGGCCTCACCACGATCGTGCCAATCGGCCATCCGCGTGGGATAGGGTTGTTCGCCAAACTCGACCTACCTAAGTACCCACGCGGATGGTAAACCGGGCGATCGCACCTCGCCCAGGTCGACTCCGGACGCGAGCCCTTGGGCGGCCCGTTCCGTACTATCGGGATAACCAGCGGTGTTATCGTCGCCTCGACGGTTCCGATTAATTATCGGGCGTATTAAGCCCACTACGAACCCTTTACATGAAGCAGGATGGAGGTCAATAAGGAAAAGACGAAGCGAAACGGGAAAACAGTTCAACACAATGCACATTTATCCGCGGCACAGGAAAGCACGTATATACAGCCAAAATGCACATATATCAAACCAAACAAAAGCAACGACGACGCAGTTACTACCGACTACGCGCACACACGGCAACACTTATACAGTTCTACTTTACAGACGGCGCCAACACACATTTACTCAAAAGCAAAGGAAGAAGCCACCCTCATAGACAAGGGGGCAGACGGGCCTGTAGGCCAATATGTGCGCGGGACCTGAAGGAGCGGCCAGGTCCGCGAGACCGGGGGGTCCTACCCGCGTCCTCGTGACGAGCCGCAAATGTGGCTGCGCGGCGGTGCCCCGACTTCGTGTTCCTTCGCGGGTTTCGTTGGCCCCGCTTGGAGTGGGGTGGGAACGGGGCCCCCTTTTTGCACTATCTCAGCGCGGGGGAAAGGGGGAATTGTTGATGCCCTGGGGAGGGAGAATGGCTGGCTGCTTGGTCCCGCGACGAGCGATCTCCCACCGCGACCTCGTCGCCGACCGCCGTCCTTCTCGCCTCGGACCGAGCTCCTTGGCGCTCTTCCCACAATTCTCCTCAGCCGACTGCAACCAACTCGATGCCTTCGCCACCCACTCGACTCCCTTCTCCAACCAAAAACTCCACTCACTCTTCCCACCAACTCGACTCACTGCCACACTTCTGCCGATGACTCTCCAACCAAAAACTGACTCTTTCTGCCTTGCGCTCGCCTTCTTTAGGCCGGCAGGAGAAAACAATATGAAAATTTCCGGATAGGATGACCTCGGGGGCAGAGCCACGCTCGCCAATTCGTCGGAGGAAAGGGGCGTGAATCTCCCCTTATCCTAGAATTTGCATATCTCGATTTCACACAGACGCGCCTGGAGGCGGGGCAAGCCGCCCCGCGCTTCCTAATGGACGGATCAGAAGTGGGCGGGTAGCTTCCTGATCCGAATTCTCCCTCGGGAAGGCCGCTATTTCACTCGCGGCTCGGTGCGTATCGCTGAACGAGCCCAAGACAGCCCGACGCTCATGTTCACAGTGGTGCGGAATGGCCGTAGAAGGAGAGAGTGAGGGTGGTGGAGGGTTTTGTGGTGCTTTGATGGTCATGGTGCCATTTGGGAATGGCATGATGCGATGATGTGGGAGCGAGTTGTGAAGGTAAAGGTCGTGGCTGTTGGCGTTGTTGTTGTTGTCCGAGGGTTGGAGCGTGGTTGCCGTTGGTGACGATGGCGGGCGTGTGGTTGTTGTGTGATGGCGGTTGAGACGTGGTTGGTTCAAATAAAGATAGAACAGAAAAACGGCTATCTCAAAGCGTCGCAGCCCGAATGAATCACATAAATTCCCTCTAAACAATGGGTTTGGGCTAACTACACATGTACTTAGAGATATCTCACCTTCATGGTGGTTGCGAATTTCCACAGCCAGTAACAAATTATAATATATAGTGTGTTTGTTCATAAAGCAAAACATATTCTCTCTGCTAACTCCCCTACCCCCACCCCTCTCTCCCTCTTTGTCTCATCCTCACTCTACACCCTTCTCCCACACCTCTCTCTCTCTCCCCACCCCCATATCCCACTCTGTCCCTATCTCCGGACAGTGGTTATGTCCGGGCGGTGTTTGTGTCTGGGCAGTGTTTGTCTCTGGACGGGAGTTTCTCTCCAGGCGGTATTTATTGAATGACCGGTAGAACATGGATTTCAGACATTATTTAGTTTCCATCTTCACTGTCATTCTACGCAGAATCATTTTGATGAGACAGTATGAATCGTAATTAACGCTCCACCGCACGTCTGCCTTCCCTTCCCCACCATCCTCACTCGCCCTCCCTCCTTGCTCCCCCTCCCTCCTCTCCCCCCAACCCCCCTTCTTTCGCCCCCCTACGATTCCCATCAGCAAAGCGATGGTGGTATTTTCTCGTTAAATAATAAGTCGTGGATGGAATCAGGCGAACTGTCCAACCAATGTGTGGAACCGAATGTTGCCGCACACGTAAATGAATAAGCGTATTAGTATCAAGATAAATTTAACGAAAACGACTGTTCTTGTGTAACTCTAGTTCCTGGGGCCAAGCACATGGCGAACCCAGACATTTTGGTTGCTCTTTTCATTAATTTGTTGAAGTGTAAGTTGGTGCATGATACTTTGTGAGTCGGGCGATTTGGCACACGATACTTTGCAGGACAGGTATTGTTCCAATTTCTTACGTTGATATTCCCCATGTACATATAGAATGCCCAAGAAAACCCTTGCCGTAACATTGTTTACCTTTCTCGTGTCACGTTTAACAGCCCTTGCCTCTCTGCTCGTCAGTTTTCGGAGCTTTGTGTTGTAAAACAATACGCATCTTCTACCAATGCTTTCATTTTCACGTTTTATCCTAACAGATCAGTCTGTCATTGTTGCTTTCTTTGAAAACACCAAGGCTCGAAGTGATCTTCACAAACTATTATGTGCCTTCCAAGAGAAAATTTGTCAACAGTATGGCCAGTTCCTGTATTGTGAAGCCACTTCTTTGCTAATTCTCTTGTCTGGATATTTATCCGTATTTGGGATCTGGAAAAGGCTTTTACTTCACTTTCCTCTCTTATCGACATGACCGTGCACCTGACACTACGGCGTCGTGCTTTGTGTACCAGCGATCACTCTTTCTCCTTCAAATTTTGTGTTTTGTGCATTCGTTCGGGAAAATGAATAGTCGTTATTTTTCTGTCGACGCGCACACACTTTCATCAGTGCTGGTCCAACCACGGCCACATATTGCTGATGCAGTCTCAACAGGAATAAAATTTAAAATCGAGCATAAATCTGCACAGGTGAAACCATTCTCAATTGTTCTGTGTCCATATGTTACGGTGTGGCCCAACTGATGCAATGCGCAGATGACCGTAGTTTGGCCGACATGCCAAAGATCGAACTCTTTGCTATACTCGAGGGCTGCGATCTGAGATCGCTGATGGTTCCCAGTCCAGCCAACTCGTAATACAAGCCAATTGATAGCACTTTCAATTATGGTTCATCATGAAAGCAGAACACCATGGACTTCAAGATTAAACACTTAATGCCTCCCTCCAGAAACCATAAAAATCCAAAGAAAGGCCAAGAATGCTCATCAAAGGTAAGAGAGAGAGAGAGAAAAAGAGAGAGAGACAGACAGACAGGAAGGCCAAGACAGAGGGAGGTGGACAAACAATGGGTGTGGGGAGGAATGGGGGACAGAGGAGGAGGCAATGGGGTGGACAAGATGGGTACAGACGGAAAAAACTGGAAAGTTGGAAGGAGGGATGGGGTGGGTGCGGGGCAGCGGGAGGAGTAGGGCTAACCCGGGTAGAAAAGATCATGGTTTTAGATGGGGAATGATCTGAGATGGTGGTGAACAGCGGTCCTGAAGACCTGAAGGGAAGAATGAGATTAAAGGATGTGGAAGTTGGCTCCACAGGCATGAAAAAGGAGGAACAAATGAGTGGAGGTGAGCAGTGATCCTGGATTTAGGGAGTTACACCAGAAGGGGTCGATGGTGAACCGTGTGCGCCCTGCAGAAACCGGGGGGGGGGGGGCGGCAAGCAAAGCAATAAAAGGTTTGGCTGAAATGGTCATTAAAATAAAATTAAAATCTCTGGCTCCATGATTCATAGTTGTGTAGCTGATTTCGCATACCCCCTAATATCTCCTCCACTCTGTGGAGAAAGAACATAAAGTGATATTGCTATAAAACTCATAACATGATGGGATGTGCCAGCAACAGCCTTGGTGACAGAAGAAGCGACAGAGGCAACGGAGGGTGCAGACGGGGAACCAGAGGTTGCACCTGTGGCTGGAGGTCTGACCAGGACTGGACCGTGTACGGAACACGTCTTCACTGAACAGCAGGGGACGCCAGATGGCAGCACCGAGGGCTCTCCAGGGTACGAGATCTGAAGGTCACGCCAGTGCCTTGAGGTTCTGTTGATCTGTGAACGACATTGGAATACGAATGAATATTATTGATATATTTCTTTTATTTTACATACTGTACCACCGAGTAGTCTTGAATGCCATACTGAGGGAAACACAGGAGTACGGCTCATTGGAACCTTTTTATGGATGGTTATTTTGCTTCTTCTTCTTCGTTCATATGTAGCACAAAGCTGTGGGGTCATGTCATTGGCTGAGGGTGAAGTTGTGCTCCTGTTGCAATGCCCTTTGCTGGTAAGAGCAGGGATTTGTAATTTGGCCATGGTTCGCCTACTCTTTAGTGAAGGACACCGTAGGATCTTTAACATCCACCAACAAATGCCAGCAGATGGGACACCCATTTATCATCCAACTGATGGATGGCACACACACACACACACACACACACAATCACCCTTCCTGTGAAACACCGGGATGACAGTTTATAGATGGGTCGGGATTTGACCTCAGGCTAGACGCGTTAGAGATGGGGCAAGTGTGCGTACCTCTTAAGCCATCCTGTCAACCTGGTTGTTTTGCTGACTTGAGCCAGTCTCTTTCTGAGCGGCACGTGGCTCATTTGAGGGCACTTGTCACCAACAGCCTCGATGCTTCATTGTTGTGGTACGCATGAACCATGTGCCACACCCACTATTGTCTTGTGAATCCTGACCAAGAGTCCTGTGGTCCATACAAGTGGACGTTGAGATGGCTGGGAAAATTACATTCCAAAGCATAACCTCCTCCAGCTCCTGCTGCTCCTGCGCATAGTTAGAGGAGTTTATTGTCCTATCTTGCTTCGTCAAAATATCTAATTTAGTCATTAGGTCATCTGGCTGGCAGTGCTGCAGCTCCGTATCCTTAGCGAACACCCGTGGGTGAGACATTCGTTAATTCATCTTCTCGGGCTCCCCTGCACCATCATCTTGGTTGAGCACACGAGTAAACCATACAACGTCCATAAGTGTTGGCAGCTTCAGTGGGAATATTCTCACTTCAAACAAATATTTTGTGTTTGTTGTTTTTGACCTGGAAGGGAGCCAAAACATCCAGGTACTTCTCCAGGTGGCTCATTGGGACATAGTGCTTCTGAACTGGAGGTCAGCAGTGCAGAGCCAACAATGTGGCTGGGAGCTCAGAACGGCTGGTAAGGCATCGGAGAATCCCACGCTCCATAAATGCACCTCTTCACATCAAGTCTCCTTTTGAATTTGCTTTTTAAAATCCACCACCTCTTTTTGTACAAAACATGAAATGATGGAGTCGTAGTACTGAAGTTTGTTGAGAAAAAACAAAAGTTTGCCGCTGTTTCTTGTACGTGCCCTGCAGTCTGTACGTACACTTGGCCGCTTCTGGCTGGAAACACTGTCTGCACTCGATCAAGCTCAAAGATGCCGTCCTGAGCATCGTGTAAGGGGTGTTTGATTAGCTCTTTCTCGTTTTGCATTTTGATTTTATCAATGATTTTGGATGCTTTTCCGTTTCCCTGTCCATTGTTGTAAACTCCAACCTCGACCCGACTCCCTTCCTCTCTCTCTCTCTCTCTCTGGCTCTCTCTCTCTCTCTCTCTCGCTCTTCTGTTTCCATGAATGGGATGTCGTAGACACGTCCGTGGCCGGGTGTTGGTAGCTCTTGCCGACGGGACGTTGGCGATTTTCCACCGAGCCACAGGTAAGGTAAAGGATGTAAATTGAAAACCTTTGATGAGCAGTCTTGTAATTCCAATTTATTCTTTCGTTTTACCTTTATCGACACAGTGATAAATTATTGTTTTATTTCCTCACCCATCCGCAGATGGACCATGGGACCTAAGCAATTACCACCTGCTGGACCTGGGCCGCCCACACCACTCCATCCGCTGCATGGCCGTGGTGCGGGACCGCGTATGGTGCGGCTATCGCAACAAGATCCACGTGGTGCAGCCCGAGACAATGCGCGTTGAGGTGACTATCACGATGACAAAAGTTTTAACGGTTAATCTTCGTGCGAAACAAGTATTTGTACAAATGTTGTGATGTTTGTACTCTTTGAGAACGATCGTAGTTGGGGAGGGTGGGGGGTTGGTTTTGGCTGGAAAGGGGGATGAACACAATTGAACACTTTCAATCCTGCAGCTTAATTTACATAAAGGGTGTTCACAGCATCTGAGAGCACCTAATTGTTCAAGGAAGACATAAAGCCAGATATTCTGGATGTTAAAGATAAAAATGAAAAGTATTCCAACTTGAAAGGAACCGTTTTTATATCAATCACCCAGATTTTAATAATGCAAGTGCTTCAATAATTCCGATGTCCCGTACTCCGTTACAGAGTGCTCGTGCTGCCGAAGCAGTTTCTTGGGAAGGGTTTTACTGGGTGGTATGCCATTGCCTTCCAAGCAGTAGTTCGGGCAGGAATGTGGAATTTGTTCATGGTGCTAGCAATAGCTCGTCTACGCTTTGCGAAGGACAGTGGGGTCTTTAACATCCACCAACTAATGTCATGCCTGGTGTTGGCTTAATGGTTAGGGTGGTGGGCTTGGGATCATAGGATCCTGAGTTCAAATCTCATTCGGCTGTTGAATTAATACCAGGTGGGGTTGATTCTGCTTGTAATTCTTCTGAGGTTGGCAAAATGAGTGCCAGCTTGCTGGTATCCTGTGTCGGAGTGGCGACCCTCCAGGATTGTGCCCAATAGCCAAGGAGACTGCTTAGGCAGCACCAACGCTCTGTACAGAGTATGGTCCCAATGGATGGAACTTATGCTGGCAGACGGGACGCCCAGTTTAATGTCCATCTGAGGAACGGCACACATTGATGAATCATCGGGCCTGCTAAACCGCGGGATGACAGTTTATAGCTGGGTCGGGATTCAAACCCAGGCTAGACCTCTAAGCCATCCTGCCAACCCAAGGGCTTCACCAAAGCTGTCGAATTAAGGAAATCTGAGAACTGTTCAAGACATCCTCTTCTACCATGGTCTCATCTCTCCATCCATCCACACAGAAGTCTTTTGATGCCCACCCTCGCAAGGAGAGTCAAGTGCGGCAGCTGGCCTGGCTGGGCGACGGCGTTTGGGTGTCCATTCGACTGGATTCTACTCTGCGACTCTACCATGCTCGTACCTTCCAGCATCTGCAGGACATCGACATTGAGCCGTACGTCAGCAAGATGCTCGGTGAGGCGCTTCCTGTCATTTATTGCTTTAGCTAAGCTGTCTGTTGTCCCAGTAAAGATCCTTCCGTGAAGGGTTCAGAGGTTGATTATCCAATTAAAATGCTTAATTTGTTTTTGTCTCATTACATCATTGGAGAACCAGACAAAGTGATATGTAAAGACCATCTGGTAGTATCCTGATAACAGCAGCTACGTAGTTGCGATTTAAAATTGTTCTCATTTGAGGAACATCAGTCCATGCACAGGATAAGGGCTCCGTAAAGCAAGATGGGTTCTGCGCAGCAAGTCCTCCAATGGAATATATCAGTGTTTTATTTTACTTGGTTGTCGGGCTGGGTCTATCTCCCGGCTAGGTCATGTCGACCGCCCTTCACAACACCATCCACAAGGATTACGTTTGTCAGTCTCACCCCGAAGGGGTTGCGAGACCATTGTCGAGCAACGCCTCTCTCCGTGTCCACGTCTATGTTGTATTTCTCTGCAAACGCTTGTCCAATCAATACAAAACTTTAAACAAAGGAGGGACTCCTCATGGAGGACATTTTAATGATTACTCTGACGTCATAGTTCACAAGGTATGGCAGCCATTTGGGATTAAAGGGAAAAAGTTGGATATCTTCTTCTCCATAAACACTCAATGAAAATAATTAAAACTTGGCACGTCATCAACTCCCCATGGGGTATATAGGGTGTTAACAATGTTGTCATCAGTGAAGTGGTGTTCCAGCCCTATTTGGTTGAATCAAAATCCTGATGTGAAAGTTCATATAGCTGATGTACGACCCGACGAAAGTGAAGAATTAAATTTATGATGTCATCGGTCACGTGGTCTGTAGTCATATTGGTTTGAAAAAAAAATCTTCTTCAGAACTACTTAACACATTGATACAAAACTTCTGACACATTGTCGACTAGCCATGGGGAATATAGTTTGAATTTTTTTTTTCATACTCACCTTGACGCAATTTAGCCTTGATGTGCACAAAAGTGGTCGTTAACTATCATCGTAATCAAAAAAGCTACAGATAATGTCAATGGATGTGACCGAATCGGGTGCATGGATGATACAGATATACGTGACATAAGAGCAGTGTTTAAAGATGGTCTTTTTGTTCAGAATGAGCATGCAAGGCAAGACCATGCAGTATACCGAGTGCCAATGTAGTTTTTTTTTTTTCCGATGTCATAAATACCAGATGCTCAAGGTACTGCACTGTCACTTTCAGGTGCTGGAGAACTGGGGTTTTCCTTTGTGCGAATCACATCCCTGCTCATAGCTAGCAGCCGGTTGTGGGTCGGAACTGGAAACGGCGTTGTCATCTCCATCCCACTGTCTGAGAGTATGTTCCCAGCATCTACTTTGACTCGTTTGATTTGTGCAAATCAGATACTCCCCCCCCCCCCCCCGGCCCAAATCACACCTCACATATGTGCATCAAACTGTGCCTGTGCCCCCTCCCCTGATGAACACATGCAAGGAACTGTTGGTCCATCATGCTTGTTCTCAAGCAACACAATGTCAATATATTTGTCCACCTAACAACAAACACGTACCTTTCCCTCCTCTTTATACACCGTTCTGCTGATTGAAAATGACTTTCTCCTCAAATGCTACATCCTTTACTCTCCATTACATTTTTGAGTTTGGCCTGGGAAGATTTTACAACCCAAGCTTCCCAAAATGGAGGGTGTTTGGTTTTTAAACCTTTGCAGCCTGAATTTTTCCCGTCATCCTCTCTCTCTCTCTCCTAGTAATAAAATGCATCAAAATCTAACTTGCCCCCATCAAAAATCCTCCCTCCCTTCCTCTCCTTCCCGCTAGCCGTAGTTCTGCATGGAGGTCGGGTGCTGGGTGTTCAGGGTAAGTTAAGATCCAATTGTATTGATGACATCATCTTGTACGTTGTCATCCCACGTGCTGCTCGAGCTCCATTCACGCTTTGTTCGTAGTATAGTTTGCTTCAATCATGTGTTTGTGTGGTACACCTGCTTCCATCATTACTTTGCTGGCTCTCTTCTGTGGGAACACCATCGTGGACATACACCAATTTCGCACAAACTATGGTGTGAAAGATCAAACTTCTCCCAGCTTTGCTTGAAAATGAACATTGATAATTAAGCAAAACTCTGCAAAGCAGTTTCATGGCATGCACATAAACAGATGTGATAATGTCTGAACAACACAATCCACGGTAGAATTGCTTTCTGAAACTATATTTCAGAAACTGCATGTCATTTAACAACAAAGATCGTTTTCAGATGATAGGTCACCTGATTATATATATATATATATATATAAAAATCTTCACAGGTGATTCATCAATGTGTGTGCCGTCCCTCGGATGGATGTTAAACTGAGTGTCTTGTCTGCCAGTATTCGTTGGTGGACGTTAGATCCCACAGCGTCCTTTGCAAAGAGTAGGCATGGCAGCGCCGGCACCCTGAACAAATTCCGACCTGAACTACTGCTGAAAAGGCAATGACAAACCCCTCCAGTATAACCCTTGCCACGACTGCTTCAGCCATACCAACACTGTAACAGAATACAGCACATCAGAATCAGAAGAGCTTTCAGATTAGAAAGATCACCCCAAAAAATAACTGGTTTATAGCTCGGTTGTGGCTGTCCACTGATCTGGCTCCCCCTACTTGGTGGATACCTAAGGGAATCCTGTTTGCCATAGTATTTCAAGCAGGAAATAGACCAGAACCGAACAAATATCAACATCTAAACCACAAACATGGTTCAGCTCAATGATGCATCTTCATAATCCCTTCTGGTCCACCTTTTATCATTTCACTCCAATGCACATGCTTCTCTACCGCCAGCACGTAACAAGTTGTCATCTCAAGGTCCAGCCACTGAGGACGCTCCAGGAGCACTGGCTGCCCCCGAGTTTGTACCCTACTGCTCCATGCTGCAAGCGCAGATCTGCTTCCACGGACACCGTGATGCCGTCAAGTTCTTTGTTGCTGTGCCAGGTATCTCAAGCCAAAGTGCATCGATCTCTTTGTATTGCATGTAGTTTGATTGTGATGCTGACAGTGGATTTACCCATCTCTGCCTCTCAGGCTCGGCCCATGCTTGTCTCATGGCTCGTAGTGCTTCGCAGCCATTCAGCAATAACTCTTCCAAGAGTCCTTCCAAGGAAGTTCTTCCTTTGCCTCCACCCAACCTCAAATCCATGCTGATTATGAGTGGTGGTGAAGGCTACATTGACTTTCGCATTGGTAAAGAACCATCCCTTCACGAACTTCCACCTTCACCTGTGTACCTCTTCACTTCCCCTCTTTACACCTTTTAACCCTTTTCCCATTCCTCTTACAAAACCACACATCAGCCAAGCTTTGAGATGATTGTGCTCCAATTCCAAGGCCATCGATTCATTGTGGATGTGTGAGGTAGTGGGAACTTGAGAAAATGCAGATTAGAGAAAGATATGGTATTTAATAGCTACAGTGTGGTGATCCCTGCATTTGCAACATATTGTTAAATACCAATGTGCAAGGATGAATGTACACTAAACATTCTATCATTTATGCAAGGTTGTTATATATATATATATATATATAATACCCACCAAGATTGTTCGTACCATAATGAAACTATTACATATGTGCTTGTTCTATCCACATGTTTGTGTGAAGGTGATGGTGAAGATGATGAGACGGACGATAGTTTTGGAACTGGTCGTGGACGAAAGGCGTCGACTGGTAAAACTGAGAGGAGTCACCTGATCGTGTGGCAGGTCGTATGTTCAGACGACTGATGCTGCCTATTGAAGGAGTTATGTTCTCGTCAACCCCAGCACATCTTTTACCTGTCTTGTACTTTAACCAGAAAACACCACTGCACAGATTCATCCACAATTGAACCTCGTCACCTTTTCCGATGACACTATAAAGGCTGAACTCGCCATGTTGGTGTGGCAAAGCTGACCCTGGCAGTTGTTATTTTGCACGAGATTGGGATGGGTTGAATATCAAAACGATCATGGGTCAGCGTCCTGTCCCCTGGCCTTAACGTACAACCACAAACTATTTTCACATGGTGACCTGGGGCTTGTAAGTAAGTGCATGCTATTACACAAAGCTTTCCAAACAGAACATTGGCATATCTTACTGATGCTGTATACCTTTTAGATGTAAAAGAATCCTTGGTACTTCACTGTTGTGACATTACATGTTCGTGCGAATACGATGACTGTTTCGTTCAGTGCAATCTCTGTACAGCCCCCCTCACGTTAAACCAGTATTTTCTTCCCTGGCACTAGTTAAGGGTATCAAATTATATACATTTTCCCTTGAAAATGCTAACATGTAAGGCATGCTGTTTACCTTCGTTTGAGCTCAGCTCACCGGTAATTAATCTGACGATGCAAACAGAAGATTGGTGGGTTGCATCACTTCAAACGACTGTATTATTTGTAAAAATATTCTGTTTTCGTGAGTTTTGTTTCCTGAAACTTTTAAAATGTGAAGGATGTCAACTGTGTTTACTCCACCTTCAGCCTAATTTATTCCCTTTCCTTGGAAAATCATCTTTGCCTTTACTCTTCGATGACCTAACGCCCACGGCTTTCCTGAAGTTCAGGTAACATGACTCACTTTGTGAATATCAAAGGTGGTAAAGGTCATCAACATCAAACTTGTCGTGCATCACACTGTATTGCAGGATTAAAAAGCAAATAGATAATCTGATTAAAACCATATAAAAATCAAAAAAAAATCTAGCGATTTGAACTGTACAAATGCAAACTTTTCAAATCAGTTCAGGTTATATTGATGTAATTACCTATCAAAGCATGACCATGTTGGGCCTTCAGTTTGAGCTACATTTCCAATTCAACTTGTACCATATCCTGCATGGTTGATAAAATTTTCATTTCAATGCCTTTAAAATGGCTTCAGTGTATACGTCTACCTATGATCAATACAGGACTTTCTAGATGCCAAATCAATGCTAACGCAGCCATTTGCACATGCCCCGTTTAATGACTTTGTTCTGCTCACAGGGCACTGAACATTCCTGTGCCATCACAAAATCTAACAAGGAAAAGAGAACAGATTGCAGACCCTCACCAGGACTTTTATGGTTTTTTTTTTTAATGGGTTTTAGGGTAAATCCAATATGGTTGCCAAAACAAGTGATGAATTACATGTGAATCTTTTGTTCCTCATGGACAAACGGTCATACGTGTAAAGTTTCACCCTGATCTGTTCAGCCACTTCAAAGATTTTTGAAGGTTTTTGTTATTTATTATTTTTTAACAATATGACTACCAAATCACATGACCGATGACGTCAATTTTTTTCTGTGGACCCTCAATTGTCAGACTGATCAGATGTGGCATTCTTCACATGCAATTATGACTTTTTTTAAACTCCCCATGAGGAGTACTTGCTTCGTGCCAAGTTTCAATTTTTTCCTTGATGCAGTTTGAGATAGAGGTCCAACGTTTTTCCAAAATGGCTATCACACCACGTGACCGATGACAATTATTCAAACATTCTACATGAGTCATCGCACCAATGGTGAAAATTGTCTCAATCCGACAAGCAGTTGCAGAGAAAACCACGAAAGTTCTGTGCGGACAAGCAGACAAATAAATGGACCCAAATTCAATACCCTCCTTCGGCGAGAGCAATTCACTGGTCTGCGTCATTTCAGTGGTCTAGGTTTTCTCAACGTTCTTTGTATGTTTTTTGCATGCTGAATTTAGAAATGTATCTCATTTCGCTCAATCATGTCGTTTTTTTAAAATTAATTTTACCGTTAATGTGAAATTCAACATTAAAGTTTTACCGTTAATGTGAAATTCAACATTAAAAAGACGAAGGAAAACAGCGACTGCTGGAGCGACTGAAGTTGGGTGTTGCCAGAAACAATGATTTATTCTATATTTTTCTAAATTGAAATTAAAGTAATTGAGAAGGCACTTTCTTCCACATTAAGTGTACTTGTGTGTCATATGTATAGTTTGTACATTTTCTGTCAATGCAAGTCTGATTTTGAATTTAAAAAATGCTAATTAAAAAAAACAAAATTTTGATTATTTTTTTTCTTAAAATTGAGATAGCGTAAAAACTTGACCTGATTGAGCGAAATGATACATTTCTGAATTCAGATGCAAAAACATATGAGCCGTTGAGAAAACCTAGACCTCTGAAAAAAATATTTCAAATGCAGCCCAGTGTTATAGTCTTGTACATGGGGTGGGGGAGAGGGGGGTAGATGAGGGAAGAAAGGATCATATTTTTGAATTGGGGATGATCTGAGATTGTGGTAAACAGCCATCTTGAAGACCTGAAGGAAAGAATTAAATTGAAGATAAAATGTGGAAGTTGGTTCCACTGGGGGGGGGGGGACAAACAATAAAAAAATAAAAGGGAGGAACGAATGAGTGGTGAGTGGCAATTCCAGATTTAGGTAGTTTCACCAGAAGGGGGTTGATTGTGGACCGTGTGCACCCTGCAGAAACATATGGGGGACAAAGCATGAAAAGAGCAGAGGGTGCAAGACCAGAAAGGAGATAAAAGGCACAGACCGCTGACCTGTCTGCAATGGCAAAGTGATAGGCCCATCGGCAGGTTAAAACGCTGGAGATACCAGTGATCTTGGAGGCCTTGGCTTCCACAGCATCAAGCCGAGCAAGACGAGGCAGGGAATCCAGCCCAAAAGGAAAATAGTAGTCCATTGAGCTGCGGATGAAGGCCTTGCAGGTCGGTAAGAGTTTAGCTGTGCCAAGGAAGGACTTTATATGACGACGATGCCCAATCTTGAAATGTGCTTTGCCCAAGAAAGATCATGGCTGATCGTGAGACCCAAGAGTTTGAATAACAACTTTCTCATGTGGATGCTTAAGAATGTCGAAGAAGGTTTGTCAGACAGTCTTCGCAGAGGGATTGTGAGATTTGTCAGGATTGAAAGACATATTTCAAGTGTGCAGGCTCTTGGTGACCTGTACCACACCGATGGATGTAGTAACATGAACATGACACCTCTCCCGAAGAATGCCGTTTTATTCTAGAATGAGCAAAATCATACATAAAGGATCGTCGTTCATACAAACAGTGTGGAAATACAGCAATAAAGCATACATAAACAACCACAAAATGCCAAACAACTAAAGTGTTACAGGTATTTTCACAGAATCATAACCTATCAAGTGTTTATACCTGTCGAATGAGAATGCTCAAGGGAAAGCATAAAAGAGAGAAAATTTAAGTTTGCAATGCTCCGAAGCAAAATGCTGCATTACATGGCAGACAAAAAAAAATGCCACCAAAGGCAAGAGATGTTGTTGATGTTGCCCATCCTCAACATGCTCTCCCGTTTGAACAAACGAAGGGGTCGTTCAACATCTTAAGTGAAACAACAGAGGCGTTCATGACACACGCACATGCATACCTCTATTCCTTGAAGTTTATAATGTCCATCTGAGGGTCTTCTCCCATCATCTTAAGTTGCTTCTTCCAGCAGACATAACTTCTTGATGGAATGCATCAACACTGAGCTCTTGGTCTTGACCTCAGCTGTTCGTACGAACCCATCAAGTGCCAGGGAACACCCTCGTTAATCAGCCTAGATTTTCACACAAGGACAATAAGTGACTGCAAAGTTGTGTCTCTCCAGGATCCATTTGTTTCCTGTAAAAGAGGCAGGTATTCACGTACCCATCTGGTCCAGAAGTGGTTTGAAAGGACCTGTCCCCAACACCACTGCTTGCATGAATGTACCTCCAGTCAGAGGTTCCCAGCAGAATGGCTAGACCTTGGCATTGCTGGAGAAGTTGACTTGGTGTTATTGGCTCCGTCATTTGAGTCGTCGCTGCTTAGACACAGGGAACGAGTATTTAATATCCCTTCTGCCTCAGCAAAGACAGTGCCAAGAGTTTGACTGACACAGGAATCAGGGTGGCCCAGGATAGCAATCATTGTCCTTCAAACACTCCTGATGTGTCTCTCCCAGGCTCCTAACATGTGGCTCGCCATGGTGGGGGTTAAAAGTGACACCTCAAATGGCTGACAATGCCACTCGACCTCGTTGTGCAAAGCTTGCTTAATGGCCATCTGGTCCCACTTTTGAAGGGCCATCCTTAATTCCTTCTCCTCCAGTGAAGTTCGTACCATTGCCCCTCAATCTCCTTGGCAGCACCTCCAATGCAGATAATGTGATGCAGACCTTGGATGAAAGTCTGATTTGAGGGAGCAAACATCATTGATGTAAATGGCCATTGTAGAGAAAAACCATACATCCGAAACACTTTGAGTGCTTCATCTTTGCTTGATGTAAAAAGGTCCAAAGAAGTCTAAACCAGTACAAGTGAACGGAGGTTCCCAGGGAGTCGGTCTCGCTGTCAGGAAATCCCCCATAATCTGCTTCATGGTGGCCTCATCTCTTGCAGCAGTCAATACAGCGTTGTAGAACTTGAGTTTAAGCACGAGCATCAAGAATCCAGTCGTGCCAACAAAGTGCTGCCAAAACACGTTCACAGTTGGCATGTCTGGGAGCTTGGTGACTGTCTGAAAATCAACTTGGCAATGGGATGTTCATTGGGCACAACCATGGGATGGGTAGCATTTGAAAAGATTGGTGCACATTGTAAGCGACCTCCAATGCAAATTACACCATTCAGTGGAATTGGGCAGAGTGCTGCAAGCCTAATGTTAGCCTTCATTTGTTTACCAGATGCAAAAGCCTTGAACTCATCTTGAAGCTACTGTCCTTGATAACAGAACTGTACTGATGGTTTAGCTCTGGTTCTTCTCCAATGTGTGCTTGAGGTGACGAAGATGGATTTTGGCAATCAGGTGGTTAAAGGTGAGCGTTACTTTCTTTCCACAGCAGTCCAAATTTGGGAGTGCACATCAACCATTGCAATCGTGTCTTCAATCATCTTTGTAGCACGCTCGTCCTCAACCGACATCAGGCCATGACAGGGATCCTTAATGCCAAAAGATTTGACCTTCCAGAATTACTCCATCAACTAGTCAAGGGTGATGTCATCCATCATTGTGTGAATGAGATGAATGTTGCAGCTTTGGTTCACCTTCCACACAGCCAAGAGGAGAAAATCCAAAGCAGGACCAGATGGCCATTGGATCATGTGGCCCAACAGCAAATCTCCAGCAGTATAAATGCCTCACAAACATTGGTGTCAATCATGTACATCTTCTTTCGGTCAACCTCAAGCAGTGGAACGCCTTCGCCTTGCAGGGCGTTCAAATTATTTTCTCACCATACATGGGACAACTCCAAGCGATTCGGTACATCATCGATAAGCAACCACAGTGATACCGATCCTTTCTCCTTGATGTTAGTCATCAGATTTACTCTATGTGGAAAGAACCAGGCGATTTCATTTTCCTCTCAAGTCTAACTGCTTGACTAAGCAGTGGTCGATAACGGTAATCTCAGAAACTGAGTCGAGCATTGTGCACATGGTGGTGGTGGTATTCCCATTTTGAGCAACCACTCGTGGTACAACTTGAAGTAGTACTGTTCCTGAACCTTCAACGGCAGCAGTACCACAAGTCGCAAGGCCATTTGCTTTGGACTTGGGGATAAGGCCTTCTGTGGTCCTGTTGGTTCTGGGTTGGAATTTATGGATGTGTAAGAGTGTGGTAAGGAGCACCACATCCAGGTATCTTGCATCTGAAAACTGGGACATACTCCAGCAACATGCTTCACGGCAACACCAAAATGAATGACAGGTGCGTTCTTCAAACAATTCCGGCACAGGGGTTTTTATTGCATACAATTTTATTTCTCTCAAAGGATTTTGGCCTTTAATAAATCGCATGCGCAGAAGACGATTCAAGGAACAACAGACAGGATCGAGGCTTCCCCCTCTTTTCGAGGTAAGGCTGTCTACGGCATTCTGCAAATATGGCTTGATTACTTATAGTCATCGTTGTCAGGCCTTGTTGGATCGGTCTTAAATTCCAGCTTTCTTTACTGAACAAGAGGAGCTTGACTCCTTGAATTCACCGTCAACAGGGTGATGCGCTATGGCTGCCCATTTGTCCACAAACTTGAGTCAGCAAAGGTAGGGAATTGTTGGCCCCTTCCCTCAATCATGAGAGAGATGGGTGAAATTATCCCGAAGGTGTCTCAGCAGTCGTTCCTCCATGTCCACCACATTTCCTTGATTGATCTCGCTCAAGCAATCCATAGCTCTTAACGTTGCCAGTGCCGGAGTAGTTTGATCAACGAACTTTCCGAGGGAGACTGTCACCATTAAGTATCGGCGAAGCCTGGTATTAGCTTCACGGTTAGGATAGCTGGCTCAAGATCTTAGGGTCTTGAATTAACACCAGGTTGGTTGACTCAGCATGCCATCCGTCAAGGGTCGGCGAAATGAGTACCAGCGTGCTGGTAACGGGGCACTGCATCAGCGGCACAGCCACACCCCCAGAAAATGATGCAGCCAAACAGTCACAGGATGCATACAAATAAATAAAAATGTATAGCCGATCCCTTGATTAAGTTGCTGATCAAGGAGTTCAATGGTTGACTATCGCTCCTCTAGAATCTGTAAGGCTTGCTGTACTCCATCTCCAGCATCAGGGCCAGTAACCACCTCGTTCGACTCGACACCAATGAATAGTCTGCGTGTCATCTTTTATTCATCATTTCGATCCTTCATTGAAATTATGAACAAAAGAGAAACAGGTCTGGTGCTCCAAAAAACTTCCAAAGTTGCACTGGGGGTAAATCTTGGCTGAAAGCCAATTTTTGTCTGCGAAATGTCTCATTGCTTTTCTAACTATGGCCAGTACTTCATGTGCAGATGGAGCAGACTGTCAGTGTAAAGGGCACCAGAGTAGTTGCTACAGGTGGGGCCCTCAGCCCAATTCCTACAGTTGGGATGGCACAGATCATTGCATCAGTGGGAAGGGGGAGAGCAGACTGTTGTTCCTGTTGGCTCTGGTGCAAAGGCAGAAGGGCCCAGTGGAAGAGCATCTGGTGGGTATAACCTGAGGCTATAAGATTCTGTTTTTGGAGCTAGTGGGTCTCTGAGAACATAATTTTTCGTTATTGGAGGCATAAAGTGTAATGTTGATGCTACTCTTTTCAGGTCTGAATCAGGCACAGGTGAATGTATGTTGGTGTGGGTATCCAAAGTCTGGTTCATGAGCTGCCATGACTCAATTGTGGGTTGCAGCATCAGTGTCTTGGAAAGTGAGGCCATGCCTGCTTTCCACCTCTTCAATTTGTTGAGCGAGTTGGGCCTCCAGATTCATGAGCGGCCAGGCCTCTCTCCTATGCCAGCTCAATTTTGGCTTGCATTTTGAGAGACGAGCTTCTTGATTCCCTCAAACGCTTCTCTTCTTTCCATTTCTCGCTGCCTTGCAATTTCCTCTTGCTACTTTTCAAGCGCAAAGATTTTCAATTCTGCCTCTATTCTTCTTTGTTCAGCCAGTTGAAGTGCTTGTCAAGCTTTCATGGCTTTGGTCTGTCGAAACCAGACTGTCGAGTTGGATGAGCTGTTTTTGGCGGTAGCTCCAACCGATATCCTGCTCATGGTGTGGCAGCCTTGCTGGACTATCCTGTGACACCAAGTCCATCATCACCTGCTGGTTAAAAAAGGTGGCTGCATTTTTCAAATCGTCAACACTTCTGTTGAAAACTGTCCTTTCCTGGGTCAGCTGATTGTAATGATGAAAAGCATTCACCTGGTCTTCACATTCATCCTTCACTAATGTTTTGAAATTATTGAGAGTCTACATATTGGTTCCATGACTTATCATAGGCCAACTGAAAGAAGTGTTCTCTTATGTTACAATGTTCTCTGCATCAACCTGAAGAGCTTTGATTGACCCACAGACGTGGGTAACGGCACTCAGTTGTCCCGCACGTGCCATCTTTCGCAGCATGTAATTTCTCTGTGTGCACTTCTCCGGTTTTCAACATGGACCCTCGTCTGTCTTGTACGAATCGCCAAGTCCAAGTGCTTCACCCATTGTCAGCTGCCAGGGGGTCGAGGAAGTGAACAGTTCGGCAAAGTGAAAGAATCACTTGCATAAAACAATGTACAGGCACTTGGTGACGTATACCACGCCAACGGGTGTGTGTGAACATGAACATGACAACTTTCCCAAGAAATAACAAAGTCATACATGAAGGACATTAGTTAATGCAAGCAGTGTGGAAATATTGAGCAATAAAGCATACAGAAACGACCACAAAATGCCAGACGATTAGAGTGTTACACAGAGGTATTTTCATCACAGGATAACCGACCAAGTGTTCATACCCAGAGAATGAGCGAATGCTCAAGTGAAAGCATAAAACAAAAGATGGGTTTGCAACGCTCCGAAGCAAAACGCCGCATTATATGGAAAAAATAATAATAAAAAGAG
>CM068968.1:50622369-50642269 GCA_035128595.1 Eptatretus atami
CAGATTTATTGGGACACATCGGGGAGCACGACACAAGCAAAGCATTCACGACTTATAATTCATCTATAACCCGCTCTTAACTAGGGAGCTACGATACGGGTTTGAAGGAGCCTAGCAAAAATAAGCTTAGGCCTGGACAACATGCTACAAACACGGAGTACTTGTGGTGCTCATGGACAAGAGGAAAAGTGTCGAAGGCACGAATGCGGCTCGTGACAAGCCGATGTCGTCGGATTCGAGCGCCCAGCTCGAGCATGCAGCGTGGCTATGGCGCTCGTACTCCTATCGGCACCGCTCGTGCATGCCGCGTGGCAAGATGCGACGACGACGTCCTTTGTCGGCACCGCTCACGCACCAGCCTCGGCGCGTCCAGCCCCTGTAAGGTCGACTGCACAAGAGCTAAAGATCCGGTGTGTTCCAGCTGGTTTCTCACAAGGTCAGTATGCGAATCCAGCCTGGCCGTACACCAGACCAGGCAAATATGGGTGTTGGGTCCGCAGGCGGATCGACGGGATCAAAAGACGTGGTCAGGCTGTCCAGGGAGTCAGGACAGTCAGAGCCCCGTGGCTGGACTCAGGATGAACCTGTGGTCACCTGCAGGCTGGATCCATGGCTGAGGAGAAACAGCTGGCCAAGCCACTCCTCATAAAGCAGATCGCGACCGACAAAGCAGTTCCTCTTGCCTTTCGGGGCGGCTTTTCGGACCGCCTCCGGGACACGTGATTGGGTCCATCGTTCGAGTTTGCAGCCGCTCTCCGCCAATGGGTTGCTGACACATCTTGTTGACTGACTGTCTGGCGCTGGGTGGGGGCTGGTTAGGAGGGGGGATGGAAGAAGAAGAAGGCGCCTTTCGGTACACCACCACTGTATGAACAATGGACAGCCTGCTACACATGTTAACGTCCGATTACCAAACAACCTGGCTAAACATGCATTTAAGGGGGGATCTGGGCTAATCCTATATTTAGTAACCCACTGAGGGCCCATTTCCGCAACAATTAACGATGATAAGAGTACGATATATAACGACAGTTTTAGTTGCAAGTGACATTATTTAATACTAGTGCGGGCCCGTAGGGGCGTGCCCGTAGGTGCGTGCCAGATGTGCAGCTTCGTGCCTGCAGTATCAGGTCCCAGCATCAATTGTGACTCATATCAAACGAAGAAGAAGAATTGTGATCCCCTCTCTCTCGCCCCCCCACTCTCCCCCTCTCTCCCCTCCTCTGTCCCCTCCTCTCTCGCCCTCCTCTCTTGCCCCCTCTCTCCTCCCCTCTCTTGCCCCCCTCTTCTCCCTCCCTCTCTCCCCCTTCTCTCTCCCCTCTCCCCCTCCTCTCTTCGCCCCTCTCTCTGTAAATGTATTCACAATGTCTACCAAGCACAACAATAATAATAAATAATAAGGCACATATTCAGGTCCCAGTGTCGATTGTGACGTCATACCAAACGAAGAAGAAAAAGAATTGTGCGTCAATCGTGCCCAAAAATTAAAAAAAAATATAAAATAAAAAAATAAAAAAAAAAATAAAATTTAAAAAACATTAATTGTGACGTCATTCGTGATGTCATAGCACCGTGTCCTGTCATTGGTTGACAGATAAATGGCCGTAACTTGGGAACCGCTTGTCCGATTGATATCAAACCTCGAAAAGGCATCCGCGGGGCCCCGGCAATATTCCTGGCAAGTTTCAATCCGATCGGACCGGGGTCGGCTGGTATTAATAATTTGGGAAAAATGGCATGATAAGGTGAGAAGGTGGAACGACACCTTCAGCTGCCATATATACACTTTTCAACACTGAAAAAGCAATAAAATGGCCGTAACTTGGGAACCGCTCGTCGATCGATATCAAAACCTCGAAAAGGCACATCCGGGGGTCCCCGGCAATTTCCTGGCAAGTTTCAATGAGATCGGACCGGCGGTCGTCGGATGCGTCGAGAAACGGCGGTCGCAGACAAACAGACAGACACACAGAGATTGCTGGAATTATAGATAGATTGTTGCGATTTTAAGGAACTGCTGAGGTAAATGTGCACTCACGACACGTCGGTCCTTCAGCGTAGTTATTTCTGTAATAAATGTTTAGAAGAAGTCCCCTTACCTTGAGAAAGCTCCAAAGCGGACCAGCACGACGAAGGCTTTTGATGGAAGGTTTTCTCATCGAGTGTCGGTAAGATTCTTCCATGATAATTTCTGACGTGCTGTGATTTCAAATTTTAAGTCGACAAAATTAAGTTTAGAAATTATAAGAATATTATTTATTTTATAACTTAGTAACTTTCAAGAGTAAAAAAAACTGAGGAGAACAGGCGAACTGAGGAGAACTGAGGAGAACAGGCGAACGAAGAAGAAGAAGAGGAGGTGGAAGAGGCGGTTCCTCAGCTCGTGTCGGAAGGATTCTTTCTGTGATAATTCTGACAATTGATTCACAATGATTTAAAATTTTAAGTGGACAAAATTAAGTTTATTAATTATATTGATATAATTTCTAAGCAATATTGTAAGTTTATAACTTTTAGGATTAAAAAAAATATATATATATATAATATCTATGGAGAACGCGCGAGCGAAGTGGAAGAAGAAGAGGTCCAGGAGCGACCAGTATAAAAAAAAAACAAGGACAAATGTATCCTGAGCCGCGTCCTAAAGGCAATAACAACAACTACTTCCGGTATTTCGTCACGTGCCTTGATGGAGCCAATAGCGAGACCCGTCATGGAGGCTCCTCGTTCATGACGACAAAATCGTGTATTTACGAAATTACAACACATTAAATGGAATAATCTTTAAATAGTAACGTGAACTTTTCGAAACTTTAAAGCAAATGTCCGAATATATTTAAAAGTTCATGATAGACGCTCTCAAAAGGCACCGTCAATGCGAGGATGTGTACAGGTGTTTAGTATTTAAGGAGATCCGGATCCTGTAAGTAAAAGAGCCGAGTCCTAAAGGTTTTGTCAGAAGAAGAAGAAGAAGAAGAAGAAGAAGAAGAAGAAGAAGAAGAAGAAGAAGCATTGTGCGAGCCCCTGAATATAAAGCACGATCCCAGAAAGGATTTATTTTTTTTTGTCATCAGCTTTCTCCACCAATTAGAAGCAAGCTTCTATCAGTTACCATGACGTGTTGTATTGTACGAAAGTCATGATTCGTTCTTTGGTTTGACGTCAGTTTAAACTCATTTGCATACACGTCTCGGCCATGATGGCAGCCCGACGCTCTCCATGGGTTGGGTGAACACTTTCATTCTGAAAAGTTAATTGCGTTACTGTTCTGTATTGACAGGCCTTCTGAAAAATTAATCTCCTCCATTAAACAGTTAATGGGCAGGAGAAATGTCCTGCATTTTTCTTATTTCCAATTTGCTCACTCCGGGTACAGGGCTGTAATCCGCTTGAAATTTTACTTTCAAACATGACGTGTGTTTTCTGTGTGTTTAATTTTTTAACTTATTCATCTCCAGGGAGTGCCAAAGAAAGGGTTCTCCTCGGGGTGGGGAGGTGCCAAAGAAAGGGTTCTCCTCGGGGTGGGGAGGTGCCAAAGAAAGGGTTCTCCTCGGGTGGGAGGTGCCAAAGCAAAGGTCCACCTCGGAGGGGGGAGGTGTCAAAGGAAGGGTCTGCCTGGAGGGAGGGAGGGGATGCCAAAGCAAGGGTCTGCCTCGGAGGGAGGGAGGGGAGGTGCCAAAGGAAGGGTCTGCCTCGGAGTGAGGGAGGGGAGGTCCAAAGGGAGGGTCTGCCTCGGAGGGAGGGAGGGAGGTGCCAAAGGAAGGGTCTGCCTCGGAAGGAGGGAGGGGAGGTGCCAAAGGAAGGTCTGCCTCGGAGGAGGGAGGAGAGGTGCCAGAGCAAAGGTCCACCTCGGAGGGGGGAGGTGTCAAAGGAAGGGTCCGCCTCGAGATTGAATTGGGGGGGGTTGCCAAAGGAAGGGTCCGCCCCGGGTGCCAAATACTCGTTTTGCCCCTGGGGTTGAGTGGAGTATGGAAGGATGTTTGGTGGGAGACGCGAGTAATGGGAGAAACATGTATGTTGCACGTACAGTAAATGATAAGTCGGGAGGGGGGTGTTGGCAAAATACCACATTTGCGTACGTAATAAGTATATGTTTACAAGGTCAGGAAATGATAATTATCGACTTAAAATTGCTTTTAATAAACAAATCTTGTTGTTATCTTCACCACTGCTTATTTTCGATGTGTGGGTTGTAACGTCAATTCGGTTTACGTGAGAACGTTTAACAGGAGCTCAAGACACATTTTGACTGCAGAAATCGACAAGTCTGAAGACGACAATGGTTCACGAGCGGTATTTGACGATGTAGATTGTTTCAGAAGTCAAGGATGAGACAATGTGATAATGTTTGACCAAGTTATAAAAATGATCAACATGATGTGGTACGAGTGACGGGTTATTAGCTTCAAAATGTCGAAAACCCGGTTTCGTTCAACAACTTAAAAAATTTGACCTTTGCATAAACTTTAAAGGTCACAAAACAATGTTGTGGACATTAAAATAAGGAAACAGGGTACGTGTTATAGCTTATTGGAGTTAGTTCGTCGAAGAAGGTCGAAAACCCGGTTCGATTCCCACAACTTTGAAAATTTGACCTTTGTGAACTTTAAAGGTCAAAGGTCAAGGATTATGACCTTTGGTGCAAAACTTCCTCTGTAACATTCCAGGAACAATATAACGTCATATAGGCTATATGGCATTTCACACTCCTCGGATTATCCATACTTTGATGAAATCAGCGTAAAAACAAACTTGAAGGGGGCGCCACGGGCAAGGTGTTCGAGATAGAGCAAAATGGTTTCAAGACTTTAGGTGGGGAATGACCTCAGGATTATGCATAAAAAATATTGTCATCCTAGCTCTCAAAGTTTTGGCGGTTGTATGATTTTTATGTCAAAATTCGAAATTTTCTAAGTTCGTGACCTTGTGACCTTGACCTTGGGACGAAAATGAAAAATCGAGCTCCGTGGGGCTATGCAGCTGCCATTGGGCTAACCAAATACCGAAACCCCTGCCAGATTCGACAAACCCCCTCGGAGAAGATGCAAATTGAAATCGGCTACCCCCTAAAAACACATGTTTTTTGGGCGTGGCTCCGCCCATAATGGGCGCACCACGCCCATTCTCAGGAAAACACAACTCGATCATGATATAAACCTCCCACCAAAATTTTATCAGGATCGGATCAAAACCCACGGAGCTATGCTCGGGACAGACAGACACTGACAGACAGACAGACAGACAGACAGACAGACAGACATAACGAATATAGTGGTCACTTACTGACTCGTGAACCAATGAATGAAACATTATCCTTTGGGTCATGAGAATTGGAAGCAATCAAGCAAATCAGAATTATTAATAGGATTTTGTGAAGAACATTTTACACATCAGCGTACTGTACTATTTTCTCAAACAAAAGGATATTGTAGTTCTGTCTTTGTCTTTCTCTCTCTCTTCAATTCTGTCATCATTACTTATTTGTATTTTTGCATCGTTGGATGATATTCGTTTGAAACGATCCATATCAAATGACGGATGCTCCATTTGTTACAAACCACGGCGGAGTAATTAGCTGCAGTGATTTTGGTAATTTTCTTCAAATCAAATTATTGGCTTAACCAAGACATCGTGGCAAGCACACTGTTGATGACGGAGTCAGCGCCCCGTGTCGTCATATCCGAACGACGTCTCCACTAATGGCAAGTGGAGCGCGGGAGGAAAAAAAAATTTTTCCTAACAAATCGACGTCGCGTTTTCGTAACGGACTGTACGAGCCACCGTACTCGTCGGGCTGTCAATCGCCTTTCACCCGAGACCACGTGAACATGCCGAGCCAATCAGGAGCGTCCGCGGGGTTCCGTCGCTCCCGTGCCGGCTCGATGGGGCCTTCACGGGGCCTGATCGCTACCGCAGTGTCGTGCCGTCACCCGGACGGACATCTTCGATTCCTAATAATTCCTCCTTTTACCTCTGTACTCGAAACCGATCGTCCAAATCACGTAGAGCCTTTCTTTAATTCCAACTGCACTCGCGTCCTTTCTCTTCCTCATCAGTCATCTTTCCGGTGAGGTAAGAGCTACGAACGGGGATTGGGAGCGTGAGAGTCGGGGATTGGGAGCGTGAGAGTCGGGGATTGGGAGCAACGGGCATCGCGAATGACGGCGGGATTGGCACACCGATGGGGTTGCAGATATAATGGGGCTGCACCGGGGGGTTGTAAGGGGGAGACCGATGGAAGGATAGACGACCTCGGCCGCAAATGAGGCGCAGGAAGCAGTAGTGGTCGTGGTGTAGGTGTCATTGCTTGACTTGCTCTTCTGTACGAGACCCGGTGTGTGTGTGTGTGTGAGAGAGAGAGATCGCGGTAGTATGTCCAAGTAGTGACCGGCGAGAGACCCCCCCTGCCTGGTAAGGAAGGATTCCCTCTACGCCCCGTCGGTTCGACCGGTCTACCACACCGTTTCCTTGGAGACCGCGCATGACGCAGCTCGAGGAGTGACAGGTCGTCGGACCGGCATCATCATCTTTGCTCGTCTGCAGCAGGATCTTGAAGGAGCACGTGTAGGTGATCGTGGAGGACAGGTGCGCAGTTTGTCCCAAAATGGGGGACACTGCAGGAAAGGAAGAGGAAAGGACACGGTCTTCACGCTTCCCCGACAAGGGAGGACTTGCGTTGGGGACTTCGGGTGGACCTTTTGTTGATTCGTCTTGGGATACACGTCGTCCGTAAGGTCGTGCACCTTGCGATCCGCTCGCTCTTCGGCCGGTTACACCGGCGTTAGATTTTTAAAGCGGACATCCCCACCCCTAGGCAGACAATCCGGTGTCTATGTCTGAGGACCGTTCGCTCGCGGGATCGTTTTGAGAGTCGGGGGTACCGTTGACCGGACTTGAGGGTCGTTTCCACGTCGGACGTGTTCGCGCGAGGTGCAGTGCGGACGATCGAAGGTCTCAACCCGTCGGAGTCGCGGACAACGCGTACGTACGCAGATGGACATTGCTGTAGGAATCGGCGGGGAGCGAGTGAGTGATGAGGCCGCGTCGGTGTCGATGGCGACGAGCCCCCTCCCCCGCCGCACAACCCTGTCCCCCACCTCTCCCGAGGATCCCACTGGGTCTCTGCACCTCGAGCCGGTTCGTCCCGCACGTGGTGAATCGGTCGGGCCCGGTGGGACCGCGTGTGCCCTCATGGCCGGGTGTACGCGGCCACCGAGGGGGTCAGACGATCATGTCGATGCGGAATTGATGACGTAGCTTCGCCCCGTATTCAAGTCGAGCTTCGGGGACTCCCGGCTCGGTTTCCGCACTCTCTCTCAGATCTCAACGGCTTTCGGCCGCACTCAGGCCTTCTCCCGGGAAAGGAGGTCCAGTGTGTGAGGGTTCGGAGGGCCCGGTGAGCCGCTCCAAGGCTCCGCGACAGAGACGAGGGGAGGGACGGCGAGGCGCCCTGCCGGCCGATCTTTGTGCGCGTCCCCGAGCCGCACACATGATGCTCCATTGACGGTCTCCCGCTTGGGACACTCATGGTCCGGAGACGCAAGGTCGCCCTGGCCGGGAATGAGGTCAAATCGGACAGGGATGGGTAAGTTGGCCCGAGACCGGGGGCCTTGAAATGTTCGTATATATTTTCTGCCTTTCTGAGCCTTCTCGCCGCGGACCTCCATTGCCTCTTTCTCCCTTCGCGCGTTCGTCCTTTCCACCGTGCTTTCTGGACACCCTTGACCCCCGATGTCGGCCCGCGTCTGTTACTTCGAGGTGAGCGAGGGAAACCTCGATGGTGTCGGGGGTGGGAAAGTGAGGACGATGGCGAAAACGGGATCCGGTCGGGATCTTCGAGAGGAACGGCGGCGGCCATGTTAGGGCGGCTTCTCTTGTGTGTGTGTGTCTTTCTTTCTTCGACTTTCCTTCCATCCGTGTCCCTCCACTCCGGTCCCATTCATGTCGAACGTTTGTCCGTCCCGGTGCGGACATGCTTTCCTAGCTTTTTACCCGTAATCCTCGCCAAGTCCCCGGCCGCGCTTCCCGCGAGTGCTGCGTTGCTAGCGGACGGGGATGATGTACAGAGAGAGAGGTACAGAGGTCGAGGTAGACTTGGATTTTGTACATCGACTCGTCCTGCCGTGTCCAACCTCGGCACGAAGCCGTTGTGTCCCTTCGAGGCGACTCGTCCGTTTGATAAATAAACACCTCCCGAGTTGTTTTCACAAACCTTTCGAACTTCAGCCCCAAATGGGAAACTTTTTTGTTTCTTTCTGGTTCGCTCTCTCCGAGGTCCCCGAGCACCCTTCTGCCTAGCTCCCGCACGCTCTCCTGTACCATAGGTGAACCTCCACTGTGGTGTCGTGGGATGCATGCTTAACCACGTCATGATCATCGTCGTGGGACTTGATTCTGGAACTTTCCAGATGCGCTCTTTGCAGTCATCTCCAAATGTTGAGTAATTTACCGCTTGGAAGATGTTTGGGTGTTATTTTGCCATTTAATTTTTTTTTTTTTAACTTCAACTCAACAAACATAGTACATACATAGAGTTGGTGTTGGCCTAACGGTTAAGCTGGCTGGCTGAAGATCTTATGGCCTTGAGTTCAAGCCCCTGACCAACCGTTGAAATAACACCAGACAGGTTGATTCAGCCTGCCATCCTTCCAAGGTCGGCAAAATGAGTACCAGGGGCACTGCATCAGTGGCACAGCCACACCCCCAGAAAATGATGCAGCCAAGCAGCCACAGCCTGCATACATACATACAAGCAAGCAAACAAACAAAAATAGACAGATATAGTTAATGGTAGGGTTCAACACTGATAACCCACGGTCAACCCCGCTACTGCAGGTTCAACTCCAGTAATCCTGGGTTCAACCCTGGTTTAAACCTGTTAACCCGGTTTCAACTCCATCAGCCGGGGCTCAACTCTGATAACCCATGTCAACCCCATCAGTCCAAGTTTAACTCTGACAACCTAGGTTCAACCCCGTCGTCCCAAGTTCAACCCTAGTAATCCTCAGTTAAACTCTGGCTTAAAGCGACTGTGCTGGATTTAACCCTCATGAACCAGATTTGACCCTCATTTTACCGTTAGCCTGGGTTTAACCCCACCACCCAGGGTTTGATGTCGTCAACCTGGTTTTAACAAGAGTTTCTTTCTTACCTGGTTTAACTTTGTTGTCATCTTAAACAGGGGAAATGGGGTCCAACATGACCCAATGGGAAGATATTATTTGTATCATGAATCTTGTGTTCACTTTGTTAAACAATATTACATGCTATGAAACTAAACTAGATAGACGACTGTATTTGTCCAATTTCAGCAATATCGAACAAACCCAAAAAATTCACATCTTGGGCTCCAACATGACCCCCATTTCCCCTAGTGCGAAGGTTAACAGCAGTTGAGTTTGTGGTACGAGTACAGTGGTAATTTGACCTCCTCTCTTGAGCAGAATGACAGTGCAAGCTGAAGATAGCATCGACCGAATGCCGAAGAAAACCTCAAAGAAAGTCCCGACGGATTCTTGCAATAGCAACGGAGAAGCGTTTGCGGCGGTTCTTCAGCCGGAGCCGATGCTCCCGGCCTCTCCTCCGAACCGGGCCGGACCGTTACCAGTCGACGCTCAACGCCTCCTGCGCTCGAGTGTTCGGCCACCTATTAAGAGGGCTCGGAGCGATTCGTCTTCGACTCCGGGGAAGGGCAGAGGTACGAGTCCCGATAGGATCTGGCCGTACATGTCCAGCACAGTAACTTTAGCAAAACTAACGTAACTATTATTATTATTTGCTCTTGAAATGTGAAGGCTCGTGAAAAGGAACAAAGGCGTGCCTTAATCTCAGTCTTGTTTGGCAGTTGAGTTGCCACGCACTTGTGAAGGTGACGATTTCTATTTTTGTGGGGGAGGTGGGAGGAGCTTCTGATGATATGAACATGTTATCCATTTTGGCAGAAGGGGGGATTTGTTTACTTATTTATCTATTTTTAAAGGCGAGGGGTGGATTCCGGTGATGTTCTGTTATCTGCTTTGTAGAATTGGTGTTATTTGTCTATTTGTTAATTTTTTTAAAGGAGACTTGCATACCCTTCTGAAACTTGTGTTTTGCCATTATGGCAGAGACAGCAAGTCTGGAAAGTAATGTGTGCAGCAGAAAAATGTAGGACAAAGCCAGGTGCTGTGCAATTTAACCCAGAAGGTTTATTTTTATTTTTTATTATTTCTTTAAAAACGTATTCTGCACCTAACGATTCATTTGCACAGTCACTGTTGGCATGGTGGTGGGGAGTGCAACCGGAAACGCTGATCCGTAAGTGGTGTGCAACGTCCCAATTCGGATCTATTATGTCGCTTGCCGTGGCAGCTGAAGCAGTCGCCGGCAGCGTCGATGCGGCCGGGGTGACGTCTGGCTGCGGAACCAACACCAATGCTGGCGCAGCACGGAGGGAACAGGGCTCGGTGGGTACGCCAAGTGATTCGACGGAGGTGGAGAAGACAGAGGGGCCTCAGAAGAAAGTCCGCAGACAGTGGGAGTCGTGGAGCACCGAGGATAAGAATTCATTTTTTGAGGGACTAAATGAGGTTTGTTGTTTTGTTGCCATTCATTTGGTTTGCCTGTCAGAATGTTTTTTTGTTTGTTTGTTTGTTTTTGTATTTTCATTTGCTCTCGAGTTATTTTCTACTTCCTTTCAGCTGCCAAGCTCACTAATTCCCTCCTGCTCTTCTGTCACCCTCCTTCCTCCTCACTTCTTCGAACCCCTTTATTTTCACTCCAGCTCTTTCTCCCTTCCCTCCCACACCTACCCCTCCTAATCCTGCCCCTCTCAGGCAGTTCACCTGCTTCTCCCCACTCCGCTCCTTAACAGCTTGGCAGTCTCGTTTGCTCACTCTTTCCCTTCCTTGCTTCCTTCCTATTGATAGATTTCTGCCATTTTGTTTCAATCTCTCTCCAATGAATTTATTAATTTATTTTTCCCCCCAATGCTGACCCGATACCCGATACCTGGTACCCGGTACCGAAGTAACTTGAGACAATTTGGGCCGTGTCACAAATTTTTCACGTTTTATTATCATTTGTTTTCCACTATTTATTCTCCAAAATGCACGCATGAGTATTTAATTATTCTTCTCGGTATTTTGAATTGTTTTTTGTCCACCTGTGCTTAAAGACATCTGCTCTAACGGTGGGAATCTTTATTTATTTTCCCCACACTTTGTAAAAAACAGAACAGGGGCATATTGTAATCGGCTCCGTCTGTGTCTGTCTTTCTGTCCGTCCGTCCGTCACGCTATCTCCTCATAAACGGTTGTTCAGAAATTCACCAAACTTGGTAGTAGTGATCACCACATGGCAAGAATGTGCAAGAGCAGTGTCATTTTGGTCCTCTCCTTGGGGTGAGGTCAACAGGTCAAATCCAGAAAAATGCAATTACGGGCACTTGTTGAACATTTTAACATGATACTTTGTATATGTGGGGGGAAAATTAACTCTAAATTTGATATTGGGTCGTTCCTGGTGGAACATTTTACCATCTTTCAGCTCTGCTTTAGGTGGGAAGTGTGAGGATTTGCAATGTCGAGCCATCAACTTTGCTCTAGTTTATATAAACCCATTCTTAGGCTGCAGACCCTAAACTCGATTGTTTTGCTGGCATGTTCATGCTCCAATTCCATCTCCCTTTCCCATTTTCCACCCCGAAGCATGGCAAAGACTTTGAAGCAATCCAGAACTCGTTCGCACAGCGTTACCGCAAGAAAGGCAGGCCTGCCAACATGGTAAAGAATAAGGAACAAGTCCGGCATTTCTACTACCGGACGTGGCACAAGATCTGCAAGTACATCGACTTTGATAGCGGTAAATGTCGGTAATCATATCTCCTTCCCCCACTTCCCTCTCTTCTCATGGTGGTACATTATCAACCGCTTCACGGAAATCCCTTGACGGGATTTTCTTTTTCCGATTGCTGCACAGCATTTGGTGCACTTGAATTAACATCTCAACACCTACTTCCTTTTCTCTCAGTGTTCTCTCAGGATCTCAAGAAGTCTTCACAGGAGCTCTACGGACTTATTTGCTACGGGGAACTGCGTAAGAAGATCGGAGGATGTGAGTCATCCACTCGGCATCGTGTTCAGTCGAGATTCGATGCCATTCATTCTTTTTCATGTGCAAAGAAAAATTAATCGCCATTAAGTGGCAACGCTTCCTCTTTAATGCCGCCGCTATCTGGGGCTTTGATGTTTCGCAGTAAACGTTAGCCTCGCGATTCTCTTGTTGCTGATTGGCCGTGACAAGCGTGATAGTAAAAATCCAATCCTGCCACAACACCACTGCAGACTTGCAAATGGCAGCAAATTTAAATCGAAGTAGATTTAATCCTAACTTCACTGGGGTGGGGTGTGTAAATGGTGTAAATTAATTGGCCTGTAATTTATTCTGAGTGGTCATCTGTAACATTCTGTCTCAGACATACTGAATAATTATAGAAAAACAATAAAATTATACAATTAACATATGAAACAAATAATTTCACCATTGCGTCCATTGCATGATGATCTATGCATGTGCAAGTTTTCAAGTTCGTCGGACCATCGACGGCCGGACCCATTCAGGGAAAGCTCAAAATCACCCAGTTCAGTCGAGGTTAAACGAGAACAGCACTCATCGACGTCGTGACGTTGACAAGCATGCCTCCGTGCACATTATTACATCATTATAATACTTGTACCAAGTTTGATTTTTATCCCTTCAGCTGTTCTCAAATATCACATCTTTACCTGCCTTCACCTGTGTGACTTCTTGACTCAATCATCTAATCAGTTTATGTATACATCATTATACGTGCTTGTACGAAGTTTAACTTGGATCCCTTCAGCCATTCTTAAGTTATCGAAGTAACGAAAACCTATCACGGACGGACAACCTGAAAACTCGATGTCTCCGGTGACTTTTTTTTCGATAAAAAAAGAGGAATTTTAAAGATTTTAGGGTAAATCCAATATGGCTGCCAAACCGTGTGATCTACGTCGTCAAAGGGAGGGAACTTTTTGTGACTCATGGATAGGTGATCATACCTGTAAAGTTTCACCTCGATCTGTTCAGCTGTTTTGAAGAACAAGTTTTTTAAAAATTTATTTAATTTAATTTTTTTTAATAGGGATCGATGACGTCATCACCCTTTGTTGTTTTTTTTTGTCGACCCAATTTATCCCTAGATGACCCTCAAATTTTCATATTGATTTGGTAAAGCGTTCTATGTGTCAAATTTTGGTGGGTGGAGCACGTCACTGATGACGTTGTCGTCAACAACACTTATTCCCCATGTGGAGTACTTGACATGTGACAAGTTTCAGTTTTTTCCACAGAGCATTTTCGGATATACAGAGGTCCAAATTTTTTCCTTTTTTTTTCCCCCCCCCCCCAACGTGGCTGCCACACCATGTGACCTATGACGTCATAATTATCATTAAAACATTGCACGTGAGTAGTCGCACATATGGTGGAAATTTCATGTCAATCGGCCAAGCAGTTGCAGAGAAAATGAATTTAAAAGGGATTCACGAACGGACAGCCGGATGGACAACCTGAAAACATAATTCCTTTGTCAGTGGAGGCATTTTTAAATATAAAAAGCTTTGTTTCTCCAAAGGAGATTACTGTATAGCTTTGCTCTTTGCCACTCACAGGATGTGATTTGTGTGTGCACTGCAGGCATGGATGATAAGAAAGCGAGCAAGCTGAACGAGTTGATCCAGATTGGGTGAGTGTTCCAAACTAGTTGTCCCTCATCAAAATGGGAAATCATTTTGCTGTTTAAACACAGCGGTGCTGATTTGGAACAGATTACTAGATTTCCAATTGCCTGCTTGAAAGAAGTGCAACATGCACATTCATTCATACATTCCTAATTGCACGATGTACAAACATGGTCGTCTCATTTTGATGAAATGATACTTTCAATGGATTAGTTTTCTGTTTTGAAAATACTAGTCGTGCCGACTCGTCGCTTCGCTATTAGGGCTTAATCAAAAGACAGCATGTTGTACTTCACAAACATATTGCATGTCTGTCTGTTAGTCTCAATGAGGATATAAAATGAAGTGAAACATGTGAAAAGGGGATCTTTTATAAGACGTTGTTGTTGTTTGTTTGTTTTCTCCTTCCAGGTACTTTTTATATTTTTATATTGCTTCAAGAAGTATTCCAATATATAATTTTGTGTGCTGCTCCTGTGTCCTTCTGAAAGGTTCTTTCTTGCTTGGTTACCCTTGAATAATAGTTACTGTTGAAATCGCTACGTTAGCCTCCCAATCCTGCTTTTACTACTACAACCCGGAATGAGGGGCTTTTAAAACGGGCGTGTTTGTGATTAGACAGACACAGATATTTGTTTTCAAGTGAATCGATTATTACCTTTTTAACGGTACCATTTCTTTTATACTATGACAGCAGGAACTCATTAGAATGAAGCCCCTCACACACACTCACACACACTCACACACACTCACACACACTCACACACACTCACACACACTCACATACAACACACTCACACCCTCACACACCCTCAACACACACTCACACACACACACACTACACATCACACACACTCACACACACACACACACACACACACACACACACACACACACACACATTTATTAATAGATGTTATCTGGGACTCCTCCCACCCACCCCCCAAAAAGCAACTGATAAATCGATGGCCTCCATATTAAGTATGCCACCTACATGGACATGCTTGCAGGACCCACAATAATTCAAACATATTGTTACATTTGTAGAGGGTGGGGGAGGGGGGTAGATATTGCTTTAGAAGGGTAGAAATGTATATCGTATGGCCTGTGTACGAGTAGTTAGCCCACCTTAATGTGATTAACTAGGGAATGTAGCTGAAGAATTGTCTGTTTAAATGTGCACCATATGGAGGGTGGTGCATTGTAATATATAGTGTCTTAGGTAAGGAATTGTACATATAAGCTCTTGTATGTCCCACTGGGTGAGGCACCGAGGTGAGGCCAAAGCAATGTGAGAGGAGTTTTGAGAGAGGGGTGGTATTGTCCAGGAGAGAGGGGGAAGAGCTTTGATCACCTTCTGATGGGTGGAGTTTTCTCACCCCAAGAAGGGTGGAGCTTAGATCACCTGAGGGTGGAGTTTCATCACCCCAAGAAGGGTGGAGCTTTGGAGCACCTCCTGAGGCGCCGAGTTTCGTCACCCCCCCCCCCCCCCCCCCTCCCCCGAGATGGCGGGGTTGTGGGACCTCTTGCAAGAGCCAGCAGACTTTGAGTTGTCCTGGAGGAGAGTGGAGAGTGCGCTAATGGAGAGAAGGAGATTGTGTGGAGAGTAAATGGTTGCTCTGTCCATGCTGCCTGCCCTCCTTCGTTCCTTTTCGTGTGCCTGCCTTCTCCTGTTCCTGCTCTTGACGTTGCCCCTTTTGTTGTGCCTGCTTCATCGTCCCTGGTTCCTGCTCAGGTGGCTTTATCACCCTGACCGCATGTTTCGTCGCCTGCCTCATCGTCTGTTCATCTCTCTAGCCGTGGACCTGCTCCTCATTGTCCACCAGCAGAGCTAAGGCCTCATCCGGGTTTTCTCGTTCCCCATCCCTGTCTGTGCTTGAATCCAGTGTATGGTGCCATAGGTTTCGTAGTCTCATTGTATATCGTTATTTATTATCGATTCCGTGTTCCCCCTTTCTTCCCCAGCTCAACCCGTCGTCGTCTCCACCGTCTCGATCACCATCCCGTTATTTGCTCTGGAAATAAACCCGTTTGTTTTAAAAGTTAAGATCCCAAATACGGATAAATATCCAGATAAGAGAGTTAGCAAAGAAGTGGCTTCACAATACAGGAACTGACCATACTGTTGACAAATTTTGTTCTGGTTTGAAAGAATATGGTTCCGTTCCAGCAGAAAAATCCATTGCTACGGTGAGGCGTGTTCTTATGTGGTGGCTCAGTGATGATCCACTGGCGCCGTGACATCAGTGCCAGAAGCACGTCTGCGGGTGCATGGCCGTGTGCAGTATCTCTCAGAAATGGAACTTTTTGTCAAAATTTGTTCGACTCGGTGCATTGCCGAAAATCTTTTGTGCGCTTTTGGATAAAATATATTTCAATATCCCATTAAGTCAGCATTTGATTGCTGGGTTTAATTGCGCTTTGTAGGACATTGGCATTGGCTAACGTCTTTGTCCTGCATGCTATTCCTGTTCTTGCTTCTCTCAGAGTCTTAGATCGGTGTTTAAAGAAAAATAAGGATGTTGGTAAATTCTGGACAATTCAACACAGTCCAAGGGATTTACAACCAGAAGGAACAGTGCTCAGATGGGAACGCCCAAACAGACCAAAGACTTGATCGATATGCTGGTATTAGTAAGATAAACTTTTATGCCTTTTGGCTTCCGCGGCCTTCTCGGTTACAACTAGAACAGCACTTGGAAGAACGCATACCTCCGGAGGCCAGGCTGAATAGTACACGTTTTGTATCCCACTTATAGACTGGATCTGTATTCGGACTTGAACCAAAATATAATCGGCTTGTTCTTGTCACCTGTCCAACTCTTCGACAAAGTTTTGTCATCCGTCCGTAACTTTTTGAGATATCATACTATAATATAGATTTTGACCCTGTCTCAATTGTGAAGAATCACTTTTAAAAAATTATCAAATCTGGATCTTTACCATAAACTAATCACTTGGTATTTGTCATGCACCCAACTTGTCGACCAAGTTTCGTCCGAATCCGGCCATAACCTTTTGAGATATCCTGCTCACAGACAGACAGACAAACATACAGGGGTGAAAACCCAACCTCCGCCCACCTTCGGTGGTGGAGGTTTAAAAAAACGTTTTTTTTCCCCCCACTGAGGCTGACCAACTAACCTTTACCTGATTTGGTTCTGCCTTCTCTGATCTGAATTTACTTGGTTGGTGGATTTTCTATTTTGTATCATCTTGTGAGATTGGCAGCTAAAGTGTGCTTGCTTTCCTGCATTAGTGTCACAACGGTGCGTTACAAGGGGCGTAACCTGCGGATCAAGATGCCAACGTGTCGTTCCCTCAAGAAGATCTGTGATCCTTATGGTGCGTGTCTTTCCAATATCTCTTGGACAGCCCACCTCCCCCCACCGACCGTACTGCCTTTATGACTTGTAAGATCTTGTTACTCGGTCTTTGAGTGCCGTGACAAGAGATCTCAATGGATCCTTTTCTGTCGGGTTTTTTAAAATGTCCTTTAATTCACTCTGTTGAGAAATTTTACTTTCCGTGTTGTCTCAGGAGCAAGCGATGATGAAGATCAGAAGCCAGCAAAGCTTCCCCCCAAGGTGTGTCTGGAGTTGCTGCCAAAGACGAACAAGGCCTGGGCACATGTACAGAACACGGCCCACAATCCTCGCCTTAGGTAGGACCTTCACCACATTTGCCCGTCTTTGCCCAATATCCTTCTTCTTTATACTCGAGCATCTTTTCCATGTTTCTGCATCGGTTGTGAGCTAAACGGCCACCTTTTCATCTTCTTGGTTTTACCTCTGATCCCATTGCAATATGCTAACCCTTTGACAGAATGATTGTGGAGCTGCATCGGAAAGTGGCGAGCTTGATCGCATTCCTGCAGGAGAAATGGAGCCCCAGATCAGCCAGACTTGTATCCTTTTTCCCTTTTCAAGTCATGTAGTAAACTATTTCATCATTGGAAGTCGTACTTTTGAGCATCAGAAGTTCCATTTGTCTTCTGTTGTCTCCTTCGTTAAGTATTGTTCTTCTTTACATGTTCCGTAGTTTGGGGTTGGTGACTCTGAGGGCATGTAGAGTTGTACCAAGTCGTAAAATAATTTGGTTGGCCGGGAAAGACCTTCGATGGGAATTGGTTAGGGGAGGAATTTGAAATTGGTCAGGGTGCCGGCGACAACTCGCCTACTTTTCATCATAACATTATTGACGTCTGCCATTGAATGATAGCAGACAGGTACCCAGCATAATGTCCGTCCGAGGGACGGAGCACTCACTGATACGAAGCGCCAATCCGACGGTTTAT
The DNA here is from genome assembly GCA_035128595.1 of Eptatretus atami. Taxonomy (NCBI): domain Eukaryota; kingdom Metazoa; phylum Chordata; class Myxini; order Myxiniformes; family Myxinidae; genus Eptatretus; species Eptatretus atami. Next base: position 50,640,409 of record CM068968.1, read on the forward strand.
AGTCTGATCGGTAGTCAAACCCAGGCTAACCAGTTCAACGGCAAGTGTGCAACCTCTACACCTTCCCGATGTACTCCAGCAGTGCCGTACTTAATCCTACACAAATAGCGATCAAACCTCTCCGAAGGACTACAGAGGACATCCGAGGATGTTCGGCCTTCGGCACGAGATGTACAGCACTCAGAGCTTCGACTTTATCCTCCGAAAGAGGCGGTCGTGACCTTGTTGGCTGGTGTTGCACGTGTTGTACACACCAAGGCCTTGTGTACCGTGCACTGGCACCAGGAGGGACGCGCAAGGCATGCATCTCTCCGCGAGGGCATTCACGTCGCTAAAATGACGTCCTGCAAGGTAAAGGTGTTACCGTCTTTGTTTTGAGTTTTCTGGTGATGCTTATATCTTCTTCTTTTTCTTTTTCTTATTCTTCTTCTGCTGTTTCTTTCTATGTGTGCATCGCTGCTGATGCTGCTACTTGTACCTTGGCTTCGCTATGCTTTGAAGGATGGGATTTGACGGCTTTTGGCTTTTGTGTTGGGATTATGATTGTGAGAAGCAAATCACGGGTACGAATGCCGACCTTCATCTCATTTGATTCTGCCCTCACCTGCCTTTTCTGATCTGACTTGCTTGTTCAGCGGAAGCGGGATGCCAGGAATGTGGGTGATTGGTGGGGGGGGGGTGGGACAGGTGTTTGGCAGTAATAAATTGTAAGGAGAACCAGCTCATTATTTAGCAAGATTGGGGGTGTAAATGAAAATTATCTGTGATGAAATGTTTGTTTTTTGGGGTGGGTGGGGGGGGGGAGGTTCCCTTGTCATTCTTTTGGAATTCAGTTTCGAGGCCTAATTTATTCCATTCGGTCCGACCCACCTCCCACACCATTGCTATACTGTTTGCACCCTTTATCTTCACTCGTTAATCCAACTCATCTCGTAACACTTCAAGTGGGGTGAAGGTCTTGGGGTTGAGGAGGTCAGCACATCAAATGCAACACCTGCGGTTCGTTTCTGTTCCATTTTCTCGTATCTCGGGTTTAGTCTCACTGTGCTTTTGTGGATTGCTTGTTGGACAAGCCTCCTTCCTGGAAGGTATTCCATGCTGTTGTGTGTAATAACCACAAGTCTCCTTCCTGGGGGTACTCCATGCTGTTGTGGTGTGTAATAACCAGAAGACTCCTTCCTGGAGGTATTCCATGCTGTTGTGTGGAATATCCACAAGCCTCCTTCCTGAGGGTATTCCATACTGTTGTGTGGAAAACTGAAAACCCTCCTTCCTGTCAGGTCAGGCCAGACTAGATCTGTGACTTGCTGCAGGTACCATGTAAACCTGCACAAACCTGTTCCATAGTCGGATTGTCGGTGACTAAATCGTCTTCCCCACCAAGTTTCTTGGTGAGGAGGGTGTATGATATGGACACCCAGCAGGATTAAAAACAAGACCTGTCAGAGGGTGGAGGAGCTCCTTGTGAGCCAAAGGCCATCCATATCTAGTGCCCAACTATGTCTGTGGACGTCCTCTTGCAGTTGGGTTACTTTTTATTCGGAGGTTGGTGGCAGGATTTGCACTCTGACCACCGTAAAACCATTCATTCTGCAAAACATACCAAAAGCAAAAAGAAATCTGAAAACCCACTCCGTGGGAGGACCTCCTGTCCAGCAGCCCTTCGCAGGGCAGCTCACTGGATGACGGAATTGGGGCAAAGCCTTCGGGACCCCCAATCTTTGATGATGGGAGGGAAACCACGGGGTAACCTTCCTGGGTCAGATTGCGGTTGTGTGTGTCGGGGTGGTGCTGAGGTGTCATGCACCAGATGGTGGTCTCCTTGGGTTAACCTGAGGTGGTCCCTTCAGGTGGGTGCCTG
>CM068968.1:50667354-50678849 GCA_035128595.1 Eptatretus atami
TTAGTTAGTGGAAGCCTGATATAGCTTGCAGCATGGTATTGTGTACACTGTGGTCAAAGTGAGAGAAAGCTGTAGAAATTGAACCGCCAGTTATAAGATAGATAGAGACCAATCTTAATCGTTATATTATATGCCAAGTGGTTCTGTGCTTTCAGAAAATGTAGATAGCTTGGCATATGGTCTATTGGATAGATAGTTGCTTTAAAGCATAGTATTTTTATCCAACACAGTTCGGCTATTCTTTTCCCATTTTTGTATAGCATCATTTTTTAGAAATAGCGGTGTTCGACATGTATGATTGTATGTTTGTTCTCCAAATGGTTTGAAAATGGCATTTTTTGTTTGATATTATCCATTAGTACAATCGAAGAGAAAAGTTCTCGGAAACAAGTGTAGCATTGTCTTTAAGTGACCTCGATTCTGGCAAGTATCTGTTTGGCACTCTATCAATGTGCTAAATCTTCAAGATTTTTGACGAAAATTTCCCCCCCAGTCATAGTGATAGCTTACAAATCTTATTCTCCGAAATTTGAATGCATCTGGGATAGGAACATCTAATCTAGCAAATTTTTCTAGCATAATAGACTTGATGATAAAAGTCGGCAAGTTCCAACATGGGATCATTACTACTACCAGGTTTTCTAGGTCACTTCCAGATTGGTCAAAAATGTTAGGACAGTAGTAACAAAATTGCATTTTACAACAGACTGCTACAAATTACTGGTAGTCCTATAAGCTTGGATTCTTATAACCATTGAGAATAAGTTACACAGAGGCCCTATCGATGATAAAAATCATACCAAAAGGCAGTTTTGTGTTCAGTGAATACAGACATCAAAGGTCGTTAGGATAGCGTACACATTGTTAAGAAATAGCATTTTAATCCTACACGTCATGTTAGGTTTTGGTTCATCAGTGCGAGATGTAATTTCTATGGTTAAGTGTTATGTGAAATTTATCATTATGACTGGAATGAACGACTGATCATTTGATCAAGATTTGTTAATTTCATATACATTGATGTCTCTCGGGTTCAATGGTCAAATATCAGGTAAACAAAATATTCTCACGCAGATAACTATGTGGTTTTCAATTAGTGGTATAACATACACATATCTAAGCCATCTAGACGAATTTTATGAATGATAATGAGTGGTTCCTTGATACAGATAATTGATACTCTTCTGGGTCCTATTTGACCTTGAACCTAGTCAGAGCAATAGAAAGAGGAAGAATTAATGCTCTGCCAAATGATCCTGAATCCCAGATGTTGGCGTAACAAAGTGATATGCAGAACTTAATCATTTACAATGACTTTTCATTTTTTTGGTCCCGTTACCGTGTCCTAAAATGTGTACATATATCTTGCTTCTAAGCCTTAACCAATTTACTTGAAGATTGAAGGAGGGTTAGACGTATATTCCAAAATCTCCTCCCTTCAAAATGGCCATTTGTTCGGCATAGTCAATACTGCAATAACCTAACAATTTACAGAATATAATGGTTACCAACTAAATAAAAATCACTATGATGAATCATTATACAAATAAAACATTCATTTGTGTCTAGTTGAATTTCACCGAATCAATATTCCTAACTAAAATAAGATCAGACAAATTAGTTTATGCTTAGAAGTTGGAATCCTCGCCCCCCCCCCCTCTGGGTGCTGATATGTTATACTTTATCTCCATTTATTGCTATGGAATTTTAAAATAGCCAAAAAACACCAACTTAAAAAGCTATTCTAGCCAGAAGCTACTAAAGCTACTAAAAAGCACAGTATACAACAAGCTTTGTGTAATTAGTTACATGTGAATCTTAAACAGTCCATTACCAGGGTAGCCATTTTCCTGTTCAATGACTGACAATGTAACTAGTAAGACTAGTACTACAAACATTTGTTTAAAACTAATAAACAATCACTATTTTTATAGTGCTATCAAGAGCTGTACATGTATAAGTCTTAATGACAGAAAAATAAATTATTACAACTACTTCAAGTAAGTCACTTCTAAACAACACCATTGAAAAAAACAGATCATATATTAACCACCACTAAATGCACCTCAGCATCACTTTTGGACTCAGGCAGGATTGCTTAGAGCAGGTGTAGCCTTTACATTCTTCCACATGCTGGAGAACATATCTAGCGCAAATTTTCCACATGAGCATCGTCTGTGTACTAACAGTTAGTTCTGCATTGCAGTTTGAAGCTTCCAGAAATTGTCAGGTGCAGGCTTCAAGGTTAGTGTCCACAGGCACCATCTTAACAATTGAGTTGAAGTAGCTTGGTCAGTAGAAAGATAGTTTCAATTGAGCCTTGGAATAAATCCTGTGGCTGCTTCACTAATTTTACATCACTTTAAATAAGTGGCTGCGGTTTCTAACATTCTTAATTTCTCTGTCATCATGGTCATACTTCTTGGTTTGGAGTAGAAGTCATGGATGATAGAAGATCTTTACTGTCAGAAATGTAACACCACATTTTTTTTTCCACGTAATCTCAGTGATGTTATCTTGTTCCAAAATGTTTTCTCAAGTCTATGTTCATGTAGAGTAATCCATATGGTTCAATTCCAGTCTCACCATATAAATCTCTTCCATTTTGTTTATAAGATTCCTGTCATGAGATTTGTTGCCTCATGCATTGACCTCAAATACATGGCCACACTGATTAAAGCTCTTCCACTTGCCGAATCGGAGGTCTAACCCTGCTTAAGATCGTTTCGGTATGGATTTTATCCATACTGCATGAAACTGTTGTGGTAACCTGCTTCCGTTCCTAAAATTTTGTCGGCTGAAGGTTGTGGTATACTGCATCTGCCATGCATCAAATCTTGTGCAAGATCAGGTCTAACCATCACAATTCTGTACCACAAATCTTGTGTTCATTGCGAACGAACTTTCTTAATTTTATCTTGAAAATCTTGATCTGACTAGAATAAGTTTATGACTTTTTTACCTTGCCATGGAATTTATGCGCATGCCACACAGAATAGATGAAGTTATTTTATAATAAATGTATTTCCTGTGGATTGCGTGTACTTGGGTATTACTGACAGAAACAGTCACATGTCGTCAGCTTTCCTGTGGCACTAAGCTAACACTTTGAGAACAGAGTCCTTTCTACAGACTGACATGCACATTGTCAGGGAACAGGATACTTTGCTACTGCTAGACGCGCAATGCATTGAGTTCTTTTGCAATGCGTTCACATCCTTTGGTCACCATAACGTTGCAGTTTTTTTTGTCCACTCAAGTGAGGTTCTTAGCAGAGACAGCACTTTTGTCATCTTTAATCATTACTTCAACCTGAGAAAAGAACAAAACATGATTTAGAGATTGTATAAAGATGTTACCAGTACTTTGAGGTGGAGGAGAACTTTTCAAGAAATTCGACTACCTATCCGCTGGATAGTACTCTTTTGCCCTACCCCACACCCTTCGATTCTCTCTCCCTATGGCATATTATTGCATACAGCCTCAGACCCCTTTCATCATTAGTAACATGTTATTGTATCTCTATGGCGAACCAACAAAACATAGGACAAAGTAAATAGACCATTCAGTTAATCTTTAACTGGGTAATTAAAGAATGTGAAAGGTCCATCCTACATCCAAAGAATAACTATGTTGGTCAGATTTCCAAACATTATCAACTCTAAAAACACTAATCTTAGTCAATACCATTACATAATGGTATTGTTAGAAATGTATTTTCATTATGATCTGTTTGATGATCCGCTCTAATATTAGGATGATAGGTATTTGGAATTGTTCACATATTACCGATATCTAGAACCTACCTCCAAAAAAAATTCTTTATTTATATGGATATTTTGTGGAAAAATGCTGCCTCAAACTGGAGTCAAAATGGAAAATGTGGTTCCAATGCTCGGAGGGGCGATTTAAGGTGACTTTTGAGTATTGTCCTTCCAACATATTTGGAGTGGAAAAACATGAATGGATTACTATTCGCAATTATGTGGTGTGCTAATCACTATTTTGCACTGGCGGTCTATTGTGGGTGATTGTGATTCGTGTACTTGCAAAACTTGAAGGGAATTTATCAAAGTATAAGTGCGTGGCCTGTACGTGCAATAAAAAACAAACAGAAAAAAAGACTTGTGCAAACCCGCATGAGCCGAAAACAGACACCATCGACAGGCAGTTCTTGTCACTCTCGCGGTGCCCTGTGGCGGTGGCGCGGAAGTTCGCATATGCAGTTACGCATTCATTGTCGCTCATTTCAGTTTCTAAAAATGGCGCATTGATTCCATTAGCGCCGAAACAGTTGTTTCTTTTCGCAAATGTCATCGTCAAGGAAACAACACAAAGAGAAAGAGGAAAAAAAAATGAAAAGAAAAAAAAAACGGACGTGCAATTTTTTTTAGTAATAAATGAATTGTAAAAAAATAAACTTTCAACAACCACACAGGCCGTTCCTTCTGCTCTCATAAACGACGCTGGATTGGGGCATTGGTGTTTATCTTAAGTAAATGCGCGTAAGAGAATCGTAAATTATTTGAATAGACACGGTCATCCACTTTCTGGAAAGGCTCCGTATGTTGAACCCGTAATGGGGAACGCGGCTGAGGTTGTTTTCCCGCATCGCCAAGCCCACGATGGCAAACAGTGTATTGTCATTGGTGGGTGAAATAATATGGCCATAACTGTGGGAAGCAGCTTGTCAATTAAATATCAAACCTTGAAGGCACAGTCCACAGGTGCCCCGAAAGCAATAAAAGCCATGGCAGGCAGATTTCATATTAGATCCAGGACCGAGTGGGTTTGTTTCTGGAGAAGACAGGGCGGTCACACAGCTAGTCCGCATACGCGCCACACACGACACGACACAACACACGCACTGCTGGCAGCGCACACGACACCACACACACACACACAACACACACACAACATTGCTGGAAATTATAGATACAGATGATTCTTCGTGAAGCATCGAAAATATGCATCGAAGTTATCCGTTGTGGGTGGAGTCCCCTGGCGGCAGCTGTGTCAATCGAGACACGAACAGAAGTGTATTATGTATATCATAATTGTTGCCTCGGGTACCTCGGGACGTGGCCGCGTGCATGACCACCAGAAATTGGGGAGCAGTGGAGAGTTCGGCTCGAGCCGAGATCGCGTAATCCGGAATTTCAGATAATTGCGCCCCGGATAAGTCCGGGATCGACGTCTTTGCTTTGGACCGTGAAGCGTCAATATTTCCACCACGTAGGTATCAGGGTTTATTCGACCAACTCTCAAATACTACAGAGACCATGTGGCGCATCTAACCGAGTTCTTGCACACCTCGCGACCGTCTACGGAATTACGAGCCGCTTCCCGCGCTCGTTCCGTGTGCGCATTCTGGGTGCGCTTTATATCGCGCGAGAACCGTGCGGTCGAGAATCTCCTTAGCGGCGGCACAACGCATTATGGCTAAGTTTCTCCTCACAACACACACGCTTCACATCAATGTAAGAAGGCATGAACGAATTGAACAATTTAACAATGCGGGGTTTATTCAAGCTAAGGGGAAGGGGAACACGAGCAGAATTAAACCGACTAAGCGTGTGCGAATGATTATACAGCGAAGCAAAGCACTTTATCTAGGTGATTCACTCTTCAATGCGACGAGCCACGGGACCACACGACACACGGCACACCCAACGAATGTGGAGCCGAAAGGTCTTTATTTGGACGCATTCGTGCCACCGACAGGTCCCGAGGACGTCGGAGCGGAAGATCAGGGAGGCTGCTGGGCTACCTGGCGCTACCCTGGGCAAGCGTGGCGCGGGCGCTGGGCGTCTCACTCCTTCCCAGGGGGGTGGTGGGGGGGGGGGGCGAGGGCTCTGGTTGCCGAAGGACGGTGGTCCAGTAATTGGCAGCCTAGACACCGGGAGGGTGGACGGAGGTGGGTCTCAATGGAGGGCTCGCGAGCGTAGAGCGGAGGAGGAGAGATTAGAAAGATGACGTGAAGCGGTACGGAGCCAACGCGCTATGCCAGGCAGGACTGCACGTCTCCTGGTAGGCGAGGAATCCTCTGCGTACCTTATCATAGTCCTCCGCCCTGGAGTCGCAGGCTCTGGCTCAGCACGACATTCGTTTGCGCACATTTGTCCTACGGCCGTGGCTCAAAGCCACTTCTCCTGCCGCTTTGGCGTTTGCCAAGCGATCCGTGGGTGGGGGCTCAACCTTTCCCCCAGTAGCGCGCGCGCAGGCGGCTAACGGAGCCTGAATGGTGCTTCATCGCTTGGTGAATGCGGTGGTGGACAGGTTGGTGGGGGTGGGGGAAGGTGTTAGAACTCGGGGATAGCTTATGTTAAGAGGTGCGCTGTGGCGCGGGATGCAGTACCGACGACACTCAGAGAGCTGGAATGAGTATTCCTGGCCTGGTTGTGTGTCGGATATCATAGGAGTACTGGAAGGATGGGAGTGCACGCTCTAGTTGTGTGGTAAGTTGGAATGACAAGCAAATAAATGACATAAGACCAGACCAAATCGCAGCGCTTTTACAGTTGATTTTACGCGCATGTCGCGAGTACAAAGGAGAAGAGTGATATGGGCGGTGTAAAACAGCCTACTACGCTACATTGGGAGTATCTGAGCCTAAAGGACTGAATGTTTAGTGTGCCTCATGGAGCTTGCCATTCGCAACTAAATAGATCTGGATATAGGCGCTCCGTGATGTACGAGCATGTTTTACTTCAACCATCTTTTTGAGTCCATGGCCCCACTTTGATGTTTCAATAATCCACGCTCGTGCCAGACGCAATTATTGGTGAGACACAGACAGCATTACTACACTATGGTTTCAAGAAGGCAAAGCTATGGAAAGCGATGACATATATGTGTCATTAAATTCTGAATCCCTGCATGCCCACAAAGATGATTGCCGACGGCCTCCGACACCGTGACAAACACGGGTGTGGAAGTCTCCGGCTGATTCTGGAGTGGATATTTCAGTTTCTAATTTGAGGACACATATTTTAAGTGAGATTTTTGTGAAGAAGATGTAAATGTCTTAAATGGGGACTCATGACCTTAAATTTGCCTGTCCAGGGTCAAATAAATAGTCACCCCGCATACTGTTTTCATGCCATGTTGACGGCAAATTTGATTGCGGCCGGCAAAGCTCCGCACGCCGGCCTCTGAATACAGCGTCGGAATGTATGAATGAGGAAGAAAATCGTTTTTATTCGTAATTCAACATGGCTGGTTGGGTTAGGTTACCTTAAGGGTGTCGTAATCAACATACTGTGGTATCCTACTTAAAATCTGGGCTGCTACATCTGTGTGAAGCAAGCACCTGACAACAGCTGTAACGCCTTACCCTAAGTTTCTAACTGAGTCGTTAAGTAGAGGAGAGCAGTAATAATGAGATAATGATGATAATAGCTCAGTTTTAAGGGACTCGAAGTGTCGAGCGAAGTAAGAGGCGCATTGCGGCCAATCAAATACCTATGTCGTCTTAATAACATCTTTATTGGTTGTTTGTCTGTGCTGTCTCCCTTTTTAAAATGCCTAAGAGCACGCAAGGGAAAGAAGTCAATGTACACTGTTATAAAGTCTGTGATGAATTGATCAGCCAGGATTTGGACCATTTGAACAATGGACCTCAGCCCCAGAGAGACACTTCAATGAGCCAGTGTTTTCCGCACGGCCACGGTCGCCCACGTGTAACACGACCCAGTGGCGATGAAGCAGTGGGAGCGCTCGGCGCTCGGATCGCTGTGAGGCGGTCGTGTCCGGAACTTACAGCATGCCGGTCCGGGTAAGCCCGGTCGACGCGGTCCTGGTTATACTTGGCCCACGAAATAACGCCAATGGGCGAGATGGCAAGTGGGGTAGGGGTTTAATTGCCGAACTTCAACCTACCTAGAGTACCATAGGTTGCACGGTGTCCCAGGCTCAGCTCGTGGTCTGAGGGGATCACTCGTATGAGTCACCCCCGGCGGAACTGCGTACAAGGGAATGCGAGGAGCTCGCTTGTAAGCGGCGCGCCCGTTCCGTGAGGTGGCGTAGGAGCGATCGTGACGGTAGGATGATGTTCTCGCGCCGGTAGAATAGTGACCGCCCGGCGACGAATTTATGGCGTGATAGATCCTGGCAATGCGCAGTTCGCAAGTGGCGGTAGAAAGTCTAATTTCCCGTCACAGCAGCAGACATAGTCTGCGCTCTAGCAAGGGGAGAACGGACAAGACGAGCTGACGTACATCTAACAATGTCGGTGCGCTTTTATTATTTGTATGCATAATCATGAGGAAATATGGTTAGGATGAGCAGACGCTAGGAAGAGGAGTTTACAAGCCGAGAGATTAAAAGGTAAGATGGCAATAAGAGTTGCAGGACAGGCACTTATCAAGGCACGCTACTGTTTCGCAGATGGACGACGCCACAAACAGGCACAACCCAGACAGAAGAGAGTGGAGCCCTGGGTCTTTAATGGGGAAGATTCACAGTGCCCCGGAGGATTCAGATCGGCTGAGGAGTGAAGGGTGAGTCGTGCTGTAGCGCGTGAGCCACGGAGCGTCATTCCGCAGCTGGACAGTTCCCCGTGAGTGTGAGACTGGTGTGCGGCTCTGTCCACAGCAGGCTGGAAGTGAGCGATCGACCTGGCGAAGCACGTCTGGGCGCCAGCGAACGAGGTCGTTCGAGAAGCGCAAGGTGATGATCGGGCAGAGAGAGAGACCGGGAGAAGACGGCAGGAAACGAACGAGCGCGGAGAATCTCCTCAGAAACTTTTACCCTTAGGTATTCACTGCTTCTCTCTCGCCGCTCTACAGCGCGGAACGCCCTGTTCTCTAGGTTGATCCTGCTCCCATTCGCCCTCGAGGCCATATGGACCATGGCTAGACCCCAATGGTTAATCGTGTAAGCCTCGTACCAGCCGATCGTACGCTTGATTAGAGGACAGCTGCGGCCGGATGGTGCGCGGGGCAACTTCCGCGTGTCGCCCTTAGAGGCGGATGGTTCCAGCCCGTAACGCGGGGGCGATCTGCGGAGGTCCACGCCTAAGGCCATCGGCACCTCAGACCCAGGTGCCGTGGTTAAGTTTGGCGTGTATGCGGTAGGCTGGTCGGGAGGCGGAGCGCGGAAGACAGCCCAGTCGGCTCCCGCGCCCGATTGACCGAGCGGTGGCGGTTCGTGACAGGAGTGGTAGAGAAGGCGAGGGGCGATGCGGTGACAGGTCGGTGCGCGTGGAGTCCCGATGAGTGATAGTTGGTGCGTGTAGAAAATAACTAAAAGAAAACCTAACTATTAAAAACAACTTCATACTCTGTGAGTGCAACGATTTGACAGTTAACCCATTAACCAGGGTCAGGACGCTAACGGCAACGATGTCTTAACCGATAAACTGAGGCTATAGGACTTGAATGTTGAGATGCGATAAGCTTTCCAAGATCGCACAACATATGCAAAGAGACATGAATAGACTTGCTGATTCATATTAGGTTATTGTTGTATTAGATAGCCCTTCCTCCATCATGTGCTGGTGGTTATGTGGACAGGATTGCGTCTGCGAGGGGTTTTGTAGAGCAGGTACCTTTGTTCAGCTTATTTTTTCCTTTATTGTGACTTAACTTGCACACTTACTTGCGTTTCCTAACACCTGACTCTATATGACAGGCATTGCAGGGCCACGGCATGAGAAGCGGTCTTTGCTGATATGGTTTGTTTACGCTTCGATCATGAAACGATCATGCGCACGATCGATGAAAATAGCTGTGTTCCTGCAATTGATGTGTGGAAGCTCGGTATCAGATATGTATGTGAAGTATCTGTAGTGTTTCTGAGGGTTGAAGGATCATATAGAAAGTTCCCTAGTGGGAAGTTTAATTGTTTTTAGACTCCGGTTTGGAGGTGGGGTGGGAGAAGGATGTGTGATGGTTATGTTTAGTATGAAACGCCATGTTTGGTACGGTCAATCTGATGGTGAAAGCCTGGCGCATGATATTAATGGAAATATTTGTAGAATGGTTCTTGGAGTTGGGTCATAATGAAGACTTCAGTACCAACAGCGGAATGAAAGATTAGGTCATAAAAATATCCGTTGGTAGTGATTTCAGAAGTCTGGTGGCTATAGCAGTCATTCCATGTTAACATGAGTTATGAGCAGTGGGGTGGATGTGATTTCGACGACTAGGTAGTCAGAGGATGAAATTACAAGTAATGGACTCGCTATTTTAAGGAGGCGTAAGCACTGCAAGGAGCTGGGGTGTTTGACATGGTGTCAAGCAGGCTTCAAAGTTTTGCTCTTTTCAGACTCAAGCAATTACGGAATACAAAGTTCGCGGTGATGCACATAAAAGCCGACGGATGAAGGGAAGTCTTGGCGCGATGTCTTGTGATGCTTCAGGGCCGTAGCAGAGGGGCAAGTCTTGAAGGATTGCTTTATAAAAGAGCGAAAGCCGTTGTCCCCATGAGGTCACACATGTTGGCACTTTTACCGGCCTTTGGCACCGGATCGAGGCAAAAGGAGCTTCTGCCAAAGGTAAACGAAAACCTCGAAGATAGATCCTGCGAGGCTTGCAAGGTTGGTGTGTTGCCTTTACATGTGAGTGGCTAGTAACAGAGAAGCATATAGCAGCCGGCCCGTCCAGGGAGCTCTGCTTGGTGTCATAACGGATGTTTAAGTTGGGAAGTAAATTCGATCGTATTCATGCAATTGAGCTGATGGGCCTTCATTCCTACTGTTGCATCCTCTGCTATTGTCGTCTAGAGTCCGCTCACTCACCTGGGCTTGAGGGTTGGTGGACAGCCAGATGAAAAGTTTTTGTAGTCCGGATTGGTTCCAGAGGTCCATAGACGTCTAGTACTTTAAAGCAGATATTGGTGGTAGAAGGTCTATCATCAGGATACACTGGAGGCACAGACGAAGTAAGATTGGTGCTTGTTAGAGCAGATGAGGGAAAGCATAATGTAGCGCCTTTTAACGAAACTCCCATCTGACTTTCTGAGCAGATAGTCTAGACTAGTGCTGTGATTGTTGGGGATCATGCGATTTCATTACCCTATGGCTGACGGTTATCTGTAATGATTTGAAGTTGTAATATGTGGACCAGATGTCGTTATAGTCGATGACATGTATAGAACCTAAGGTAAGAGGTCACTGAGGTCTCTTCCGCAGGCTGCCCATGTTGAGTGCCTGTGGCAAAGTACGTGGCGTATGTTATAACGGAGCTGTCTGCATGATCGGGAGGTAAAGTCGAGCGGAAAGTGAGCATAGAAGTTGTTTTTTTATGTCATCTCAGACATGATGATGCTTGACGTTGTCCTTTTGATGTTGGGGAAAAAAACACTAATCTTAGGTCAATACCATTACATATGGTATTGTTAGAAATGTATTTTCATTATGAATCTGATGATACCTCTATATTAGAGATAAGTTTTGAATTGTTCACAATATTACCATAAATCAAGACCCTACCCCAAAATTTTATTTTATGATATTTGTGGAAAAATGCTGCCTCAAACTGAGGTCAAAATGG
>CM068968.1:50712128-50728251 GCA_035128595.1 Eptatretus atami
ACTGGCTCTTCTCACTTTCGTGCCATGTGGTGATCATCTATCTATAATTCCAGCAATTCTGTGTGTGTGTGTGTGTGTGTGTCTGTATGTGTGTGTCTGTCTGCGACCGCAGTTTCTCGACGACGCCGGTCCGATCCATTGAAACTTGCCAGGAATATTGCCGGGACCCCCGGATGTGTCTTTTCGAGGTTTGATATCAATCGGACGAGCGGTTCCCAAGTTACGGCCATTTTATTGCTTTTTTCAGTGTTGAAAAGGTGTATATATGGCAGATGAAGTGTCGTTCCACCTTATCACCTTATCATGCCATTTTTTCTCAGAATAATGATAAACAGCATATTAATAATAATAATAATAGCACAATAATTGGCAGTGCACAATAATTGAATAAAAAGAATAACGTGATACAATGACCAATGTCTGTCAACCAATAACGACCTATATATTGTCTGTCAACCAGACAGGACACGGTGCTATGACATCACGAATGACGTCACAATGCTTCCTCTTTTTTTTCTTAGTGTATATATGGCAGCTGAAGGTTCGTTGCACCTTATACCTTATCATGCCTTTTTTTCTAGAATAATGATAACAGCATCTATCTATAATTCCAGCAATCTCTGTGTGTGTGTGTGTGTCTCTCTGTCTGTCTGTTTGTCTGCGACCGCCGTTTCTCGACGACTGCCGGTCCGATCTGATTGAAACTTGCAAGGAATATTGCTGGCCTGCAGATGTGCCTTTTCGAGTTTGATGCAATCGGACGAGCGGTTCCCAAGTTAGGCCATTTATCTGTCAACCAATGACAAGACACGGTGCTATGACATCACGATGACGTCACAATTAATGTTTATATTTTTATTGCACATTGACGGTCCGATCTGATTGAAACTTGCCAGGAATATTGCTGGGGACCCGCGGATGTGCCTTTTCAAGGTTTGATATTAATCGGATAAGCAGTTCCCAAGTTACGGCCATTTATCTGTCGACCAATGACAAGACACGGTGCTATGACATCACGAATGACGTCATACTTAATGTTTATTTATTATTATTTTTAGCTAGATATCGGTGCATCTGATTGAAACTTGCCAGGAATATTGCTGGGACCCGCGGATGTGCCTTTTCGAGGTTTGTATTAATCGGGACGCGGTCCCAAGTTACGGCAATTTATCTGTCGACCAATATCTGCGAGAGAGGGGGACGGGAGAGGGGGGATGAGAGTGGGGCGAGAGAGGAGGGGGAGAGAGGAAGGGTGAGACTAGGGGCAAGAGAGGGGGGAGAGAGAGGGGGGTGGGAGTGGGGACGAGAGAGAGGGGCGAGAGGCGGACGGGAGAGGGGCAAGAGAGGGGGTGTGGAGAGGAGGGTGGGAGTGGGGCGAGAGAGAAGGGCGAGAGAGGAGGGGGGAGACTAGGGGTGAGAGAGTGGGGGAGAGGGGAGAGAGGGGGGGCAAGAGAGGGGGGCGAGAGAGGGGTGAGAGTGGGGGCGAGAGAGAGGGCGAGAGAGGAGGGGGGAGAGAGGAGGGGCGAGACTAGGGGGAGAGAGGGGGGCGAGAGAGAGAGAGGGCGTCACATTTCTTCTTCGTTTGATATGACGTCACAATTGACGCTGGGGACCTGAGTATGTTTCCCAGGTGTTTCCCAAGTTAGGCCATTTATGATACGGTTGGTCCGATGTAATTGAAAAAATGCCCCAATCCAGTCGTCGTTTACGAGAGCGAAGGAACGAAGCTGCACATACTGGCACGCCTCACCCACGAGAGAGGTACTGGAACGAGAGAGGGGGAGAGAGGAGGGGCGAGAGATGGGGGGGGGGGTGGTGAGAGGGGAGGGGTGAAAAATGCCCAATCCAGTCGTCGTTTACGCCCCCTACGGGCCGTTGTATAATATTAGTTGATCTCTGTGTGTGTGTCTGTCTGTCTTGTTCTGACCGCCGTTTCTCGACAGACCGCCAGTCCGATCTCATTGAACTTGCAGGAATATCTGGGACCCCGCGATGTGCCTTTTCGAGGTTTGATATCGATCGAGACGCGACGCGATGTTCTCAAGTTACGGCCATTTATCTTTTCAGTTGATAAGGTGTATATTGTGCAGCTGAAGGTGTCGTGTTCCACCTTCTCACTTTCATGCCATTTTTCCCAAATTATTAATAACCAGACGACCACCGGTCCGATCGGATTGAAACTTGCCAGGAATATTGCCGGGGCCCGCGGATGTGCCTTTTTAAGGTTTGATATCAATCGGACGAGCGGTTTCCAAGTTACGGCCATTTATCTGTCAACCAATGACAGGACACGGTGCTATGACATCACGAATGACGTCACAATTAATGTTTTTTGAATTTTTTTTTTGAATTTTTTTTTTTGGCACGATTGACGTCACAATTCTTTTTCTTCGTTTGTTATGACGTCACAATCGACACTGGGGCCTGATTATGTGCTTTTTCAAAGTTTGATATCGTTCTTCCTCATCCATTTCAGCTGTTTCCCAAGTGTTTTCCAAGGTTTGAAAGCTGTTTTTTCCAAGTTTGAATTAATTGTTCAAATTATTAATTAATCCCAAGGTTTGAATTTTCCCAAGGGAAACAGCTGTTTCCCAAGGGCTTGAAAGTTGTTTTTCCCAAGATTGGAATTAATTGTTGTGCTTGGTAGACATTTGTGAATACATTTACAGAGAGAGGGCGAGAGAGGAGGGGAGAGAGGAGAAGGGAGAGAGGGGGGGCGAGAGAGTGGAGGGGACAGAGGAGGGGTGAGAGAGGAGGGCGAGACTAGGGGAGCAAGGGGGCGGAGAGAGAGAGGGCGTCACAATTCTTCTTCGTTTGATATGACGTCACAATTGACGCTGGGACCTGAGTATGTTTCCCAGGTGTTTCCCAAGTTATGGCCATTTTATGATACGGTTGGTCCGATGTAATTGAAAAATGCGCCCAATCCGTCGTGTCGTTTACGAGAGCGAAGGAACGAAGCTGCACATACTGGCACGCCTCACCCACGAGAGGGGTACTGGACGAGAGAGGGGGAGAGAGGAGGGGCGAGAGATGGAGGGGGGGGTGGGTGAGAGGGAGGGGTGAAATATGCCCAATCCAGTCGTCGTTTACGCACCTACGGGCCCGCCCCTACGGGCCCGTACTAGTAAATAATAATTCCAGCAATCTGTGTGTGGTGTCTGTTTGTTTGTCTGCGACCGCCGTTTCTCGATGACCACCGGTCCGATCGGATTGAAACTTGCCAGGAATTTGCCGGCCCCGCGGATGTGCCTTTTTAAGGTTTGATATCAATCGGACGAGCGGTTTCCAAGTTACGGCCATTTATCTGTCAACCAATGACAGGACACGGTGCTATGACATCACGAATGACGTCACAATTAATGTTTTTTGAATTTTTTTTTTGAATTTTTTTTTGGCACGATTGACGTCACAATTCTTTTTCTTCGTTTGGTATGACGTCACAATCGACACTGGGGACCTGATTATGTGCTTTTTCAAAGTTTGATATCGTCTTCCTCATCCATTTCAGCTGTTTCCCAAGTGTTTCCCAAGGGTTGAAAGCTGTTTTTTCCCAAGGTTTGAATTAATTGTTCAAATTATTAATTAATCCCAAGGTTTGAACTTTCCCAAGGGAAACAGCTGTTTCCCAAGGGCTTGAAAGTTGTTTTTTCCAAGATTGGAATTAATTGTTGTGCGTGGTAGACATTTGTGAATACATTTAAGAGAGATGGGCGAGAGAGGAGAAGGGAGAGAGGGGGCAAGAGATGGAGGGGGACAGAGGAGGGGGAGAGAGGAGGGGGAGAGAGGGGGGTGAGGGGGGTGGCAAGAGAGGGGAGGAGAGAGGAGGGGGAGAGAGAAGGGCGAGAGGAGGGGAGAGAGGAGGGGAGAGAGAAGGCGAGAGGGGGGCAAGAGAGGGGAGGGGACAGAGGAGGGGGAGAGAGAGAGGGGGGAGAGAGGGGGCGAGAGAGTGGAGGGGGACAGAGGAGGGGGAGAGAGGAGGGGGGGAGAGAGGAGGAGGGGAGAGAGAGGGGGAGAGAGAGGGGGCAAGAGAGTGAGGGACAGAGGAGGGGGAGAGAGGAGAGGGTGAGAGGGGGTCCCCGGCAATATTCCTGGCACAGTTTCAATGACATCGGACCGGCGGTCGTCGAGAAACGCGGTCTCGAGACAAACAGACACACACACACACATTGCTGGAATTATAGATAGATTAGACAACCACCGGTCCGATCGGATTGAAAGTTGCCAGGAATATTGCCGGGGCCCCGCGGATGTGCCTTTTCGAGGTTTGATATCAATCGACGAGCGGTTTTCAAGTTACGGCCATTTATCTGTCAACCAATGACAGGACACGGTGCTATGACATCACGAATGACGTCACAATTAATGTTTATTTATTTATTTTGCACGATTGACGTCACAATTCTTCTTCTTCGTTTGGTATGACGTCACAATCGACACGGACCTGAGTATGTGCCTTTCAAAGTTTGATATCGTTTCCTCATGCATTTCAGCTGTTTCCAAGTGTTTCCCAAGGTTTGAAAGCTGTTTTTTCCCAAGGTTTGAATTAATTGTTCAAATTATTAATTAATCCAAGGTTTGAATTTTCTCAAGGGAAACAGCCGTTTCCCAAGGGTTTGAAAGCTGTTTTTTACCAAGGTTGGAATTAATTGTTGTGCTTGGTAGACATTTGTGAATACATTTACAGAGAGAGGGGTGAGAGAGGAGGGTGGAGAGAGGAGAAGGAGAGAGAAGGGCGAGAGGAGAGGGAGGAGAGAGGAGGGGCGAGAGAGGGGCGGCGAGAGAGGGGGGGGAGAGAGAGGGGGCGTCACAATTATTCTTCTTCTTTTGATATGACGTCACAATTGATGCTGGGGACCTGATACTGCAGGCACGAAGCTGCACATACTGGCACGCACCTACGGGCACGCCCCTACGGGCCCGCACTAGTTTCAATAAATGCCAAGGTGAGCCAATGAAAAAAGCCAAGAATTCACAAGGTTTCGGAAAAGCGATGATACTGTAATAGAAAACCCATAGAAAACCAAGACGCCAAAGGTGAACAACGAATAGCCAAATCTTGTGAAAAAAGTCAAGGAGTGGTCACACTGTCACCTACCACCCAATCACCCTCATCACTCCCACTCCCAATATCACTCCAGGATTAAAAAAACTAGGGAGTTCATCGAATACCTTAACCCCAGCAGTCTTGAGAAAAAGGGACACGTGGATGGTCTTTTCAACCCTTGCTTTGCGTTTCTGAGATGATCCACATTAACCTTGCTCGCTAACTTTGAATAACAGACGCGATGGCAACCATACGAAGCCGATGGATCAAACGGAACGGTCCAGAGTGGAACCTTCTGCCAACTTTTCTTGGATAAACTGACGATTTGGAAGAATCTTAGAGAAACAAGCTCGAATGAGCTCCTCGTCCTCTTAATGATGACTCATAATAACGAACATGACGTCATTGTGATGTATCAGGTTTGCGATAAAATTATCCGTGCTAATGCCCGGCTTGATTCCTGCAAACAAAATTCAAACAACTTGCTAGTTTCGGAGATAATGGTATAGGCGATTTCATTAGCGGCGATATATTAATGACGTCAACTTTTTTTCTAGGAAGAATTTCCCAAAATCGGAGATGGTTACTGCCTGCGCGTGGGCTTTCTGCATATACATGGCAAGTTTCACGAAGATCGGATGAAAACTCTGGGTTGTGAAACAAAAAGTCAAAAAATAGGAATGACGTCATAAAAATTGATATGACGTCACAGTGATGCATCATATGTGCGGTAATTAATCTCTGCTAATGCCCTGTTAGATTCCTGCAAACAGAATTAAAAAAGCTTGCCTAGTTTCGGAGAAATTTTTTAGGCGATTTCCATTAGCGGAGATATTTTGATGTCATACCTTTTTTTCTAGGAGGATTTTTCAAAATCGGAGATGGTTACTGTCAGCGCAGGGAATTTTTACATACATATGCCAAGTTTCAGGAAGTTTCGATGAAAACTGTAGGCTGTTGAAACAAACTAGTTTCGGAGATAATGGTATAGGCGATTTCCATTAGTGGCGATATTATGACGTTAACTTTTTTTCTAGGAAGAATTTCCAAAATCGGATATGGCTACTGCTGCGCGTGGGCTTTCTGCATATACATGGCAAGTTCACGAAGATCCGATGAAAACTCTGGGTTGTGAAACAAAAATGTCAAAAAATAGGAATGACGTCATAAAAATTGATATGACGTCATAGTGATGTTATCATATGTGCGGTAATTCATCTCTGCTAATGCCCTGTTCGATTCCCGCAAGCAGAATTAAAAAAGCTTGCCAAGTTTGAGATAATTTTTAGGCGATTTCCATTAGCGGAGATATTTTGAGGTCATAACTTTTTTCTAGGAGGAATTTTCAAAATCGGAGATCGTTACTGTCGCGCAGGGTATTTTTTACATATATATGCCAAGTTTCAGGAAGTTTCGATGAAAACTGTAGGCTGTGAAACAAATGAAACAAAAAAACAAAAAAATACCCCCGTGTGGGGGTGACGGTCATCTCTATAATACCACAAGTTCTCAATGTTCAGTTATGACCGAAGACTACTGCGCAGTTCTACTGCGCAGCTCGAAAACTGCGCAGTTTGGTTAAAAGTGACTCGGCATTTTGGCGGCGCGCGCACGAAATTATATTTTGAAAATAAATGCCGACGTTTACATTTTGGGTTTTTGAAACTTTTTCACCTTCGGTGGAAAATGTATAAATATAAAAGGCTAAAAATGTGTTTTATATTTATATTTCATTTCTCCTCCTTCCTTCTTTGCAAATCGCATCGGCGTTTTTGGCCATCTTCCAGATCACGTGACGATCAAACGGGAAGGAAATTCAAAAATCTGTCCGGTTAGATACAAGATAATATTTTTTACTATCATAATCATAAACAGTTGCCGAATATCTTGTAGAATGGCAGACTAGATAGGTTTGGAAAATGGCGATTTTTATAACTTACGTGACCTCGTTCCTGACCTGAACCCGGACAAAAGTTATATCGTTGTGCAACACTCATCGACCTCTACCTACATAGCAAGTTTCATCAAGATCGGAAGAAAAATTGTTGACGGACGTACGTACGGACAGACGGACATTTGGTCCGGCTTTATTAGGTCACTTGGTAGAGATGACCTAAAAATAGGAATGACGTCATATCAATTTTTATTGATATCTCGCTGTCTGAATCTCGCTGTAAATCCGCCCTCAGAGCACGGGGTACGTCGTATCATATGTGCGGTAATTCATCTCTGCTAATGCCCTGTTCGATTCCCGCAAACAGAATTCAAAAAGCTTGCCTAGTTTCGGAGATATTTTTTAGGCGATTTCCATTAGCGGATATTTTTGACGTCATAACTTTTTTTCTAGGAGGAATTTTTTCAAAATCGGAGATGGTACTGTCTGCGCAGGGTATTTTTTACATATATACGCCAAGTTTCAGGAAGTTTCGGATGAAAAACTGTAGGATGTGAAACAAAAAAAAGTCCACAAGAACAAACAACGTAAGACTTAGAGATCTCCACGAGGATCTAAAAATATGCATTTAAACAAACAGATCTTTTGGACGAAGTTAGCTCTGTGGTTGCATTGCTAGGCACACCATTTTGTCTAATCTCGCTGTAAATCCGCCCTCATGAGCAGGGGTACGTTTTAATTGGTCTCGAGCGCCAAATTTAATTGGTCGAAGACAGTATAAAATTCTTGCTCCAAGTACAACTAAACTGGAGGATTTGGAAGTGCAAACAAGGCGATTTGTGTTCCACAGTGTTCAAATCTAAAACTATATTTAAAAAAGTTTTAAAGTGTGCAGTAAAAGATTTTCAGAAGTTTACCACTGTTGAGGCAGCATGTTATACATCACCTTATTTCAAACGTTACATTAGGTCTTCATTCCTGTGTTTGTGTCCTTTATGTCGCCCCTAAACACAGTAAGTTTCGTGTTTGGAATGATTTTCAATCTTGAGAAAGTTCTTGGCCTGGGTTACAATACTGGATGGATCGCCACTCCAATGCAGGATATTTTGATGCATGTTTCAAGTGGTAGTATACTGCCTACTCTTCACGAAGGACACTGTGGGATATTTGACGTCCGCCAACGCAAGTAGTGGTACAGCCAGTTTAACATCCACCCAAGAGACGGCACAGACATTTTGATGCCTCGCCCAGCCTGCGAAACACAGGAATGACGGTTTATAGCTGATTCAACATTCAAATCCCTCAGAGTTGAATGTGCTCCCTCAAGGCTAACGTGCCAGTCCAACCTCCCTGATGATGCATCCAAGTTAATTATTTTGTGCCTTGTAGGAGAACGATTTGGGAGGGGGGATTGAAGTATTTGATAATACCGTATGTTAGAAATGATGCCAAGGATGAACGACACAGCAAGGAATCGGAAGCGACAGAAGCACTTTTCCAAACTCACCTCCTTTATTCACTTCACTTAGTTTCTAGACCAGGCAGCACAGCCGTATACCTCCTTCAAGGCAGTGTAAAGTTATATAAAAAACTGTACAAAAACGTACAAAATGAGATAAAACAATGGAAGGATTCTATATAACAAGGCTGTGATACTGTATGTACAAGCTCAAACAGCAGCATGAGACGGAAAAAATAAATAGGTGTGTTTAGCGATCCAGATTCAAAATGCTTGAACGTTACGTTGTGTGGTTACCAATAAAAAGCTAGCGTTGAGAGCAGTGATGCAGACGGATCGGCAGGAAAGAACATCGTCACGCCATTCGGTGGTGTGACTCCAAAGAAGGAAGCACGCCAAAGGGTTCGATCAGCCGTGGCTCGGCAGACGCCGTGCAAACAGAGGGTCCAAGCAATCGCTTTACTCGAACACCGACTGGCGGATCCTGCAGAAACTTTCACCAGTTAACCTTCGCAATGCAACAACAAGGTACAATCAATCAACATGGACAAGCGTGCGATCTGAACATGTACTTCAAACGCTTCAACCACAGGCATCCTTTTGGAACAAGAGAAAGTAAAACAACAGCGAAAAATAATCTCCACGACCATGACAGCATCTACGATTTTGGACATAGAGAAAAGTCATATTTGGAGCAACAAACGATTCACATTTCTCAAAAATGCTACATGTATTGGGAAAATAAATAAATAAAAGGAAATGCAAGACTGTTTCGGTTGATGTCTCAAAGCAGAAAATGGTGACGTTTAAGGCGGTTCTTCGAAAACAAAATCCGCTCGTGTGTCCATTGCCGTTTGTGTAACAGAATGTTAATGCTGGGAATAGTTTTACCACAAAGAAGGTCTGCACGCAGGTGTCTGCAAAATAATGGTGGAAATAGTCTTGGCCACAATTGCAACGTTGGAAGAGGCTTTGTCCGGAAGGAAGCAAATCTATGAGCAACGTTCGTCTAAAAGGATGAATGCCGTTGGAGATTGAAAGTAAAAAGCCGGTACATTTAACCTGATCACATTTGGTTGAGGTACTGAGATAATGAAAACACGCGTCAAACAGCAACAGAACACATATAACGTCCAATCCAGCGGACCCTCGCATTGGTCTGTACCGAAATACCTTTCGAGCGGATCCTCGTGAGCCGCCTCTCCGAACAGCTCGAACGAGAAAGTTGACGTCACAGTGAAACTTCGGGGTTGAGGTGAAGCTCCCCTGCATGCGGCAGAGGCTCTGCTGGGGCGAGATCGCGTACCGGCGTGCTGTGAGCGGCCGAAACGGCCCGTGCCAGCGTCCGTGAATCGTTGACACGTATAGTCCACGCTGCTCTCACTCATCATGCATGCCAGCTGGTGTCCACCTTAGGTGTGAGAAACAGAAGTGCTCGCTCGATGCCCAACATTGAGGCTCGATCAAATTTTAACCCAAACGAGCCAGCAGTCGAAAACGCTAACTATTCATGATATAAACAAAAAGAATCAAATATGCCAGCGAAAAGCCTTCTGGTGCAGTCATCAAACGGATCCTCGGTCAACATCTGCGAGGTACGAGTGGAGAGAAGGGTCATGAGAGTTTCCGTCATGGGCGATATGGCGAGGCACCACCGCAGGTGCGCCCAAGATATACTCGTTAGCGCCCGACGCGCCGGCCTTTTGTCCGGTCGAGACCCACCGCTGGCTGTAATGGCAAAAACAAAAACATGAGTCTTCAAAAAGTAAGAAGAACAAACAGCCGCTTCCTCGATGTCCAACAAGGATAAAATATGCAAGACCTTAATGCTATATACAACTGCCAAAGTTCAGGGAAAACGCGGAAGGAAACCTTTGTGTGAAAAACGTATTCCGCTCTTGCGACGTTTCCCGATACCAGAGCATCAAAAGAACATCGATGGACGACGAACGATGTTCACCGTAATGACTTCATTGGACCTGAGCTCGTGACAGGAGGGGAAGAGGTTTTCTGGTTGCTGATCCGCTCAGCAAACTTGCTTCAGCAAATGTTGCTGCGGACTCGAGCCGCACGTAATGACGCTAAGTCCACATTAGCGTGATGATCAATTTCGCAACACTGCCTTGGTTAATATCCCCGCTAAAGCTGCCGGAGAAGAATTACACGGTCAATGTGATGGACTGGCATTGTGAAAACTTCAGTGAATTCCCAGAAATTTTCTGTGGAGACGTTCTTGCCCAAGATTGGTTGCAAAATGTCACGTGTTTTTTCACAACAATCGTGAACACCCAAAACAGTGATGTCCACGGGGCTACCTGCACAAATAATGGGATATCCGCCAAACTTGCAAGGATGTAATGAACAGTTGGAAATGATGTAGCGAGAGCAATTAGCCATTTTTGAAGTTTGACATGTGGTTGTTTGTTATGACCCATCAGTTTGGGGCGCGCTAACACGAAGAGGGGTTTGCCAACAGTGTGGCCCATTGGCCTGTTCTGCACTTGTGTGTGTGGGTTTATTTTTTGTGATTTCCCTCAGAGATTGTTTTGCGGTGGCAGCCAATTCTTACGATTCAATGAAACTGTGCAGGTGTCACCTATTGAATTGACCATTTTACCCCGCCGTGCGCGAAGCGAAACGTGTGGTTCAGCAATTGGTTCACTTTTTATCTGTCTGTCGTCTACAAGCGTCAGTTTATGATGAGAAAACTTCATTTCAATGAATGTTATATCTTGAAAACGAATCGGAAAACGAACCATGTGATTAGCGGCAGTGGTTTGGATCTGAATTTGTCCCGATCGCACAGGCGCAGAGAGAAGTGAGTAAATTTTTTGTCTGGCTGTCTCCCTTCTATCGTGAAACAAAATTAAAACAATTTCCAATGCGAGAAAACTTGGTTTTTAAGGAACTTCCAAACAAAAGGACGAATTATAATTAATGTAACGTGTTAGATAAGGTTGGTGTAAAAAGATGCTCATCAATGGCGGTAAACTTCTGATTTTTTTTCGTCTGCAAACTCTTTAAAATATGTTTTATGTTCAGTGAATCATATAATTGAACACTGAAAACACAAATGCGCATTTCACGGCGTTTTGCATCATCAAAACTATTCCAAATTTTGCCGCTTCGCAGACCCCGCCTTGTTTTTGATTTGTCCTTGTTTCTCAGACCGCTGCGGATAAAGTGTTCTTTCTGAACTCTCTAGTTTGTTCAGGTATATTTCTCTCACACCATCCTGGAACCCCTCCCACCTAATTACTTGAGTCGCCAAAACGTTTCTGTAACATCAACCTCGAGAAGTCATCTGAAAGGTTTGATATAATGACAGTGAAAGAGTAAGGAGTACACGAGAACAACTTTAGCGTGCATATGTTGCATCGCTTTTCATGAACTGCAAGAACTATTTGGAAAATTCCCACGTCGATGGTATGCGGGGCTGGTGGTTCCATTTCACTTTGTGTACGCAGACTAGCCCAGGGCCCATGAAACAAGCGGGCACTTCATCGCATGCCGACTTCGCCTTTCTTCCTGCGTTCACCATGTTGTGCGTGCACCAGCCAAAGTGCAGTGTTCTTCAATCGGCACTGAATAGTCTTTCAAATTTTAAACTTAATGTTTGATCGTATGAATTAAAGTATAAATTATGTACTATCATTGTTTTGAAATCGCTTTGTTGTTGTCCTCGGAACCAGAAGGGTGCCAGCAATTTCTGACAACTTCTTGCATTGGAATCAAATGTTTCGGCCAAAGTTTTAATCACCATTTTGTCCCCATTATTTACCAATTTTATTGCCATTAGTTTGCAGCAGAACATTTATTGATTATTTATATTTGATTTATATGGATCATTGTAATTAAAAAGCACCAATTCAAGCGTGTCAGGAAACTGTATGGGATCTGCTTCAATAGCAAACACACCCTGGATGATTGACCCATTCGTTTCTTTTACATCTGCATGTGTTTTGGCCCATCACTGATCCGGTGGAATATAACCGCACGATAACAAAGTGTGTCATCTGTTTAATCATAGGAGACTTCTGCAGCTCTGTGGAGGTGCCTGTTTTGCAAACTCAACAAATAAGTCCACCAAGCGAGATTGTCTCCAGAGTACCACTGGGTAGTCGTGGGGGAGAACTGAGCCAAGGGTTGCTCGGAAGCTCCGTACAGTGACCGATCCACATTTCTCCATTCATCTTTCGCTGGAGAAAAGCAAGTTTGTCCCACTCCTGGGTACAAGGAAGAGAGAAAGTTTAGGTTAAAAAAACAACACCGACAGATCCATGATCCGGACGACAAGTTCCATTTATGCTGACCCTACCTGAAGATGTTTATGGGTTTCAATGATGGCGTCACTGCGTGGCAGGGGGTGCCACTCTGAGAAATGCCCTCCTCGGGGGTAGCGGGAAGAGAGATGTCCAGCAGAGTGGAGACGTGGGGAGTTTGAAGGGGCAATACAACAGCTTTCACTTTGCATCTCGTCACTCTCCCCGCCTTCGCCGAGTTCATTGGCAGCGCGCCCAGCTCCGAGTGTCGCGGCAGGGCTAGTGTGACCAGGGCACTCGCGGCACGTCGTATGATCTGAGTGGGTTGAATGCATTAGTCAGCGGTAGTGTGTGCAGCAATCATCATAAAATCCCAAGATTGTTGTTCTCTCCTCAATACTCCTCCATGCAAACAAGTTCCTTTGCTGCTGCAGTACTGAAGTGTTCCTCCATCGGTCACTTTCGCAGACCCCTTACGGATGTCATCTTTGTCGAGCGGTCGGCAGAGGGGGTTACGCATGTGGAGAGGATGGCAGTATGCCTGCAGATTTTTGCAGCAGATTGATTGAAACCTGTTGCAGAATGTGAGACACGAGTGATGGAAAAAAGTGAACCTGGTGAGAATGCATTCATCAACACTCTCAGATGATTTTTCAGGACTTTGATGAAGAGAGAGACACTAAACACTCCTTGATGGAATGCAGGGAGCATGAAATAAAATGCTAGCGCACATGGTAGTTGTCTGCCTCTTCACCTTTCTTCAACGACTCTGGAACTGTGAGAGCGTGGGGCAGGATTGGGGAAAACATTCCGGTACCTGTTGGCAGAACCACATAATACATCTTCGTGGGGTACAGTCAGGTTATTCAGAGGTAAGCGTATCTACCATTGAGTCCACAATGGTTAGCTTCCATTACCAACTGTATAGAATCAGACTACCAAAGTATCATTCTTGTGTTCTGCGAGTACGGAGTTGCCAAAGAGTGATCAGTCCCTTGAAGGGCATTCCAATTTAATTCCTCCTGGATTATCTGGCCAGTGTCTACTGTAACTTGATGGTAATGGTGCAAACATTAGCTACAGATGACTGAACTTGACAAGACATGCAGGAGCGTGGAAAGGACAATAAATTAATTCCCACATGGATGTACGATCGTTTGGGCACAAAATACAAACTCACAGAAATGACCTCCAATGGTGTTCATTTGAAATTGTACTTACAGTGTGACCTGCAGTGGCCACTACAAGCCTTCAAAAATCCAGTTACCTTATGCGAGATCTGATGGATTTCTCCCATAACAAATTATGACTGGGCTAACAGGTGCTTACCAGTCTTGCGAGGAGTTGGGAATGATGGACAGGCTCGTACATATGGTGTGGCTGTCCCGTCGGGCGAAGGAGGGAGGAGAACGTGATTTTGCGCTAAAATAAAATATACCATCAGAGATGGGGAATCCCCGCCATGAAAAAATATTGAAATCAGATAAGCGGTTTTCCATTTATTTACAAAAAACATTTTTTTTTCAAGATGGCCCTTCCCCAGTCGGCCATCTTTGGATCCGGCCACGCCCAAAATCCAATAGGGTCTCCTTTTCAGGTGACATGTGTGACGCAAATTTCAATGCGATATTGGCAAACAGTTTATGAGTTTATCGCCACTACAGCTATAAATGTTGACGGGGGGGGCCCAAGCCCAGCCGGACGGAACGGACGACGGACGGAGACGACCCGGTTGACAACAATATCCCCCTTCCGCCATGCGGCGGGGGGATAACAAAAATTACAATGTTACAAGCGCACAGGTATTCACATCCCTCCTCCTCCCCCCCCCAACCCTCCTCCTCACCTTCTCCTCAAAGGGTTCAACATTATCCGACACGCAATGAAAATCGAAGTAAAGATAGGTCAGGAATCCCATCCAAACTCAACCTAATATCAAAATTTATGCAACGAGCTTCTGACCTTTGTTTTATATTGCCACAATAGCTATTTATTGGAAATGTCACATGTAATAAATCCGTTCAAGACTTTTCAATCCTTCGAAGCATGTATTTACACTCGGAGGCAAGGTACGTGCTAAGGGAAGGGTTTATTAACCATGACAGGTATAGGAGACAGAGAGCGACAGAGAGCGATGAGAGCGAGACCAATGTTGGCGGTTTCTACGGAACACAACGCTGCACGACTAGGCGGCATTGCGCAATGGACGTTCCGCCAATCTTTCTCTGCTGGGGTAGTTACATCTCGGGTTGTTCTGAGAAACCGGAAAGAAGCTTCATCAATTAATAAATTTAACTTTCTTGCATCACACATGCCCATTTACCAATACATTTAAAAGATATTAAAGACAGATATTCTCCGACATGGGACAGACACCAAATACTCTCTCTTTTTTTTAGAGAGCAGTGTATTTTTGGCCCTGCCCTCCAGGGGTGGAGTCCAAAGATTACACACCAAAAAATGCAATTACGGTGCATACTTTAAAGTTTAAACTGTTTTTCAGGAAACTTTGTAAGTGCAATGAACGTTGGGTGACACGTAACATATGGAACGATTTTTGGAATTTAACCCATGGTGGGAACTGCAGGGAGTGGGAACGTTAGGGAACGTAACATATGGAACTGCAGGGAGTGGGAACGTTAGGGAACGTAACATATGGAACTGCAGGGAGTGGGAACTTAGAGTCACAGGGGTCAAAATGGGAAAAATAAAATTAACAACATTTGCTATTGGGTCATTCCTGGTGGAACCTTTTACCATCTTTCAACTTTGCTTTAGGTGGGAAGCGTCGGGATTTATGATGGTGTGCCATCGACCTCGCTCCAGTATTAATTTGTGCGGACGTTTATCGGTGCTATATTTCAGGCCCCATGAAGTCCACAGCATTGATTAGGGATACCTAAGCATATGAGTGAAATGAACCAGGCCCAAATGGAGTTTGTTTGATTTTTCACCAACACCTCAGTCCACCCAGGCCCAATGCAGTTCAGCACTTGCCTGGTTGACGTCATTTTTGTTCACTTGTAAACTGGTCCGTCCAGTTAAACGTGTGAACGTGGCCATACCGACCTCCGATTCATCATGGTGTTTCCCAGAAGCTGTGCATGTAGGGATATATATATATATATATTATAGGGCCATTTAGCCCATCATTTCTGTGCTACATCAACTCAACATTGGTACAAATTCCTAGTTTATTGACTGCTGGGGTGGAAGGAGGAGAATTAGGAGGAGAACAATAGGGTGGGCACAATGACATCACCAAGGTGATATCACACTACATACACAAAGTACATCCCTTCCCCACCCCAAAGGTAGATATCAAGGTTCGATGCTTACAGCTTGGCACTTGGCACATCTCTGTTTATAATCTTCAGTTTCCAGACCCATAAACATACAAAAACTGGTCCTTTCACAAGGTCACACTTAAAGGTGCAATGTTGCATTTTTTAATGTTTTTT
>CM068968.1:50737104-50753093 GCA_035128595.1 Eptatretus atami
GTCGTATCATATGGTTACACATGTGATACGGAATCATGAACAGTGAGAGGGATCATTGGAACAAGTAAGGTCATTGGAACAGTGATAGGAATCGTGGCAACAGTGAGAGAATCATGGAAGAGTGAGAGATCATTGGAACAGTGAGAGGGATCATTGGAAGTGATAGGCATCAATGGACATGGTAGAGAATCACTGGAACGTGAGAGGATCATTGGAAGAGTGAGAGGGATATGGGAACAGAGAATAGAATCCATTAGAAGAGTAGAGGGCATCATTGGAGCCGTGAGAGGATCATTGGAAGTGAGAATCATTGGAACAGTGAGAGCGATCATTGAAGACGTGAGAGGGATCATGGAACAGAGATAGGAATCATTGAAGAGTAGAGGGATCATGGAACAGTGAGAGGAATCATTGGACTCATGGGAACAGTGAGAGGGATCATTGGAAGTGATAGGCATCATGGGAACAGTGAGAGGAATCATTGGAACAGTGAGAGGGATCATTGGAAGAGTGAGAGGGATCATGGGAACAGAGATAGGAATCATTAGAAGAGTGAGAGGGATCATTGGAGCAGTGAGAGGGATCATTGGAACAGTGAGAGGGATCATTGGAAGAGTCCAATTCCCTCTCCACTCTTCCAATGTGTCCCTCTCACTGTCCAATGATCCCTCTTACGCTCCAATCCTCTCACTCTTCCAATGATTTTCTATCTCTGTTCACCATGATCCCTCTCACTCTCCAATGAAACCTCTCACTGCCAATGATTCCTCTCACTGTCTCCATGATCCCTCTCATCTTCCAATGATTCCTATCTCTGTCCCATGATCCCTCTCCCTTCCATGTCCTCTCACTGTTCCAATGATCCTCTCACTGCTCCAATGATCCCTCTCACTCTTCTAATGATTCCTATCTCTCTTCCATATCCCTCTCACTCTTCCAATGATTCCCTTCTCACTGTTCCAATGATTCCTCTCACTGTTCCCATGATGCCTATCACTTCCAATGATCCTCTCATGTTCCCATGATCCCTCTCACTCTTCCAATGATTTCCTCTCACTGTTCCCATGTTCCTATCACTGTTCAATGATCCCTCTCACTGTTCCAATGATCCTCTACTCTTCCAATGATCCTTCACTGTTCATGATCCCTCTTACTGCCCATGCTCTCCTTCCAATGATCCCTCTCACTGTTCAATGATTCCTCTCATCTTCCATGATCCTCTCACTCTTCCCATGATCCCTCTCACTCTTCAATGATTCCTCTCACTGTTCCAATGATCCCTCTCACTGTTCCCATGATTCACCCATATCTTCACTCTTCCAATGACCTCTCACTGTTCCACATGATCCCTTACTGCTCAATGATCCCTCTCACTCTTCCAATGATTCCTATCTCCCATATCCCTCTCACTCTCTCCAATGATACCTCTCACTGTTCCAATGATTCCTCTCACTGTCCATGATCCTCTCACTCTCCAATGATTCCTACTCGTTCCCATGATCCCTCTCACTCTTCCAATGATCCTCCCTCTTCAATATCCTCTCACTGTTCCAATGATCCCTCTCACTGCTCCAATGATCCCTCTCACTCTTCTAATGATTCCTATCTCTGTTCCCATGATCCCTCTCACTCTTCCAATGATCCCTCTCACTGTTCCAATGATTCCTCTCACTGTTCCATGATGCCTATCACTTCCAATGATCCCTCTCACATGTTCCATGATCCCTCTCACTCTTCATGATTCCTCTCACTGTTCCCACGATTCCTATCACTTTCCAATGATCCCTATTCACTGTTCCAATACCCTTCACTGTTCCATGATTCCTATCACTGTCCAATGATCCTCTCACTCTTCCAATGATCCCTCTCACTCTTCCAATGATCCCTCTCACTGTTCCAATGATCCCTCTCACTGCTCCAATGATTCCTCTCACTGTTCCCATTATTCCTCTCATGTCCAATGATTCCTATCACAGTTCCAATGATCGCCTCAGACAATGAGATGATCCCTCTGACTATTCCAATGATTCCTCAGGTGTCACAGTCATAAATTAATGATGAATTGTGGATGGTTCATAAACATGGTCGGTTTCAGACAAAGTGGATCTTCTGAGCCAAATAAAACATTTATTAATTTTTTCAGTGTCACCCACTTTACCTTGAGTTTTGTACCTGTGGGGCCATAATACAAGACAATCAATCATACACAGTACAGCTGAGTTAATGACGTGCAGTACAGAACGAGTCAGTGACGCACAGTACAGGTGACCTACACAGTACAACCGGTTCAAATACAATCATACAACCCATCATACCCTTCTGTGTCTGCGCCGAACAGCCTGCGGGGCACTGAACATGAAAGATTTTAACAAGTTATGTTTATCCTTTGCCATGGTACACACACAGGCCTGAATTACAAACCAAAACCACATTTTCAATCCAAAGTGATCTGCTGTGACGGAGCTTCAAATAACCGGATTCATCATTGTCGGTTTGGTGTAACTTAACCCACCTTCACATGGGGAATGCACTAGAGGGTCCAATGGGATAACACCCCTGCCCACCTTCTTACACACACACACACCACACACCACACACACACACACCACACACCACACACACACACAACACACACACACACACACACACACACACACACACCACACACAATGTACACTACTGGTCACAAGTTTTTAGAACACCCCATTTTTTACTGAAATTTTAGCAGTTTAATATTTCAATGTTCTCTGAAATTAAAGCAGAGAACAAATAAACAATTGTAGATAAAAAAGAAATCATGAATCGTTTTGTTAAACAAATTTAATCTAAATTTTTCACTCATCAAGTAGGCACCTTTTGCGATTTTAACAAGCCGAACATACTCGTGGCATTCTTCTTCAATGGAAATCAAATATTGTTCGGAAAGTTCTTCCAACACTGTTGCAGAAGTTTCACAAATGTGTTGCACTTGCAGGTTGCTTTGCTTTCACTTTCTGTCCAGTTCATCCCAAACCAGCTCGATGGGGTTTAAGCCTGGAGACTGTGCTGGTCATTCCATGATTTGAAGCCTACGTCTTGTTCTTTTCTTCTGAAGTAGTTCTGACATAGCCTGGAGGTATGTTTTGGGTCGTTATCTTGCTGTAGGATGAACCCGCTGACCAACTAGGCGTAGCCAGAGTTTACATGGCGCTGCAATATGCTGTGGTAGCCTTTTGTTCAGGGTGCCAGTCACTCGTGCAAGTGCCGACTCTGGATCCAGCAAAAGAGCCCCAGATCATCACGCTTCCTCCTCCTATTTGACAGTTGGTGTCACACACTGAGGAACCATCCTTTTGCCTCTCGACGGCGTACAAAAACCCTGCGTGATGAACCGAAGATTTCAAATTTTGATTCATCGGTCCAGAAGACCTTCTTCCAGTTTTCAGTAGTCCACTGGTGGTGCTCATGCCAGGCAAGCCTCTTTTTCTTATTTTGCCATCTTAATGGCTTTCTTTATGCACTCGACCTGTCAAACCTGCAACTCGAAGTTTCTCTTCACAGTTTGAAACTGACACTTCCTTTAATTCGACCAGTGTTAAGCTGTGCTTGAAGCTGCTGTCCTGTGAGCCACTATCACGCAAGCTGTGTGACTCTCAGAAACTTGTCTTCTGATTGTGTGTGGCCTGGTCTCCCAACCTCTTCTCTGTCAGAGTTTCCTCCAGTTTCCAAGTGCCTCTTGATGGTGTAGGAAACTGGACTCACTGACACCTGGTTACTTGCAATTTCTCTAAAGGAAAGACCTACACTTTTAAAGGTTATAATGGTCTGTCTGTCTTCCTTTGTTAATTGTCTTTTCTCACATTATGATACCAAATATACTACTTCCTGCAGGTGTAATATTGTCCAAATAATGCTTCAGAGGGTGTCGTAGCAACACAGTTTGTTCCAACACTGCTTTTATACAGACAGAGGGTTTGCAACTAATCAACAAAAGTTGGGCACCTGTAGAATTGTTTGCATCAACTTTCAGGCTTAATTTACTTCCATTGCTGCAGAACAGCTGCAGTTGCTAACCATTACTTGTTCCTGAAAAGGCCTTTTTAACAACTGAAATCTACATTATTTTTTCAGTTTTTGGAACCTAAACTTTTTTTTAACCTCTGGCAGTTTACGCTTAGTTTGTCCATTTCAGGTTATTCACTGGACTTGAACTGCTTAATTTCAGAAAAACTGAAAAATGGGGGTTGTTCGAAAACTTTTGACCGGTAGTGTATAGATATATCTATCTATCTATCTATATATATGTATAATACAGATATATATATTATATATATATTGTTAACTTTCATATGTTTTGTCGATTTCAACAATTTTTGGGACACTTGTGGAACGACCCACCCCCGCCCCCAAAATCCTCGATTCGCTTTTGCCAAACCTGATGTGACATCACGTTGTGGAAGGTTCCCATTGCAGGCACACCTCCAGAATGCTTCACTCGCATGAATCATAAGCATGCCTTCGTGATGGAAAAAGTTATTCTGTATTGACTTCCGATATGACAAATTCATTTAATCCAGAGCGATTTGTATTATTTTTTGGATATCCATAGCGATAAAACTCTATATGTTTTATATGTTTAACTATTCTATTGTTGTTTATCCAAGTTCATACTATTCCTCCTCGTATGACGCTGTTTAACATCAACTCGGCTGGCCTTTTCCTCACCCTTCCAAACCCACAAGTTCACGATGCTGAGAACTCAGGTTCAAAAGCCATATGCTCTGTATTGTCCATTTGTCTCGTAATGTCTTTTTATCCATGTAATAGTGTTGTCCTGCATGTGATGTTGTTACAATCTCCTCATAAACGTAGATCAATGTAAAAAAAAACAAGACATGATTGCGGCCACGTGGGATACCGGATAGCCTAATAGGCAAAGTAATTGGGATGAGGAAAAGTGATGAGTTTAGTGGAGTGCATGCAATCGCTGGGTGTGACGTGGTGGGGAGGATTACACTGGAGGAGAGGGGAGTGGGGTTGGAAGGGGGCAGGTCACAGCAACGGTTGAACAACACATCAGCCAATTGCTCCGTTTGTGGGAGGAGGGGTTCTAAGGGATTTGACGGGCTCTGGGAGTTCAGAGGATTCCAAGCAGTTCAGATGGATTTTGAGTTTTGAAGTTCTAATGGATTCTGAAGAGTCCAGAGAGTTCTTAGTGATTCTGAAGAGTCTGGATGGATTAGGTTCTGAAGAGCTATTAACTGTTTGAGTTGTTTGATGGTTCTAACTGCTGAGGGTTTTGAGGGGTCCTGAGGAGTTCTGGTAGTTCTGAGAGATTCTTTAGATCGGAGGATTCTGAATGAGTGGTTCTAAGGGATCCTGAAAGGTCTTGAGAGTTTTTGTGATCTGAGTAGTTTGGATGGATTCTAAAGGCTTCCGATGAGCTATTAATCTTGGGCCGAATTTAACAGGCGCTTAGCGAGGTCTTGCACACACGCCTAACCTTAAACGGGACAAAAACATCGTTGTACGCACACAGCTAGTGCCCGTCAATTACAAGGGAATAAACAGCCGATTAACCTGTGCACTAAAACAGCCGATTAAACCCGTGCGCGTCTTACAACGCTGATTAGCCGTGCCGTCGAATAGCCGTATTTAGCCTGGTGATGTAACCAAGTTGAAAGTAAAATGATATGATGTTCCACGCATGTCTTGCTCATGGCAATATTCATGTTTGCCTCATGCAATTTATGCCCCACCATGTCTTGCCTCACGCATATTCATGTCTTGCCTCATGCATATATCATGTTTTGCCCAATGCATATTCATGCTCCACCCATGTTGGTGGGTTGGTGTGATCTCCCGCTGCAGGAGGGGCGAGCGGCTCTTCCCCCGCGTATGGCGGATTGGTTTGTTGGAAAAGGCAACGGTTTTTACCACGCCATTTGTAAATTTTAATTGAAGAAAGTATTTGAAACTCTTCAAGTGTTGGTTAAACTGCTGGAGCAAATCTTAATCAAGAATCTGGACACGTAGGCCGTTACAGGAAATTAATTGTAACACTGACTTTCACGCTCGTCTCACACCCAGGTACGAAAAGTCGCCATGTTGAACTCGCTCATACGCGGTTGTTTCTGGTTCGTCAACCTTTCCAGGTCTTCGCTCATTTGAAGGCCAATAGTAGAAAGCAGCCGAGGCCCTTGTCAGACGCTGCCATGGATACAAATCAGACGAAGCTCGATTGCTACTCGACGAGCAACAGATGCAGCAAAGATGCATCTTAAGCAGCAACAGATGCGAGAATAGATGCAGCAACAAGAGTGATCTCGAACCAGCTGCTGAATGCCAGCTCATAGCAGCAAACAGAGCAGCCAATAAATGAAAGCTATGCCAGCAGCCATATATCTCGAACAGCTAGCGGGAGGAAAGGCTTCTGGTGGTAAGGCCTGTTGTCTGTGTTCTGTGTTGGGGCAAGATCGACAGCATTTTGGCAGCTAGAGATCACCTACACCTGTCGGAGAAGGTGAGAATGCTCTGTGTCCAGGACATGTGCGTCTTCCGTACATCCATTCTACTCTGAGACGATACTGAAGTATCCACTGGATACCGTGTACGTGCTACCAGCTATGCACTCGAAAACCCAGTGTTATTAAAACAGACCCTTTCACCAGTCGTCAATCTGCAGCACCGTCCAGGAGAACTCAGGACACTAACGTGTCCAAACAAGCAACGAATTCTGTCTGTTCAGTCTATACGATGCCAGCTCTGAATGTCTATCGACACGCAACTCCATCAACACCAACTAATGCTTTCATACACACCTTCGCGTCCATCACATTGCTACGAGTCACGCTCACATCGACCCGAATGTGTTAACATGCCCAGTTATGAATCTGTTCACAAACCCACCTCGATTATGACTTGCTCGTATCCAATGGTGAATACTACCTTAAGTCGCCGCCAGTGGGATTTACAAACCGAAACATCGGGTTATTTTCTCACCAAATCCAATGTACACCCAATATGCTGAGAGGACTACAACACACATCCGGGCAGCAACTTCCAGGTTAGCACATTCACTTATTGGTCAAGAAGTCAAGCATCAGTAAGTCCAACAGCGATACCTGCCCATGAGGACTGTTTAAATTATTTGTCTCGTCGAACTTCCTTTTCAAATAGGATATCTGTGTTTGACGATAAGCCTGAGAATTCAGGACATGCGTTCAGCCTTCTGGAAACATGATCAGAGAGTTACTGCTAGCATTCAATGACCAGTTTACCTCACGGTTCAAACATGGCTGATGGTTCAGAATCCAGAGACTCGTTTAGAGCTCTAACCAAGTGTACATTTCTAACCCTGATGTCGGTTACAGCAAGTCTGGAACTCACCTTCAAGAAAGAGTCAGCACGAGTAAAACAGTTTACCCAATCATTTGCTTAACAAGCTGAACTTTTGCCTCAATTCTTCCTCATGACGCAAAACTTTGCAGAATGTTTAGCACACAATAAGGAAAAAAAAAATAGAGCGCTGCCAAAAAACGATGGTTCCCTTCCCCGATTTGCGCCTTTGGTTATATCTCTGTTCCTCAAACCAATCATAGCAAAGCTTCCACCTGACCTCATGGCATCGTTGTGAGGAGCAGCCTTCAGTATAAGAAACCCACCAATGTCACTATTCTTTACATTTTCCGATGCTCGCATCTTTATTCGTCTGCAATGCAAAGATGAAAAAAGACCTTCAGTCTGTGCGTTTCCTGGGATATGATGATGATCAATGCGTTAGCTACTAAGTGAAATGCTTCACCACCCACGAAGAACAAAGTTGTGCCCATGGTTGATTGCATCTTCCAAGGGTCAGAGTAAGCAAGACCAAAGTCATGGGTGAATTACTGCCATACGATTGTCGAGCAAACGACCCTCAGCAGCTGCATCCTTCTGAAAATCAGCACACTCATCGTTGAATGGAAGATCCACAACAATTTTCCCTTATTGTTCACAGGATCAAACATTCCTTTACGCATTGCATAACATTCATGCATATTTATGTCCGCCTTACGGCTTGCGTCATCTCTGCTGCAGAGGTGCAGCGGGACTCTTCCCGGTCTGTGGGACGTGTTGTGGAAAGGCCACGGTTTTACCGACGCAATTTGTAGTATTTTTAAATTAAAAAAAACGTGACTTGAAACTCTCAATGTTGGTTAAACACCTGAGAGCATTCTTATTCAAAATGTGGAAACATAGGCCATTACAGGAGATAATCACTCTCAGCGATGGCGACTAACTTTGAAACGGGTTGATCATCACACGATTTGCGATTCTACACGCGTCTAACGCCAAACTCCTTTCGTAGTCCGCTCGATGATTTGTTTTAAACGTTTCTAAGTGGGGTTGATGAGTTTCTGATATGCTGCAGCATTTTTCTGCCATTTTGCCAAAAATGGGGCTGGAGAATAGGGAAACCGGCAGGGGAGTGTTATAGAGCTCACTATAAACCAAATAGCTTCCAATTATGCATGACCAACTGTTAGATGACAACAAAAATGCCTCAAAACAGTTGTTTGTGAGAGTAACAGAATCAGTTTAGGAGAGACAAGAAGGATCCATGGTGAAGAATTGACAGTTGGCGGTCCATGAGCAGAGAGACTGAGGAGATCCATTTGCGAATAGATGGCAGAGATTCTGTGAGGTAAAGAGATCTCGGAGAGCCATGGAAGAAGATTATCGAGGATCCATGAAGAAGGCAGATCGAGGATCAGAAAAGAATCGTGTTGGAAAAGATCAAATCAGGGATTCATGGTGGACTGGAAATCGCCGTAACTATTTTTTCAGGAAAGTTACACTAATTTAAGGTGAGTTCCTGGAATATGCTAACCCCAGGTGATTTTCTCATGTCCTTGAGCCTCAATCTTGATGCAGGATTCGAACATGGATTGAAATGATTGGAAGCTTCACAGAATAGACAGAGTGAGCATGCCCAGACCCCACACCCAACAACATGGAGCATGCAGGGATGGGGACGCGAGTTGAGGGAGGTACAGGGGTGGGTTAAGTTGTTGACATTGATACCTGTCCTGTTCGAGCTCACACTGCCCTCTCTGTCCTGTTAATCATTCCAAAACACTCTGATGTTGTACCCGAGTTGGGGACGACAAGAAAAGCCAGAGAGGAGAAACATCCAAACAGTTGAACCACTCGTGTCTTACCCGGTCCGTGTTTTGTAACATTTTGCGTTCCGAAAACCGAAAACCACGTTACCTGACCCAGTTGCTCGCTGTTAAACAGTACATCAAGTTTTCACCATTGGTTAGGAAAGCTATCATTAATTAGACTTAAGTTAGCAATGTAAACTCCTCTTGGTGTGACTTGCCCCACCCTCTCCCTCTTTTCAAAGTTCCTTATTTATAAATATTGGTATTTTTTGGGGGAGGAGGGGGGGCAATAAGGGGGAAATTAAGTAAATGTTCTCCTTCTCCTCTCGTACCCCACCCAAATCTAGTTTTTGTCTGGCTTCTCTACAAATGTTTAAATTATTATCACAAAGGACATACTGTCTGTGCTATTATAAAACACTTTCTTTGCATTCTTACACAAAAAAAAACATCACTTGGCCCCAGGTATGCACACTCAGTGAATCGACCCAGCTGTATAAACTGCACCTTGTTGTTCAAACAGGCATGATGGGTTCATCAACGTGATGTGCCGTCCTCGGATGGACGTTAAACTATGGGCCCA
This sequence comes from Eptatretus atami, assembly GCA_035128595.1. NCBI lineage: Eukaryota > Metazoa > Chordata > Myxini > Myxiniformes > Myxinidae > Eptatretus > Eptatretus atami. The sequence continues at coordinate 50,746,816 of CM068968.1, forward strand.
TTGCTGGGCATTAGTTTGGTAATTAAAGATTCCCGTTGTCCTTCACGAAAAAGTAGGTGAGTCATCACCACCACCACCCTAAACAAATAACAAATTCCTGCTCAAAAACTATGTAATCGAGCATCAAGACCTGGCCAACCGTTCATGAAAGATTGACCAAAAACTTCCCCAGCCAACCCCACAGAACGTGGATAATTGTGCTTATAAGAACAGACGTCGCTTCAAACCTTTGAGTTCGATATGTGGTCAGCAGACGGCCAGACAGAAAATGTGGGCTGCTGTTGACCCAACTAGCTGAGCCTGACCTTGCACAAATCGTGTTTATTTCAATTAGCAAGACATATCCCAGCAGCAGAGCCCTTGGGTCTGTGAAAGTGGGTTTGAATACCCACCATTGAGAGGAGGTGGGAAGGGGGGCATGCTCAGGGTTAGAAGGGGGGGAAGGGTCTGTGAAAAATCGACATCGGGAAAGTTTTTTTTATCCAAAAAACAGCTCGGAAACAATAAAGAATTCCATGTATTTGTAATCAATGACGTCCACGTTGCATTCGAATAGAAAATTCATTTGGATCATTGTCAACTGGTTGATGTTCACATTGGGGAGGTGAATTAACATGGATTACCAGTGACACTTTTTCTACAAGGTATGTTAATATGTTATGACTTCAACACGAGACCCACTAAATGCGAATTTACGTATCCGCCCTACCCACCTTTTTTCGGCCTGAATAATTTAGATGAATCTCAGAGATTTGTTAAATTTAAACATTCCAATTGGTCACAGATCCAAATCATCACCCTCAGCATCACCTTCAAAGTGGAGCCAGGTTTTTTGGAAAACTTTATACACAGTATGTATGTATATTAAAAAAAATAAAAAAAACATTAAAAATGCAACGATTTGCACTTTAATGTGACTTGTGAAAGGACCAGTTTTTTGATATGTTTATGGGTCGGGAAAACTGAAAGATGATAAACAGAATGTGCCAAGTGCAAGCTGTAAGCATCGACCTTGAATCTACCTTGGGGTGGGCGAAGGATGTACTTTGTGTATGTAGTTGATATCCTTTGGGATGTCTTGTGCCACCCTATTGTTCATCCTCTAATTCTCTCCTTCCACCCCAGCAGTCAATAAACTAGGAATTGTTACCAATGTTGTGATGTAGCCACAGAAATGAGGGCTAAATGCCCTATAATATATATAATATATATATATATATATATATAATATTATATATCCCTACATGCACAGCTTCTGGGAAACACCATGATGAATCGAGTCGGTATGGCCACTGTCACACGTTTAACTGACGGGACCAGTTTACAATTGAACAAAAATGACGTCAACCCCAAGGGCAGTGCTGAACTGCTTGGCTGGTGGACTTGAGGTGTTGGTGAAAATTCAAACAAACTCCATTTGGGCCTGGGTCCATTTCACTCATAGCTTTCGGTATCCCTAAATCAATGCTGTGGACTTCATGGGCCTGAAATATAGCACGATAACGTCCGCACAAATTAATATGAGCCGAGGGTCGATGGCACACCATCAAAATCCCACGCTTCCCACCTAAAGCAAAGTTTGAAAGATGTTAAAAGGTTCCACCAGAATGACCCAATAGCAAATGTGTTAATTTTATTTTCCCATTTTGACCCCCTGTGACTCTAAGTCCCACTCCCTGCAGCTTCCATAGTTACGTTCCCTAAACGTTCCCACTCCCTGCAGTTTCCATATGTTACTTCCCTAACGTTCCCATCCCTGCAGTCCCCACCATGGCGTTAATTCCAAAAATCCGTTCCATATGTTTACGTGTCACCCACGTTCATGCACTTACAAAGTTTTCCTGAAAAAACAGTTTAAACTTAAAAGTATGCACCGTAATTTTGCATTTTTGGTTGTAATCTTGGACTCCACCCTGGAGGCAGGGGCCAAAAATACACTGCTCTCTCACTTTCGTGCCATGGTGGTGATCATCTATCCTATATTCCAGCAATCTGTGTGTGTTGTGTGTGGTGTTTGTATGTGATGTGTCTGTCTGCGACCGAGTTCTCGACGACCGCCGGTCCCGATCGCAATATTGAAACTTGCCGAATATTTGCCGGAGGCCGCGATGTGTCTTTTCGAGGTTGATATCAACGGGAGCGTTCCCAATTACGGCCATTTTATGCTTTTTTCAGTGTTGAAAGGTGTTATATGCAGATGAATGTCGTTCCACCTTATCACCTTATCATGCCATTTTTCTCAGAATATGATAACAGCATATTAAATAATAATAATAATGCACAATAATTGGCAGTCACAATATTGATTAAAAAGAATAACGGGATTACAATGACAATGTCTGTCAACCAAAACGACCTATATATTGTCTGCAACCGACAGGACACCGGTGCTATGACATCACGCAATTGACGCAAATGCTTCCTATTTTTTCTTTCTTAGTGTAATTATATATGCAGCTAATTGTCGTTGCACCTTATACCTTATCATGCCATTTTTTCCTCAGATATGAACCAGCATCTATCTATAATTCCAGCATCTCGTGTGTGTGTGTGTGGTCTCTCTGTCTGTCTGTTTGTTGCGACCGCCGTTTCCTCACGACTGCCGGTCCGATCTAGATTAAACTTGCAGGATATTGCTGAGGCCCTGCAGATGTGCCTTTCGATGGTTTGATATCAATCAGGCACGACGCCGTTCCAAGTTACGGCCATTTATCTGTCAACCAATGACAAGACACGGTTCTGATGACATCACGAATGATCACAATTAATGTTATTTATTATTTTGCACTATTGCGGTCATCTGAATTGAAAACTTGCCAGAATATTTGCTGGGACCCGCGGACGGATGGCCTTTTCAAGTTTATATTAATCGGAAATAAGCAGTTCCCAAGTTACGGCCATTTATCTAGTCGACCAATGACAGACACGATTCTATGACATCACGGAATGACGTCATACTTAATGTTATTTATTATTATTTATTTATTTTTTGCGACGATTGACGTCCGATCTGATGAACTGCCAGGGAATATTGCTGGGGACCGCCGGATGTGCCTTTTCGAGGTTTGATATTAATCGACGAGCGGTTCCCAAGTTACGCAATTTATCTGTCGACCAATATTCTGCGAGAGAGGGGACGGAGAGGGGGGGATGAGAAGTGGGCGAGAGAGGGGGAGAGAGAAGGCTGGATAGGGGCAAGAGAGGGGAGAAGGGGCGGTGAGTGGGGAGAGTGGAGGAGCTGAGAGGCGACGGGAGAGGGGGCAAAGAGGGGTGAGAGGAGGGGTGGGGTGGGGGCGAGAGAGAAGGCGAGAGAGAGGGGACTAGGGGTGAAGAGTGGGGGGAGGGGGAGGAAGGGGGGCAAAGAGGGGGGGCGGAGGTGAGAGGGGGCGAGAGAGAGGCGAGAGAGGAGGGGGGAGAGAGGAGGGCAGGAACTAGGGGAGAGAGGGGGCGAGAGAGAGAGGGCGTCACATTCTTCTATCGTTTGATATGACGCACAATGACGCTGGACCTGAGTTATGTTCCAGGTGTTTCCCAAGTTATGGCCATTTATGATACGGTTGTACCATGTAATTGGAAAAAAATGCCCAATCCAGTCGTCGTTTACGAAGCAAGGAACGAAGCTGCAACATACTGGCACGCCTACCCATGAGAAGGGGATGGAACGAGAGAGGGGAGAGAGGAGGGCGAGAGATGGGGGGGGGGGTTGGTGAGAGGGAGGTGAAATAATGCCCAATCCAGTCGTCTTTACACCTACGGCCCGTACTAGTAATAATAATTCAGCAATCTCTGTGTGTGTGTCTGTTCTGTTTGTCTGCGAACCGCCGTTTCTCGGACGACCGCCAGTCGATCTCATTTGAAACTTCCAGAAATATTGCGGACCCCCGGATGTGCCTTTTCGAGGTTTGATATCGATCGGACGACGGTTCTCAATGGACGGCCCATTTATTGCTTTTTCAGTGTTGAAAAGGTGTATATATATGCAGCTGAAGCGTGTCGTCCACCTTCTCACTCGTTCATGCCATTTTTCCCAAAGTTATTAATAACCAGACGGACCACCGGTCCGTCGGATTGAAACTTGCCAGGATATTGCCGGGGCCCCCGGATATGTCCTTTTAAGGTTGATTATCAAGCGACGAGGGTTTCCAGTTACGGCCTTTATCTGTCAACCATGACAGGACGTGCTATGACATCACGAATGACGTCACAATTAATGGTTTTTGTGTAATTTTTTTTTTGATTTTTTTTTTTTGCAGCGATTGACGTCACAATTCTTTTTCTTCCGTTTGTTTATGACGTCACAATCGACACTGGGGACCTGTATGTGCTTTTTCAAAGTTTGATATCGTTCTTCCTCATCCATTTCAGCTGTTTCCCAAGTGTTTCCCAAGTTTGAAAGCTGTTTTTTCCCAGGTTTGAATTAATTGTTCAAATTATTATTAATCCCAAGGTTTGAATTTTCCCAAGGAAACGCTGTTCCCAAGGCTTGAAAGTTGTTTTTCAAGATTGGAATAATTTTGTTCTTGGGTAGACATTTGTGAATAACATTTACAGAGAGAGGGCGAGGAGGAGGGGGAGAGAGAGAAGGAGGGGGCGGGGCGAGGAGAGTGGAGGGGACAGAGGAGGGAGTGAGAGAGGGGCGAGACTTACGGGGGAGCAAGGGGGGCGAGAGAGAGAGGCGTCACAATTCTTCTTCGTTTATATGACTCACAATTGACGCTGGGCCCTGAGTATGTTTCCCAGGTGTTTCCCAAGTTATGGCCATTTATGATACGTTGGTTCGATGTAATTGAAAAATGCCCCAATCAGTCTCGTTGTACGAGAGAGCGAAGAACGAAGCTGCACATACTGGCACGCCTCACCACGAAGGGGTACTGGAACGAGAGAGGGAGAGAAGGAGGGGGCGAGAGATGGAGGGTGGTGGTGAGAGGGAGGGTGAAATATCCCCAATCCAGTCGTCGTTTACCGCACCTACGGGCCCGCCCCTCGGGCCCGCTACTCTAAATAATATTCCAGCAATCTCGGTGTGTGTCGTCTGTTGTCTGCGACGCCGTTTCTCGATGACCACGGTCCGATCGGATTGAAACTTGCAGGAAATGCCGGGGCCCCGGGATTGGCCTTTTTAAGGTTGATATCAATTCGGACGAGCGTCGTTTCCAAGTACGGCCATTATCTTCAACCAATACAGGACACGTGCTATGACATCACGAATGACTCCAATTAATGTTTTTTGAATTTTTTTTTTGAATTTTTTTTTTGGCACGATTGACGTTCCACAATTCTTTTCTTCGTTTGGTATGCGTCACAATCCGACACTGGGGACCTGTTATGTGCTTTTTCAAGTTTGATATCTCTTCCTATCCATTTCAACTGTTTCCAAGTGTTTCCCAAGGGTTGAAGCTGTTTTCCCAAGTTTGAATTAAATGTTTTCAAATTATTAATTAATCCCAGGTAACTTTCCAAGGAAACAGCGTTTCCCAAGGCTTTTGGAAAGTTGTTTACTTTCCCAAGATTGGATTAATTGTGTGCGTGGTAGACATTTGTGAATACATTTAAGAGAGGGGAGAGATGGAGAAGGAGAAGGGGCAGAGAGTGGAGGGGGACAGAGGAGGAGAGAGAGGAGGGGGGAGAGGGTGGGGGGCGTGCAAGAGAGGGGAGGAGAGAAGGGGAGAGAGAAGGCGGAGAGGAGGGGAGAGAGGAGGTGAGAGGAAGGCGAGAAGGGGCAAGAGAGGGGAGGACAGAGAGGGGGGAGAGAGAGAGGGGGGAGAGGGGGCCGAGAGAGTGAGGGGGACGAGGAGGGGGGAGAGGAGGGATGAGGAGGAGAGGGGCGGGGAGGGAGAGAGGGGCCAGAGTGGAAACGGACAGAGGAGGAGGGGAGTGAGAGGGTCCCCGGCAATATTCTTGGCAATTTCAATGACTCGGACCGGCGGTCGTCGAGAAACGGCTGTCGCAGACAAAAAGACACACACACACACATGCTGAATTATAGATAGATTAGACAAACCACCGGCCGATCGGATGGAAGTTCCAGGAATTATTCCGGGGCCCCCGGATGGCCTTTCGAGTTGATATCAATCGGACGAGCGGTTTCCAAGTTACGGCCATTTATCTGTCAACCATACAGGACACGTCTTGAATCACGAATGACGTCACAATAATGTTTATTTATTAATTTTGCACGATTGACGTCACAATCTTTCTTCTTGGTTGTCATACGTCACATCGACACTGGGACCTGAGTATGTGCCTTTCCAAAGTTTGATATATCTCTCTCTTTTTGG
>CM068968.1:50769243-50780169 GCA_035128595.1 Eptatretus atami
AAATAGTTCGATGCAAACTATTGTGGTTGCCTAACTATTGGGAAATTAATGAATTAACTCCGAGTTTATTTTCTCGAGGCTGTTGAAAAAAACAGCCGCAGTGCCCATATATGGATTGTGACGTCACGTTCTCCAAAACAAAGCGGAAGCTCACTCGCTCATGAAGAAGTGTCCAGTTGAGCGGCCCTTTCGTTCGCTTTTTTTGAGCTTGCAACTGTTCTATATTACTCCTTTTTTTATGTGAATTATTGTAGAACAAAGTTATTTGGATATTTGTACATCATGCCTCGTACGTGGTTCAACATGTTTGCGAAAATTGGCTGAAAACGGGTTAATCGCTCCCACCGATTCCCGAAGGAATCAAACATCGCCGCAATGATAGGAAGAGCCGACATCGAAGGATCAAAAAGCGACGTCGCTATTGATGCTTGGCTGCCACAAACCAGTTATCCCTGTGGTAACTTTTCTGACACCTCTTGCTTAAAACCCAAAAAGACAAAAGGATCGCGAGGCCATGCTTTCACGGTCTGTATTAGTACTGAAAATCAAGATCAAGCGAGCTTCCGCCCTTCTGCCCCACGGGAGGTTTCCGTCCTCCCTGAGCTTCGCTTTGTCTTAAAGAGAGGTTCGCGTCGCTGATTGCGCTGATTCGAAGTTGTAAGCACATTAATAATCGTTGGGCAGTATTTTTTACATTATGAAAGCTCAAAAATATGCAAAATTAACTTTTAAGTCAAACTTTGTCAGTGATCGAAGAAAAAACAGTCCGGAAGTACTGAAGATTGCATATGGAGTACGTTTCCACAAACTCGGGACATTTTGGAAACAGCGTGTAAACAATGGTTGAGATGCGAAATCTAGATGAGTGATTTCAGCGCGATGAAATTGAGAAAAGTGTCTTTCATTCCGACTATTGCTAATGAGGACGGAGCTCGGAGTCATGGGAATTCTATACTTATGGAAGTGTATCTCGGCCTGACCATATAATTTGGCCACTTGCAGTCGTCAAGAAAACGGCGCTACCCTATTTCGTAGTACAATGACGTGAGTACATGATCCTGCCAGCTCAGGAGGACGGAAACCCCGTGGCGGCAGAAGGCGGAAAAGCTCGCTTGATCTTGAGTTTTCGAAGTACTAATACAAGACCGCTGAAGCATGCCTCGCGATACGTCTATTTCTTTTGGGTTTTTTAGCAGGAGTGTCATGAAAGAGTCTACCACAGGAATAACTGTTTTTTGGCAGCCAGAGCATCGATAGCGACGGTCGCTTTTTGATCCTTCGATGGTCGTCTTCTATCTTGCAGCAGAATTATCCGCACAAGCGGTATGGATTGATTCATCTCCACTAAACACGCCTGGAAGTAAGCCGCAAGAATTAAGGTCGTTTGGCGTCGCAATTTGAGCATTGTTTATTTCGTCCGAGCTTGATAGAATGGTTCAAGTTGAAGGGGCGCCTAGTGCTCAATGGCTGCTGGTGGTGGGGGGCGCCTGGCATACATCTAGCCGCCGCGCTTTCCACTAAAGATGAGGTTTAAAAACATATTCATTTTCATCCCAATAAATTTTCATACATGCCTGGACTCGTTAAACAGCTGTCGGAATTATCGTAAGATTGTTCGTAGATGTGAATATTACCGGTTTCTATGACTTGACAACTAATAACTTTATAATAATGCCTTAGTGAATTCGCCTCTCTCGCTGCTGATGACGATTTCTTGCCTTCGACACGCTAGCGGGATCACGTTAAAAATCATCAACTCCGTTTTCGGCTTTTTTCGCCAGCTCCCGGCCTTCAGTGCTTTAACCACTCCTCAGCGATAGTTGTGACGCTGCAGCTTTGAAAATACCAGATAAAGTCATTTGTATAATGCTTTATTGTACCTCCCGATATCCGCTCCGCGCGCAGGGCATAGCGCACCTTCAGACCTAGATTGTTAGAACCCAGCGCTTTTCACACAAAGATATTGTTTAAAAGTTTAAAATAGGAAAATTTCGCCCGTGTGTTGTACAAATCTTCATCCACTGCCAGCGACCGCAATGTATATTAGCCTTCGGGACATAACAAGATCCGGCAGCGATACCCGGTTCCACCATTTCGTACGTCAACAACACTGATGATCACACACGTACCGCGAGCATCATGCAAAATATCCCAAATAACTTGGTTCTACAATAATTCAAAATAAAATAAAAAGGTATACTCAGGAAGTTTGCAAGCTCAAAAAAGCCGAAGACACGGCTCCGCTCAACTGCACATTCTTACACATGAGCGCAGTGAGCTTCCGCTTTGTTTTGCGAGAACGGTGACTCGTCACCCTCCTATAATGGGCACGCGGCTGTTTACTTTTCACAGCCTCGAGACAATAACAAGTTCGGCAGTTAAATCATACATCTTTCCCCAATTAGTAGGCAACCACAATAGTTTGCATCTCAACTTATTCTAAGTACTAATAATCCATATTGGTAGATCTCAAATTTAATCTGAACTATGCTCTTGGGTGACCCGCCAACCTTGCTTCTTAAGAGATTCCGAGACGCTAGTATGGCAGGTGTGGGAAATGAAAAGAAAGCTACTCCGAAACGCCTCGGCTGTCTCTGGGCGTTTACACAAGCTATTGCGACCTGTAATTGAGCATCGTACTATGATGATCAGGCAATCTCGACTATAATATGAGTCGAGAAAGTAGTAAAAAACACTTATCCTATTAAATCGTGTGGCTGTTTCCAAGTCAAGCATGGCTTGAGCAGGCCATAAAACATTGGTCAATCAGAGACCTCCTCATATTGCGCAAGGGCTTCCCAGGATACGCCTACCCCCAAAGAGCGCGAGGCAAGGAGCACATGATAAAGGAGTATAATTAAACAAGGCGTTAATGATTCTCAAAAGGGGTGTTAATGAACCAACATCACAATTTTCATCATGCACTCCCATTTGGATTCCCTTGGTATTGCTCGCCAAAGTTTCATAGGCTGCTCGTTGGTTTTGGACAGTCTTTGGAGATGACGCACAACCTACTGTCTCACTGACACACACGAGCGTTCAATATTAATATAGATTAGAAAGTGATGCCATGGAAGTATCAATTTCGGCTGCTATCATTCATCTTAACATGGCGGTTCATTTAATTTCAAAAATGAGAATTTTCTGGTTCTTTGCCCGTTAATTAGCTTCAAGAATTAGGAGATACGAATGATCAGCTCTGGATGTGTCAACGTGCCACATCGAGGAACGTCCAGGAACTCCAGGAAAACATTACCACTCACCTTCCCCTCGGAGTGACTGGATAACATCATCATCCAAGAACCATGCACACTCGTCGTGGGAGCCTGCCTATGTCTCAACTGTAATTTAGGCTCGCAGTGAGAATTGCAGGTGAACGGTCCTGGTGGGTTACACTGCAGCCTCCCTCACGCATCACAAATTAACCTACGATCTTTATCACTTCGGTTTGATCAAGGTGCTGCCAAGTTTCCACTTCCAGAGTCAGATGGATGCCCGGGTTTTGGCGGCGTCGCCTGCAGTCGACGGCTGCTCTGAGTGCCGTGTGTCCCTGTCTGGCGACAACGAGACAGCCTGGAACGACAGTGTGATGCGTTGTCTCCAAGATTGGCTCTCGACACGCAGGCGATTGTTTGGGTCGAGCGCAATTTTGTCCACCATGTCGCTGGTGGCTCAATGATAGGGTAGGGGAGCGGAGGGGCGATCTCAGCTGAAGATTCGTGAGACATGCTAAGTTGATTTTGCTCCGTCATCTCTCATAACACCGAACATCCCATAGGTAAAAAGCTCCTCCAACGGGCCTTCAGACACGCGTGGGAAGATTATCTAACGGATACCTGCCCTCTGTGGCTGCTGGGGTGAAGCGTAATCGAGACGAGCCGGGACACACGTTCACTTTCGCGCACATCTGCTCGAAGCCTTCTCTTGGGCAATTAAGTGGTCACTAACCACGTTAGTAGCTGCGAGAAGCGATAATCGCCGCAGGAACCGTTGCGTCCCAAGCTTATATTCAACGCTAGACCCTTATATTTATTTTTTCTCATTTAAAATTACATGTTTTCGTGTCGACGGCAACACCCCCTCCTCAGACATTATGTAGCACTAGTCATTCCTATCCAAAACAATTACCAAATTCAACTGATATTGGAAGAGATAGGTTGATGCATCATGTCCCTTCGTTTACTCCAGGTTTGTTGTAAAATCCTTCAACACCTGCCTCTTCTCAGCAAAATACACTCACGACGGTAGTTTGATCAACCATATGGTTTAAAATTGCATCCCTTTGCTCCTTTTTGGAACCACTAGCCTCTGCCTGGATGCCTAACGCCCTTTAACATTGTGTTTTTTATGTTTCCATGTGGATCCTCACCTATCCTCGCTCCTGCACCAGGTGAAGGAAGAATAACCTTTTGCTAGGTGTTTCGGGTGAAAGTGATTAAACCTGGTAGTTTTAAGGAAAGTTTATCACATAGCACTGGTACAGCACATTTCGATTGATGAACAACGGAATAGCTTGAACCAACCTGTACTTCCATTGATCTCTCTCTGTCCATTTTCCTCGCACTTTCCATGAAACAAACTCTACTCTTCAAATAATCATCACTCTCCATCTACTTCAAGTCATGATTTCCTCAAACTCCTTCCAATTCCCTCTAACTTTCACGACTCAATATACCCATTTAACTGTATCTCCATGGATCCTCTCACTGTCCTATTCTCTCACTTTCCCAGTCATTCCTCTCAACTATAATGCATCGCTATCCTATTCCCACTGAACTTCGATCTCTTCCCAACCTTCCAATACTCCTCTTCACTGTTCCAGATTCCCTATCCTCTGTTCTTATGATCCTATTCTCTTTCCCATACCTCTCACTCTCCCAATGTTCCCCTCACGTTCCATGATCGTCTATCCGACTCATCCAATGATTCCTCGTCACTTTCCCATGATCTCTCAACTCTCCAATTCCCTCACCCTGTTACCATACCTTCACGTTCCATACCTCCTCACTCTCCACATGATCCCTTCTCACTTCTCCAACAATGATCCCTCTCACTGTTCCCACATGCCCCTCTTACGGCTCCACCATGATCCCTCTCACTTTCCAAATGATCCCTACTACTCGTTACCAAATGATTCCTCTCACTCTTCCATGATCCCTCTCACACTCTCCATTGATCCTCTCATCTATTCCCAATGATTCCATCATCACTCGTCCCAACTGCATCCCCTCTCCACTCGTTCCCCCATTGGATTCTCCCTACTGCACTCCGTTGCGCAAATCGATCCCTATCTCCACTTCTTCCGAATGACCCTCTTCACTGTTCCAAGATCCCTCCCTTAGCCTCCACAATGATCCCTCTCACTCAGTTCCCATATGCATTCCATATCTCTTTCCGATGATCCCTCTTCACTCTTCCTATGATACCTCTCACTGTTCCAAGGGATTCTCTCACTGTTCCATGGATCCCTCTCACTCTTTCCAATGGATTCCTATCTCTGTTCCCATGATCCCTCTCACTCTTCCAATGATCCCTCTCACTGTTCCAATGATCCCTGCTCACTGACTCCGAATGATCCCTCTCACTCTTTCCAAATGATTCCTATCTTCTGTTCACCGATTGATCCTCTCACTCTTCCAATGGATCCCTCTTCCACTTTCCAACTGGATTCCCTCTCACTTGTCCCATGATGCCTATCACTTCCAATGTCCCTCTCACTGTTCCAGTGATTCCCCTCTCACTCTTCCAATTGTTTTCCTCTCACTTTCCAATGATCCTCTCACTGTCCAATGATCCCTCTCACTCTTCCAATATTCCCTTCTCACTGTATTCCAATGATCCCTCTCACTGCCCTTCCAATGGATTCCCTCTCACATGATCCATTATATCTCTCACTTTCCAATATTCCATATCACAGAGTTCCAATGATCCCGTCCAGGACAATGAGATGATCCCTCTGACTATTCCAATGAATTCTCCTTCCAGGTTGTCACAGTCATAAATTAATGATGAATTGTGGATGGTGCACTAAAATTGGGTCGGTTTCCGACAAAGGGATCTTCTCTGAGCAAATTAAAACATGTATTAATTTTTTTCGATGTCACCACATTTAACCTGAGTTTTGTACTATGGCCATAATACAAGACAATCACATCTATTACACAGTACAGCTGAGGTTAAATGACGTGCAGTTACAGAACGAGTCGAGTGACGCACAGTACAGGGTGACATACACAGTACAAACCGGTTCAAATACCAATCAGTACAGCCATCATACCTTCTGTGTCTGCGTCCGAACAGCCTGCGGCGCATGAACATTGAAGATTTTTAACACATGTTATTGTTTAATCCTTTGCCATGGTTACCACATCAAAGCCCGGCTGAATTACAAACCAAACCACATTTTCAATCCAAAGTGATCTGACTGGTGGACGGAGCTTCCAAATAACCGGAATTCATCATTGTCGTTTGGTTCTGTAACATTAACGCCGCACCTTCAATGTCAGGGAAATTGCCTTAAGTCCAACCTTGGATTAACACCCCCTGCCACCACCTTCTTACAAGCACACACACACACCACACACGCACACACCACACCAACACACACACACACACACACACACAACACACACCTAACACACACCACAACACATCACACACACACATACTTTCACTACTGGTCAAAAGTTTTATTAGATACAACCCCCCATTTCTTACTAGAATTTAAGCCAAGTTTAATGTTTCAATTTTACTCTGAAATCAAAGCACCGAGAACAATATAAACAATTGTAGACAAAAAGAATCATGTACTATACGTTGCATCGCTATATAGCCAAAATTTATATCTAATTTATTGACTCCATTCAAAGTCTCCACCTTTTTGCAGATTTAACAGCCAAATCTACTCCCGTGGCATTCTTCTCAAGGAATACTCAAATATTGTTTCGAGAAAGTTCTTCCCAAACCACTGTTGAGAACGTTCCCACATATAATATTGTGTCCTTGCTCTTGTCGTAGCGTTTGTTTACTAGCTTTCACCCTTCTTCTCTAGGTCACATCCAAACACAACCGTGCGCGATCGGAGGTTAAGTCTGAGACTGTTGCTGGCCCATCCTTCATGATTTGAAGCCTAACCGATCTTGTTCTTCTTGCTTCTGAAGTATTCTGAAACATAGCCTGAGGCTATGTTTTGGGTCTATCTTCCCTGTTTTAGGATGAACCTTGACCCAACTGAGGCGTAGACCATGAGAGTAATTACATGGCCTCAATACTGCCTATTTGTACGGTCACCCTGTTGTTCCAGGTGCCAGTCACTCTGTGAAGTCGCCGACTCTGGATCCAGCAAAAGGCCCGCAGATTATCACGCTTCCTCCTCCCATACTTGACAGTTTGTGTCACAACTGACGGAACCGATCCTTTTGCCTACTCGACGTGCGAACAAAAAACCCGGCGTGACATGACCGAATAATTCAAATTTTGAGTTCATCGGTCCAGAAGACCTTCTTCAGTTTTCAGTAGTCACTCGGTGCTTCAAGCCCAGCAAGCCTCTTTTCTTATTTACCATCTTAGCAATGGCTTTCTTACTGCCACGATCGACCTGTCAAACCTGGCAGCTCGAAGTTTCTCGTTCACAGTTGAAACTGACACTTCCTTACTTCGAACCGTGTTAAAGTGTCTTGAAGCTTGCTTGTCTGTGAGCCGCCTATCACGCAAGCTTGGACTCTCAAAACTTCTTCTGATTGTGTTGTGGTCCATTGGTCTCCCAGACCGCTTACTTGATCAAGTTTCCTCAGTTTCCAAGTGGCCTCTGGTGATGGGTGTAGGAACTGGACTCCTGACACGCTTGGACTACTTTCGCAATCTTCTCTAAAGAAAGACCTACACTTTAAAGGTTTTATAAATAGGTCTGCGTCTTCCTTTAATTGTCTTTTCTCACCTAATATTATGATACCAATATATACTTCCTTGTCAGTGTAATAATTGTCTCAAATAATGCTTCAGAGTGGGTAGCAACACAGTCTGTCAACACGCTTTTTATACAGCAGAGGGTTTCAACTAACAACAAAAGTTGGGACACCTGTAGAATTTTTGCATTAATCTCAAGCTTAAGTTAATTCCATTCTGCAAAACAGCTGCAGTTGGCTAACCCATGACTTGTTGTCGTGAAAAAGGCCTTTTTTAACAACTGAATCTACATTATTTCAGTTTGGACAACGTTTTTTTTTTTTAACCTCTTGGCAGTTTACCGCTAAGCTTTGTCACCATTTCAGGTTATTCACGACTTGAAACGCTTAAATTTCAGTAAAAACTGAAAAAATTGGGGTGTGTTCGAAAACTTTTGACGCGTAGGTAAATCTATCTTCTATCATATATAATGTTATATAATATACAGTATAGTATATATGTATACTATTATATATACTATACATCATATTATACATATTGTTACACTTCATATGTTCTTTGTCGATTTCAACAATTTTTGGACACTCTGTTGACACCCACCCCGCCCCCAAAATCCTCGACTTCGCTTTGCCAAACCTGATTGTGACCGTCACGTTGTGGAAGGCTTCCCATTGCAGCGACACCTCCAGAATGCTCTCACTCGTCACTGACGATCATAGCATGCTTTCGATGATGAAAAAGTTACTTCCTGTACTTTGACTTCCGATATGGACAACTATCATTTAATCCAGACAAGTTTTGTATATTTTTGATTATCCATAGCGATAAAACTCTATATTTTTTATTGTGTGATTTTAACTATCATTGTCTGTTTATCCAGGTTTCATACTATTCACTCCACTTTATGACGTTGGGCTTAACATCTTCAACTCGCTTGGCCTGTTTCCTCGAAACCTTCCAACCCACAAGTTCAGCGATTGCTGAGAACTCAATGGTTCAAAGCATATGCTCGATCCGTATTCGTCATTGTCTCAGTTTAATGTCCTTTTTACCATGTAATATGTTGTCCGGCACGTGAATGTTTGTACAGAATCTCCTCATTAAACTCAGATCAATGTTAAAAAAAAAACAAGACAGATATGCGGCCACGATGAATACCGGTAGGTGCCTAATAGGCAAAGTAAAATTGGAGAAGGAAAAGTGATGAAGTTTAGTTGAAGTGCAGCAATCCCTGGGTGTACTTATCGGTGTAGGGGTGGGTATTACAACATGGAGGAGAGGGGGGGTGGGGTTGAAGGGCCAGGTACAGCAACGCGATTGAACCAACACATCCCCAATTGCCCCGTTTGTGTGGTAGGCAGGTGTTCATACGGGATTTTGAGGGGCCTCTGGAGGTCAGAGAGATTCCAATCAGTTCCAGATTGAGATGTTTTGATTTGAAGGGTTCTGAATGAGTTCTGAGAGACGTCCCAGAGCGACGTTTCTAATGATTCTGAAGTAGTCTGGAATTGGATGTAGTGCTGAAGAGCCTATCATTACGTAGGGTCTGAGTTTCTTTTTTGATGGTCTTCTAACTGGCTAGAGTGTTTTGAGGGGTGACTGAGGGAAGGATGAATAAAGGGTAACCTTTTGCTGGGGAATATACTTTGATTTCAGAGTGCAGCTCGCTTGCACATATATTTCTTGCAGAAAGAATAATATTCTTAAAAGGGATCCTGAATAGGTCTTTGTAGGAGGTTTTTTTTGTGATTTGAGATTTTGGATGGATTTCTAAAGCTTTCCCGATGAGCTATTTAAACATCCTTAGTAGGGGGCCGAATTAACACACAAGTGCGCTAGTCGTTATGGTGTGTTTTGCCAACATATCCACGCCTAACCCCTAAAACGGGATACAAAACATCGTTCTACCGTCCACCAAACAGATCGTATCGCCGCCCGGCCCATAATACTTGAGAGTATACATAACCATGGCAGCTCTCAAATGCCTTGCCCTATAAAACCTAGTTGTGCTTCGTCACAGGACAAAAGCACTTGTCTCGAAGCAAAAAACAGATCAGACCCAAACTTCCCGAAATATGTGACCTGTGCGGCGTTCTAAACAGCAAAACCACTAGATAAAGCCAGGTTTTACTCGAGCTGTGAGTATCGAAATAGGTCTCGATTTTAGCCTGTATATGATGTAACCAAGTTTGAAAGGTAAAAATGTATATGATGTTCCACGCATAGTTCTTGCCTCATGCATATTCATGTCTTGCTCATGCATATTCATGTTATTGCTTCATGCAATTATTTCATGCTCCACCATGTGTTGGGTGTTGGATCCGCCCGGCTGCAATGAGGCGAGCCGGGCTCTCCGTTAATTGCTGCGTGGACGGGTCCACTAGATTTTCAATCTTATATGTGAAAAGGGCACTGGCTTATTTACCGACGGCATTTTTAAATTGTAATGGGAAGGAAAAGGTAGAAACTCATTCAAGTGTATGGTTAAACCCTGGGAGCATTTCGTTAGTTCTGGACAAGAATAGCTTGGTAATGGTCTACGTCGTTGATAGGCCGTTACAATTAATGTATGGATAGTTAAAAGACTGACTTCACGCTCGTGCTCACCGACCAGGATGGGATCGAATCATCAGCTCAGTTGGAACTCTAAGCCACTTCATACGCGGTGTTTTGTTTTCCTTCGGTCCACATGCGTCCAACTCGTTCCAGTCTTTCGCTCTCGATAGCATATGCCGTAGAGTGGTCCGAAGAGTTTAGAAGCAGCCGAAGGCCTCTGTGCAGAGCTTGCCATTGTGGAGATTTACAGAAGCAGTACACGAAGCTTCCGATTTGACTACTCGTACAGAAGAGCACACACAAGAAATGACAGCTCAAATATAACATCTATCTCTCAGCTTCCAGCAACAGATGCAGGAAATGAATGCTCGAAAGGTAACTGAGTGACCACCAGCTGCTGATGCACTCAAGCAGGGCAACAGACTGTGGCAGCCAATATAATGAAAGGCATGCAGCGCGAAGATC
>CM068968.1:50823764-50835080 GCA_035128595.1 Eptatretus atami
TGGTTTGGTACAGATAACTCGAGACAGAAGAAGCTACCAATGTCAAATTACACCACGTGATTCAGGAGGGTGATGGATTAGGGGCTGATTAGATTTTGGTCAAATCGGTCAACGTCAAGGTCACGGTGAGGTCAAACATTCGATTTTTGATAGTTTGGGACAGAATCATCGTATAAACTTCTGGTTTGCGTCGCTACCTTCTCTAGAGACAGCTTTTATTAGACAAGGTCAGAGGTCAAGTTGATGATTTCGTAAGTCAAGTCTATGACTGCTTGTTTGTTACTTACGAAATCTAAAGATTTCGTAAGTATTGATGCTTCCGTTTCTGTGTGTTTGTTTTGTTGTATGTTTGTTATATACGAAATCTAAAGATTTCGTAAGTATATTGATGACTACCGTTTCTGTTTGTTTGTTTGTTTGTTGTATGTTTGTTTGTTTGTTTGTTTGTAGGCACGATAACTCGAACGGAAGAAGCCACCAATGTCAAATTCACCACGTGATTCAGGAGGGTGATGGCTAGTGCTGATTAGATTTTGGTCAAAATCGGTCAAAGGTCAAGGTCACAGTGAGGTCAAACATAATTCCGTAAATTAACGTGGAGAAATGGAGTATTTTTGCTTCGCTCGACGTTACGAGTTCGTTTTAACTTCGATTTTAATTTTGTCTTCAGTTTTGTGCGATCGCTTAGGACGCTTAAAACTCGGTTGTCGAAATTCTGGTAAAAATCGGATGTTTTGGAGACGTTTTAAGATTGTATAAAAAAATATTTCACTCGAAGCGTCAAGGGTCGTCCTATGATGCATTGCGCTCGAGCAGACGTCACAGGTCGTCCCATGATGCATTGCGCTCGAGCAGACGCGTCATTGATTGACGTTAAGGTTTTGCATGGAGAAATGGAGATTTTTTGCTTCGCTCGACGTTACGAGTTCGTTTTAACTTCGATTTTAATTTTGTCTTCGGTTTTTGCGACGTATTTCGTAAGTACCAGTCTATGACTGCTTGTTTGTTTGTTTGTCCGCACAGAACTTTAGTGTTTTTCTCCGCAACCGCTTGTTGGATTGAGACGAAATTTTCACCATTGGTGCAACTATTTATGTAGAATGTTCCAATGATAATCATGACATCATAGGTCACGTGGTGTGGCAGCCATGTTTGAAAAACGGAAAAATTTTGGACCTCTGTATCTCAAACCGCACCAAGGAAAAAATTGAAACTTGGCACATAGCAAGTACTCCCCATGGGAAATGTGTGATTTCTTTATGACATCATAGGTGCCTTCATTATGACGTCACAATTGCATTTGTAGAACGCTACATCCGATGAGTATGAAAATTTTTGAGGGTCATCTCGGGTTAAAATTGTCCATAAAAATGATGACGTCATCGGTCACGTTATTCGGCAGTCATATTGTTAAAAAAAAAAAAAAACCTTCAAAAATCTTCTTGTCTGAAATGGCTGAACAGATTGAGGCGAAACTTTACACATATGACCAACTATCCATGAGGAACAAAAGGTTCACACATATGATGTCATCGGTCCCATGGTTTGGCAGCCATAATAGATCTACCCTAAAACATTTTTTTTTAATCTTCTTCTCCAGAATGGCTTGACAGATCGAGGGGAAACTTCACATTAATGTTCCCCAAGGCATGTGTGTACAAGGAATAATTAAGGAATAATTGATGTCACATGGTTTGGCAGCCATATTGTTTTAAATAAAATATTAAATAATATTTTCTCTGGAACTGCTTAATCAATCAACGTGAAACTTTACAATTGTGATCGAGGAGTAATGGAGAATATATATGTTTTAAATTTCAACTTGATCAGACACAGTCTGGCAGCCAGAATTATTTAATTTTTTGATTTGGGTTTTTTTATTTTATATTTTTTAAAATCTCACTTGCTTGTGTTTGGATGAGTTTGAGGGTAGAGGAGTAGCAGCTGAAATGTGAATCCTTTCCAGGTATCTCCTAATGACCTCAACGTTGCTTTTTGCTTGTTTGGGTTCTTTCTGATTACTCCAATGCAGGAGTGCACCTATTTGGTGCTTAGCGGTCTTGAGAATTTATTTTAATCCCATTCTGAATTCAATTGAATAATAATATAAAAAACGTCATGGGTCAGGGTCAGGTGTCCGGTCAAAGCGGGATGTCTTGGTACCCGGTCATCACTGCCGCAGTTATAAAGTGGCAGCTCTAATTCGGTCTCTTATTAATTACGTAACACCAGTGCGCAAATGCTACACAAAACTACACAAACACCACACAAAAGTCCTGGAGCCCTTAAATCATGACAGACATATTTTCTGTCTATGTGATTGGTAAACTTGCAGGTGAGATTGGGGGTGGATCACAGGTGAGTTACAGATGGTATCATGGACTCCCATGAAACACATGAATATAGTTTTATCTGTAGTCCACCGTCTATGAAAATTACATCAAACCTTTCTTGGCCGACAGGATGGTGCAGAGGCAGCACACTTGTTTCTCCACCGTCTGATCTGGGTTTCATTCCCAAACTGATTGGGACTTCATCAGCACAATGTTGCATCATGAAGTGCACAGTCCCTCGAGGGGACGTTAATCCAGGTGTCCCATCTTCGAGCGAAAGTTGGTGGACAGTAAAGATCTCGGTATCTGTTGTGAAGAGTGGGAGAGCTCTTGGGTGAATTACAAATTCCTGCCTAAAACTGTGAGTAGCAAGTGATCTGGTCTTCTTGGGTATTCCTGACACCGGATTACGTCACTCACTTATGACGTCAGAGCGTGGTTGCTGTGCAGGCAGGATGAGCTCCTACATTTCAACAAATTCTCAAACTGAGGTGTTCACACATCACGTACGAGCACCCGTCTTCAGCTACGAGAGGGAAACCCACCAACAACCAGCATCGTCTCTTGATTTATTACTTAATGCTGCACATGGAGTCAAGTTTCATTTCCGAACCTTACAATATGAGCGCAGTCATGGATGTACACGATGCTTGTGCAACATGGACAACAATGCAGTGGAAACAATGTCATTGAGAAGAAGAGCAGGGCTGGGATTATCACTGATTGGGGGACACTTTTCCCGATAGCATTGAGACGTGGCCTCATATGTAAGGTGGAATGGCGCATGAGGCCGCAATATCTAAACTCTGGAGGCTCAGAAGAAGGATGATGGGGGAAGAAGCCTGTAATTGGAGTGCTGGGGTCAAACGGAGGGAAAGAGGCCATGATCTGGAGAAATACACAGGATGTTGTCAAAATCTGATCTGTAAAAGCAGGTTCCACACCAACCCTGTCACCAATATTTATCAACTTGTCCTTTCTTCTTTTAGTGTGTTTGGTCGGCAATATATGGATGATCTTGATAATTAATCGATGTGTGCCTCAGTGGTGGAGCCCCCTCCTCCTCCTTCGTGTGCAGTACAAGGCTGCGGGTAGCATCATTGGCTGGGGGCACAGCTGTGCCGCTGATGTAATGCCCCCATTACCAGTACACTGGTACTCATTTCGCCAACATCAGAAGGTTGACAGGCTGAGTCAACTCCACCTTATGTCAATTCAATGGCTGACAGGAGCTCAAACTCAGGACCCTAAGATCCCAAACAAGCTACCCCAACTGCTAAGTCAACACCAGTCTTCAGTGGTCTCGTTCAGGACAAGTCGGTTCGGAGTCATGAGTTGATGATGTGTTGCTCGCGAGAAGAAAGAAAGGCGTGATCAGGCAGTTGCTCACATGCAATCCAATGACGAGAGAGACAGACAGAGACATACACAGAGACACACACAGAGACACACACAGGGAGAGACAGAGAGACAGCAGCAGCAAATGGAGTTGAAACGGAATAATTAAGGAGACATTGCGGTTTACCAGCCTGACACCTGGAGGAAAAAGCCACAGTTGCAGGTTGTTGGTGACACCTTTTCGGGTCCATTACTGTGAGATGTGCACCCCGCTATTCCAATTGCTCTAATCACCATCCGTTGAGCAACATTGCCACTTGGGTTCCTCCCATGACATTACGTTAAATTTGGTTGCCATAGCTGCGGTGAATCTGGAACCAAATTACCTTTTCTATTGGGGTGTCAAAATATTTCCAGCTGTTGGGTCATTACTGGCATTCACCTGCACCGTCCCAATTATAGACTGTATCGTTAATCGTTTTACTGATTATTTGGACCAGACAAATCTTTATAAAAGCGCATGAGAAGGATAATTTGAAAGCTACAAAAGCTGAGTGTGTTCTCCGTTCGGATGCAACACAAGGATGCGGGGTAGCATCATTGGCTGAGGGCACGCCTGTGCCGCCGATGCAATGCCCCCTGCTGGTGAGGACAGGAATTTTGTATTTGGCCGTGATGCCGGCGATAGCTCACCCACTCTTCACAAAGGACACCATGGGATATTATAATGTCTGGCAGACGGGACGCCTGCTTAACATCCATCTGAGGGATGGTACACACACTGATGAACCACCCGACTTGTGAAATCAAAATATAGACAATTACTGCACTGCACTCCCAATAAGGAAACCAGACATAATACATGTGCTCTCACATACACACGTACAAACACACATGCACAGTCAAACTTGCCTCTGACCTTGTTCAATAAAAGCTGCTTAGAGAAGGTAGCGACGCAAACCAGAAGTTTCTACGATGATTCTGTACCAAACCATCAAAATTCGAACTGCTGACCTCACGTGACCTTGACCGTTGACCGATTTGAGCAAAATTTAATCAGGACTAGCCATCACCCTCCTGAATCACGTGGTGTAATTGACATTGGTAGCTTCTTCCGTTCTCGAGTTATCTGTACCAAACCATCAAAAATCGAATATACCTACCAACACAAAAATCGAATATTTGCCTCGCTGTACCTTGACCTTTGACCGTTTGACCAAATCTAATCACACTAGCATCACCCTCCTGAATCGTGGTAATTTGACATTGGAGCTTCTCCGTTCTCGAGTTATCGTGCCAACAAACAAACAAACAAGCAGTCATAGACTGGTACTATAAATCGTCAACTTGACCTCTGACCTTGTCTAATAAAAGCTGTCTCGAGAGAAGTAGCGACGCAAACCAGAAGTTTCTACGATGATTCTGTACCAAACCATAAAAATCAATGTTTGATCTCACCGTGACCTTACCGTTGACCGATTTTTGACCAAAACAACAGTAGCCCATCACCCTCCTGAATCACGTGTGTAATTTGACATTGGAGCTTCTTCCGTTCTCGGAGTTATCTGTACCAAACCATCAAAAATCGAATATTTGACCTCACTGTGACCTTGACCTTTGACCGATTGACCAAATGTAATCAGCACTAGCCATCACCCCTGAATCACGTGATGTAATTTGACATGGTAGCTTCTTCTTCGTTCGAGTTATCGTGCCTACAAACAAACAAACAAACAAACACACAGTCATAGACTGGTACTTACGAAATCGTCAACTTGACCTCTTACCTTTGTCTAATAAAAGCTGTCTAAGAGAAGGTAGGACGCAAAGCAGAAGTTTACAGATGATTCTGTACCAAACACATCAAAATCGAATGTTTTGGATGTTTGACCTCACTGTGACCTTGACCTTTGACCGATTTTGACCAAAATCTAATCAGCACTTGCCATCACCCTCCTGAATCACTTGGTGTAATTTGACATTGGTAGCTTCTTCCATTCTCGAGTTATCGTGCTTACAAACAAAACAACAAGCAGTCATAGACTGGTACTTACGAAATCGTCAACTTGACCTCTGACCTTGTCTAATAAAAGCTGTCTCGAGAGAAGGAGCGACCGCAAACGAGCGGCGTAAT
The DNA here is from genome assembly GCA_035128595.1 of Eptatretus atami. NCBI lineage: Eukaryota > Metazoa > Chordata > Myxini > Myxiniformes > Myxinidae > Eptatretus > Eptatretus atami. Next base: position 50,829,570 of record CM068968.1, read on the forward strand.
GCGTGGTCCTACAATCCCCCTCTTTAGCATAATCTTCAGTGCATATACCTCAGATACGACACCCGACATAAATCTCATAAAACATCCGATTTTTACCAGAATTTCGAAAACCGAGTTTTAAGCATCCTAAGCGATCGCAAAAACGAAGACAAAATTAAAATCGAAGTAAAAATGAACTCGCAACGTCGAGCAAAGCAAAAATCGGCATTTCTCCACGCAATTATTTAATATTATTTTATCAAAGTCACAAAACCGTAATATTCGGCCATCCACCAACAATCTTTACATAATCCGACGGCTCAGCGAGTCAGGCATGCGACGATAACCTTTATTGGGATAAAAAATGACTTTTAAACACCATCTTTATTGAAAAAACCGTCACCCGCGCACCAACGAAAACCTTAACGTGACTCAACGACGCGTCTGCTCGAGCGCACTGCATCATGGGACGACCCGTGACGTCTGCTCGAGCGCACTGCATCATGGACGACCCTTGACGCTTCGAGTGATATTTTTTTATTCAATCTTAAAACGTCTCCAAAACATCCGATTTTTACCAGAATTTCGACAACCGAGTTTAAGCATCCGAAGCGATCGCAAAACCGAAGACAAAATTAAAATCGAAGTTAAAACGAACTCGTAACGTCGAGCGAAGCAAAAATACTCCATTTCTCCACGTTAATTTACGGAATTATGTTTGACCTCACTGTGACCTTGACCTTTGACCGATTTTGACCAAAATCTAATCAGCACTAGCCATCACCCTCCTGAATCACGTGGTTAATTTGACATTGGTAGCTTCTTCGTTCTCGAGTTATCGTGCCTACAAACAAACAAACAAACAAACAAACAAGCAGTCAATAGACTGGTACTTACGAAATCATCAACTTGACCTCTGACCTTGCTAATAAAAAGCATTGAATCAGTCAGAAGCCAAGGGAGCTGAATTCTGAATTCATTGTGGTCTACGATTTTACACTGTGTTTGCAGATAATGAGTCCCAGACAAAACCTAGATTTCTTATAAAAATTCATTTTTTTTTTAAAAGTGATTCAGTACCAGCAGGATATTCCAGATAATAGGTGTATTACTTTCAGAAGAACTGATAAAAGACTTATTATTTATTATATATACAGTTATTCATCGCTGTTCCAGAATTCGACAACCGAGTTTTAAGCGTCCTAACGATCGCAAAAACCGAAGACAAAATTAAAATCGAAGTTAAAACGAACTCGTAACGTCGAGCGAAGCAAAAATCTCCATTTCTCCATGCAAAACCTTAATGTCACTCAACGACATGTCTGCTCGAGCGCACTGCATCATGGGACGACCCGTGACGTCTGCTCGAGCGCACTGCATCAGGGACGACCCGTGACGTCTGCTCGAGCGCAATGCATCATGGGACGACCCTTGACGCTTCGAGTGAAATATTTTTTATACAATCTTAAAACGTCTCAAAACATCCGATTTTTACCAGCATTTCGACAACCGAGTTTTAAGCGTCCTAAGCAATCGCAAAAACCGAAGACAAAATTAAAATCGAAGTTAAAATGAACTCGTAACGTCGAGCGAAGCAAAAATCTCCATTTCTCCATGCAAAACCTAATGTCACTCAACGACGCGTCTGCTCGAGCGCAATGCATCATGGGACGACCGTGACGTCTGCTCGAGCGCAATGCATCATGGGACGACCCTTGACGCTTCGAGTGAAATATTTTTTTATACAATCTTAAAACGTCTCCAAAACATCCGATTTTTACCAGAATTTCGACAACCGAGTTTTAAGCATCCGAAGCGATCGCAAAAACCGAAGACAAAATTAAAATCGAAGTTAAAACAAACTCGTAACGTCGAGCGAAGCAAAAATACTCACATTTCTCCACGTTAATTTACGGAATTATGTTTGACCTCACTGTGACCTTGACCTTTGACCGATTTTGACCAAAATCAATCAGCACTAGCCATCACCTCCTGAATCACGTGGTGTATTTTGACATTGGTAGCTTCTTCCGTTCTCGAGTTATCGTGCCTACAAACAAACAACAAACAAACAAGCAGTCATAGACTGGTACTTACGAAATCATCAACTTGACCTCTGACCTTGTCTAATAAAAGCATGAATCAGTCAGAAGCCCAAGGGAAGCTTGAATTCTGAATTCATTGTGTCTACGATTTTACACTGTGGTTTGCAGAATAATGAGTCCCAGACAAAAACTAGATTTCTTATAAAAATTCCATTTTTTTTTTTTAAAGTGATTCAGTACCAGCAGGATATTCCAGATAATAGGTGTATTACTTTTCAGAAGAACTGATAAAAGACTTATATTTATTATATATATCAGTTATTCATCACTGTTCCAGAATTTCGACAACCGAGTTTTAAGCGTCCTAAGCGATCGCAAAAACCGAAGACAAAATTAAAATCGAAGTTAAAACGAACTCGTAACGTCGAGCGAAGCAAAAATCTCCATTTCTCCATGCAAAACCTTAATGTCACTCAACGACCGTCTGCTCGAGCGACTGCATCATGGGACGACCCGTGACGTCTGCTCGAGCGCACTGCATCATGGGACGACCCGTGACGTCTGCTCGAGCGCAATGCATCATGGACGACCCTTGACGCTTCGAGTGAAATTTTTTTATACAATCTTAAAACGTCTCCAAACACATCCGATTTACCAGAATTTCGACAACCGAGTTTTAAGCGTCCTAAGCGATCGCAAAAACCGAAGACAAAATTAAAATCGAAGTTAAAACGAAACTCGAACGTGAGCGAAGCAAAAAATCTCCATTTCTCCATGCAAAACCTTAATGTCACTCAACGACGCGTCTGCTGAGCGCAATGCATCATGGGACGACCCGTGACGTCTGCTCGAGCGCAATGCATCATGGGACGACCCGTGACGTCTCTGCGAGCGCAATGCATCATGGGACACCCTTGACGCTTCGAGTGAAATATTTTTTATTCAATCTTAAAACGTCTCCAAAACATCCGATTTTTACCAGAATTTCGACAACCGAGTTTTAAGCATCCGAAGCGATCGCAAAAACCGAAGACAAAATTAAAATCGAAGTTAAAACGAACTCGTAACGTCGAGCGAAGCAAAAAAACTCACATTTCTCCACGTTAATTTACGGAATTATGTTTGACCTCACTGTGACCTTGACCTTTGACCGATTTGACCAAAATCTAATCAGCACTAGCCATCACCCTCCTGAATCACGTGGTGTAATTTGACATTGGTAGCTTCTTCCGTTCTCGAGTTATCGTGCCTACAAACAAACAAACAAACAAACAAAACAAACGGTAGTCATCAATATACTTACAAAATCTTTAGATTTCGTAAGTAACAAACATACAAACAACAAACAAACAGAAACGGTAGTCATCAATATACTTACGAAATCTTTAGATTTCGTAAGTAACAAGCAGTCATAGACTGTTACTTACGAAATCGTCAACTTGACCTCTGACCTTGTCTAATAAAAGCTGTCTCTAGAAAAAGTACGCGAAAACAGAAGTTTCTACGATGATCTGTACCAAACCATCAAAAATCGAATGTTTGACCTCACCGTGACCTTGACCGTTGACCGATTTTGACCAAAAATCTAATCAACTAGCCATCACCCTCCTGAATCACGTGATGTAATTTGACATTGGTAGCTTCTTCCGTTCGAGTTATCTGTACCAAACCATCAAAAATCGAATATTTGACCTCACTGTGACCTTGACCTTAGACCGATTTTGACCAAAATCTAATCAGCACTAGCCATCACCCTCCGAATCACGTGATGTAATTTGACATTGGTAGCTTCTTCCGTTCTCGAGTTATCGTGCCTACAAACAAACAAACAACAAACAAACAGAAACGGTAGTCATCAATTTACTTACGAAATCTTTAGATTTCGTAAGTAACAAGCAGTCATAGACTGGTACTTACGAAATCATCAACTTGACCTCTGACCTTGTCTAATAAAAGCATGAATCATTCAGAAGCCCAAGGGAGCTTGAATTCTGAATTCATTGTGGTCTACGATTTTACACTGTGGTTTGCAGATAATGAGTCCCAGACAAAACTAGATTTCTTATAAAAAATTCCATTTTTTTTTAAAAGTGATTCAGTACCAGCAGGATATGCAGATAATAGGTTATTATTTTCAGAAGAATCTGATAAAAGACTTATTATTATTATATATATCAGTTATTCATCGCTGTTCCAGAATTCGACAACCGAGTTTTAAGTGTCCTAAGCGATCGCAAAAAACCGAAGACAAAATTAAAATCGAAGTTAAAACGAACTCGTAACGTCGAGCGAAGCAAAAAATCTTCCATCTCCATGAAAAACCTAAATGTCACTCAACGACATGTCTGCTCGAGCGCACTGCATCATGGGACGACCCGGACGTCTGCTCGAGCGCACGCATCAATGGGACGACCCGTGACGTCTGCTCGAGCGCAATGCATCATGGGACGACCCTTGACGCTTGAGTGAAATAATTTTTTTATACAATCTTAAAACGTCTCCAAAACATCCGATTTTTAACCAGAATTTCGACAACCGAGTTTTAAGCGTCCTAAGCGATCGCAAAAACCGAAGACAAAATAAAATCGAAGTTAAAACGAACCGTAACGTCGAGCGAAGCAAAAAATCTCCATTTCTCCATGCAAAACCTTAACGTCAATCAACGACGCGTCTGCTCGAGCGCAATGCATCATTGGGACGACCCTGGACGTCTGCTCGAGCGCAATGCATCATGGGACGACCCTTGACGCTTCGAGTGAAATATTTTTTTATACAATCTTAAACGTCTCCAAAACATCCGATTTTTACAGAATTTCGACAACCGAGTTTTAAGCGTCCTAACGATCGCAAAAAACTGAAGACAAAATTAAAATCGAAGTTAAAACGAACTCGTAACGTCGAGCGAAGCAAAAATACTCCTTCTCCACGTTAATTTACGAATTATTTTGACCTCACTGTGACCTTGACCTTTGACCGATTTTGACCAAAATCTAATCAGCACTAGCCATCACCCTCCTGAATCACGTGGTCTAATTGACATGGTAGCTTCTTTCGTTCTCGAGTTTCATACCTACAAAAAACAAACAAAACAGAAACGGTAGTCATCATATACTTATGAAACTTTAGATTTCGTAAGTAACAAACAAACCACAAACAAGGAACGGAAGTCATCAATATACTTACGAATCAACAAGCAGCCATAGATGGACTTACGAAATCGCCAATTGACTCTGACCTTGTCTAATAAAAGCTGTCTCTAGAGAAGGTAGCAACGCAAACCAGAATTCTACGATGATTCTGACCAAACCATCTAAAAATTGAATGCCCTCCTGAATCACGTGGTGTAATTTGACATTGGTAGCTTCTTCCGTTCTCGAGTTATCATTTTTTGGATCTTTGACCTCACCGTGACCTTGACCGTTGACCGATTTTGACCAAAATCTAATCAGCGCCAGTCATCACCCTCCTGAATCACGTGGTGTAATTT
>CM068968.1:50858993-50874019 GCA_035128595.1 Eptatretus atami
AAGGTAGATTACCTCCATGCTTAATAGATCATCCATAATAAGCCAGGTGGCTATCTTTACCACCTATCCAATAGTGACGCAGAAATTGTCTCGACACCAGCTCATCCTCTGAAAAGGTGAGAATCCAAATCCTTAATACAGGTGCACTTCACCTCGATTTGACTCCGCAACCTCTAGGACAATCAGCCCCACCATCCTCACCGACAATCGATCCACAGTCGTAACCAAAATTGGACGGTAAAGAAGAAAAGGAAGAACAAAACGGGGTCTACAGATTGACCGAAAACCATGGCTGTGATTTTAGTATTCCTGGAGTGTGGAAAATAATACGGGAGGACGAATGCTCGAGTCACGCGTGTGGAACGCGGCTCGGGGTGCTGCACACTCTCCTTGTTTGTATTCCTCCTGTTCAGCTTCTCCTTTTGTCACGACTGATTTTTTTTCCCCACCGCCAGATTGCCACTCTCACCGATGGCTATTACAGGGACCTTGCTAAAATTAGCCAAACAGGTGGGGGGAAGGTGGGGGAGCTGCAGCTTCCATGTGCGTCACTGCTCATGGTGGTGCGTCACCGAGTTAGTCCTGGTAGCGGCACACCTTTACGTCACCTACAATGAACGCAGGATGGGGTGTCCCATCAACTGCTACAAATCTTACGATGCGGACGCGCTCGACCATTTGGCATTGTTATTTCCTTGTTATCCAACGTGAGCATAAGTAGCATGTTGGCCTCTGAGTTGTTTGAGTGGGAGGAGTGTGATGGTCAGCAGAATCGGATGTTCTCGTGTGGTGCCAGCAAACGTCAAAAAAAATGGTTGGGGGAGGGGGGGGGACGTGGAGGTCTCTGAGAACGGCATGTGATTCCCTGGAAGATGGTTGCCCCATTTGAAATGTCTATGCTAATGATCCTTTGGTGTTGAGTGGAAATGCTAGGCCTTTGAAACAATATCCTGGAGCAAGTTCATCGGTCCTTGAACATGGACATCCATCGGTCACATGGATAGTGACCGTGCTCAATTCGGCCTTTCCTCGTCCTTACCTGCTGAGATGGTCTTGTTAAGCTCCATTAAAGATGAGCATCGAACTGGAAATCAATTTCAGATCAAGAATGATGCGTCGACTAGGATAACAGCCTGGAAGCCATAGTTGTAGGTACAGTGCTCATATATATATATATATATATATATATATATATATATATATATATATATATATATATATATATATATATTGTACGGTTGTGGTCGATCTGGGAGATTGACAACACCTTTCAATTGGTCACCAAAATCCAGATCTCCTGCTGGCATGACAATTCACTTTGGGTCTACAACAGAAATGGCAGGGTAAAAAACATTCCGAGACAACGCGAGACCTGCTGCGATTACCGCACTTGAGACAATCTCACCTGGAACGCTTTAAAGGATTTTTAATACTATTTTTAATGTACATTACATGGCCAAAAGTATGTGGACACCTGCTCGTCCAACATCTCATTCCAAAACCATGGGCATTAACATGGAGTTGGTCCCCCCCCCCTTTGCTGCTATAACAGGCTCCACTCTTCTGGGAAGGCTTTCCACTAAATGTTGGAACATTGCTGCGGAGATTTGTTTCCATTCAGCCACAAGAGCATTAGTGAGGTCGGGCACTGATGTTGGGCGATTATGTCTGGCTCGCAGTCGGCGTTCCAATTCATCCCAAAGGTGTTCGATGGGGTTGAGGTCAGGCTCTGTGCAGGCCAGTCAAGTTCTTCCACACCGATGTCGAGAAACCATTTCTGTATGGACCTCGCTTTGTGCACGGGGTCATTGTCATGCTGAAACAGGAAAAGGGCCTTCCCCAAACTGCTGCCACAAAGTTGGAAGCACAGAATCGTCGAGAATGTCATTGTATGCTGCAGCGTTAAGATTTCCCTTGACTGGAACGAAGGGGCCGAGCCCGAACCATGAAAAACAGCCCCAGAAAATTATTCCTCCTCCTCCATTATTATGCCGAATCCACGAATTAGAAGGGGTGTCCGCATACTTTTGGCCATGTAGTGTACATGGTCTAGGCTCATTGAAAAGCTGGGACACAAAATAGTCCAGGAACACAGCATAACAAAGGGAACAGCAGGAGAAAGGGGAAACGCTAATAGCAGGCCGAGGGAGAAGGTAGACGCAGACGGACAAACAAGGGGTGCAGGTAACGATGAGGGGTAAGTGAAAACGCAAGGGGTGGACAAGATGGATACATATGCAAAATTTTTGGAGGAGTGGGGATGGTTTAACAGGTGCAGAAAAGATCATGGCTTTGGATGGGGGATGACCTGAAATGGTGGTGAACAGCTATCTTGAAGACCTGGAGGGAAGAATGAGATTGAATAGAGGGTGGAAGGTCGTTGGTTGCACAGGTATTAAAAGAGACGAAGAAATGAGTGGAGGTGAGCAGTGGTTCTGGATTTAGGTAGTTTCATGAAGAGGGAGATGTTGGTGTACCACGTGGGTCCTGCTACTTGGCGGGACAGAGCACAGGGAGGGCAGATGGTGCAAGACCAGAAATGAGGTGGAAGAAGACAAAGAGACCACCGACCTGTCCGTGATGGCGAAGTGATAGGCCCATAGAGTCATATACTCAGCTTCATCCCGATACATTTTAATGATCTTGAAGGCCTTGGTTTCCATGGAGTCAACCTGAGAAAGATGTGAGGCAGGGGAGCCAGCCCAGAGCCAACCGAGAAAGAGAAAGAGTTTCCTCTGACAGAGGGAGGGTTAACTCCCCAAATGTCAGCTTCTCTCCAAAACAGGATCAGCAGCTTTGAAGCTTTTGGCAAATCACGAAACTACCATTGAGAGTAACCATGATTACCTTACTAGGGTCAGTAATATCATAAAAAATTACTTTTTCAACTTGGTTTCCCATAATGAGAAGGAACACAATGAGGGTAAATAATTGAAATTCATGAAAAGGGATTTCCTTCAATTATGTGTTAAAAAATTGCACACTTGATGAACTTTTCAGGAAATGTAGGAAAGATATTTCAGCTCGACAAAGCCGAACGTTCAAAGTGAAGTGTTACGGCTTTTACAAACCTGGCTGTGAGTAAAACTGGTTTCTTGACAGCAACTGCAGATGAGGGCAGGTCGTTTAAGACAGAACAATTTTAAGTTTGTATAAGATATGCGGAAAATCGAGAAATCAAAGAGAGGTTTCTGTGCTTCATCAATTACTCACCTTTCGGAAATGCATGTGGCATTTAAAATGCCGTAGCAACTTTGGAAACAACTAACATTGTATGGCACACACTCAAAACCTTGTGAAATGTGGTGTGGTAACTCCGAGTGGTGTGTAGTTTCTTAATGTAATTGAGAAATAGTTATCTCTACACTTTTTCAAAAAAACTGAGGGATATTTTGATTGCCTCTGTCCGTCTGTCTCTCTCTCCGTCTGTCTGTTTATCTCCATCTGTGTGTTTTTTAATGTAATTGAGAAATAGTTATCTCCTCAAACTTTTGGGCCTCACTGTCTGCCATGATCTTTCCTGGGAAAGCCATATCTCCAAGCTGGCCTCCAAAGCCAGTCGCCGACTGGGCATCCTCCGTCATGAAAAGTCCTTCCTTGCACAACTGAGCTCCTGACCATGTACAAAGCTTTCGTCTGCAGCCTGATGGAGTACTGCTCTCCCCTCTGGGCTGGTGTTCCCACGTCTCACCTTTCTCGTTTTCACGCTGTGGAAACTAAGGCATTTAGGATCATTCGTATCTCCCGCGATGAGGCCGAGTCTTTGGGTGTCTCACTATCTCACCACAGGCATGTCAGTGGTCTTTCTGTCTTCTACTGTCTCCTCTCTGGCTTCGCCCCTCCTGCTCTGTCTGCTATCTGTCCCACCTATATTTCTGCAGGGGGCTTAAGGTCCGCCAGCAACCCCATTCTGGTAAAACTACCAAAATCAAGGATCACTGCTCAGCTTCACTCTTTCATTCCTCTTTTTTCCCGCCCTTGGAACACACTCCCACACACACTTCAATCCCACTCTTTCCTCCAGGTCTTCAAATAAGCTGTTCACCACCATCTCTTATCTTCCCCCATCCAAAATCTTGATCTTTTCTACCACAGTTAATCCACCCCAAACCCACCTCCTTCAAATTCCCTGCTTTCCTTCCTGAAAGTCCCTGTAGTGTCCATCTTGTTTACTCGTGTACCCCGCCCCACCCCTCTCCCTTCCACAGATTTCCTATGTCACTGTTCCCCACTGTTTTGTGCTTCCCTCTCCCTCCCATCTTGTCCCCTGCTCCCCTTGTTATACGTTCTGTGTGTTAGCTCTTATACGAGCCTTGACATTGCATATAAAAATATCAATAAAAATGGCAAGAAGGTGCAAAAAAACCCATTTTTTAATGAAACTTTGTATATGCATTATGCAATCAATATTGGGAGACAAAATATGAAACGATTTTTTTGGATTTGACACATGAGTCAAAACGGAATTTTTTTTAACTCAAGATTTGATTTTGGGTCATTCCTGGTGGAATTTTTTTGCCTACTTTAAACTTTGTTTTAGGTGGGAAGCATGGGGATTTGTGATGGTGCGCCACCTACTTCGCTCGAGTTGACTGTCAAATGAGAATGATTGATTTTGTTTTCACATTTCAAACATTCACAACCATTTATTTTGCCATTTCATGTGTTGCAAATCTCCAAAATTATCTGTTCTTGAAACCTGTTTATTTCATTCAGTGATATCAGTTGGTTGCATATGAGAGTAATCCCAATGGCTCAAACAATTTACGGCCATTTTTGTAGCCTTTTAAAAATCAATTTAGGTCATTTTTGTAGCCTTTTAAAAATCAATTTAAGGTCATTTTGACAGCCAATATATGGACATTCTTAGAGCCAATTTATGGCCAATTTACAGCCTTTTTTCATGCCAATTCAAGGCCATTTTACCGCCTTATTACAGCCAATTTATGGCTATTTTTAGAGCCAATTTACAGAAATTTTACAGCCTTTTTACAGCCAACTTATGCCCATTTTACAGTCCTTTGTCAAGCCAATTTACAGAATTTTTACAGCCAATTTACGGCCATTTTACAGTCCTTTGTCAAGCCAATTTACAGCCATTTTAATCGCCTTTTTACAGCCAATTGTGGCTAGTTTTAGAGCCTATTTACAGAAATTTTACAGCCAATTTATGTCTATTTTTACAGCATTTTTACAGCCAATTTAGGGCCATTTTAACAGCATTTTTACAGCCAATTTAGGGCCATTATACAGCCAATTTATGATCATTTTAATAGCCAATTTCCTGCAATTTTTACAGCCAATTCATGGCCATTTTTACAGCCTTTTTAGAGCCAATTATGGCCATTTTTACAGCCAATTTATGTCCATTTTAAACAGCCTTTTTACAGCCAATTTCCTGCCATTTTTGCAGCCAATTTGTGGCCATATTTACAACCCTTTAGAGCCAATTATGGCCATTTTTGGAGCCAATTTATGGCCATTTTAGAGCCAATTATGGCCATTTTTACTGCCTGTTTACAGCCAATTTATGTCCATTTTGGCAGCCTTTTTAGAGCCAATTATGGCCATTTTCCAGCCTTTTTACAGCCAATTTTACACAGCTAATTTACAGCCCTTTTTACCGTCAATTTATAGGCATTTTAGAGCAAATTTATGGACATTTTTACAGCCAATTTATGGCTATTTTTAGAGCCAATTTACAGAAATTTTACAGCCAATTTATGTCCATTTTTACAGCCAATTTAGGGCCATTTTAACAGCCTTTTTACAGCTAATTTACGCCCATTTTACAGCCCTTTGTCAAGCCAATTTACAGCCATTTTTATCGCCTTTTTACAGCCAATTTATGTCCATTTTTACAGCATTTTTATAGCCAATTTAGGGCCATTTTTAACAGCATTTTTACAGCCAATTTTCTGCAATTTTTACAGCCAATTTATGGCCATTTTTACAGCCTTTTACAGCCAATTTATGTCCATTTTTAACAGCCTTTTACAGCCAATTTAGGGCCATTTTTACAGCCAATATATGACCATTTTTGCAGCCTTTCTGCAGCCAATTTCCTGCCATTTTTACAGCCAATTTATGGCCATATTTATAACCTTTTAGAGCCAATTATGGACATTTTTACAGCCTTTTTGGAGCCAATTTATGGCCATTTTTACAGCTTGTGAGAGCCAATTATGGCCATTTTTACAGCCTGTTTACAGCCATTTCTACACAGCTAATTTACAGCCCTTTTATCAGCCAATTTATAGGCATTTTAAAGCAAATTTATGGACATTTTTACAGAGTTTTTTACAGCCAATTTATGGCCATTTTTTAAACAGCCCTTTTTCAGCCAATTTATGGCCATTGACATTGCTCTAGTATTGTTTTTGTGAAGCAAACCAATCATCAGTAGTTTATCAACATGTATAAATGTTTAGGTCTTGAACATCAAGAGATTGTGCAGCGAAGTGATACTTATTGGACATGTGAGTGTAACAGTGAATTTGTGATAAAAACGCAATACACTGCTATTATGGGTGTCTGAAAGAACTTGGTGAAGGAGGTGTAAAAATGGTCTGTGGAAGCAACTGGCCAATAATCAACATAAAGTTCCGTTCATTCCGCACTTTTTAATTTTCCTTAAAGAGTTTTTGAAAGACGCTCGTGCTTTTGCGGGCATGATAGCATGCTCGCAAAACCTTTCTACATCATAGAAAAGATGATGGTTTACCTAGAGAAACACAGAAGTGAAGAAGGCTGGAATGGAATAGAGAAAGATGTTGCAGAATTCTGCCAAGAGCATAACATTGTAGGACCACATGAAAGGATACTTCAACTGCCAACAAGAACAGCAGTAAGAACCTCAGCAACTCTTTCAAACTTCATTTTCCCACCAACGATGAGTCAAAGAGTGTGCAAGCTATAGGTAGTGGGCGACAAGTGCACCTGAAACACCTGAGGCTGTTAGTGCACCTGAAAAATCCTGGTGACCTCACCAGTTATACTTACTGTATTGGATACCATAACCGTAGAGTGAGAGGGAAGATTCTCAGAAAAATCAATGGAATTTGCTGAAGCCTGTGACTCAGTGTTTTCGTGTGACAAAGATGGCATTCAGTCATTCCTGCAGAGATTCACAGAAACACTCAACATCAATCCTCACCTTGCAGCTGGAGATATGGACATCTTTGCCATGGACAAAATTACCCATTACCTTTTAAAGGCTTCAAGGAGATACATCTCAGATTCTTTACCCAAACTATTACAAACCCACTCAGCAAGCTCTCTTATGGTATACCTGTCAGGATGGCTGCATCAAAGCGAAGCCTTTGCACAATGAGACGAATTACAAACCGGTTGAGTTCGACCATCAGAGAAGAAAGATCAGCTCTTCACCAGATCTTTTTCACAGATGAGCTAATTTGAGTGTGAAGCCGATCACCAGAGGACATCAAACATGGTGGATGTTTATGCTAACTGAAGTGAAGGAAGATTAGATCCGCATTAAAGTACATTCAGTATTTGTAGGTATTCAGGTGAAGTAAAGGTAAATGTAAAATAAGGGAGAGATTCACAAAGTTACGTGAAAGTGCTCTATACTCTCTACTCATTAATATATTGTGATGGTTATGAACCGGGCCCAGGAGCGATCATCCATGACACGTTGGAGTTCCCTAGTCAGTTATATTATTAGTATAAGTGCCCAGACAGACCCCTGCACCCATAGTCTAAGGGAAAGGGGGTATATGCGTTGTGTGGGCTATATTAGGTCTTCTTCCTCCTCCTCATCTCTACCCTCCTATTCTTCCCTTATTCCTCCTTTAAATCCTCTTGTATTCATGGAAATGTGGTTGCCATTTCATGCATCACACAGGACAATTGGGTTCTCTCTCTTTCCCTAATTACTATTTTACATTCTTCAAGTATATACCGGGAACAACCTGCTATTTGAAAATTCCCTTTCTTTATTTTATTAATCCTATCATACAGCATCACACACAACCACATTCTGAAACACAGTACCACAAACAACCACAATTCAGACGATGAAGCAGATAACAACGTTCCTGTTTTTAAATGCGCTGGGCGGGAAAACCTGTTGAAGATGAGGTAGCGCTGACTCGGGGGAGGACTTCAACTCGGGAATGATTGACAGCAAAAGGAGGTGTTAGCTGGTGAGCGCACCAATGTGGACATGGTGTCGCAGGTCAATGGGCAAGCCACGAACTTTGTTCCCGAGAACTCCACCCCCATGAACTCTGATCCCCCAAGTCTCCGTCCCATTCAAGCTGCTTAAAAGGCAGAACGTCAGGCCATTCGCTGCTGTTGGAATGTGCTAGGGATTGGGCTGTTGGAACACTCTCGCGATTGGGCTGTTGAAACGCGCTTGGGACCATGCTGTTGAAACGTGCTGGAGACCTTGAGACAACCCTGCCTGCCTGTTCATGTTGAAGGAGAGATCACCAATGGAATTTGTTCTGAGGCCAGGACAAGCTGTGCCAGACGGCGCTGAGAGAATGGAGCGACGGATGATCAAGCACGATGCAGAGGCACAAGAGCGAGTGAGCTGGGAGGTCCCGAGCATGGGAAGATAGCTCCACCACTGACATGCACTATCTGTCTCTTTCTGTCCTCTAAGAACCCTTATTCATCTACCTAGACTCATGAAGAGCATCACAATTCTAAAGAGCTGTCGGTGACTTGCCTCTTGACCGTTCCAGGCGAGGTTTTACAATTGCACCTCACATTTCCCTCGAAGCATACATTGCCCACATTGTCTCACTTGCATCTCCACCCTTCTGCTTTCCTTACCCCTCCTATTCCTCATGTTTGTCGTTTCAGAATTGGCACACGTCCGTCGACATGTGCCGCGCGGTGAGTCAAAGGCCAAACCAATGCCTTGCTCTACCTCTATCTTCCTTTCTTCCTATCTACACTTCCTCAGTATGATTCTGCTGGTGCCATGTCCTGTGTGTAGCTGACGAAGAAAGGATTGTAGAAGGGGAGCAAGTGCTAAGGGTGAGAATCTTTTACTTTGTGCCTTTTCTTGATTTCTTGGTTGTATTGGTAAATGAATGTGCTTGGTGAAATGTTAACTGTTTCCAACCTGCTTGCTTCATCCTTTCCTCCATTGGCTTGACTTATCATGTAAAACTAGATAGACAGGAAGTTCTGCTCCATTGATTGGCTTTGCAATTAGCCAATGCGTACTTACCGTTCCGCTCAGCCTTACGTAATAAATAGATGGGTGCGCACTGAGGGTATGGAACTCAAATGACATTGCCAAATCATCGGAGAAGGTAAGGTGTTTTAGAGCGAGGATCCTGCCCAGTTTGGTGCTCTAAAACACATCAATCAGCATCTGTAGTTGTTTGACAACCAGACGTGCAGGGTAGCGGCCTGCAAGGCTGGAGGTAGGGAAGAGTCGGAGAAGTCCCCTCTCATGATGAACCCCGAACCCTAGTTACGTAAGAATATTCTCTTTGTTTATTTTGATTCTGGAATTCATGGTATCTGGTTAGCACGTCAGTACTTTAGTTACAAGTAACAAAATGTGTGCAGTGATTTATCAGTGAAGGTAAACTGTATTGTTGATTTCATGTGCATTGTACATTTAGTACCAAAGACAATCGGCAAATTCGTAACAGAGACCTTTACCTGTACATTCAGCAACTTGTCCCCTGCAATGCTCAACTTTTGGAAAGCTTGTTCAAAGAATAAGAAATAGAGAATGAAGAAGAATATAACTTGACAGTTTAAAAATTGTCCTTCGGCCACTAAATTGTGTTTCCCTGTTTTCAGTACCTTTGATGCAATATTTGTGTTTAAAATGGTGATTAATTTAACCATTCCCTTCATGCGGTGTGTTGGTTTAGAATTGGTTTCATTCATTAATAAAAGGAGAGGTGTCCATCCGTCACGTGAAGAACAGAAGCACGACCTCAAGCTTGTAGTGGTTCCTGCTGCTGTTGGATAATAAAAATGGTACCGTTGGAAAGCTAACTAGCATCCGTTGAAGACAAGTCTTCGATATCCCCGCCATAGTAAATGAGGATTAACAAATTATATTCCCTAAGCGTGTGCAATATGTATGTGAAGTTTCCCTCGATCTGTCCAGCCGTTCTGGAGAAGAAGATCTTAAAAATTTATTAATTTTCAATCCAAGATGGCTGACGAACCATGTGACCTATGACATCATAAATTTACATTCTGCCTCCAATCCTCCAGTGGAATACGTGTGTGAAGTTTCGTGTTAATCGGATGAGGTGTGTTTTTCTATCCAAGATGGCCACCAAACCATGTGACTTGTGACGTCATAATTTTTATTATGTATGCAGACATGATGGAAGATGATAGTTGCAAATTTTCGCTTCGTAGGTTATGTTATTCCAGAGAAAACATTATTTAATATTTTTCTTGAATCCAACATGGCTGCCAAACCATGTGACCTATCAATTAGAAAATATCAAAAGGCACAGTTCACCACTTGCTTGACATGTGTACCAAATTTCGTAATTATCTTGAGGGGATTTGTAGTTAAGCTCCGGAAACGAAATGTGACGGATGGACGGACGGACGGACGGACGGAACCCATTTCTATATCCTCCGCCAACTTCGTTGGTTGGCGGGGGATAATAATCAACTTACTTGGAACAAAAATTTGTCAGTTTAATCATATCATAAACACGACTGTTTTTGGTTTTTTTTCTTCAAAAAAAGAAGTAAAAACACCTAATTAAGGTTGTGTCGAAGTCGCTGCATTTTTAATTTTTTTTGCCTCTGTTTTTTTAGAAGGCGGTAAACTTCTGATTTTTTTTTCCTTTAAATATTTATTTTACTTTAATTGAATTATATACTTAAACACTCGAGAAGACAAATCAACTTTTTGGCACTTTCAAAACCCATCTGTTTATCAGTACTTGGAAAAAATATTGTTACGAATTTGGAAGCCTTGTGCACACAGACGGACAGCAGTCCCCAAGTTTAGTTATCTCGATAAGTATGTGTTTATAGTTAGGGTCCCCTACCTGTGTCTAACGGCAATTACATGTGTGCGCTGCGAAGTTTCTTTTACAACAAATCTCCTCTTCACTTCGCACACCGACGCCATTGCCCACGTGCATTCGACCACGTACGTGGGCAGAGATTTTCATTGCCTCAGCTCCGACTCCACCCCTTGTCCAATCACGCACAGAGGGCGACATTCCCACGACACCCCGGCCAATGAGGGTTGAGATGGCACAGAGGCGACTTTCCATGACACCCCGGCCAATGAGGGTGGAGATCGCCTCAGATGGCGATTTTCTACCCCGGACAAGAAAGATATAAAGGAACGCCAGGCTGGGGAGGTTGGTCGTCTTGGGGGTCGCGGGTCTTGGTGCTGGCTAGTTTGTCTGGTCCTTGGTCATCGTCGTCTCTGATCTTCTCCTTGGTCTTGGTTGATTGGTGCGTGGCCGGTTGGAGAGCGCAGTCCCTAGTGCTTGGCGCTGCGTGAAAGCTGTGGGTTCGAGTCCCGCCACGCGACCAGATCGTCGTGCACCGCACGAGGCGGACAGATGCAAGCCAGACCCTGACCTTCGGCTCGCCTTTCCTTCCGAGCTGGAGGCCTCAATAAAGGCCGGCCGGCCCAGTTCTTTTGTGTGTGTGGGTGTGTGTGGTGCCAGTCTGTTAAGTAGAATTGTTTAAGTGCCTTGTACATACCTGCATTGCTTTTAGTCGGTTTAACTCTGCTCTGTGTTCTCCCTTCCCCGATTATCGTTGTAAAATAAACCCCTGTTAAATGTACCAGCTCGTTTTCTGTGCTTTCCTCCATTGGCCTAGCATGGTGCGTGTTGCGAATTGGTCGGGCCGTTCGTGCCGTGGATTGTTGATTTGGTCCGGCGCGGCTCTGGTAACTTCCGCTCGGTTACGCCGGATCCGAGTCGGTGATAGCTCTCGATTCAGACAAAGTTGGTCGAGGGTGTGGTTTTCCTCGGGAGTTGGACGGCGTGAGTACTTAGGTAAATTGGAATTAGACAAGTGGACCCTACCTCACGCCGTCGAAATATTGGCGACCACGGTCTTCTTAGTGACCCGTGACCTTTCGGAGTTGGCCGAGAGTCACGACCTAAATTCGGGGTTCGTGGAAAGAACGACTCCACTGCTCCACCTAGTGGTCGTTTATCGCCACCGAACCCCGGCCCACAACAATATTACGGCATTTTACGTCATCTCGACCAAACAAATTTGCCGCTTGTCCACCCCATCCATGTCCTTGCTTCTCAAGACTGCGCAGGGGTAAGGTGTTCGATTAACTCTCATTTATTTTGGTGTTTCGCTTCATTTTACATCCTCATTGACATTCACAGACAAGCATGCAAGATGTTAGTGAAGTACAACGTATACTGTCCTTTGATTAAATCCATAAGTGAAGCGACTGGAAGACGCGGCTGGTATCCTTACTATAATTCACGGACCGGTGTTTGTGTTTTGTGAGTTTGTTTGTTTGTGCGTTTGTTTGTGAGTTTGTTTGTAGTGCTACTTCTACAGTTCTGGCCTAATTACATCCAGACTTGCTACAGAGGATCAGCGTGACCCCGATTAATGTATAGGGGTGTTTTTATCTTTGCCGGTGGTCTTGGGGGAGGTGAGTGCGGAATGACGTAAATTCTCTCTGTAAATGTGTATCGTGTAGCGCTGCCAAGAGGTGTGGGAGGATATTACAAGTCCTCACCATTTACAGTTCAGTATTCCTGTCCCCAAGTTTTCCAGCACAGTGAGGTGTTTTGAATTATAATCAGTAGGTATGTTTTTGCTTCGTGCACGTAACCCAGGTTATTTGTTTGTCCCATACAGAGCTGAAGATGTGCGTCAGAAGAACGTGTTGCGTGCTTGGAACAAGATCGCCCATCGGGTGTACTCTGTTAGTATTCCACACAACACCCTGATGATGTCTGCGCTTGCTGCACATATGGGTCGAATGGCATCTCTTGCATCCAAGTTCCTTGCACGTGTATTGTTCGGCGCGCACTCATCACCTGAGGAGCAACACTCAGCCTCTTGAACAATATCACGAGCTCGCTCGAACCAGTGAATGAAATGGTCATATCTAACAAGCAAAACTGCAAATACAGGTAAATCACCTTGAGTTTGGCACCAGGTAAAGCTTGAACACGTTCTTATCCGAAAGGTAGTGGTTGTGGTTATGTTTTTAAAAGGTGTTTCACTTCGTAAAGACAAAGTTGTGGAATCTAACCACCACTGAGTGTACTTTAAACACTTTTCTCAGATTTTTTACAATTCCATGGTAGATGCCAATACAAAAGATATCCATCACAAGCACAGTTTGTGGGCTGTGTATAAATACCTTTATATTTGCACTATTTAAACCTGAAATTTAATTTTGGCAAATATACTTTTTTTTATTTTTTTGCATTCAAAGTTGGGGCAAGTTTGTGCATAAATTTTTGGTTGTTGCTGTTTTTTGACCACACTTGATCAAACACTAATCCTTTTGACCATAAGACTTAACAAATGAAGGCATCTGTATCGTCGAGCTCCGTGAAAATCACAAGCTCAATGTGGTCACAATGTCAGTGCCATGCGGCTACCTAATGTCAATGAGGGGGGGTCACTCAAGGGTCTTTAAGAAAAGGCTGTGGTTGATTTGAAGAAAAATTAATTCCTCCTGTTCTTTCTTCCACTGGATTGTGTAGCCGTCGAACGTGCTGGGCTCGTCCATCCGTTTATGCACAAACAACATAAAATGTATGATGGCACAACATCAAACACGGTTTAAAGTTACCCCAGAATGTGTTCAATGTTGTACCAAAAACATTCAAACTTATGCTGTCATAAAATTATCAAGTACAGGAAAAGTTAGTGTTTAGTACAACCCCAAGAACTCAACCTCTGCCTCTGCCTCTGCCTCCCAACGCCAAGTCCTCACCCCACCAGCCAACTCCGAGGCATCAATTATCTATTCTGCTGAAGAAGAAAGAGGGACAATTTAATTAAGAAAGAGAAATAAAAGGGGACAGCAGTATTTTTTTTTTTCCCCAAGATAATATGCACCTGAGAATATTGATGGAGGTGGCTGAGCAGGTAAGCGAGATGTTAACGGATATTTTCAATAGTTCCCTGGAGTCAGGACAGGTACCGGAGGATTGGAGAGTAGCAAATGTAACACCATTACTTAAGAAAGGATCCAGAGAAGAATTGGGAAACTATGGACCTGTTAGTTTGACTTCGGTTGTGAGGAAGGTGTTGGAAACATTAATTAAGGACCGGATGAGGAACCATTTAAATGAATAGAAGCTAATTAAAGGTAGTCAGCATGGGTTTACCAAAAGTTGTTCCTGTTTAACAAATCTTTTAGAGTTCTATGAAGCAGTGTATCATTGAGTGGATGAGGGAAAGGCAGTGGACATAGTACATCTAGACTTTAAGAAGGTATTTGATAAGGTACCACATCGGAGGTTGTGAGCCAAGGTGAGGGATTGTGGAGTGGCTGGTCAGGTAGCTAATTGGATTGCAAACTGGCTTAGAGGTTGGAAGCAAAGAGTGGCTGTGAGTGGGAGGATGTCTTGCTGGGAGGATGCAAGTAGTGGGGTACCTGAGGGATCAGTACTCAGACCATTACTATTCATTATTTACATCAACGATTTGGATAGTGGGGTGAAGAGTAGGCCTTCCAAATTTTCAGATGACACAATGCTTGGAGGTAAGCTGGATATCAGAGGGGTTGGTGATCAGATTCAGGAAAGTATTAATACTTGCACAGATTGGGCAAAAGATTGGCAGATGTAATTTAACCTGAGCAAGTGTAAGGTGTTTGGGATGGGAAAGAACAATGAAATAGAGATTACATGATGTAAGGGGTAATTTTGGAGGTGTCACACAGGAGAAGGATGTGGGAGTGGTAATAGATACGGGAGGTAAGTAGGCAGCCATAGGTAGAGCAAATCGGGTTTTCGGTTGTATTCGGAGGGGGATCATTGATAAATCAAAAGACGTGGTGTTAACATTGTACAGGAATTTAGTGAGGGCCACAT
>CM068968.1:50894034-50906599 GCA_035128595.1 Eptatretus atami
GAGTTCAGACTTGAGATTCGAAAGATGTTGTTTTCCTGCTGTCCTGAGGGTAGACACACACTTGTTCCGAGCTTTATGGAAGGAACTGAGAGTACTCTCATTTGGGTTTCCTTTCCATGAGGCAAAGGAAAGTTGTTTCAGGACAACTGCTTCGCCACAAGCTTCAGTGAACCATAGGCGGGAGGAAGGGAAGGATAACTGAAGACCAGAGACCGAGACAGAGACAGAGAGTTATTTTGAAAGAAGAATATTGTTGTGCCAGTATCTTTGGCCATGACTGTAATATAATGATATTATACATGTTGTGGCATTTATTTATGACATTTGTAATATATATATTTTTAATAAATGTCTATAATTAATTATTAATTTTTGTGCGTTACAGGTGAAGCCCTGAAGATTTGAATGATGGAGCATTACAACGTGGCAAAGCGGATTAAAATTGTTGAACTCTATATTAAGTTAGGCTCTATTGTTGCAACTCAGCGAGCATTCAGGAGGGAATTCCCATGCAGAAATGCCCCTTGTCGTAACACCATTCTCTCCTTCGTCAGAAAATTTTATGAAGATGGTAGTGTTCATCCATCTAAGCACGTGAGACGTCGTACAGTGAGGACGCAAGAGACCATCGCTGCCGTAGCTGCAGCAATTGCCCGAACTCCAAAGAAGTCGATGCGACGCCTTTCAGCAGAAAATGTTGTTAGCCCAAGAAGTCTTGGACGTATAATCCACGAAGATCTTCACCAATGGCCATACAAAATCCAGGTTGTTCAGAAATTTGGCAATGCTGATTTTGGAAAGTGCCAGAATTTTTGTCGGCGGTTACTTGACAGATGTGAAGAGGATGGCAATTTCATAAGCTGCTTGTTAATGACATACGAAGCCCATTTTGATCTTACTGGTGGTGTAAACATACAGAACTTTGAGGGTCTCGGCTGAGGAAGATCCCAAAGAGTTGCATCGAAGAGGGCTGCTCCCTGTTCCCTGTGAAAGTCACGGTGTGGTGTGTTACAGCTGCAGGATGCATTATCCGGCCATGCTTCTTCGAAGAGAATAAAGTGACTGTGACAGTAAACTCTGAACGTACCAGGATATTTTACAGAACTTCCTCATTCCTGAATTGCGTCGTAGAAATATCGTGTTCGCAGACGCATGGTTTCTACAAGATGTAACAACGTGCCATACTGCAAGAATCGCTGTGCAATTTCCAAGGCAGCAGTTTAGGGGAAAGATAATCTCTCGGTTTGGTAATGTTTCATGGCCACCCCGATCCCCAGATTTGACCCCAGGGGATTTCTTCCTCTGGGAATTTTTGAAGAGCCACGTTTATAAGACACATCCCACATGTGTCGATGAATTTAAGATAAGGATCAGTGAAGCCATCACTGATATTGATAATTACACACAGAAAGCAGCAATGAACTAGAACGGCACCCGGTAGAGCGCATCCCTCCACCAGGCTGAACAGTTTACATTTTGTATCCTACTGATAGGCTGGATCCGAATCCGGACATGAAGCAAAATTTGCTCGTTCTTGTCGCCTACCGAAATCATCCACCAAGTTTCATCCAAATCCTCCACAACTTTTTTTGAGATATCGTGCTATATTTTTGGCCCTATCTCTCAATGGTGAAGAATCTCTGTTAAAAAAAATGATATTATCCGGATCTTCACCAAAATTGAAAGAAAGATGTCGGGATGGTTTCACATGATAATCTCTCGTGACCATCCCTACCTTGTTTACATTATTTTTGGCGTGTCATGCCAACATCCTTTTACATTTTGAAAAAAAAAAATTTTTTATGACATGTTTATAAAGATAGACGAGCTGTTCGTCCATCCTTCCGTGGTTTTTGTACATGGATAAAGTATATATGGTATTCTGTATTGCAATAGAAGCTGAGGGATGGACGTGATGCCCTTCGGTGCAAGAGGCAGGGAATCCCAGGCTGGTACTCGTATGAAACACCCACTCTCTATGGGACAGTACTGCTGTACCCCCTCTCTCTGGTGGTGGGCCAGTAAAGCCCTTGGGATATGCCACGTGTACAGCGTAGTTGCCAGCACTACTGCTTTTGGTGGTGGTCTACCGCTGTTTGTGTACTTGAACAGCCGACTCTTTTTATTGCCCAACAAGAGCAAAAACTTCCGCTTTCACAAAATAATACGTCTCTTCGAAGTTTTTGACAGATTTTCATGTTGTGACGAGGTTTCAGTCGGGCTTCAGGTGTAAAATCGTCAGGAAAACATGATTGTTCTGCTTGAATTGTGCATAAAATAGTGTCTTGGAGTGCACAAATTTAAGGTTAAAATTATGACATTTCCCTACCATCGCAGGGAAAGGGGGGGGGGTGGTGCGGGGAGGGTGAGGGGGGATCAACCCCCTCCCAGGTCCTCTCCTCCTCGGTCGCTTTACTCCCTCACACCACGGATCTTTTCAATATTGGCAACTATGTGTAGAGTCTCCACCGCTGATTTGTAATACCCTCTGCTGCCACAGAGGGTGCCACGCCACCATCACCGGGTGGCGTTATATGCGACATATCGCAGTTACACATCGCATTTGATGACAAACAATATTATCAAGATTATAAAATGTTGGACCAACCCAACCGAGTCATCATTTTCAACACCGTACTTGTACACCCCTAATTGTGCACAGATCTGCACACGTTTCACAACTCCGCATGAGCTGTACATCTCTCGACTGGCAATCTGAAATAGGAGCATGTGTTTATATGGTAGCCGCACTGATGTCATCACGGAAGTTTATTTAAGGACTTCTGATATCGTATTTGGAGTTTGTTCTTGGAAGTGGTTGTGAATTGATATATAGAGTGTGACCTAATTGCAGACATCCCTTGGATTAGCCTCGTCGGCAGTGGCTAAGAAAGCCTGGTGAATGAAGGTTCTGGAGGGGGGCATTGCATCTTGAATGTAGTGTGGAAGAACATTATTTCATCATTGGTGAATAATCAGGCAAAGGAGCTCTTAATTCTCTTCCCTTTCATTGCAATCATATGAAAGTCTGCTATTTGGTTTGGTTACGCACACTGTATATCCTGTGTAGGTCTTGTCTTCATTTCTGTGTCCACTTTTACTTTTATAGCAACCAATGACGAGCAATGGAAAAGCTGAGACTGGTGTGGTCCATGGGAGGAAGAGGAAGAAGAGCTGGTATCATGCTGGTGGGGCGGCCAAGCGCGCATGTCAAGGAAGACTGCTCGCCGTAGGAATGGAGGGATTTTTGGTGACGTGCAATAACATGGAACGGAAATGCGCAGTTGAAGCTATGGACGTGCTCACTGACTATGCTGAAAAGATTTTTGGCCAAGAGGTAATAATACTGATTGCTTGTGGGTAAAATTAATAAGCTAATACCAAGTGGGTTGTTGTGATGACAGATTGCATTGAAATACAGTCTCATAACTTGAGCGGCACTCGGTAGAGCGCATACCTCTGCCAGGCTGAATCATTTATGTTTTGTATCCCAGTGATAGATCGGATCGAGATCCAGATCTTCACCAAAATCAAATCAATTAGTCCTTGTCACGTTCCATCCAAATCCATCCATAACTTTTTGAACTATCCTGCTCACAGACAACCAGGGGTGAAAACATCACCTCCGTCCAGCTTCAGCGGCGGAAGTAATAATCAGTTCGAGATGCTTTGTAGGTGGGAGGGTGGGAGTACAAGCCTGTGGAGCAGTGATTGACCGCAGCTCAAAAGGTCCCTTGTTCCATTCCGGATTGCCTCCCTTTTGGGGGCAGCAGGATATTTTGGATTATGACATCCGGTACTAACATGGCCTTTATTCTTGATGGAGTTGAACAATTAAAAACTGCTATTCTGATGTCATGAAAGTGGTGCTGAAACTTTATAGCTTCAGCACCTCTGCTCCTTTGAATAGACACAGCGCTGGCTGTCTTGTCTGCATGCACCTTGTGGACGTTAGACTCCACAGTATCTTTTGGAAAATGAGCATGCCGTGTGTGTGTGTGTGTGTACTGGTACCATCACCAACTTATTTGTACGGAGCGCCACCTCCAGGGATTCAAAATTCCTGGTGGTTCGCTGGCCCAAGATCCTGTAACTTTCCTTTCGGAGTAGCCGGAGTTTTTGTTTGTTCGTCGTAGGTTGATGAGTTCCTTTTCTGTTTCATACCCACTTCCCCCCTCCTATCATTGCTGTGTTTCATTCAGCTTGTGTGCGGCTTGTTTACCCCCTTGTTTCATTCTCCACCTCCCCTTGATCTCTCTCACTTGTCTGCTGCTGTTGGTGTTTCCCACTTTCTATTTTATTCCATTCCATTCTGCTGTAGTTATTCCACGATCCTCGATCATGTACTCGTGTACAAAAAAAGAAAAACCCTGCAAATAACCAATTCCCACGCTGCACGAGACGCTTGCTCAGAAATTCAGGTTTGCACAAGTCTTTGAGCAGGCCAGGATCGTGTGTTTTTTGTATACATAGTCGAGGTTTGTGGAAGTGCTGGTAAAATGAAAGGATCGGGACGTAGCAGACAAAAGCAGGATGCAAAACACGCATGCATGGGGTGGACAAGATGGACATGGAGGATGCATGGGGTGCACAAGATGGACACAGAAGGAAACTCCAAGGAGGGAAAATTGGAAAATTTGATGGAGGAAGAATTTGGGTAGGGTTAACGAGGGTAGGAAAGATCTTGTTTTTTGTATTGGAGATGATCTGAGATGGTGGTGAGCAGCTGTCTTGAATACCTGGAGGGAAGGATGAGTTTGAAGAGGATGTGAAAGTTGATTCCACAGGTGGGAATAAAGAGGGACAAATGAGTGAAGGTGAGCAGTGATCCTGGATTTAGGTATTTTCACCAGAAGGGGTTGATGGTTGACCGTATGAGCCCTGCAGAAACCTGGGAGGGACGAAGCATGGAAAGGGAAGAGGGTGCAAGACCAGAAAGACCAGATGGAGATGGAGAAGGAGATGTAGAGAGATAGAGAGTCAAGATTGAAAGACATATTTGAATTGTTGTTCCAGTTTGTGATTTTGTTTGTTTGTTTTTATTAAAGGTCTTAAAGGGTAGAGCTACATACAGCTTGCCTGTCTGAAGAATGAGCGATGTCACGACAGCTGGTGGAGTCATCAGCAAATAGATAAAGAGGATTTTCCAGAGTCGGAGAGATCATTGATGAATGTCAGGAATTGGACTGGGCAGAGAACACTGCCGTGACAGGGAGAGGAGATGAAAGGATTACGTTGAGTGCCACATGTTGACTACAGGAGTAGAGCAAGTCAGTAAGCCATGACAGGAGTTGGCCTTGGATTGCACGGGCAGACAGTTTGGAGAGCAAGGCAGGATGCCAGACTGTATCAAAGTCACGAGATATGTCCAGAGAGACGGCCCTGATCTCATATCTGACATTGAGGGCCTCCATCCATTGTTGGGTGAGTTGAATCAGCATGTCCATGGTCGAGTGACCTGGTCGGAAACAAAATTGGTTATCTGAGATGAGGTTGTTCGAGAAAAGGAAGGATTTCATATCAACTGCTATGATGGTATCAACCGTCGTAACCATGACCTTGCTGATAATTGGAAGTGAGCTCATAGGTGCGTAGTTAAGGGGATCATTTTTTTTCACCTTTGGGTCACGAGCCCTCCGGTCTCCTGTATTATTTGACGAATTTTGAATCCTGTACCTGTAGGAGGTGGGAGTACATTAATTTGGTTACGACGGTGAGATGGGCCAAAATGATGTGCCAAATTAATTTTGTAAGTGTTTTTATGACTTTATGGGATTTTGAAACTTATTTCTCATAGTCACCTCATCCTATCTTCTTTCTTCATTCCGATTGGACTTGGCGAACTCATTTGTTTTGGGTGTGTACTTCACATGCATCGACTCCGTGTGATCAATCCATATGAATGTGAAAGCAAAGGAACACATAATTTGAAATTTGATTACGCGCTTATTTTTTATTCATCAGGGAGAACCGGCTCTGGCTCGATCACCGAGGGCCGGTGAAGAATTGGACGACATGGAGATGGCCGTGAAAGAGGAGGTTGAAAAACTGAAGGGAATACATCCAGAAGAGGGCAAAGCAAACGAGGGATCTGCGACATCGCCACGTTTCCAAATCATGGAGAGTGGAGCAAACAACGTGGTCTTTATTCGTACGCACTCTATAGGTTGGTTGACAGGGGAGGAGTGGGAATAGGTTGGTGGGGGAGGAGTGGGAATGAGAAAAGTGTGGCAGGCACAGGGACTAGAGTGTTATAAATGCAATTAAAATCAATATTTAAAAACTCACTTGTTGATTACGACTTGCAACTTTCTCTTGTGTGTGTGTTTACTGACCCCTGCTGGAGGAGGTGGTTTGACTTGTTCATTCTGTTGTTCTCTTCGTTGAGAACATTTCCAATTTTAACCTCCCCTGTGGATTTTCCGTCGAAGCCGTGCCAAAATGGTTTCTCACGTGCTAAATCTGCAATGGTCGATCACCACACCAATAACAGTTCATGATAAGAAGGCACGGAACGAGGAAAACGGAGAATCCTGGGACAAAAGATAGACGGACATGAAAACGGGCAGATAAATAAATAAATACATTACAAATGAACAGGAATTAAAGATTATATATACAGTCGTGGCCAAAAATATTAGCACCCTTGCACTTTCTTCAAATAACTCACAATTTACTCTAAAATCAAAATAAAGACAAATTACTACACCTTGGTCCCAAGAAGGAAGCCAGACATAACTGCGTGCACGCACACACACACACACACCTAAAAATAAGTTGAAATTGACAAAAGTATTTGATTTCCACAATTCTTTATTTCACCGTTAATATTACAGAACCTTTGTTTTTGATTCAGAACTTAATATATATATATCTTTAATTCAGAAAATAAAAATAAATGGCAATGAGAAAATTTTTGACACCCTCGACCTTTGGACAAAATACCTGCAGTCAAGCACTTCCTATATCGATGAATGAGCTTCCTACACCTCTCTACTGGTAGTTTGACCCACTCTTCTTGTGCAAACTGCTCCAGTTTCCGCACTTCACCCATCTTTACTTTTCATTGTTGCACGTATTTTCTTTTGAAATAAATCCCTTGCTTATTGTGCCACATACCTTTCCTCGCCCTTGCTGGAAAAAGGCTCATTGCTTGTATTAAATATGTACCCAGTTTGTCGCGTCTTTCCTCCATTGATAAGCAAGCCACATATAGTGTTAGCCGGGAAGCTCTACCCCATGACATTTGCTCTGTTAGCCTGGGCATACTCATGTACCGCTCGGCAGTCATCCGAGTGTGCGCGGAGCACGAAACTCATTTGGTGCAGTCGTCCAAAGGTAAGGTAACCATGCAAAGTAGTGAGACCCTGCCAGGATTGGCGGTACTGATCGGCATTCGTGGTTGCCCATAAACCCACCAGGCCATGGAATTATCCCGGACTGGTGGCCTCAGGACTGGGTGTTCAGGAGGAACTCGAGTGCTTCCCCTCGTGGCGAAACTCGAACCCCGGGCCGTAACAATATTAACTGACCCGTTGATGTGCAAAGTGTACCCATTGTTCAAGTTGATCTATTTATTGTACTTCACTGGCATGCTTGACAGTATCATGTACTTAATGTATGTAGTTCAAGTATCATGTACTTAGTGGGCTTCGAGAAAAGTTCCTCAAAGGAGAGATGTTACACCCATACTGAAGGTACTTGGAATGGTATGAGACTCACTGAAATGTGTTCAGTCTATTTGTAAAGGATTGGAATATTAATGTCAGATGTGTTCGGATTTTGTTGTTGACCTGGCATTGATGAATCTGTTTGACTGATTGTGGCTTTTGCCTCCATCTTTATACTGTTGTGACATTTGGACACAGCATTAATTTAACCTAAACTGGTGGTGACTGGTGTATATGTTTGGAAGAGAGACTTAGTTGAAGCAGCTGTTGATTTGTCATCAGTCACGACCTTGATCAGGACCTTGGCTTAAGTCCATAACCTTGACCAGTTAACATGTTCATGAGAATGTCAAACATTGAGGACCGTAAAGTCCAAATGAAGCCGTGAGTAAATTTCCAAACGTATAGCTATGGAAGGTACAAATTTACAATGAATGTTGCTTAAACTTCGTCTTATTGAAGTCATGTAAACAAATATCCTGGACTCCTGGTGTTGGCTTAGTGGTAATGGTGGTGGCTTGGGATCCTAGGGTCCTGAGTTCAATCCCCGTTGGCTGCTGAATTAACACCAGGGGCTTCACTCAGCCTGTCATCCTTCGAGGTCGGCAAAATGAGTACCAGTGTAGCAGCCAAAAAAGGCTGCACACGAAGGGAAGGGGTAATCGACGGATTGATAAAATCTGGTATTGGTGTAGCGCAGGCATGATGGCCGAATGGCCTCTTCCTGCACCTTAATTCCTTGTAAATCTGAAGAAGGATGACAAAGACGAATATAAAAGTTCTCTGATTGCTAAACTTGTCATAAGGTTTTGAATTATATTTTATGCAAAATCTGTGCCTTTTTCACTTGACCTTGAGTTTTACTCAATGACCTTGGCTACGTGTAATTAGATAGCCCATGGCAAATACGATACAAATGGACACTTGGATCAGTCTCAGATCATTGGTAATTTATAGGTCCAGAGATATTTAACTTTCTAAGATATGCATTTACCGTATATGGTTGCCATGGCAATGGGTAATTATTCAAAATGCCCAAAGATGCCAGGTTGGAACCCGTCAGTTTTTCAACGTACAGGGTCTCCGGAGTACAAATCAATAAAACAAAAAAACCACTGTGGGGCCTCTAGTACACAGTTCACCCCCTTGGCTGCCGGACCAGCACTGAGATCGAGCCCACATGAAGCCACTGGATAATAAGCTGAACTGATCAATGTGCAGGGATACTGGTTTTGGGTCATTCTTTTTAATAACGAATGCACCAATGTGTTCCACTCCAGTTCACGTCATCAGCGTATAAACTTCACTTTGCATGCCACCTCTACTTCTACCCCTTGACGCCATATCCTTTCTCTACAACTTCATCCCCAGTCATCTTCCTTTCCTTAATCTTGACTCGTCTCATTGGTATCGACCTCATCATCTAAGCCACTCGTTATGCCACACTTGCCTTTTAACCTCTCTCCATCTTTCTCCACTTGACCCGTCTTGATCTCTCCTCTTGGCAAAGTTGCGCTCTCCCAGGCTGTTCCCAACACACAGTCATCAAGCTGACTTGACCCAGGCACATTTTTCTGTTTTTCACATTCACCATCACCATAGTAGTAGTAGTAGTAGTAGTGGTAGTAGTAGTAGTAGTCGTCTCACGATTCGCCACTCGGCTCTGGGCTGCACCCTCCCGAGCAACCTCTTGCAGGTTGTACTTTCGCAGTCGGGTGTAATCTCGCACCACACTGAGGCAGCCACACATTCTTGATCACTTCCACAACGATGGTTAGATCAGGAGAGGAGAGGTTCACCTTGTTGTCAGAGTTCATCGTCGTCACAATATCTGCAAATGAAAAGCCAGTTTTTATGAGACCTTCTAAAAAAAAATTTGGTTATATGACTAAATAAATCATCATGCACCAAACAGAGAATCGTGCTTCCGAAGCAGTTTCTTGGTTTTGGTTAAGAGCCTGGACGAATCACCATTCCAACACAGGATACTCGACGAGTGTGGAGGAATATGGAATTTGTTCAAGGGCCTAATGATAACTCGTCTACTCTTCCGAAGGGCACATTGGGATATTTAACGTTCACCAACTAATGCTGGCAGACCGGACACCCAGTTGAACGTTCGTCCGAGGGACGGCACACACTTCGAGAACCACCCTGCTTGTTGAAACGCCAGGATAACAGTTTGTAGTTGACGCACTCGCACCTGCAGCAAGCCAACACATTCACTTTCTTCTGCGTCTTTCCAGCAGACTCACCTTACATTTTATATTTTTGTATGCAGCCTATGGCTGCTAATTGCATCATTGCTGGGAGAACGGCTGTGCCGCTGATGCAGTGCCCCTTATTTCCAGTAAGCTGGTACTCATTTTGCAAACTACGTTTAGAGGACATCATTAACAGCAACTAAAAGTTCACAATAGCGAGTTGAGAGACGCCGCGATGTGTTTGCAGTTCGGAAACCAAATGGTGCTGTACAGTGTCAACATGCGACCTTCTCCTCATGTCCCCGGTGTTGGTGGTAGGTAGGGGGAAGGTGCAGGGGGTGGGGTGATTGTGGCTTGCAAACTTGTGAATGAATACTGAGGTCGATCGGTTGCGAATTAAGAATCGGTATACTGTACATTTCCAATTTGCAAATACGTGGAACTCGTGAATACTGGAGGGTTTTACTGTGCAGGTACGTACGTATGTCAACACACACGGCATTTTAAAGGCCATTTTCCCTGCTGACCAGGGGTTAGCCTACTGTACAGGTAAGTTAGCAACAAATCACAAGGAAATATGTTAGCAAGGACAAGGCCCAGACTTGATTTACTTCTAATCGTTCATTCATTTTTCCCCAAAACCTCAAATGTACAAGAGTACCAGCCAGCGTTTGGATGACCTCGTCTCGTTTAAGGAGCTGGTGGTTGCGGGCTTGAACACCACTTGAAAGGTGCTCTGCGAGGGGCTCCAAAGTACGGCTCCAAGAACCTGTCGCAACAACCGTGATGGACATAAAGTTCCACACACACCCAAAAAAGTTCAACAAGACAATGGAATGATCATTTTCTCACTCTCACCGTTCCGCCAGTTGAGCTAGATCGGTACCGTAAGCCTTGCACGACGCTCCCACAGGAATCAGGCGAAGAACGTTTCGACCTCGTGCACACCTTTTTTCTGCCACATCCTTAAGTACCCCCAGGCCAAGAGTGCCGGGTCTGAGGACACGAAGATAGTTATCAAACTCGCCACCACTCCAACAACCAACACACTTCTCGTGGAACGTGTCCCACGCACAACATGAAGCACATGGGTGAAACTGCAGAACTTTTGAAAACAGGAAAACACCGAGCAAAACAATTCCTCACTTGGGTGGTCTGGGGGTCAAAAATGATATCAAAATATGCATTTTGGGGGTGATCCTGACCAAATTGTAACAAAAAAAAAAACTATGTAAATGAAAACCATAGGAGCAGTGTTGGTTGGCAGCAAGTGCCCAGAAGCAGTAGGGGAAAGAGAGTGGCATCTACATGTGGAGAATTGTGTATTCAGCCTGTGGGTCACCCAGATAGCTCAGATGGTAGAGCACTGGTACGGTTTTCCAGAGCGCCTGGGTTTGACTCGTGGTCTGGCCATGCGATTTTTCCCTCATATACTGTTTGTGGCCAAAAATGATAGCACCCTTGCACTTTTTTCAATTAATGTATAATTTCTTCCTGGAAATTGTTGAAATTAAAAAATCTTTTGGAACCCACATATGTATTTGTTTGGTTGCAGTGGAACAACACAAAAAAAAAAAAGGGTGAAAAAAAAAACATGACTAAATGTTAGTGCATTCCACACAGAAATCCTAAAATAGCCCAGACAATATTATTGGCACCTTTTAGAAGTAGTTAGAAATAATTAATTTTCAAGCAGGTGATTCTCCTTTACTTTGGAAGTGATCTCACCTAGGTGAGTTGCAGGTGCCTGCAATATAAAAAAAATCACTCATTCAACCAGTTTGAATAGAGAAAGGAGTCATTCTCCTGTTTTGTGTCACTGTGTGTACCATAACGAGCATGGAGAAAAGAAAGAAAACCAGAGAATTGTCTGAGAAGGTCAGACAAAAGATTGTAGCCAAGCATGGACAATCTCAAGGTACAATTCCATCTCCAAGAACCTTGATGTTCCTGTGTCTACCATACACAATGTTATCAAGAAAGTTTAACGCCCATGGACCCAGCCAACTTCCCTGGACGTGGCCGCAAGAGAAAATTTGATCGAGATTGCAGCGAACGATTGTTCGAATGGTGGAGAAAGCACCTCGATGAACTGCCAAACAGATTCAAGCTAACCTTCAGACACCAGGTAGACAGTTTCAACTTACACCATCCATCGCCAACTCAATGAAAGGGGGTTCTATGGTAGGAGACTCGGAGGACCCCACAACTGAGAGAGAGACTAAGAAAGTTTGCCAAAACACACCTGAACAAGCCAAAATCCTTCTGGGAGAATGTCCTATGGACAGATGAGACCAAATTGGAGCTTTTTGGTAAAGCACATCATCTCTATGTTACAGGAAAAAAAATGAAGCCTTCAAAGAAAGAAAATGTTTGGGGTTGCTGTGCTTCCTCTGGCACTGGGTGCTTGTGATGTGTGCACGGCATCATGAAATCAGGAGATTACCAAGGAGGCATTTTGGAGCACAATGTTCAACCAGTGTCAGAAAGCTGTGTCTCCGTCGAAGGTCATGGGTCGTACAGCAGGACAATGACCCCAAACACACTTCAAAAAGGACCCAGGAATGGTTCAAGACAAAACGCTGGACTGTTCTGAAGTGGCCAGCAATGAGTCCTGATCTAATCCCATCGAACACCTGTGGGGAAATCTGAAAACAGCAGTTGGGAGAAGGCATCCTTCAATCCTAAAGT
>CM068968.1:50906624-50920358 GCA_035128595.1 Eptatretus atami
CCCCACAGGTGTTCGATGGGATTTAGATCAGGACTCATTGCTGGCCACTTCAGAACAGTCCAGCGTTTTGTCTTGAACCATTCCTGGGTCCTTTTTGAAGTGTGTTTGGGGTCATTGTCCTGCTGTACGACCCATGACCTTCGACGGAGACACAGACTTTCTGACACTGGGTTGAACATTTGCTCCAAAATGCCTCCTTGGTAATCTCTGATTTCATGATGCCGTGCACACACTCAAGGCCACGTGCCAGAGGAAGCACAGCAACTCCAAACATTTTCTTTCTTTGAAGGCTTCATTTTTTTTCCTGTAAACATAGAGATGATGTGCTTTACCAAAAAGCTCCAATTTGGTCTCATCTGTCCATAGGACATTCTCCAGAAGGATTTTGGCTTGTTCAGGTGTGTTTTGGCAAACTTTCTTAGTCTCTCTCTCAGTTGTGGGGTCCTCCTGAGTCTCCTACCATAGAACCCCCTTTCATTGAGTTGCGATGGATGGTGTAAGTTGAAACTGTCGTACCTGGTGTCTGAAGGTTAGCTTGAATCTGTTGGCAGTTCATCGAGGTGCTTTCTCCACATTCGAACAATCGTTCGCTGCAATCTTCGATCAATTTTCTCTTGCGGCCACGTCCAGGAAGTTGGCTGCGGTCCATGGGCGTTAAACTTTCTTGATAACATTGTGTATGGTAGACACAGGAACATCAAGGTCTCTGGAGATGGAATTGTAACCTTGAGATTGTCCATGCTTGGCTACAATCTTTTGTCTGACCTTCTCAGACAATTCTCTGGTTTTCTTTCTTTTCTCCATGCTCGTTATGGTACACACAGTGACACAAAACAGGAGAATGACTCCTTTTCTCTATTCAAACTGGTTGAATGAGTGATTTATATTGCAGGCACCTGCAACTCACCTTAGGTGAGATCACTTCAAAGTAAAGGAGAATCACCTGCTTGAAAATTAATTATTCTAACTACTTCTAAAAGGTCCAATAATATTGTCTGGCTATTTTAGGATTTCTGTGTGGAATGCACTAACATTTAGTCATGTTTTTTTTTCACCCTTTTTTTTTTTTTGTGTTGTTCCACTGCAAACCAAACAAATACATATGTGGGTTCCAAAAGATTTTTTAATTTCAACAATTTCCAGGAAGAAATTATACATTAATTGAAAAAAGTGCAAGGGTGCTATCATTTTTGGCCACAACAGTATATGAGGGAAAAATCGCATGGCCAGACCACGAGTCAAACCCAGGCGCTCTGGAAAAC
The DNA here is from genome assembly GCA_035128595.1 of Eptatretus atami. Taxonomy (NCBI): domain Eukaryota; kingdom Metazoa; phylum Chordata; class Myxini; order Myxiniformes; family Myxinidae; genus Eptatretus; species Eptatretus atami. Next base: position 50,907,887 of record CM068968.1, read on the forward strand.
CGTACCAGTGCTCTACCATCTGAGCTATCTGGGTGACCCACAGGCTGAATACACAATTCTCCCACATGTAGATGCCACTCTCTTTCCCCTACTGCTTCTGGGGCACTTGCTGCCAACCAACACTGCTCCTATGGTTTTCATTTACATAGTTTGTTTTTTTTGTTACAATTTGGTCAGGATCACCCCCAAAATGCATATTTTGATATCATTTTTGACCCCCAGACCACCCAAGTGAGGAATTGTTTTGCTCGGTGCTTTCCTGTTTTCAAAAGTTCTGCAGTTTCACCCATGTGCTTCATGTTGTGCGTGGGACCACGTTCCACGAGAAGTGTGTTGGTTGTTGGAGTGGTGGCGAGTTTGATAACTATCTTCGTGTCCTCAGACCCGGCACTCTTGGCCTGGGAGGTACTTAAGGATGTGGCAGAAAAAAGGTGTGCACGAGGTCGAAACGTTCTTCGCCTGATTCCTGTGGGAGCGTCGTGCAAGGCTTACGGTACCGATCTAGCTCAACTGGCGGAACGGTGAGAGTGAGAAAATGATCATTCCATTGTCTTGTTGAACTTTTTTGGGTGTGTGTGGAACTTTATGTCCATCACGGTTGTTGCGACAGGTTCTTGGAGCCGTACTTTGGAGCCCCTCGGCAGAGCACCTTTCAAGTGGTGTTCAAGGCCCGCAACCACCAGCTCCTTAAACGAGACGAGGTCATCCAAACGCTGGCTGGTACTCTTGTACATTTGAGGTTTTGGGGAAAAATGAATGAACGATTAGAAGTAAATCAAGTCTGGGGCCTTGTCCTTGCTAACATCATTTCCTTGTGATTTGTTGCTAACTATACCTGTACAGTAGGCTAACCCCTGGTCTAGCAGGGAAAATGGCCTTTAAAATGCCGTGTGTGTGTGTGTGTGTGTGTGTGTGTACATACGTACGTACCTGCACAGTAAAACCCTCCAGTATTCACGAGTTCCACGTATTTGCAAATTGGTAAATGTACAGTATACCGATTCTTAATTCGCAACCGATCGACCTCCAGTATTCATTCACAAGTTTGCAAGCCACAATCACCCCACCCCCTGCACCCTTCCCCCTATCCTACCACCAACACCGGGGACATGAGGAGAAGGTCGCATGTTGACACTGTACAGCACCATTTGGTTTCCGAACTGCAAACACATCGCGGCGTCTCTCAACTCGCTATTGTGAACTTTTAGTTGCTGTTAATGATGTCCTCTAAACGTAAGGTTTGCAAAATGAGTACCAGCTTACTGGAAATAAGGGGCACTGCATCAGCGGCACAGCCGTTCTCCCAGCAATGATGCAATTAGCAGCCATAGGCTGCATACAAAATAATAAAATGTAAGGTGAGTCTGCTGGAAAGACGCAGAAGAAAGTGAATGTGTTGGCTTGCTGCAGGTGCGAGTGCGTCAACTACAAACTGTTATCCTGGCGTTTCACAAGCAGGGGTGGTTCCTCGAAGTGTGTGCCGTCCCTCGGACGAACGTTCAACTGGGTGTCCGGTCTGCCAGCATTAGTTGGTGAACGTTAAATATCCCAATGTGCCCTTCGCGAAGAGTAGACGAGTTATCATTAGGCCCTTGAACAAATTCCATATTCCTCCACACTCAGTCGAGTATCCTGTGTTGGAATGGTGATTCGTCCAGGCTCTTAACCAAAACCAAGAAACTGCTTCGGAAGCACCGATTCTCTGTTTGGTGCATGATGATTTATTTAGTCATATAACCAAAATTTTTTTTAGAAGGTCTCATAAAAACTGGCTTTTCATTTGCAGATATTGTGACGACGATGAACTCTGACAACAAGGTGAACCTCTCCTCTCCTGATCTAACCATCGTTGTGGAAGTGATCAAGAATGTGTGCTGCCTCAGTGTGGTGCGAGATTACACCCGACTGCGAAAGTACAACCTGCAAGAGGTTGCTCGGGAGGGTGCAGCCCAGAGCCGAGTGGCGAATCGTGAGACGACTACTACTACTACTACCACTACTACTACTACTACTACTGGTGATGGTGAATGTGAAAAACAGAAAAATGTGCCTGGGTCAAGTCAGCTTGATGACTGTGTGTTGGGAACAGCCTGGGAGAGCGCAACTTTGCCAAGAGGAGAGATCAAGACGGGTCAAGTGGAGAAAGATGGAGAGAGGTTAAAAGGCAAGTGTGGCATAACGAGTGGCTTAGATGATGAGGTCGATACCAATGAGACGAGTCAAGATTAAGGAAAGGAAGATGACTGGGGATGAAGTTGTAGAGAAAGGATATGGCGTCAAGGGGTAGAAGTAGAGGTGGCATGCAAAGTGAAGTTTATACGCTGATGACGTGAACTGGAGTGGAACACATTGGTGCATTCGTTATTAAAAAGAATGACCCAAAACCAGTATCCCTGCACATTGATCAGTTCAGCTTATTATCCAGTGGCTTCATGTGGGCTCGATCTCAGTGCTGGTCCGGCAGCCAAGGGGGTGAACTGTGTACTAGAGGCCCCACAGTGGTTTTTTGTTTTTATTGATTTGTACTCCGGAGACCCTGTACGTTGAAAAACTGACGGGTTCCAACCTGGCATCTTTGGGCATTTTGAATAATTACCCATTGCCATGGCAACCATATACGGTAAATGCATATCTTAGAAAGTTAAATATCTCTGGACCTATAAATTACCAATGATCTGAGACTGATCCAAGTGTCCATTTGTATCGTATTTGCCATGGGCTATCTAATTAACACGTAGCCAAGGTCATTGAGTAAAACTCAAGGTCAAGTGAAAAAGGCACAGATTTTGCATAAAATATACATTCAAAACCTTATGACAAGTTTAGCAATCAGAGAACTTTTATATTCGTCTTTGTCATCCTTCTTCAGATTTACAAGGAATTAAGGTGCAGGAAGAGGCCATTCGGCCCATCATGCCTGCGCTACACCAATACCAGATTTTATCAATCCGTCGATTACCCCTTCCCTTCGTGTGCAGCCTTTTTTGGCTGCTACACTGGTACTCATTTTGCCGACCTCGAAAGGATGACAGGCTGAGTGAAGCCCCTGGTGTTAATTCAGCAGCCAACGGGGATTGAACTCAGGACCCTAGGATCCCAAGCCACCACCATTACCACTAAGCCAACACCAGGAGTCCAGGATATTTGTTTACATGACTTCAATAAGACGAAGTTTAAGCAACATTCATTGTAAATTTGTACCTTCCATAGCTATACGTTTGGAAATTGTACTCACGGCTTCATTTGGACTTTACGGTCCTCAATGTTTGACATTCTCATGAACATGTTAACTCGGTCAAGGTTATGGACTTAAGCCAAGGTCACTGATCAAGGTCAGTGACTGATGACAAATCAACAGCTGCTTCAAAACTACGTCTCTCTTCCAAACATATACACCAGTCACCACCAGTTTAGGTTAAATTAATGCTGTGTCCAAATGTCACAACAGTATAAAGATGGAGGCAAAAGCCACAATCAGTCAAACAGATTCATCAATGCCAGGTCAACAACAAAATCCGAACACATCTGACATTAATATTCCAATCCTTTACAAATAGACTGAACACATTTCAGTGAGTCTCATACCATTCCAAGTACCTTCAGTATGGTGTGTAACATGCTCTCCTTTGAGGAACTTTTCTCGAAGCCCACTAAGTACATGACACTTGAACTACATACATTAAGTACATGATACTGTCAAGCATGCCAGTGAAGTACAATAAATAGATCAACTTGAACAATGGGTACACTTTGCACATCAACGGGTCAGTTAATATTGTTACGGCCCGGGGTTCGAGGTTCGCCACGAGGGGAAGCACTCGAGTTCCTCCTGAACACCCAGTCCTGAGGCCACCAGTCCGGGATAATTCCATGGCCTGGTGGGTTATTGGGCAACCACGAATGCCGATCAGTACCGCCAATCCTGGCAGGGTCTCACTACTTTGCATGGTTACCTTACCTTTGGACGACTGCACCAAATGAGTTTCGTGCCCTCAGCGCACACTCGGATGACTGCCGAGCGGTACAGTGAGTATGCCCAGGCTAACAGAGCAAATGTCATGGGGTAGAGCTTCCCGGCTAACACTATATGTGGGCTATGCTTAATCAATGGAGGAAAAGACGCGACAAACTGGGTACATATTTAATACAAGCAATGAGCCTTTTTTCCAGCAAGGGCGAGGAAAGGTATGTGGCACAATAAGCAAGGGATTTATTTCAAAAGAAAATACGTGCAACAATGAAAAGTAAAGATGGGTGAAGTGCGGAAAAATAAATGCAGTTATTTACAAAAGAAAGACAGCGCAGAGCTAACCCGTTTCAAAAAACTTCTGCAATATGATCTTGCACTAACACGCCAGGCGCCATCAGAAACATTCCCGAGGAAAATTAGAATAGTACAGAAAGATGAAAAAAAGTACGAGGCGTTTGCGACCTCTTATTTACCAGGCGAGGTCGACAGGCCTGCGCAATCCCAGTCGCCGAGTAGGAAGGAGGAGGAATGCTGAGGTTGTCTAATGTGTGTGGTCAAGGGGAGGTGCAAGATGATGGTGCGGTGAGATGCAAATGATCGGCAAGAGAGGAAATTGTGACAGAAGTGGATCAGTGGGCCCGGGTAATTGCTGATGCTCTTGTTATGTGTCCACAGTGGACGAGATGAGAATAATGAAATGAGGAGATTGGCTTATTGAAGTGTAAGGTGGTCTTTATGTGCACTGCTATCTCCAATACTGCACTAGGTCTGCCGCCTGACTCTTCTGCTCATTGTGGACTCCGTTCTGCTCGCAACCGCCAAGCTCTGTCTGCCACTTGCCAACCATGAACGCACAGAATCAAGGATTCTGATGAGAACAAACAAACCCCCTCCCCCTCCCCCCCAATCTGTGCGGAACGCATGGTGCTTTTATAATCCCCTGGCAGGGGCAGAGTTTGGAACCGGATCAAATAGAGCAGTAGGTGTTTTCCAGCACCATCATTGGTACGCGGACGATTACCACGGCCTCGTCCATGCGAGAGTCCGGCAGTGAAAATGGCCCCATTCATTCTGAACTCTCCCACGCGCTTGAGCTCTGAGATTAACATGGGTATTTTGTCGTGCGCTTTGGCCGTGAATATGCGCCGAAAATGCAATGTAGGCCATAATTGAGTAGAGCTTCGGGGCTAACCACACGACGTCGAATTGAGTATCGTCTGCCATTGTACGGGCCACTCCTTTGTTCCCCGTTGGTCCCAAAAGGCAGTGTTTGTGTCGGTGGTGATGATGGCAGCGGTGGCTTTAGTGGTGAGGTTACAATGTGATCGGTCGTCGTCGTTGTGACTGTGATCGTTGGTTGTGGTTGTGGCGTGAATGGCGATTGTAAGTGAGCTTGAATTGTAGTTCGATGGTGTGGCGATTTATAATGAAGGAGTCTTGATGGTGTGTGAAATGTTGTAGCATTGGGGTTCAAATATGGTGAAGGCTGGGGTGAAATGTCCATCGAGTTATGGCGCGTGATTTGAATGGTTTTGGTATGCGTATGCTAATAACTGTCTGTTGCTTTGGTCTTTGGCGAACACGCGTGAGGGAGAGTTGTGTGTGCAGAAAATCAAAATCGGTAAAACAGGGGCAGAAAAATCTAAGGCCCACACAATGCATGCATATTGACCCATAAACCCATGACACATATGGGAAGGGCTATCTAAAATGAATACCAATGAAATCATGATCTCAGGAACTGCTATATGTTGTGTGCCATTGCCTTGGGGAGTGATGGTTTCGCAGAACCGTCACAATATCGACTACGTTGCAGCGGGAGGTGTTAATCCTGCGATGAACCAAAACTCTTTTTTACTGCGTTCAACCCAAAAGGAGGCTGTTCGCACGTGCGGGAAACGAAGTAGTGGGGCAACTTAGCTAAATATAGCATAACAATTGTGCATTTTGTGAGGAAAGCACCAAATTTGGCACACTAGTAGCCTATCATATTATGAACAGATTTGGATATTGGGCCATCTCAAAATTTGATGGCAGTGGAAAATGGCTGCCACAGCCATCAGCGGCTGAATTTGAGATGGCCCAATATCCAAATCTGTTCATAATATGTTAGGCGACTAGTGTGCCAAATTTGGTGCTTTCCTCACAAAATGCACAATTGTTATTCTAAGTTGCCCCACTAAAGAAGCCCATGAGGCTCTTAACTCGTTTAATGGGATTTATTCCTGAACAAATAACCAAAAAGAACCAGGGGATGGTGATGATGACGGTGGGTTTAGGGGAGGGTGGAGGGGAGGGAGAAGTGGGAAGTGGATATAATAATTTTTTAAAATTGATTTCATATCCAAGAGTAATAAAATCTAAAGGTGCAACACACTGGACTCCAACACAGACGGGGATGGGAACGAGAACCAGGTGGGCCTTTGCTCTGCTAGTGGTGACGTCGAAGATGGTCCAAAGGCAGGGGAGACGAACAGGAGATGAGCACATGGGCAGGACGACGAACAGGCACATGAGCAGGCAAGCAGGACGACGAACAGGAGGAGGCAGGTAAAAGCTTTCCTCTCTGAGGTGATTCTTACCTGCCGTTTTTCTGACACGATCCCCACTCTCTTCTCGGCGCCGAACCAACTCTCCCTCGCGTCCTCTCGTCCCAGTCATATCAACCCGCCACTTGTGAGGCAATCTAAGCTTCTCCCCCTCGTTCTGCCAGGCTCGAGGTCCATGCCTCACCCGAGGATTACAGAAGGCTGCACGTACGATATCTTAACTTAAACCCTCATGAATTATTGTAACGCACCCACCTCCTATGATGCACATTTAAACAAGACAATTCTTAAGCTAACGTTTCTCTGCTTATTACATCAAGATTTCTAGCTACTCAAACATGGACCATACTACTTAATACATTTCTATATGGACTCAAGTAATATCTACCCAGCCCCCCCCCCCCCCCCAACAAACATAACACTATGAAGCATGCCAGTGAAGTACCACAAATAGATAACTTGAACAATGGATACACTTTGCAAATGTATTGCTGTATTTAGTTCAAATTTATCGTGAATGTCGCTTGGACTGTCTTACAGAGGTTAAGTATGTTACTATGGCAACTGAACATTGGTTCTTTTTTAGGAAGCTTTTTGTTTTCTGTGAATGAAGGATGCAGGTACATCAGAGACAAAAATAACAGTTCTCTTATGAATGCTAAGCTAGTAAAATATACTTTTAAAAGTATATTTTATGCAGAAACTGAATTTTTCACTTGACCTTGAGTTTTTATGCCTCCGCTGACTAAGCCGCCGGAGGCATTATGTTTTCGGGTTACTTGTCCGTTCGTCCGTGATAATTTTATTTTCTCTGCAACCGCTTATCCGATTGACACGAAATTTTCATTTCGTGACGAGTTTGAGGTGAAACTTTACAAGTCTGATTGCTAAGTTCTCCACCGATGATGTCATAGGTCACATGGTTTGGCAGCTATGATTGTTTCAAAGAATAAACTTTTCGAAATCCTCTCCAGAATTCCTTGACAGATCGAGGGGAAACTTCACCCACATGTTCCCCAAGCCTTGGGGATACCAGAATGTTCACGAATAAATAATAGGTCACATGGTTTGGCAGCCATGTTGGATTGAACGAAAATCTTTCAAAAATTATTTCTCTTGAACCGCTTTATCAATCGACGTGAAACGTCACAATTATGATCTAGTAGCCATGGGGAATATATACTTTTAATTTCACCCTGATCGGCCACATGGTCTGGTCGCCAGGATTATTTAATATTTTGAATCTGTGTTCAGGGTTTTAAACCAACCTTGTACAAGTATAATAATTATGTAATAATGTGGGCGGAGGCATATCTGGCGACGTCGAATTCCCTTCTAGTTCTCAAATCACCTTGGATAGTTGTCTATTGGATCGCCCATATCAAGGAACATATGAATGGTCACTTGGAATATGTTTACATAATTTGTAGGTCCAGAGATGTTCACTTTTCAAAAATACGCAATAAATGTATGTGTTTTCCATGACAGCGGGCATTTTCTCAAAATGCTCAAAGATGCCAGGTTGGCACCCATGAGTTTCTCAATGTCCAGGGTCGTGGTAGTCCAAATCAAGAAGAAACCATTGTGGGACCTTCAGTGCAAGATTAACCTAAAAAAAATCCTCCATCATTCAGATCTGTTGGGGTTATTGAATTTAAACGATCTGAAGTTCCTCCCATTTCATTTTCTACGTCTTTAATGTCGATTTTTCAAAATAAAAAAATGTATGTACTAAAATGCAATTTGTCATTGCATATTTTGTATGTTATTTTCTTTAGAAATGGTGTCAACTTGTGTACCAACAAGTAAGTTTCGGAGGAAGAGGAACGAAGAAAAATTTAGGAATAATGAGAGGATGTTTTGCAAAAAGTGTTCCTGAGAAGTTAATATGAGGTGGGCACTGTAATGGACATGTAGGTGGGTGGATTTGAAGGCATGCATGGGGTTTTTTGGTATACAGAAAGAAATACAGCAAGCGAATGTATTGCAACAGTTGCTAGACCGTTACGGTTTCCCGGTTCGAAACTGGCGAGTCGCATTAAGCAACCACGCCAGTCATCCATTTCAAAGACTTCCTGCCGGATCCTCGCGCCCAAAGCCGTGTTACCATACAGATTGAAGTCCCGAGATCACGCTCATTGGCCATCTTACAAATCTCGATCATCGGTCGAGCAACTGAGTCACGTGACACGAGCGTCACTCGCGGTGTTAACCACAATCAACTAGACTTTAACAGGATGTCGCCAACCACCAGATGAACCCGCCAGAACAAACAGGATTCACCCGGAGACCAAGTCAGGGTTGTTAAATGTATTGGTAGCACCAAAAGGACAGGAATACATAAGAAGCAAAACAGTTTAACAGTAATGATTATAAATAATTCCCCATACGTGCCCACAAACCACACAAATGATCGAAAGCCTTAATTACAATATTTTTCGGCCTACGAGTCGATGTGGAGTATGTCGAATTGGCTGATTTTCTGACTTTTCTTTTTCCTTCATTCATAGATGAGTCGATTTGGAGTACAAGACTAAACTACATCAACTGTGGTAGTTAGCAAAACTGTCAGTCAGTCAGGTCAATGGAGGTGTTAATTTCTCCCTGGCACTCAATGCATCGCTGCCTTCTGTACTTCTTTAAAACGAGCACGCGTGTTTATTATTTAAAACAAGTGGCAGAATCATTATGAGCACTGCACTCTGATCACACCATCTCGTTGCGCAGTCCGTCAAAGATGCACGGGCCATCACCGGTCAGAATGTGGAAATCGACATGGGTATGAACAAGATATCCAGTTCACCTCAGACTCTGAGAACAACCTTCGGTAAGAAACAGCACACGAGGGAATACCACCTCGCACAGTCGCAACAATTACAGTCGGGTGACAAGGTGTCCACTCGGAAATGTTGGGAGTGCAGGGGTTGACACTTCTGTCATGTTTGTCCCTATAAGGATAGTGTGTTTGAATTGTCAAAGGTGGGCTATCTGAAATGCGTCTGTCGAGTGACAACAACCACTGTACACGTCATGGACGATGACTAGGGTCAAGATGTTCAACCATTGTTGGGTCTTTTTACTTACGAAATCTAAAGATTTCGTAAGTATATTGATGACTTCCGTCATCTGTTTGTGTGTTTGTTTTGTTGTGTGTGTGTTTGTTTTGTAGGCACGATAACTCGAGAACGGAAGAAGCTACCAATGTCAAATTACACCACGTGATTCAGGAGGTGATGGCTGGTGCTGATTAGATTTTGGTCAAAATCGGTCAAAGGTCAAGGTCACAGTGAGGTCAAACATTCGATTTTTGATGGTTTGGTACAGAATCATCATAGAAACTTCTGGTTTGCATCGCTATCTTCTCTAGAGACAGCTTTTATTAGACAAGGTCAGAGGTCAAGTTGACGATTTCGTAAGTACCAGTCTATGACTGCTTGTTTTTCAGTTGGAACACCAAAATCTCAACTAATACCAGTATACGTGGAGGTTAACAATACTCTTATCAGGTTAAGCTTTTACACACGGCAGGGCTGCAACTTCGACCTTGGTTTGTGCTTGATGTTGTGCAGGGAGAGGGGAGCATTGTGATGCAGACTGGTGCTTTGTCCTTATAAGGATCATAACATGGCCTTACAATCCGGGATCCATAAGACCATAAACATCCCGCCTAGCTCCAAAACGCCACAAATGTGGCTGGAGGTGCTGGACACATGAAAATAAGTGCAGGTGGCAGGACTTCTTATTTTTATGTTTTTTTTTATATATACATGCTCTCAGTGGATGGAAGAGCTATGACAGAACAAAATCAGGACACAACGCAACAAAGAGAACAGCAGGAGAAAGGGGAAACATCAACAGCAGGGCATAGGGAGAAAGTAGATGGAGATGGATAAACAAGGGATGCAGGTAACGATGAGGGGCAAGTCAGAACACAAAGGGTGGACAATATGGATATGTAAGGAAAATTTTGGGAGGGGTGCCAGTGTTGTTTAACGGGTGTAGAAAAGATCATGATTTTGGATTGGGGGATGGTGGTTGGTTGCTAACCACCTGAAATGGTGGTTAGCAGCTGTCTTGAAAATCTGGAGGGAAGAATGAGATTGAAGAGAGTATGGAAGGTAGTTCCACAGGTAGGGAAAAAAGAGGAGTGGAGGTGTGCAGTGATTCTGGATTTAGGCAATTTCACGAGTAGGGGGTTGCTGGTGGACCACGTGTGTCCTGCAGAGACCTTTTGGGGGGGGGGGGGGACAAAGTACGGAGAGGGCAGAGGGTGCAAGTCCAGAAATGAGGCGAAAGAAGACTGAGAGGCCACCGACCTGTCGGCAATGGTGAAGTGAGAGGTTCATAGACTCGGATTCATTGCCAGAGATTACAATGATATTGAAGGTCTTTGTTTTTCAGGTCGTCAATCTGAGCAAGATGTGAGGCAGGGGAGCCAGCCTAGCAAGGAGAGCAGGACTCCATCAAGCTGTGGATGAAAGCCTTGTCGGTGGATCAGAGCTCAGGTGTGCCAAGAAAGGACTTTACATGACCGAAGATGCCCAGTCAGCATCTGGCTTTAGAGCCAATATTGAAATGTGGCTTGGCCAAGAGAGATCATGGCTGAGAGTGACATTCAAGTGTTTGAGTGACTGAACATTTTTGAGAGGGTTGTTGAGAAAGTAGATGGAAGGGTTTGTAGAAAGAGTGAGATCGAGATAGATAGATCTCGGGATTGAAAGACATATTCCAAGTGTTTCATCAGTTTGTGATTTTTGGCAAGGTCTGAGGAGAGGGAACAGGCTGCTGCCTGTCCGTCGGAGTGATGAGGGATGTCACTGCAAATTGTGGAGTCATCAGCAAAGAGATAAAAAGGATTTTCCAGAGATTCAAAGAGATCATTGATGAATATTAGGAATAGGATGTGGCCAAGAATGCTCTTGGGGTACTCCAGCCTTGACAGGGAGAGGAGAAGAAAGGGGTCCATTGAGAGCCACACGTTGTCTACAAGAGTGGAGGAAGTCAGTAATCCAAGAGTGGAGTTGGCCTTCGATTCCATAGGCCGACAGTTTGGAGAGCAAGACAGGATGCCAGACTGTATCAAAAGCTCGAGATATGTCCAGAGAGACAGCCCTAATCTCGTATCTCATATTGAGGGCCTCCATCCATTGTTGGGAGAGTGGAAGCAGCATGTCCAAGGTAGAGTGACCGGGTCTGCATCCAAATTGATGATCTGAGATGAGTGTTGGAGAAAAGGAATGATTTTATGTCAATCGCGATGATGGATTCCATGACTTTGCTGATGATTGGAAGTAAGCTAATTGGTCTGTTGTAAAGGGGATCTGTTTTTGCACCTTTTCTATGTAATGCTGTAATGCTGGCTGATTTCCAAGCAGATGGAAGATAAACTATGGTAAATGACAGGGTGAAAAGGCAGAAAGAGGATGTGCAGGAGCAGCAGAGCAGATTTTTAGGACACATGAGCTCATGCCGTCTGGTCCAGTTGCAGAGTCAGAGTCGAGGGTTGCCAGAAACTTTTCCACCTTTTCAGGTGCAAAAGATAAAGAAGCGAAAACGAGGCAGAAAACGGAGGGGAAGCACAATCGACTATCACAAGTCGGCCCGACTGAACTTGAGAAACAAACTAAATGATTTGATGCAGCAGGACACGGTGTGGGACAGAAAGATTGATGAAAAACACAAAGAGCAAAACAGAAATAACTAGAAGGGTACTCGGTGGAGCAAATACCTCCGCCACATAATGCCTGATCCACGAGAACATATCGGGCCCATTACATTTTTGAAATATCATGCTTCTCCAATAATATATCATTTTTGGCCCTATCTCTCAATGGTGAAGAATCACTTAAAACTTCTCAGATCCGGATTCTGATCTTCACCAAAATTGGATCAGTTCGTCCTTGTCCCACACCCAACCCGTCCACCAAGTTTCATCCGGATCCGTCCACAACTT
>CM068968.1:51018083-51035124 GCA_035128595.1 Eptatretus atami
CCAACGTGCAGGTACCCCGCCGAACCGCGACCCCAGCTTGTCTCTCTCCCTGGCTGTGGGGGTATAATAAAACACCTGGGTTTTATTTTCGTCTCTGTGTGTGGCGCCAGTCCATTAAGTAGAACTGTTTAAGTGTTTGATCATTGTAAATCTCGCCTGCCTTGTATCCCCGCGTAAGTCTGCCCTGTGTCCTTTTTCTCTTGTAAATTATTTGTAAATAAATGATTGTAGAAATGTTCCCAGTTCGTTTCCGTCTTTTCCTTCATTGGTCCAGCATGTTTCGGATCTGAGTTTTAGCCGGGTTTTTTTATACCCGATAATCCATTCATCCTTGACGGCACGGCTTTGGCAGTTTCCGCTCGACTGCACCCGAACTGAAGTTGGTAGTCGGTAGTTGGAACTCTACCGCAGCTGGTAGAGTGACCCGGTTCGAGCAAGACGTGCCGATGGTGTGGTTCCCCGGTCGTCGAAATCGCGTAGTTAATTAGGTAAATTGGTTCTAGACAAAAAGACCCTCCGCTACGCGGTTGAGATATTGGCGTCCACGGTCGGTTCAGTGACCCGCCGCGTCACGGAATTATCCGGAGCGACGGCCTACAATTCCGGGGAGTCTGGTGGGAGGCGACGTAACCTCCCCCACCTAGTGGTCATTCTCGCCACCGACCCTCGGTCCGCAACAATATATATATAGATATATTTACGGACCTGGGGTTCCAGGATTACCACAAGGAGAGCACTCAAATTCCTCCCGAATGCCCGAGCTCTGTAAGCCGACGTTCCGCGGCTAACTCCGATAACTATCTATTATGTACACACTTTGTCGAATTAATGGAAGACCTCACAACCGAGAATGTTAGAAAATGTAACAACTATTTATTTACACAGACACAAGCAAGCATTCATCGAACACGTACTTACAAGCAAGAAGGAAAAGGCACAGAAGAGCAGACTTACCCCTAGTACGTATTCACCTTTGACAAACTTACTGAGACAAAAGACATGGTCATCATTCAATCCAGAAAAAAAAGACAAGAAGAACTGAGGAGAGCGAAGCAGAACGGAGTGTGAGGGTCGACTCTTCTCTTACCTCACACAACTCTGCGGGGTTACGTCAGGCTAAATATTATGAGGGGTGTCTCTCTGGTGTACGCTCCCCTTGCATCCCCTCCATCACTCAAATGGCATCACAGCAGAGTCCGCTCGTGAGAAGGCTGAATGCCTCAATTCTGTGTTTACTTCCAAATCTTGTGTTTCCAACTCCTCATTCTCTGTACACACCCTCCCCAGTCATACCCCACTGCTCCTGGACTCTGTGTCTTTTGCGCCTGAGAAGGTGGAGATGTTTTTTTCAACCTTCAACCCTGACTCTGCTATTGGACCGAACAGGAGCAGCTTCTACTGTCCTAAAACCTGCTTTGCTGCTCTTGCACATCCCCTCTCTCAGCCCTTTTCATCCTATCATTCACCCTAAATCATCTTCCCTCTGCTTGGAAATCAGCCAACATCGCTGCATTCCATAATAAAAGTGCAAAAACTGATCTCGTTACCTACGGACCTATCAGGTTACTTCCAATCATCAGTAAGGTCATGGAACCCATCATCACAGTTGACAGAAAATCATTCCTTTTCTCCAACATCCTCATCTCAGATCACCAATTTGTTTTCAGATCAGGTGACTCACCCAACAATGAAAAGAGAACCTCAATGTTGGACGTGAGATCAGGACCGTCTCTCTGGACATATCTCTTGCTTTTGATACAGGGCCTGACTCTTCCAACTCTCTCCCTATGACATAGAAGATCAACTCCACACACAGCTTACTGACTTCCTCTACTCTCATAGCCATTGTGTGGCTCTCAACGGAATCCTTTCATCTCCTCTCCCTGTCAAGGCTGGAGTGCCCCAAGGCAGTGTTCTGGGCCTAGTCCTATTCTTATCTTCATTAATGATCTCTCTGACTCAAGAAAATCCCCCTTATGTTTGTTGGTGACTCTACCCTCTGCCGCCGTGACATCCCTCATGTTTCAGACAGGCAGGTTGCAGCGTCTTCCCTTTTCTGCAGACCTTAACAAACTCAAGATGGCCAAACACTTGGACAAGATGGTCAAACACTTGGAATGTCTTTCAATCCTGACAAATCTCACATTTTCTCATGCTGAAAAGAGTGTCTGGCAACTTCCCCCCCCCTCCCCCATTTCCACCCATCTACTTCCTTTACAATACTCTTGAGGAAGTTCAGTCTCTCAGACTCCTGGGTCTCACAATCAGTCACGATCTTTCGTTGGCAAACCACATTTCAAAGTTGACCTCCAAAGCCAGCCATCGACTGGGCGGGCATCCTCCAACATACAAAGTCCTCCTTCCTTGGCACACCAAAACTATTCACCTACAAGACCTTAATCTACATCTTGATGGAGTACTGCTCTCCCCTCTGTGCTGCCTCCCCTGCCATCCACCTTGCACAGCTTGACGTTGCCGAAACCAAGGCCTTCAAGATCATTGGAATCTTATGTGCTTCGTTCTTTGTTCATATGCAGCACAAGGATGTGGGGTAGCATCACTAGCTGATAGTGCAGCTGTGCTGCTGATGCAGTGCCCTTTGCTGGTTAGGGCAAGAATTTGTGATTTGGCCATAGTGCCGGTGATAGCTCGCTTATTCTTTGCAAAGGACACCGTCTTTAACGTCCATCAATGACTGCATCAATATATATATGTGTGTGTGTGTGTGTGTGTGTGTGTGTGTGTGTGTGTGTGTGTGTGTGTGTGTGTGTGTGTGTATAATGCCGCCGGACGTGTCCAGAGGCAAATGCCACCGACGCATCCGGAGACAAACACTGCCTGGACGCATCCAGAGACAAACTCCGCTTGGACACGTCCGGAGATAAATACCATCGGACACATATGGAGACAAACCCCGCCGGACACGTCCGGAGACAACACCGCTTGGACACGTCCGGAGATAAATCCATCCGGACACATCTGGAGACAAACCCCACCGGACACATCCGGAAACAAACACTGTCCAGACATAACCACCATCCAGCTATATATGGAGATAAACACTGTCCAGACATAAGCACCGTCCGGATGCGACCAGAGACAGAGACCGAGAACAGAGAGAGAGAGAGAGAGAGGAGGGGAGAGTAAGAGAGGTGTGGGAGGAGGGTGCTGCACTGTATTGGAGTGGGTAGAGCAAGGATGGGACAAAGAGAGAGAGGGTTGGGGTAGGGGAGTTAGCAGAGAGAATATCTTATGTTTTATGAACACACACACACCACACACACACACACACCACACACACACACACACATACACATACACATACACATACACACACACACATCGGCAATTTTTCGAGAATCAGCAAATTGAGTCAGTGTGATTACCAACTACAGTACATACTGTACACAACCCCAAAACCTTGAGTAGCTTTCACCGAAAAACAACGCTACATTTATATCGACGTTTCAGGGAGGTGTTCACAAACATTAATCTTTATAAACAGTTGTGTGTGATGGATGGAAAAAAATTTGGCTCGGTAATTTAGAAAACACGTCAATATGGCAAACGGCTCAGAAATTGGGCATTATCAAATATATTTTGCTTTGAAACTCACAAAGAGAAACATATAGCCTTTGTTAAGCAAATCTGATAACCAAATGCTTTCGAAACAGGTGCGAAGACAAAGGAAAACCTGATAAAACCACCATAAGATACGGAATGAAACTTTTCCACCACGGCACCCGTAAAAGGCATGGCATGCCCACACACCCGCGGAGAGTTCGTACAGATCCAAATCTACCCATACGTACCACGTCCGTGTGTGCTGTTTACATACCTTTACCTTGTAGTAACTGTTGACTGTACATCCCAAACGGGACAAGAATTGTATCGCTATCGACTGTAGGGTGCTTGGTAAGTGGCTCAAGCACTCGAACAAGCACTCCAACGGAATGCCTGGCTTGGCAAACGAATAGCAATTGTCATTGATAAACCCATGCACCCGAAACACCCAAGCAATGTCCGAATGACAAATGAACATCGGAACTGCTGTTAAGTTCAATTCTGGAGCTTCAATTTTGTAACTCTGCTTAGTTTAAGATATTCTCGAGGTTATCACATGTGCGGAAATGAAATAAAGCCCAAACGCTGACATCTCCAGGCGTTTATAAGCATTGCAATGTACGGAGCGATTCATAGCTGTGATGAACAGGCATTCGATAATATGAGTGAGGAAAGTGAAAAAAAAAAACTATCGTTAAAAAATCGTTGCGGCCTGTTCCAAGTCAAGGCATGGTTGAGCAGGCCAAAAAAACTGGCGGCTTCAGACCCCAGCGAGGTAACCCAGGAAACACCTTATGACCCCATAGAGAGTGAGGTAGCCGAGGATGTGCCTGATGAAGGATATAATTAATAAAAGGCCGTTAATTATCTTCAAAAGGGATGTTTTAATTAACGCAAACACCCAATTTTCACTCTTGCACTTCATTGGAGTTTTCTTACTGTGCATGAAAAGTTTCAGGATGCTAGATTTCATGGTTTTGGAGTTATGGAGGAGACACACTGACACACACACACACACACACACACACACACAACACACACACACCCACACTGACACACACACACTACACAAACTGCCTTTTATCAGTGTGGATTTAATGCATTTGCAGCAAAAATGGAAAGAAAAACAAATTATAAAAGATATAAACGATGTTTATTGTGCAGTAGAGATTCGTTAAACATGCGCCGAGTGGTATTTGTACCCAACTGCATTCTTCCTGGCAGGTGTGTATATGCAGGAGTAAAGTTTCACGTTTGATTAAACAATCATTTGCGGTTGTGAAGTGGAACACAAACACTTTTAAAACCGTTCCTGATGACCTGGAGAGAAATAATTTATTAATTTTTTTTAAAAAGAGAAAAAGTAATAAAAATCAGAATGGAATGTACATCAAGGGTCAATCTTTTATACTAAATGTCCTTTACATTTCCTTGAAACGCCGGCACTTCAAAGCAAGTTGTGGAATGTTATTTTTTTTTAAAGAATATCAGATGTTCCTGGGAGTTATGTTTCCAAATTGCAATTGGCACAGGGTGGAAAACTTTGGAGGTCATGGGATGCGTCTTAGTAAAGGAAGTGTAAGTGAGTGGGAAGGGCAATAGCAATTAGGGGTGAAGCCAAGCCAGAAGTGGAGTTGTTCAAACATGACAGATTAGGGAGGTGAACCTCATCTGGAGACATAGATTTTCATTTCCTCTGCATCAAAGATTGGCTTTGAGTGCTTAATTGTACTCTTTATTGTTAATTTCCTTGTAAAGGAGAGCTATGGCTTCATCAAGTCGAAAGTTCTTTCCGAATTGATACTACAGGTACAGCACGAGATGCGGGTGTTATGGGCAACAGCATATCGTTATCCTGCAACAGGGAACCCACAGCCTCCATCGGTGAAATTACCGTTATACACGTCCCTCTGGGTGGTGCGTGTGTGTACTGGGTAGGTAGAGGTTGAGCCATATGGTTGGACACAGACCGGTCAATGTGACGCTCCAGAGGGAGAATGTGACCGGAAATTCGACAGCCTTACTCGGACTGGGATGTATCAGCTTCCATCGCTGCAGCATCCGAAGGTGAAAAAAGGTGATTGGGGTCACAAAGACCCTTCCCTTCCACCCCGAGAAAGCTGATATCATTCACAAAGCAAATGTACTCCGGCATAACAAGCCGATTTATAATGTAACAAACATAAAATTAACACTGTAATATCTAAACCTTGCCCCAGCCATATGGGATAGGTTAATGAAATTAAAATTCATAAACATATGAATATCGTAAAATCATTTGTTGGAATGTGGAAAATCTGTGCATGACGCGTCCGAGAACGTATCAAGATGAAGAAGTGTCAGCGTAACAATCGACTCTGCGCTGCCTGGCAGCGCCCGAGACATTTACATCTGAGATGCTACAACAGCTTGGCAGTTTAAAGCTGATATTGCAAATTTGGTTCGACAGGCACAACAGAGACACACAATCTATAGCCAGTTTCCCATGGACACAAAGAACCTTCACTCTGGACATGATCCGTACACTTGACTGAACTCCGCCGCATTCGTCATACGTAGACCGTAGTACACCATTGCAGTATCATTATCTTGCAGTGTAGTCACTAAGCCATCATTTTTGACCATTCTGTGAAACGTTCTCATTTTTATCAATAACATTCTCATGATGCCGTTCCAATGGTTTCTGCAATGCGAGTGACCACAATTGTACAAGTGGTTTGAGACTGCATGATTGATTGAGAGTTGCTGGTGAAATTGAGACAGCTTGCAGACTTCAAAGTTCTCTTAATGCACAGCTGCTTTTATCCCAGCTTCGAACAACAACACCTATCGTGTACGGAAACTCGTCGTGGTTTCAATGTCTGCCGTTTCGTGTTGGGACGAGGCTATACGCAAGAGGCCGGATGGTCTATATGAGGTCCGCGTGAACGACCCACATCGGACGGACGATGTTGTGATGAAAGTGATGCGAGTCCCATCACTGGTGCTACTTGGCTGCATTTGTCATAGTTAATGCCAGAAAAATCCGGCACGGCCTCCTTCTCCAGCGAATGTCCACTCTTCATGTGACGACGGTGTTTGTAATAACAAATGGCTGCCAGCACTACGACCATGCATATCAACACTGCCGATGTGACTGCGACTGCCACGACCGTAACTGATGCATTTTCCTCCTGGGATTCGGCAGGGGAGTAGCTGTGGCTGTATATTTCCGTGTCAGGTGGTGTGTTTACTTGGGCACAGCGTTGTTTGGCCCTGGTAACTGAACCGCTCTGCATAGGCTGCAGACATAAGTGGTACGTGGAATTGGGGTGCAAGCCACGGAGGGCGTACGACGCGTATGAAGGTGGCAGATTGAAGCTGATGGGCCTCGGGTCATCTCCACTTATATCTCGGTAAGTCAACTGGTAACCCCACACACCCAGTCCTTCAGGTAGATCTGGGAATCTCACCTCAAGGGACGTGCTGGAAAGTGATCGAAGCCACGAAGGTCTGTCACGCAGGTGTGGTGCAAGTGTTGTGGTTTTACCTTTCTGGCAGTGTTTACCATACCATGGATCTACACAGATGCAGCGTGCTATCATGTGTTGCAAAACCATACATGAACCACCATTGAGACACTTTAGTCCTTTGCAGGGCGTGGCAGAACCAGCTTCCTTCCGGCCACCTTCAATGTGCTGAGTTGTTGTGGAAGTAGTGCGAGTTGATTGCGGTAAAATTGGTGCTGTGATTCTAGCTGTGGCAGATGTTCTGGAAGTAGTTAATAAGGTAGTTATGGTGGTAATGGAAACTGTTGAAACTGATGTGGACGTCGGAATACGTTCGGTGCTGGTGGTGGTTGTCCAGGTGTTCTCCACCTTAGGAGGGCAGCCAAGTTCAGATTGTGTGATTTTTCTGAGTGGACGGTCTGCAACATGAGGTGGGAAGTGGCAGCGCATTTCATTAGGTTTCAGTATCCGCATTGATGTTGTATGCAACCAATGCACCAGCCAGGCCAGACGGCAGTCACAGTAAAAAAGGTTCCCAGCGAGACCCAGTTCGCGAAGGTCAGGAAGATCGTCAAAGATGCCCCGCTCTGTTGCCTGCTGCCCCGTGTAGCTCAGGTCAAGTGTGCGCAGCCGAGGTAGGGCAGCCAACGCTGCATTCTTCAAAGGTCCGAGCTCAAAGTTGTGCGATAAGTTGAGATGTACAAGACCAGGCATCCGTTGCAAAGCTACAGGAACAGTCCTAAGAAGATTATTTGAGATGTCTAGGCGACGAAGATTACTTGCGTTGTCAAAAATGTCGGCCTGCAGTTCTTCCAGTGCTGCAGATGCAAGGCTGAGAATCTCAACATTGATGTCGGCAAGGGATCCAGATGCCAGACGGCCCAGTGGGTTCCCACTGAGATCCAACAACAATAGTTGGGGAGTCCTCAAGGCTGGAAAATTTGTAAGATGATTTCCTTTTAGCTTCAGCTCCAGCAGATTTGGCAGGTGGTCAAAGCTTCCTTCGGCAATGCTGATAATGCGGTTTTGCTCGAGGTAAAGTCTCTCCAAGTCTTGGAGTCCCCTAAATGTAACGTTTGAGATTGCTGTAAGCTGGTTCCCGGTTAGATCAAGGTTATTGAGATGGGCAAGAGAGTTGAATATTCCAGGTGGAAGGTCTGCGATGCGGTTTAGCGACAAGTCGAGCGATGAGAGATGGCTGAGACCTTGAAAGGAAGAGGCTTTCACTTGAGAAAGGTGGTTTGCAAACAGGTATAGATCCAAGGTGGTGGGAGGAAGGGCTCGAGGGATGGACTGCAGGTCCTTGCCGATGCAGAACACCCGGTCGTCGGAGCAGGAACAGGTCTGAGGGCAGAAGTACTTGCTGCAAGTTAGAGTCGCAGAAAGAGCTGCGAGCAGTAGTGCTTGCCGCAGCAACCATCTTACAGGCAGGGGCCCCATTCTGCAAATAAATGAAAAAAGCAAATCATCACATGCTGATTAGCAATGGAAAGGACATCGATGGCATACTTGGACACAATTATAACACGTGATGTTGAAGTCATTCTCTAAACACCGTTTGCAAGGAGAAAGCTGGGTTATAATTTGGATCCCTGCAATTGATTAGAAAGTACCACCCACTGTGTGAGCTTCGTAATTTGCTTTGAGGAACCTTTATTTTCTACACTGCTACTTGCCAGTATAACCGACTGAACCGGTTTTGAATTTCTAAAGTGTTGCGCAGGTGGATGGGTTCTATCAACACAGCACATCCAGGCCTCGGTTCCCATTCAGAAATGTGATCTCGTCGGTGCTGGTGAAGGATTTAGGAGGGGGTTCAATGCTGCACGGTATTATCCTCAGTGTGTTCGGGACCTGCTGTATTTCAAGAGAAACTACAAACACGGAATTTTCTCTCTCGATTTGATCTTCTCGTAAAATATCTTGATCCATATTCGCTTGTCCTCCAGATATGTAAACAGAGATTGTAATTTTAAAATTTATCTTTGAAACAAGTTGTCACATCTCCCCCATAAACTCAGTGCCAGGTGACACGCAATATACGTGCATATATATATATAATATATATATATTATATATAATATATATATATATATAATATATATATATATATATATACATTTGTGTGTGATTGTGTCGCTAACCGTTGCATTGTCTTCTTGATCTTCCTGTCTGTCTCCTATCCCACGCACACTCGACTCATGTCCAGTTCCGCAAACCCCCAGCCGTTTAAAAGCATGGTCGTTTCATCAGAACCCCTTCTTTAAACCTCAGGCTACTTGCAACACAGTTTTTTTCTTTAATAGAGTCGAGGCTCATGGAAGAGCTAGTACTAGACACTGAACGGGATCAGGACGTAACAGTAGGGAGGTGGGGAAACACCAACAGCAGAATTGAAGGGAAAGATAGAGGGAGACGGACAAATAATGGTGTGAGAGGAATGGGGTCAGGAGAGGATGCATGGGGGTGGGCAAGATGGAGATAGAAGGAAACTCTCAGGAAGGACAAACGAGAAATTTGGAAGGAGGGCTTGGGGTGGGGGTTAACGAGGGTAGAAAAGATCACGGTTCGGGATTGGGGAAGATCTGAGATGGTGGTGAACAGCTGTCTTGAAGACCTCGAGGGAAGAATGAGATGGAAAACAATTCAATTTAATAATTACGTTTCTTCAATAAATTCATTATTGGTTGTCCGTGTAGGCTTTGTCTGGGTCACGCTTTGTCACGCTCAAACAGCAATTCGAAAAAACAGCGGTTTTGTCTCGTGTTCGGACTGACGAAGAACAGCTGCATCGTATCACCAATCCTCGTAGAAAACGGGGGAGTGAGCTCCTCCGCACAGGCCGCTCCACATGCGTGTGCACACGTGACCTCAGAGCGGGTGAATAAACATTGAGAAGAGATGAGTAGTCAAGGCTTAGGGTTCGTAAGGCCTATGAATGGTTGGATAGCGAAGGCGGACATCATGAAACTTGGTTCAAGTGTGGATATCGTTTTCAAATGCATCGCAGGAGGACGATCGTGTTGTTTGATAGGTTTGGCAGATGTAGGGCAGAGTGGTGATTCTCGCACCCCAACAGCAGCAACGACAGCAATTATGCCAGGTGCATTCTGGGAAGCTAGAATTTGAATACAATGTCGAGGCTCATATGAGAGCGAACACACAGAACGTACAACAAGGGGAGCAGGAGACGAGAGGGGCCGGAGAGGGAAGGAAAAAACAGTGTGGAACAGAGACATGAGGGGGATCTGTGGAAGGGAGAGGGATGGGGCGGGTACACTGGGTAAACAAGATGGACACCACAGGGACTTTCAGGACCTAATACGACAGGGATTTTCTGGAAGGAAAGCAGGGAATTTGAAGGAGGTGGGTTTGGGGTGGATTAGCGGGGGTAGAACAGATCATGGTTTGGATGGGGAAGATAAGAGGTGGTGGTGAACGGCTGTTTTGAAGACCTGGAGGGAAGAGTGGGATTGAAGAGAGTGTGGGAGTTCAAAGGTGGGAAAAAAGAGGAATGAAAGAGTGAAGGTGAGCAGTGATTTCTGATTTTGGTAGTTTACCAGAAGGGGATTGCTGGCATGCTGGTGTTGGCTTAACGGTGAGGGTGGTGGGCTTGCGATCCTAGGATCTGAGTTCAAATCCCACTCAGCTGTTGAATTAATACCAGGAGGGGTTGACTCTGCCTGTCATCCTTCCGAAGTCTGCAAAATGAGTGCCAGCTTGCTGGTATACTGTGTTGGAGTAGCAACCTGTCCATGATTGTGCCCATAGCCAAGGAGACTGCTTCGGCAGCACCAACGCTCTGCACAGAGTATGGTCCCAATGGATGAATGGATGAGGTTGCTGGGGGACCTTGAGCACCCTGTGGAAATATAGGGGGTGGGGGGGGGGATGTCAGAAGGGGAAGCCAGAGAGTGGGGGAGCAAGGCAGGAGAGGAGATAGTAGAAGACAGAAAGACCACCGACCTGCTTGCGGTGAGAGAGAGTGAAAGAACCAAAGACTCAGTCTCATCGCGAGAGATACCAATGAACCTAAATGCCTTGGTTTCCAGAGCGGGAAGCCGAGAAAGGTGAGAGGCGGGAGCACCAGCTCAGAGAGGAGAGCAGTACTCCATCAGGCTGCGGACGAAAGCTTTGTATGTGTTCAGGAGCTCAGGTGTGCAGAGGAAGGACTTTGCACGATGGAGGATGCCCAGTCGGTGACTGGCTTTGGAGGCCAGCTTGGAAATGTGGCTTTCCCAGGAAAGATCATGGCAGATAGTGAGACCCAAGAGTTTGAATGAAAGGACTTCTTCAAGATGATTGTTGAGAAAGTAGATGGGAGAATTTTCCAGATGGTCCTTTCGTAGAGACACAGTGAGAGTGAGATTTGTCAGGATTGAAAGACGTGTTCCACGTGTTGAACCAGTTTGTGATTTTACCCAGATCTGCAGAGAGTGAAGAAGCTGCCATCAGCCTGTGAATGAAGGCCTTGTATGTGGATAAGAGTACTGGTGTGCCAAGGAAGGAACTTTTTACGATGGAGGATGCCCAGTGGCTTTGCGGTTTGCCAAAGAAAGATCATGGCTGATACACATTCTCTTCAATTTCGTCCTTCAAATCAACTTTGACAACAACATTTTCTTCAATCTCATCCTTCCCTCCATGTCTTCAAGACAGGCTGTTGACCACCATCTTGGATCATCCCTTATCCAATACCATGATCTTTTGTACCATCATCAACCCCTACCCTCCTTCCAAATTTCCACTTTTTTCCTTCCTGAGAGAATGCTTCTTTAACCATCTTATCCACCCCGTAGTGGGTGGTAGAATGACCTGGTCTAAAACCAACTTGATGATCCGAGATGAGGAGAAAAGGAAGGATTTCATATCAACTGTGATGACGGATTCCATGACCTTGCTGATGATTGGAAGTAAGCTGATAGGCCTGTAGTTAAGGGGATCCGTTATTGCATCTTTTTATGTAATGCAGTGATGTTAGCTGATGTCCAAGTAGATAGAAGATGACCTAGGACAAATGATAGGGTGAAAATGGCAGAGAGAGAGGATGTGCAAGAGCAGAAGAGCAGGTTTTCAGGACATGTGAGCTGATGCCATCCTGTCCAGAGGCAGAGTTGAGGGTTGAAACAAACTTCTCCACCTTCTCAGGTGCAAAAGATAAGAGTTCAGGAGCAGTTGGGTGTGACTGGGAAGGGTGTGTTCGGATAGATAGGGTTAGGGACACAAGATTTGGAAGCAAACACTGAATTGAGGCACTCGGCCTTCTCACGAGCAGAGTTGGCTGTGGTTCCATTTGAGTTGGCATTGAAAGCGAGTAGCCGGACATCGGGGCAGCCTTTCAGGCAGTCCAAGAACAAAGATGAGAGAAGAAAGCTCAGGAAAGGCTTAATGGATGGTCGAAGGATAATTACTGCGCATGTTTACATGGGGGGAAGTGTGTGCGTCATATCATGAATGTATGTTTGCGTTTTGAGTGTTGGCGTGATATCTGCGAGAGCTGAACATTCCAGGCCTCGTATCACATCTGGAAGTCAAGAGATAGTCTCAACACTCAAGCTGCAGATGCAGATGGAAGAAGCAAGTTTGAAGACATGGAGATGATTTTAGAATTCCAAAGCAATGCTTAATGCCAATAACAAACCGTTTGAGAGAAACTACCACTCCGAAAAGCCTTA
The DNA here is from genome assembly GCA_035128595.1 of Eptatretus atami. Taxonomy (NCBI): domain Eukaryota; kingdom Metazoa; phylum Chordata; class Myxini; order Myxiniformes; family Myxinidae; genus Eptatretus; species Eptatretus atami. The sequence goes on from CM068968.1 coordinate 51,030,811, forward strand.
TGTGGTGGCTCACATAGTTGGAACAACATTAATATGAAAACTTCCCTTCTGGGATCTGAACCATCAACTCTGCAATGCTGGACTCCTGCCGATCTGCAGAGAGGATTTGTGTAAGGGTGTGCGTATCCTCAAAAGGCTCTCTTTGTTTGGCGCTGTAATTATCTTCAGACTCTCGGGGGGGATGACTCTGCACTCGCCAACCGCAGCTACTCTTTAATGAGTGCTCTTCTGCCTCCCAGTGCGTTATACATCCAGCGCTTAAGCTCGTCCGCTCTGTTGCCGAGGTGCTTGAAAAGTCCATCTGAAGAATTCACGTCCAACCCGAAATCTGGCCCCCGTCACTCCATCTTACTAACTGCCTGAAAAAGATGCTTGCAGAGCCATGCACAAAGAACTATGTCCGTAGCTTAGCAACACAACTACGATCATCAGCAGCATAAAAACATTGGCACGTCTCTGAGACTCATCGGAGGGCCCCCCGAGACTCACCGGCGAGTCCCTTCTTTTCAATCATACCAATAGGAATTTCGGTTGTTGTAACTCTTAACATATGAGGTCGAGTTTCAGTGTAAGCACAAGCATTATTATTGTTTTCATTATTTCTGTTTAAAGAACGTGTGTGTGTGTGTGTGTGTGTGTGTGTGTGTGTGTCATGCACCATATAGAATAAGAATACTGTCGCATAGTTGTCACGTGAACACAGAAAAATCTAAAATGTCTGGAGGGAAGGCTGTGAAGTACCGGCTGTACTCGTACAATAATTAGAAATAACAGTGTTTGGGCCTTATACCATGGCATGCCCACAGCTTAGTCCCGGCTCCTGCCCGCCTCCTACCCCATCCTTGCTCGAGCCTCGTCCTCAAGCCAGCCTCGGGCCGACTGTGCATTCCACATGACGTATGTCAGGTCCTTACGTGATGTGTTCTTGTAATCCCATTGTGCTTGTATCGTTTGCCATTTTGACCTTTTGCCAAGTTTCGAGCACGGTTTAAATACAACTGTTTTATTGCAGTCACTGCCTGTGTTGTATCTTTAAAAAAAAAAGTCTCCAGGTGTTTAATCAAATAAAAAAAGCAATTTGTGAAATCTAAAAAGCTAGGACTCGGTGGTCCAGAGAACGATTTCAGGTTACACTGGAAGCAGATATCAAGTTGGTCACACACTCAAAAGCTGATGAAATAAAAATTACTATATTCCTCGCAGGCTCTCAACATGCACTGCCAATTGTCCCACTCCGTACGACCTGTCCGAGCACGACCCATCACTTAATCCCACACCCACCAAACCATTATGACTTCTGGGGGGGGAACGCAAAACCTGAAAGATGGCTAAAACCGTATAAAATGTCCGAGGTGAGTAAAATTATTTGCAAATAGTACGTCGTTAGAAACAAATAAATAAATAAATGAGGACGTGGGTAAGAGACAGATCTCATGGTTGCTTGGTAAACACCGTGCTCAGAGCGTTTCATGCAAACAGGTGACAGTCACGAAGACGGCGTGCCAAAACAGGCAGATCTATTTATTTATATATGCCCCGTGATTGCTGTCACCAACTGATTGATTGCGAAACCTTGAGGGCCTATTTAAACGGCTCCAAGGGTTGTTTACAATGTCCTTGGCATACCGTCACGCAGAGCAAGGTGAGAATGCCCGGAAGCCTGAAAAGATCGGAGGATGAAACTGCACGCGCACAACTTTCTCGGGATGTCATGTTGGCCGCCCTGAGATGTCGGGTGAACCTGTGCCAATGATCCTTGCCCGTTCCCAAAGGGTACGGCTGTGTCTGGTCAATTCGGTATGACTATGAGTTCCAGATGAATGATCTGCGGCCCTGCCAAGGATTTGAAGACCTTCGTCGATCTGCTTAAAACTTTTCTTTCGACTCTTACCTAATGGCCCGACGTCACTGGCATCTGAACATCTATCAACGTTTATAATCAAGCCGAGCTGTAAAACCTTGCTCTTGCTGGATTATTTACCTGTCCGCCAGGCTCTTTGTCTTTGTCTGCAAGTTGCTCGGGTGCGCGATGCCCAGTTATTTTGCTTTCGCTCGTTTTCTAATTCTTTCATTCTTTCTATTTCTTTCTTTCTCATTAAAAAATAAATTATTCCTCCCTATGTCTCTCGACCAGCGCTTGAAATCTGACATGGTTGTCGAAAAGCCACGGTGTGTTGATGTATAAAGTTTTGCAAACTCATGTGACCGTTCCATCCATCCATTGGGATCACACTCTGTGCAAAGCATCGGTGCTGCCGAAGCAGTCTCCTTGGCTATCGGGCACAATCCTGGACGGGTCACCACTCCGACACAGGATACCAGCAAGCTGGCACTCATTTTGCCAACCTCGGAAGGATGACAGGCAGAGTCAACCACACCTGGTATTAATTCAACAGCCGAGCAGGATTTGAACTCAGGACCCTCAGATCCCAAGCCCACCACTTAAACCATTAAGCCAACACCAGGCATACATGACCATTGCACGCTGTCATTTCTGGGTGATGGTCCATAAGTGGCCGATGCAGATCTCTTATACGAAATTTAAGATTCATGGATATTGTCCCGAATAGTCATCGATTACAACTCGCGATGTTTCCAGGTGTATCTTGTGCAGTTTGCCTTGTATTTACGAATACACTGCTGTCGATGAAAAACAGAAGTCAAATAAAACTGTAAACGATAAATTTATGTTACAGTGAGAATGCAGTTTTTCATTTGCATTATCCTAAGTTTCATTTCTGATCATACAAACTTTCGACGACTGGCTGGGGATGCAGACTTTATTCCCGATGAAAGGACACCTTGTTAGCCAGGCCACTATGACAGACGCCCTCCTTGTTCTCATTAACAACCCCTGTCACATGCGGCGAAAACTCCTCGCCTCGTGATCCTAAGGATGTCATGAGGGCCGATTCAGTTATGTGATTGGAGGCCGATGAGGGGATGGGCCATCGCGGGCACTGAGCATCTTCGTTCATCATGTACGTACAAGAAATTGGACATCCTTCGGCAATGTTGACAAAGGAACACGGACGGATTCGCCTACTCTGGGGACAAATAACACTTTGCCTTCCACAGCTCTTCTCCAACTTCACTTCTGACATTCTTTTTGATTTATTTGCTTTATTCATTTATTTATTTGTTTATTTATTTATTCCAAAAGGCCGACTTTGCATTTTAGTCATCACGACAAAACACAATATTCCATTACATGATGAGATTCCTTTTCATTCTCATGCTAATTGCATGTGACATCGTGTCGAGCGAACTGTTTGTAGCGTATGAAGGGGAGAGCGCGTTTGAGCTCGTACATAATTTATACGTTTGAGAAGGGGGAGTGGGCGATCCAAGTCCAACATTCCATCACATTTGCAAAATAATATACAGATTATCTCTCATGCGATTTTAAGCATTTCATCTACCTGTGTTACATGCATGAATTAGTTCTAAATTTATCAAAGACCAATTTGACCACTTCTCAATGAGAAACACTCCATTAAAAATGACATGTGTGAGTGATGACATCATGGCACACAAACAAAAAATAGAGCTGAAAAGGTTGACCAAGATATATCATGATAACTTATTTGTTTAAAGGACAAATCATGATAGTTTACATGTTGAAACGACATATCATGATAGTTTACATGTTAAAGGACATATTGTGATGCTTTACATGTTTAAACGACATATCATGATAGTTTACATGTTTAAAGATGTATTGTGATGCTTTACATGTGAAGGACATGATACTTTACATGTTTAAAGGACATATGATACTTTACATGTTTAGAGGACATATGATACTTTACATGTTTAAAGGACATATGATACTTTACATGTTTAAAGCACATATGATACATTACATGTTTAAAGGACATATGATACATTACATGTTTAAATGACATGATAGTTTCCATGTTTAAAGGACATATTGTGATACCTTACATGTTTAAAGGACATATCATGATAGTTCACATGTTTAAGGACATATTGTGATAGTTCACATGTTTGAAGGACATATCATGACAGTTTACATGTTTAAAGGACATATCATGATAGTTCACATGTTTAAGGACATATTGTGATAGTTCACATGTTTAAAGGACATATCATGATAGTTCACATGTTTAAGGACATATTGTGATAGTTCACATGTTTGAAGGACATATGATAATTCACATGTTTAAGGACATATAATACTTTACATGTTTAAAGGACATATGACAGTTTACATGTTTAAATGACATATCATGATAGTTTACATGGTTAAGGACATATTGTGATGCTTTACACGTTTAAGGGCATATGATA
>CM068968.1:51063935-51085739 GCA_035128595.1 Eptatretus atami
CAAACGGCACTCACACTCCTTACCATCATCATTCAAACGGCACTCACACTCCTTACCATCATCATTCAAATGGCACTCACACTCCTCACCATCATCATTCAAACACCACTCACACTCCTTACCATCATCATTCAAACAGCACTCACATTCCTTACCGTCATCATTTAAACAGCACTCACACTCCTTACCATCACTACAACGTCCCAAAACATTACCCTCCTCATTATAACTCCATCACATTCGTCATTGCCGACTCCCAGTTCCACTCTCTTATCTTCGGGCCGAGTGCACACACTCAGTCTTTCCAAGTGAATCCTCTCGTATCAACCGTTATGTCACTCTGTATTGTTATCTGTTTTAATTTCATCATACCTACATACCTACATACCCATACCCACCACAACCACCACCACTACCACTACTCCCACCACAACCACTACTACCACTACCACTACGACCACTACTACTACCACTACAACTACTACTGCAACTACCACCACCACTACTACTACTACTATTACGACTACCAACATCACCACTACCGCCATGCTGTGCCAACCATGTGACACCTGAAGCGGTCCTGCTAATTGCTCGGTCCGAGGGAGGGTTATTGTCTTTTTTCCTCTCCTTTGTTTTCTCCACCAGAGATCCCTCTGCAAACACGAGTCGAAGGTTGGTGGGTGAGGGAGGAGGGAGCGGAGTGAGTGAGGGAGTGAGCGAGTTCACTGGAGTTTACACAACCACCGCTCCTCCAACATCCACCGCCCATTCATCATTCGAACTGTCTGAACCACGAGGCATGTTTATCCCTGTGCCTTCCTTTGTCGTCATCCATTGCTTTCTCTTTCTGTTCATGAATATCCACACTGGTTCGCAATTTGTTTTTTACGAACTAACCTGGTATATGGTGTGGGGGGAAGGATGAGGCTATAAAGATGGATGATAAGGGCAGAGATAATGGGAGTGAGAATCGGGGTGGGGGAGGTGAGGTAGTGGAAAGTGGGAAGGGGGAAGGGAAGGGGCGCAGCAGGGGAGTTGGTACATTCTCGCTGAAAAGTTTAACTCGGTCTCCTGGAATGTCTTGTGTCGAGGCAGACAGCTGGACTGCTGCGGAACGCGAACAGCCTCCAAGGAACCAAACTCGGACAACACGGCCTTTCCTCCAAGTACCAGCGAAACACGGAGCGGCAACAAACCCGATGATGTTTTTTTTTTATATTGGAAGAAGTTTGATTTGTTTTAATCAATATTAATCGGTTCATTTTATTTACAAATCACACAATTTATTTTTTGATCTTAACATTGTGTGACAGATATGACGTATCGGTGCAGCACAGTATATATGTACCATAGAGAGAGATTGAACATGTGATCGGTGCCCCCGGTGTTTTACCACGTCTCAGTACGCCCGTGTTTTCTACACATCATCGGTGCAGCCACAGTATATGTACATGAGGAGAGATGAGACATGTGTCGTTGCCCCCGTGTTTTTACACACATATCGGTGCAGCACAGTGTATATGTAATAGAGAGATGAGTAGCATGTGATCCGGTGCCCCGTGTTTACACATGTTCGGCCCCCGGTGTTTACACACATTCCGTTGCCCGGTGTTTTACACACATCATCCGTGCCCCGTGTTTTACATACATTCTTGGTGCCCCGGTGTTTTACACCACTCATCGGTGCCCCGTGTTTTTACACATGTCATCGGTGCCCAGTGTTTTAAACGTCATCGGGCCCCCGTGTTTTACACAGTCATCGATGCCCCTGGTGTTTTTACACATCATCCCGGTGCCCCGGTGTTTTACCACGTTCATCGATGCCTGGTATTTTACACACATCATCGGTGCCCCCGGTGTTTTACACACGTCATCGGTGCCCCCGGTGTTTTACACACGTCATCGGTGCCCCGGTGTTTACCACGTCATCGATGCCCCTGGTGTTTTACACACATCATCGGTGCCGGTGTTTTACACACGTCATCTCGGTGCCCCCCGGTGTTTTACACACATCATCGGTGCCCCCCGGTGTTTTACACACGTCATCGGTGCCCCCGGTGTTTTACACACGTCATCGTGCCTGGTGTTTACACACATCATCGGTGCCCCCGGTGTTTGACACGTCATCGTGCGCCCCGCCCCCCCGGTGTTTTTCATAAGGAGAAACTAAAGTATTTATTTTAAACCTGTAAACTAACATGGTCCATGGTAGTCCCGTTTTAATCACCGATGACTTCACACCTTGAATGAAATACTTTGAGAACCGTTTCTGTGAGGTTTCTCTCCAACAACCTTCGAAGTCCACCCTTCATCAGATACTATAGTTTCATTGTGATACAGGTGGTGTAATGTGTCATAAAGATACACAAGGCATCCTCCATCATTGCAATTGTTCATAGTCTGTGGGTCTGACTCTTGCTGATGGTGAGGCCCACGGACTGGGCATCCTCCATCATTGCAAGTCATTCCTCAAAAACACAATTACTTGAAAAGCAGAATTACTCAAACCTACAAAAAGTATTTGAATAACTATAGCACGAGTACTGCTTTCCACAATGGACTGGGGCCCCAGCATAACATGATATATTGTCGTGGACTCGGGGTTCGAGGCTCACCCCGAGGGTAAGCACCCGGGATCACTCTGGAACACCTGGTCCTGAGGCCGCCGGGCACAGATATCTCCACACACCTGCGGGATGCTAAGCAACCATGAATGACGATTGGCACTGCCAATCCTGGCAGTGTTACACTACCTCGCGTGATACCTTACCTGTAGACAGCCGAATCAAAGGTGGGGGGGGGTCTTGTGCCCTCAGCGCACACTCGGATTACTGCCGAGCGATACAGTGAGTGTGCACTGGTTAACAAGAGCAAATTCGGTGGGGCATAACTTCTCGGCTAAACTAATGTGCAGACCACTCTGGACGAAACGGGCCGGGTACATTCATAACAAAAGCAATTTATTTATAAGGGCAAAGAAAAGTATGTGTCGCAATCATCAAAAGGGTTTCATTCGATAAAATGTACAGCAGGGAAAGCAAGGATTTCTGGGGTGTGGAAAATGGAATGCAATTATGTACAAGAAGAAGACACAGGGCAGAGCTAAACCGATATAAAGAACTTACACATTCTTATCTGATGTAAACATTACAGGTGCCACCAGACACACACCCGAGGAAATTGGAGAGCAAGAAACATGAGAGGCAGTTGAGGGGTTTTCAACCTCGTTCAATACCTGGCGTGGCCGACGGACCTATGCTTCCCAGTCACTTAGGAGGGAGGAGAGAAGAAAACTGGGGGTGTTGATGGTGCGTGAATGGGAGGTGAAAATATGATGCGGAAGAAGAAGAGTGAAGGAGTACGTGTCTGTAATTGCTCCTTTTTTTTTTTTCGTGATTTACATCTTCAGCAGACGAGACAATAGATGGGAGAGACAGATGTGTAAGTGGATAGGTTAATGTAGCATGTGAGATAATCTGTAAATGTTAATGGTAATGAGTATTGTCTGCAGAACCTATCGGAAGCCGAGCGCCGATGACCCGGCAGTTACCCAGCAACTACTCGGTAACTGCTCGCTTTGCTCGGTCTCGGTGACTCCTCGCTCGGCTCGGGCTTGGTGACTCATGCTACTCTCTCGGCTCAGTCAGTGTCGCTCTTGCTCGGTGACTGGCGCTCGGCTCCGGCTTGGTGATTGAGTCATATTTCTCTCGGCTCTCTGCCGCTATCTTTATTAGCCCGGGTGAAGGAGGAGCAAGAGATTGGATCAAAAGGCTCTGTAGGTGTTTCCGAGTATCCTCAGTGGTGCGCAGGGGCCACCCTAAGGAGTTTCCTCACCCCCCCTCCCCCAGACTCCAGAATGGCTTCATCTGCTCCCAGGCTTGGCCTGCAGAGCTCTGGCATTTATATGGGGTGCAGGTTTTGGGGAGCGTTCTCCAGCCATGAACGTGCGCTGGGCTCCAATCGAGCGTTGTTAATTAGCGGAGCGCCAGGCTACCCAGACGTCGTTGCTTGAGCCCCAGCACATATTTGCACTTCGAGTTGCAGACCAATGGGTTCTAACCCACAATGTCCTCTGTTCCCCGGCATCCCACAGGACTGTGTTGAGCATCCAGGGAACTAACAGTAGTTGCGGCGGTTGTAGTGAAGTGGGGAAAAATGCTGTGGTGTTCATGGTAAGGACGTTGAAGTGTTGGGAGCGGTTGAAGGCTTTGCAGAGCCACAACAATATTTTATAACGAAAGCAACACACTGACCCTGTATTTATGTGAATGACGTCAGTGTCTCTCTAGAAGGAAACTCCAAGGAGGGAAAACTGGAAAATTGGAAGGAGGAGGGATTTGGGTGGGGGGTTAATGAGAATATAACAGATCATGGCTTTGGATTGGGGATGATCTAAGATGGAAGTTAACAAATGTCTCAAAGCTGTCTCGAAGACCTGGAGGGAAGAATGAGATCGAAGAGGATGTGGAATTATGTTCCACAGGTGGGAAAAAAGAGGATCAAATGAGTGGAGGTGAGCAGTGATCCTGGATGAAGCTAGTTTCACCAGAAGGGGTTAGATGGTGGACCATGTGACCCTGCAGAAATCTGTGGGAGGGGATGGGGAGAGGTGAGACAAAGCACGAAAAGAGCAGAGGGTGCAAGACCAGAAAGGAGGCAGTAGAAGACAAAGAGACCACCGACCTGCCTGCGATGGCAAAGTGATGGATCCATAGACTCAGCGTCAGCACGGGAGATTCTAATGATCTTGAAGGCCTTGGTTTCCATGGCGTCATTCTGAGAAATATGTGAGGCAGGGGAGCCAGCTCAGAGGGGAGAGCAGGACTCCATCAAGCTGTGGTTTAAGGTCTTGTAGGTGGAGAGGAGTTTAGGTGTGCTGAGGAAGGACTTTGTACAATGGAGGATGCCCAGTCGGCTGTGGTGCCATTTGAAGAGAGGGAAGGGATGGAACGGGAGCATTCACCAGAGACAGACTTAACAAGGTGCCACAAGGTGTTAGAGGATGGAGACAAGTTTGAAGGTTCATTCTTGAGGTTGGACAGATGTTGTTTTCTGGCTCTCCTGAGAGTGGACACACACTTGTTGAGGACTTTGTGGAATGCGTTGAGTTTGCCTTCGGTCGGGTTATCCTTCCAGGAAGAGAAGGCAAGTTGTTTGCAGAGCAACTGCCTCACCACAGGATTCAGTATACCATTGGTGGGTAGAAGGGTAGGATCATTGAAGATGAGATGGGATGAATCTGTGCATGAGAGAGAGTAGGTTTCTGTGGAAGAATTCCCAGGCTGTGTTAACAACAGGGGCTGATATGGGAGACCAGTCCTGAAGAGAGATGGCTGCTTTCAGTCCCTGCCAATCTGCTTGAGTGTAATTCCAGAATCACCGGCGTTGAGGCAGCTCTCTGAGAATGGCCAGAGAGGTGTTGATTTTCACATACACATGATCAGATGAACGAATTGGAGCAGAGGAAGAGCAGGAGACATTTGTGGGAATTTTGTCATCATCAAGTCTAGAAGGGAGGATTTTCCATTGGGAGAAATCCAGGTTGGAAAGTTCACAGATCGAGTCCGTCCCATGGAGTCACAGAAGTCCTTTGCTGAAGTGCCATGGCCGGTGAGAGAGGTACCAACACCAAGCCAAGTTGCATGGTGACAATTTAAATCACCACATATGAGGAAGAGAGAGAGAGAGAGTTGGGATGAGTGGTTCAAAGTTTGGCCATTTTGTCTGAGAAGATGTAGATGGAGTCTTCACTGTTTAGAGGATGGTTCAAGACACAGACTGACAAGAGATGGGAGCAGAGGGGAAGTCGCAGCCAGAGGTACTCCTGGGGGTCGGGAGTTGTAAGATCAGCATGAGGGCAGTGAGAAATTGAGTTCTTGATGTGAAGTGCAACCCTCTTGGTGAAACTCCCAAAATCTATTATTTCTGCTCACCTACACTCATGCGTTCCTCTTTTTCCCCACCTGTGGAACCAACTTCCACATGCTCTTCAACCTCATTCTTCCCTCCAGGTGTTCAAGACAGCTGTTTCACATCATCTCAGGTTGTCCCTCATCCCCAAAAAAACAAACTAATTCATCCCCGCCCCCTCCCCGACCTATCCCTTACCCCCCACCGCACAAGCCCATGCACCTCTTTCCAGTTAACAACTTTTACTTTGTCAGAGTTTTTTTTTGGTATACCATGTTGAGGCTCGTATAAGAGCGAACATACAGAACGTATAACAAACGGAGCAGAAGATAAGAGGGGCGGGAGAGGGAATCACAAAACAGTGGGGAACAGAGACATGAGGAGATCTGTGGAAGGGAGAGGGATTGGGCGGGGAACACTGGGTAAACAAGACGGACACTACAGGGACTTTCAGGAAAGAAAGCAGGGAATTTGAAGGTGTGTTTAGGGTGGATTAGCGGAGGTAGAAAAGATCATGGTTTTGGATGGGGGAAGATATGAGATGCTGGTGAACGGCTGTTTTGAAGACCTGGAGGGAAGAGTGGGGATTGAAGAGAGTGTGGGAGTTTGTTCCTGAGGTGGGAAAAAGAGAAATGAAAGAGTGAAGGTGAGCAGTGATTCTTGATTTTGGTAGTTTCACCAGAAGGGGGTTGCTGGCAAAACCACCGACCACCGACCTGCCTGCGGTGAGAGAGTGAAAGACCCAAAGACTCAGCCTCATCACGGGAGATACCAATGATCTTAAAAGTCTTGGTTTCCACAACATTAAGCCAAGAAAGGTGAGAGGCAGGAGCACCAGCCCGGAGGGGAGAACAGTACTTACTCCATTATGCTGCGGACAAAAGCTTTGTAAGTGGTCAGGAGCTCAGGTGTGCAGAGGAAGGACTTTGCACGAGTTTGCTTCTGTATCCATCTTGTCCGCTCCATGCATCCTCCCCTTACTCCCATTCTTCCCCATGTCCCTTATTTTTCTGTCTCCCTTTATTTTTTCCCTCATCCCTAACTGCTGGAGTGTCTCTGTCTCTCTGTCTCTCTGTCTCTCTGTCTCTCTCTCTCTCTCTCTCTCTCTCTCTCTCTCTCCCTCTCTCTCTCTCTCTCTCTCTCTCTCCTCTCTCTCTCTCTCTCTCTCTCTCCTCTCTTCTCTCTCTCTCTTTCTGATGTTCATTTTGTTCTGTAACATCCTAGTAGTCCTTTCTTGGTTCTACCTCCTCCACGAGCCTCGACTCTGTATAACAAAAAAAACAAACAAAACAACCTCTTCCTTACTATCAGGTTGCTGTGTTTCCTTTCCTCCTTCCTCTTTACTTGTTGTTCATTCTCTTGTTACTTGCAAAATCCCAGATTTTCCAACAATATCGGTCAATCAAACTTTGTTATTCTGTCTGTCCGTCTCTCGCCTCCGGATCACAATTTTTAACCGATGTTCATGAAACTTCACCACCTGGTAGAGTTCGTCATGAGCAAGAAGCCTATCGTTTTTGAGGTGAACACGTCAAGAGGTCAACATAGGCCAAAGGTCAACAACTTCGGTGAGATTTCTAAAATCCTCAACTTGCATCTCATTGACTTGAAATTTGAAGATGATTTGCATGTCACGTCACTGAATTCAACCACCAATTATTTTTGAGGTCAACATAGGCCAAAAGGTCAACATAGGCCAAAGGTCAACAACTTAGGTTAGATTTCTGAAATCCTCAATTTTCATCCCATTGACTTGAAATTTGAAGATGATTTGTATATTCAACCACCAATTATTTTTTTATGATCAAATTTGTTTTTATGGACGTGGCAAGTGTCGTGCTCTACACGACGTCTATCTATCTTGTTTGTTGTGTTCAACAGTTTCCCCACTCTCAGCTCAGCCCTTCCATCATCTCGCTTTTTCGTGAACCTCGATCTTGTTAAAGAAAAGCAATTGTGAAAATGAGGTCACAGTGGACCGAAAATACAATATAACTCACGTACGTGGTTCTGGTACACCACGTGATGCAAGAAAATGGCACAAAAGCGTTTTGTAGGAAAGTTAACACGAACATGACCATTTACCCAGAATAGAACATGAGATAACCTGTTGAACACTATAATTGGACAGTAATTATGATGACATGCAAATTGCACACTCACTAGGTCCAATTACTAACCTGAAATGAAAAATGGAACCCCAGGATTATTTAGCTTGAAGTCGAAAGAATTCCTTTCGTGCCATTTTTATCACCAAATGGTCATTACCTGTGCCACCGAAGGTGGATGGACTAGGGTATGTTTTCACCCCTGTCTGTCTGTTTGTCTGTGAACAGGATATCTCAAGAAGTCGTGTACAGATTGGGACCAAACTTGGTGGACAGGTTGGGTGTGTGACGAGGACGAATTGATTCGATTTGGGTGAAGATCTGAATCCAGATCCGGACGTGAGAATTATTTAATTTTTTAAGTGATTTTTTTCACTGTTGAGAAATGGGGCCAAAAACGATGTAAAGCACAATATCTCAAAAACCTGTGGATGGATGATGATAAAACTTGGTGGATGATTTGGGGAGATGACAAGAACACGATGATTCGATTTTAGTTCAGGTCAGCAGATCTGGTTCATCAGTGTTATGCAAGATGTAAACTGTTCAACCTGGCGGAGGTGTGCGCTCCACCGAGTGCAGTTCAAGTTTGAACAGTCTTTGTAAATCCGTTCACATTTATTGGATTAAAACGAGGTTTAAATGAGCCGTGCATTGTGCAAATGCCACAAACATAGACACAGAACACACACACCACACACACCCCCCCCCTCCCCCCACAACACACACACATACACACCACACACACACACACACACCTCCCCCTCCCACAGCACACAACAGCCTCCCTCTCCCCCACACACACACATACAGCCTCCCCTCCCCCTCCCCACAACACACACACCCTCCCCCCTCCCCCCACCACACATACAGCCTCCCCTCCCCCTCCCCCCACACACACACACATACAGCCTCCCCTCCCCCTCCCCCCCACACCACACACACACACTACACACACACACAGCCCACACACACACATACACCATACAACACACACATACACACACACAGACATACACACATACATAACCACACATACACACACACACACAAACACCACACACATAACACACATACACACACAACATCACATACACACACATACCCACATACACACAGACACAACAGACACAACAACACACAACACACACACACACATACACACACAACCAACACACACAGAACATACACCACATACCACACACACACAACACACACACATAACACACACACAATACACACACACAGACACAACAAACACACACACACACAGACACACACACACACATAAACACACAACACACACCAACACACAACACACAACACATCACACACACACACCACAACACACACACACACACACGACACAGACACAGACACACACACACACACACACACACACACAGACACACCACAACATAACACACCGACACATACAGCACATACACACACACATACACACACACATCACACACACAATACTCGGAACACTTCGGAGCCGTTGACATGGCCGGTTAACCCACGGAATTGAAACGAAAGATTGAACGTTAAAAACACGAGGATTATTATCACGGGAACAACTTAAACCTCAAACGAGAGTTCCTGCACTTGTTAATGACCAACATGAGTGTTATAACGTGTGTGGGGGGGGGGGGGGAGGGGGGAGGGGAGGCGTATGTATGTGTGTGGTGTGGGGGGGAGGGGAGGCTGTTGTGTGTGTGGAGGGGAGGGGTAGTGTGTGTGTGTGGGGGGGGGGGGGTTGTGTGTGTGGGTGTGTGTGTTGTGTGTTGTGTGTTGTGTGTGTGTGTGTGTGTGTGTAGGTGTGTGGTATGTATGTGTTGTCGTGTTGTGTGTATGTGTGTGTATGATGTGTGTGTGTGTGTATGTGTGTGTGTGTGTGTGTGTATGTGTGTGTGTTGTAGTGTGTATGTGTGTATGTGTGTGGGGGAGAGGAGGTAGTGTGTGTGTTGTGTTGTCTGTGTGTGTGTGTGTGTTGTGTGTGTGTGTGTTGTGTGGTTGTGTGTGTGTTGTGTATGTGTGTTGTGTGATGTGTGTGTGTGTATGTGTGTGTGTGTGTGTTGTGTGTGTGTGTCTGTGTGTGGTGTTGTGTGTGTCTGTGTTGTGTGTGTGTGTGTGTGTGTGTGTGTGTGTGTGTGTATGTGGTGTGTGTGTATGTGTGTATGTGTGTATGTGTGTATGTGGTTGTAGTGTGTGTCTGTGTGTGTGTATGTGTTGTGTGTGGTTGTGTGTGTGTGTGTGTGTATGTGTGGTGTGTGTTTGTAGTGTTGTGTTTATGTGTGTTGTATTGTGTGTGTGTCTGTTGTGTCTGTGTGTGTGTATGTGGTGTGTGTGCTGTTGTTGTGTGTGTGTGTGTGTGTGTCTGTGTCTGTGTGTGTGTGTGTATGTGTGTATGTGTGGTGTATGTGTGTGTGTGTGTTGTGTGTGTATGTGTGTGTGTATGTTGTGTGTCTGTATGTGTGTGTGTGTGTGTGTGTGTGTATGTTGTCCTCTGTGTCTATGTTTGTGGCATTTGCACAATGCACGGCTCATTTCCTCGTTTTAATCCAATAAATGTGAACGGATTTACAAAGACTGTTCAAACTTGAACTGCACTCGGTGGAGCGCACACCTCCGCCAGGTTGAACAGTTTACATCTTGCTAACACTGATGAACCAGATCTGCTGACCTGAACTAAAATCGAATCATCGTGTTCTTGTCATCTCCAAATCATCCACCAAGTTTTATCATCATCCATCCACAGGTTTTTGAGATATTGTGCTTTACATCGTTTTGGCCCCATTTCTCAACAGTGAAAAAAATCACTTAAAAATTAAATAATTCTCACGTCCGGATCTGGATTCAGATCTTCACCCAAATCGAATCAATTCGTCCTCGTCACACACCCAACCTGTCCACAAGTTTGGTCCCAATCTGTACACGACTTCTTGAGATATCCTGTTCACAGACAAACAGACAGACAGGGTGAAAACATACCCTAGTCCACCACCTTCGGTGGCACAGGTAATGACCATTGGTGATAAAATGGCACGAAAGGAATTCTTTCGACTTCAAGCTAATAACCTGGGTTCCATTTTTATTTCAGGTTAGTAATTGGACCTAGTGAGTGTGCAATTTGCATGTCATCATAATTACTGTCCAATTATAGTGTTCAACAGGTTATCTCATTTCTATTCTGGGTAAATGGTCATGTTCGTGTTAACTTTCCTACAAAACGCTTTTGTGCCATTTTCTTGCATCACGTGGTTGTACCAGAACACGTACGTGAGTTATATTGTATTTTCGGTCCACTGTGACCTCATTTTCACAATTGCTTTTTTTAACAAGATCGAGGTTCACAAAAAGCGAGATGATGGAAGGGCTGAGCTGAGAGTGGGAAACTGTTGACACACAACAAACAAGATAGATAGACGTCGTGTAGAGCACGACACTTGCCACGTCCATTAAAAACAATTTGATCATAAAAAAAAATTGGTGGTTGAATATACAAATCTCTTCAAATTTCAAGTCAATGGGATGAAATTGAGGATTTAGAAATCTAACCTAAGTTGTTGACCTTTGGGCCTATGTTACCTCAAAAATAATTGGTGGTTGAATTCAGTGACGTGACATGCAAATCATCTTCAAATTTCAAGCAATGAGATGCAATGAGGATTTTAGAAATTCACCGAAGTGTTGACCTTTGGCCTATGTTGACCTCTTGACGTCACCTCAAAACGATAGGCTTCTTGCTCATGACGAACTCTACCAGGTGGTGTGTTTCATGAACATCGGTTAAAAATTGTGATCCGGAGGCGGAGAGACGGACAGACAGAATACAAAGTGATTGACCGATATTGTTGGAAATCTGGGATTTTGCAAGAACAAGAGAATGAACAGACAAGTAAAGAGGGGAGGAAAGGAAACACAGCAACTGATAGTAAGGAAGAGGGTTGTTTGTTTTGTTTACCAGAGTCGAGGCTCGTGGAGGAGGTAGAACCAAGAAAGGACTAGTCTAGGATGTAACAGAACAAAAGAAACAAAGGAGAGAGGAGGACAGAAAGAGAGAGAGAGAGAGAGAGAGAGGGAGAGGAGAGAGAGAGAGAGAGAGAGAGAGGAGAGCGAGAGAGAGAGAGAGAGAAAGAGAGAGAGAGAGAGAGAGAGAGAGAGAGAGAGAGAGAGAAGAAGAGAGAGAGAGAGAGAGAGAGAAGAGCGAAACTCCAGCAGTAGGGATGAGGGAAAAAAATAAAGGGAGACAGAAAAATAAGGGACATGGGAGAATGGGAGTAAGGGGAGGATGCATGGAGCGGACAAGATGGATACAGAAGCAAACTCGTGCAAAGTCCTTCCTCTGCACACTGAGCTCCTGACCACATTACAAAGCTTTGTCCGCAGCATAATGGAGTAACTGTCTCCCTCCGGCTGGTGCTCCCGCTCTCTCACCTTTCTTGGCTTATGTTGTGGAAACCAAGACTTTAAGATCATTGGTATCTCCGTGTGAGGCTGAGTCTTTGGGTCTTCACTCTTCACCGCAGGCAGGTCGTGGTCGTGGTTTGCCAGCACCCCTTCTGGTGAAACTACCAAAATCAAGAATCACTGCTCACCTTACTTTCATTTCTCTTTTTCCCACCTCAGGAACAAACTCCCACACTCTCTTCAATCCCCACTCTTCCCTCAGGTCTTCAAAACAGCCGTTCACCAGCATCTCATATCCCCATCCAAACCATGATCTTTCTACCTCCGCTAATCCACCCTAAACACACTTCAAATTCCCTGCTTTCTTCCTGAAAGTCCCTGTAGTGTCCGTCTTGTTTACCCAGTGTTCCCCGCCCAATCCCTCCCTTCCACAGATCTCCTCATGTCTCTGTTCCCCACTGTTTTGTGATTCCCTCTCCCGCCCCTCTTATCTTCTGCTCCGTTTGTTATACGTTCTGTGTTGTTCGCTCTTATACGAGCCTCAACATGGTATACAAAAAAAAAACTCTGACAAAGTAAAAGTTGTTAACTGGAAAGAGGTGCATGGGCTTGTGCGGTGGGGGTAAGGGATAGGTCGGGGAGGGGGCGGGATGAATTAGTTTGTTTTTTGGGATGAGGGACAACCTGAGATGATGTGAAACAGCTGTCTTGAACACCTGGAGGAAAGAATGAGGTTGAAGAGCATGGAAGTTGGTTCCACAGGTGGAAAAAGAGGAACGCATGAGTGTAGGTGACGAGAAATAATGATTTTGGGAGTTCTCACCAAGAGGGTTGCACTTCACATCAAGAACTCAATTCTCATGCCCTCATGCTGATCTTAACACTCCCGACCCCAGGAGTACCTCTGGCTGCGACTTCCCCTCTGCTCCATCTCTTGTCAGTCTGTGTCTTGAACCATCCTCTAAACAGTGAAGACTCCATCTACATCTTCTCAGACAAAATGGCCAAACTTTGAACCACTCATCCCAACTCTCTCTCTCTTCCTCATATGTGTGATTTAAATTGTCACCATGCAACTTGGCTTGGTGTTGGTACCTCTCTCACGGCCATGGCACTTCAGCAAAGGACTTCTGTGACTCCATGGGACGGACTCGATCTGTGAACTTTCCAACCTGGATTTTCTCCCAATGGAAATCCTCCTTCTAGACTTGATGATGACAAAATTCCCAAAATGTCTCCTGCTCTTCCTCTGCTCCAATTCGTTCATCTGATCATGTGATGTGAAATCAACACTCTCTGGCCATTCTCAGAGAGCTGCCTCAACGCGGTGATTTGGAATTACACTCAAGCAGATTGGCAGGGACTGAAAAGCAGCCATCTCTCTTCAGGACTGGTCTCCATATCAGCCCCTGTTACACAGCCTGGGAATTCTTCCACAGAAACCTACTCTCTCTGCACAGATTCATCCCATCTCATCTTCAATGATCCTACCCTTCTACCCACAATGGTAACTGATCCTGTGGTGAGGCAGTTGCTCTGCAAACAACTTGCCTTCTCTTCCTGGAAGGATAACCCGACCGAGGCAACTCAACGCATTCCACAAAGTCCTCAACAAGTGTGTGTCCACTCTCAGGAGAGCCAGAAAACAACATCTGTCCAACCTCAAGAATGAACCTTCAAACTTGTCTCCATCCTCTAACACCTTGTGGCACCTTGTTAAGTCTGTCTCTGGTGAATGCTCCCGTTCCATCCCTTCCTCTCTTCAAATGGCACCAAGCCGACTGGGCATCCTCCATTGTACAGTCCTTCTCAGCACACCTAAACTCCTCTCCACCTACAAGACTTAAACCACAGCTTGATGGGGTCCTGCTCTCCCCTCTTGAGCTGGCTCCCCTGCCTCACATATTTCTCAGAATGACGCCATGGAAACAAGGCCTTCAAGATCATTAGAATCTCCCGTGCTGACGCTGATCTATGGATCCATCACTTTGCCATCGCAGGCAGGTCGGTGGTCTCTTTGTCTTCTACTGCTCCTTTCTGGTCTTGCACCCCTCTGCTCTTTTCGTGCTTTGTCTCACCTCTCCCATCCCCTCCCACAGATTTCTGCAGGGTCACATGGTCCACCATCTAACCCCTTCTGGTGAACACTAGCTTCATCCAGGATCACTGCTCACTCCACTCCATTTGATCCTCTTTTCCCACCTGTGGAACAAATTCCACCATCCTCTTCGATCTCATTCTTCCTCCAGGTCTTCGAGACAGCTTTGAGACATTTGTTAACTTCCATCTTAGATATCCCCAATCAAAGCCATGATCTTATATTCTCTCATTAACCCCCCCACAATCCCTCCTCCTTCAATTTTCCAGTTTTCCCTCCTTGGAGTTTCCTTCTAGAGAGACACTGACGCCATTCACATAAATACGGGTCATGTGTTGCTTTCGTTATAAATATTGTTGTGCTCTGCAAGCCTTCAACCGCCCCAACACTTCAACGTCTTACCATGAACACCACAGCATTTTTCCCCACTTCACTACAACCGCCGACTACTGTTAGTTCCCTGGATGCTCAACACAGTCCTGTGGGATGCCGGGAACAGAGGACATTGTGGGTTAGAACCCATTGGTCTGCAACTCGAAGTGCAAATATGTGTGGGGCTCAACAACGACGTCTGGGTAGCCTGGCGCTCCGCTAATTAACAACGCTCGATTGGAGCCCAGCGCATGTTCATGGCTGGAGAACGCTCCCCAAAACCTGCACCCCATATAAATGCCAGAGCTCTGCAGGCCAAGCCTGGGAGATGAAGCCATTCTGGAGTCTGGGGAGGGGGGTGAGGAACTCCTTGGGTGGCCCCGCGCACCACTGAGGATACTCGGAATACAAGAGCCTTTGATCCAATCTCTTGCTCCTCCTTCACCCGGGCTAATAAGATAGCGGCAGAGAGCCGAGGAAATATGACTCAATCACCAAGCCGAGCCGAGCGCCAGTCACGAGTCAAGAGCGACACTGACTGAGCCGAGAGAGTAGCATGAGTCACCAAGCCGAGCGAGCGAGGAGTCACCGAGACCGAGCAAAGCGAGCAGTTACCGAGTGTTGCTGGGTAACTGCCGGTATCGGCGCTCGGCTTCCGATAGGTTCTGCAGACAATACTCATTACCATTTACATTTACAGATTATCTCACATGCTACATTAACCTATCCACTTACAACATCTGTCTCTCCCATCTATTGTCGTCGTCTGCTAAGATGTAAATCACGAAAAAAAAAAAAGGAGCAATTACAACATACGTCTCTTCACTCTTCTTCTTCCGCATCATATTTTCACCTCCCATTCACGCACCATCAACACCCCAGTTTCTTCTCTCCTCCCTCCTAAGTGACTGGGAAGCTATGGTCCGTCGGCCACGCACGGTATTGAACGAGGTTGAAAACCTCCAACTGCCTCTCATGTTTCTTGCTCTCCAATTTCCTCGGGTGTGTGTCTGTGGCACCTGTAATGTTTACATCAGATAAGAATGTGTAAGTTCTTTATATCGTTTTAGCTCTGCCCTGTGTCTTCTTCTGTACATAATTGGCATTCCATTTTCCCACACCCAGAAATCCTTGTTTCCCTGCTGTACATTTTATCGAATGAAACCTTTTGATGATTGCGACACATACTTTTCTTTGCCTTATAAATAATTGCTTTTGTTATGAATGTACCCGGCCCGTTTCGTCCAGAGTGGTCTGCACATTAGTTTAGACCGAGAAGTTGCCCACGAATTTGCTCTTGTTAACCAGTGCACACTCACTGTATCGCTCGGCAGTAATCCCGAGTGTGCGCTGAGGGCCAAGACCCCCCCCCAACCTTGATTCGGCTGTTACAGGTAAGTATGATACGCGAGGTAGTGTAACACTGCCAGGATTGGCAGTGCCAATCGTCATTCATGGGTTGCTTAGCATCCCGCAGGTGTGTGAGATATCTGGCCGGCGCTCATGGACCAGGTGTTTCAGAGGGATCCGAGGTGCTTACCTCGGGGTGAGCCTCGAACCCCGAGTCCACGACAATATATCATGTTATGCTGGGGCCCCAGTCCATTGTGGAAAGCAGTACTCGGTCTTATAGTTATTCAATACTTTTGTAGGTTGAGTAATTCTGCTTTCAAGTAATTGTTGTTTTGAGGAATGACTTGCATGAGGAGGATGCCAGTCCTGGGCCTCACATCAGCAAGAGTCAGACCCAAGACTATGACAATTGCAATGAATGGAGGATGCCTTGTGTATCTTTAGACACATTACACCACCTTATCACAATGAAACTATAGTATCTGATGAAGGGTGGACTTCGAAGGTTGTTGAGAGAAACTACACAGAAACGGTTCTCAAAGTATTTCATATCAAGTGTGAAGTCATGAGTGATAAAACGGGACTACCATGGACCATGTTAGTTTACAGGTTTAAAATAAATACTTTAGTTTCTCCTTATGAAAAAACGGGGGGGGGGGGCACGTATGAGTGCTAAAACACCGGGGGGACGATGATGTGTAAAACGCCAGGGGCATCGATGACGTGGTAAACGCGGGGCATCCGATGAGTGTGTAAAACCCGGGGGCCGATGATGTGTTAAACACACGGGGGCACGATGACGTGTGTAAAACACCGGGGCACGATGAATGTGTGTAACACCAGGGGGCATCGATGACGTGTGTAAACACCGGGGGCACCGATGATACTGAGTGTAAAACACCGGGGGTCACCGATGTATGTGTGAAAAACACGCGCCGAGTGGTGGGGGGCACTGATGATGTGTGTAAAAACCGGGGCATGATGACGTGTAGACATGATGTGTGTAAACACGGGGGCACGCTGAGTGTGTAAAACAAGGGAACCGATAGTGTTGTAAAACACGGGGACCGATGATCATGTGTAAAACACGGGGCACGATGATGTGTGTAAACACCGGGGGGGAACGACTGATGATGTGTGTAAACACCGGGGGAACCGATGATGTGTGTAAAACACCGGGGGCACGATATAACACGGGCGGATCATGTCTCATCTCTCTCTATGGTACACTATATACTGTGCTGCAGTATAACACGGGCACGATCGTCATCTCTTTATGGTAGTTCTGTGGAGCAGTGTTCCGGGGGTCTGATGACGTTACAGCCACGATTGTTACCACTGACAATTGCGGTCACCGTAGTCAATCTCAAATTGTAATCTGAAAATAATTGTGTTGATTTGTAATGTGATGAACCGATTATTATTGTTAAAACAAATCAAACTTTCTTCAAAGATAAAAAAAAAAAAACATCATCGGGTTTTGTTGCCTCGTGTTGTTCTGCGGGTATTGGAGGAAGGCTCTTCGTGTTGGGTCGAGTTTGGTTTCTGGAGGCTGTTCGGCGGTTTCTGCAGACAGTCCAGCTTGTCTGCCTCTGACACAAGCATTCACGGGAGGAACGCGAGTTAAACTTGTTCAACGAGAATGTTGCAACTCCCCTGCTGCGCCCCTCCTCCCTTCCCCTTTCCACTTTCCACTTACCCTCATCCCACCCGATTTCTCTCATCCATTATCTCTGCCCTTATCCATCATTTAACTCTAATCCTCCACCACACTATATACCATGTTGAGGTTTCGTGATAAAACAAAATGTCGACGCATGATGGATTGATCATTGCAATCAGAAAGCGAATGAAGCATGATGGTGCACGGAGCAAGGAGAGGGACAGGGAAGACATGCTCGTGGGTTCAGACAGTCGAATGATGAATGGGCGTGGATGTTGGAGAAGCGGTGGTTGTGTAACTCCAGTGAACTCGCCCATCCCTCTCCTTCCGCTCCTCTCACGCTCACCCACAAACCTTCGCTCGTGTTTGCAAGAGGATCCGGTGGAGAAAACAAGAGAAGGAAAAAAGACAATAACCTGCCCCGCGACCAATTAGCAGGCCGCTTCAGGTGTCATGGTTGGCACAGATGGGGTATGGTGATGTGGTAGTCGTAATACGTAGTAGTGTATGGGTGGTGGATAGTGCAGTAGTAGTTGTGTGGTAGTAGTAGTGGGTCGTAGTGGTAGTGGTAGTGATGGTTGTGGTCGGGAGTAGTGGTAGTGTGGTGGTTGTGGTTGGGTATGGGTTGGTAGGTATGTAGGTATGATGAAATTAGAAACAGATAATAAGTGAATAACGGTTGGATAGAGAGGATTCAACTTGGAAGACTGAGTGTGTGCCTCGGCCAAGATAAGAGTGAACTGGGATCGGAATAGAGACTGTGATGGAGTTATAATAGAGGAGGGTAATGTTTTGGCGTTGTAGTGATCGGTAAGGAGTGTGAGTGCGTGTTAAATGATGAGTAAGGTGAATGTGAGTGCTGTTGAATGATGAGGTAAGCGATGTGAGTGGGTTTGACTGATGATGTGAGGAGTGTGAGTGCCATTTGAATGATGAGGTAGAGGAAAGTGTGAGTGCCTTTGATGGATGATTGGTAAGGAAGTGTGAGTTTGCCGTTTGAAATGATGAAGGTACGGGTTGAGTGCCGTTTGAATGATGATGAAGGATGTGGAGTGCCTTTTGAATATGATGCAAGGAGTGTGAGTGCCGTTTGAGTGATGAATGGTAAGGAGTGTATGGTGCTGTTGAATAATGAATCGTGAGGAAATGTGAGTGCTGTTTAAATGATGACGGTAAGGAGGTGTGGTGTGTGTTGAATAGATGATGGTGAGGAAGTGTGAGTTCCGTTTGAAATGAAGATGGAGGAGTGCGAGTTCTGTTTGAGATGAATGTGTAAATAGTGAGTGCTGTTTGAATGATGATGGTAAGGATATGAGTGCATTTGAGTGATGATGGTAAGGAGTGTGAGTGCCGTTTGAATGATGATGGTAAGGGGGGGGGGGCGGAGTGGTGAGTGCGTTTGAATGATATGGTAAGGAGTGTGAGTGCCGTTTGAGGTGAATGATGGTAAGAGTATGATTCCGTTTCAGTGATGAGGTAAGGAGTGTGAGTGCCGTTGAATGAGAATGGTAAGGAGTGTGAGTGGCGTTTGAGTGATGATGTAAGGAAGTGTGAGTCGTTTGAAATGATGAATGGTAAGGAATGCGAGTGCTGTTGGAATGATGATGAGGAAGTGAGTGTGGTTTGATGATGATGGTAAGGAAATCTGAGTGCTGTTGAACTGATGATGGTAAGGAATGTGAGTGCTGTTGGAAATGATGTGAAGGAAGGCGAGGCTGTTAATGAGACGTAAGAGAGTGGAGGTGTTGTTGAACGATGAGGTAAGGAGTGTGAAGTGGTGTTTGAATGATCATGTGTGAGCGAAGTGTGAGTGCTGTTTGAATCATGAGTAAGGAGTGTGAGTGCGTTTGAATGATGATGGAAACTAGGTGAGTGCTCTCAAAAAAACAAAAAAAAACCAGAAAATTAAAAAAAACCAAAAAATCAATGAAATGATGGTAAGGAGTATGTGTGCTGTTGAATGATGATGGTAAGGAAGTGAGTGCTGGTTGGAATGATGATGGTAAGGAATGATGATGCTTTTGAATGATATGGTTCAGGAATGTGCAGTGCTCGTTGGAATGATGATGGTAAGAATTAGTGCTGTTTAATGAATGATGGTAAGGAGTGTGAGTGTTTTTTGAATGTGAATCGTGAGAGTGTGGAGGTGCCGTTTGAATATCGATGGTAAGGAGTGGCTGGAGTGTTGTTGAACTGATGATGGTAAATTGTGTAGTGCTGTTTGAAAGATAGGTAAGGAGTGTGAGGTGCCGTCCATGTGATGGAAGGAGTGTGACGTGCCGTTTGAAGAATGATGGTAAGAGGGGTGAAGTGTGTTTGAATGATCATGGTAAGCGAGTGTGAGTTATCCGTTTGAATGATTGAGTAAGGAATGTGAGTGCCTGTTTCGAATGATGATGTAAGGATATGAATGCTGTTGATGATGATTAAGGAATGTGAGTGCGTTTTGAATGAAAGGTAGGAGTGTGAGTGCTCGTTTGAATGATGATGTAAAATCGTGTGAGTGCTCGTTTGAATGAGAGGTAAGGAGGTGTGAAGGTGCCTTTCCAGTGAGAATGGTAAAGGAGTGTGAGTCCGTTTGGAAATGTGAATGGTAAGGGTGGTGAGTGCTGTTTGAAATGATCATAGGTAAGGAGTGTGGAGTTTCGGTTTGAATGGATGATGGTAAAGGAATGTGAGTGGCTGTTTTGAAGATGATGGTAGGGAATGTGAGTGCTGTTGGACATGTGGATGGTAGGAATGTAGTGCTCGTTCTGAATGATGAAGGTAGGAGTGTGAGTGGTGTTTGAATGATCATGGTTGAGGAGTGCGAGTGCTGTTGGATGATCGATGGTTAGAGAGGACTTGTCCTCCCAACAAAGTTGTCAGTTCGAGTTCAGACATTGGTAAAAGAAAAAAAACAGAACTAACTCCGACAGAAGGCCTTTTGTCTGTAGCTTCAAGTGGAGTGATGCGTTCTTCCCTATGGGCTGGTCCTGATCCGCATTGGCGTCAAATCTTCCTACGGGTCTGTGTATCTAAAGATTCTCAGCATATCATGAAATACTTCCCAAGAGTCCATCAAAACATCCCCCGAAATCTTCCGGAACCACCAACTCGATTAAACTTTCCAAAATCCAGGAACCACCACTTGTGAACCAAAATCCAGTACCACCACGATAAACTCCAAATACAGGAACCACACTTGTCGATGAAACCCAAATCCAGAAACCACCACTCATAACTTCCTAATCCAGGAACCAACCATCGAGAAATCACAAATCCAGAGAAACCACCACTCATTAACTGCCAAATCCAATCGCGGACCACCACCATTGAACTCCAAATCTCAGGGAACCACAACTGATTAAACCTTCTCCAAAATCCAGACACCCACACCAACTCGATTAAAAAACTTGCAAATCCTCCAGGAACCATACTACTTACTCGATTAAACTCTTTTCCAAATTCAATCCCCAGGAACCATCACTACTCGATAAAAAACAACTCTCAAAACAGGAAACCATCAACCGAGTTTAAACTACTCCCAAAATCAGGAACAACCACCACCACCATCTTCGATTAAACTTTTTACCGGTTCCAAATCCAGACATCATCGAATTAACCCAAAATCCAGGAACCATCAACTCGATTAAACTCCAAAATCCAGACCACATGATTAACTCCAAAATCCAGGAACCATCACTCGATAAACTGCAAATCCCAGGAAATCACCTGTCGATATAACTCAAAATCCCCGGAACTCAACTCTCGATTAAAATCCAAAATCCGGAAATCCATACTTTACTCATAAAAAACTCCATCCCTACTCCATCCAACAATCAGAAACCACACTCGATTAAACTCTCCAAATCCAGGAAACACCACTGATTAAACTCCATCCAGAA
>CM068968.1:51085764-51102831 GCA_035128595.1 Eptatretus atami
GAATGCTGGTTTCCTATATCTATCCTGCTTATACCAAATCCCCTGATTATTTTTATGGATTTCACATTTTCCCAAACATTTTGAGTCCATCAGTCGCTGCAATGCTTTGCACATCCCAGGCTAATTATACAACTAAATCCAAGGGAGAAATTTAAACTGGAGAGAGCTGCTGATTGAAGATCACTGATGAGTCTGGCATGGACTCCGACTCACAATATTAGCCATGAGTAGCATTTGAAATTCTGCTCATCAGAAACAAAAACATATTTTTTCCAAACAAGTCAATGGACACACGGACACCAAGACTAAACCACTTAACTGCCTCCCCTGGGAGACCATTCAATTGATAAAAAAATCAAAATAATGGAAAATTAAGTCATACTTTTTTTTTTTAATTGGGAATCAGGAGAAATTTCAAATATAAATAAACGTAAATTTTAAAACTATCTATCATTAAATAGAATTGAATAGGATAAAAAGAATTTTTAAAAACAAAACAAGAAAAAAGAAAAAGAAAAAATAAACAAAAAAATTAACTGAAATAAGGTGGAATACAAATTTAAATAATAACTTGAGCGAGGAATTAAATAATTTGAAATTGAAATGAATTTTGGAAAATTGGAAAAATATGAGAAATATTTGAAAATTAGAATAACTTGGACAACTGAAAAATGGGAAAATTGAAAAATTAAGCAATTAAAAAAAAAATGAACAATGAAAAAAAAAAAAAAAAAAAAAAAAAAAAAATAAAAAAAAAAAACAAAAAAAAAAAAAAAAAAAAAAAAAAAAATTAAAAAAACAAATAAAAAATAATTTAAATACTTTATTAATTAAATCTTTTTAAATTTGGGACAAATAAAGTAATTGAAAAAGCGAAAAAAAAATTGAAAATAAATAAATGGAATAATGGACGAATTAAATAATTTGAAATTGAAAATTGGAGTGAAAAAAAATAGAAAATTGAAAATTAAAAGGAAAATGGAAAATTGAAAAATTAACAATTAAAAAAATAATGAACCAATGAGAATAAATAAATAATTAATTAAATATTTTAAATGGGACAAATGTAAATATGATAAGTTGAGAAAAATTTTAAATAAATAAATAATGAATAATTTGATGAATTAAATAATTTGAAATTGCAAAAACAATACATTGAAAAAATTGGAAAAAATATTAAATTAATGACCAATTGGAAAAATTGGGAAAAAATTGAAAATAAGCAATAAAAAAAATATAATGGACCAATGAAATAAATAAATAGATGTTTTAATAAATATTTTAATTTGGCGACAAATTAAATAATTTGAAAAGCGAAAAAAAAAATGGAAATAAAGTAAATAATGGAATAATTGAAGAATTAAATATTGAAATTGAAAATTGGGAAAAAATAGAATATTTGAAAATTAATAATGAAAATTTGAAAATTAAATAATTTTTTTAATACCCTTTACGATTCTTTTCTCTTTTGTTTTCTTGATGAACACCACGACACCAGACTAAACACTTAATTACCACAGGGAACCATAACGGGCGGAAGGGAGAGGGTGGGAGACCAGTACATAATGGGTTTCACCTCTTCAGGCATGCAACTGCCACCACAGGAAGACAGTCGGCTTTACGTCGCCACGTGCCACTGTGCCCAAACCCGTAACACGAAGTGCGACAAGAATGACCTGCCAGTGGAATGTTACAGCAGCAAAAACTTTGAACATTGTGAACACCGAACCTTGGACATTCTCACAATAAATCCAGGCCCGAGCTACAGCACTCGGGTCGGAGGGAGAAAAAACATGTTCTTAAGTCTTCTTCTGTAATTGTTTTCTCTTTGGCTTTTGTTGACCATTGATAAAAAATTACTGTGAACCCCTGGGAAATGGCAACAACTTTTCCATGTTGCCGACTTCCAGGGCCAAAGGATATCCAGGAAAAGAAGAGGAATAAAAACAAGCCAATTTCCATGGGCACCATGGGCATGAGGGCGTTAAACCATTCCCACAGTGCTTACCAAATGCTACACATGCCGTGGGAGGCCGCGAAAGCCTGCGGGATGATTTCCCAAGCAAAGACACCCCACATACTTGCACCACTACTGGTTGAACACGTAATCACGGGTGTACACCTCCTTTGCACAACGATCTGGATAAAAGTCTCCGAATATCCAGGCGAAGAGTTTTCTCCATTCCAAAGGCCGGGCCGTCGCCGCCGGACTGCAGTCGGGAATGTTGCATTCTCCGTCAGCAAACATCTCGATGCCAATGTCCTCAAACTAAAAATCCCTGAACTAGTGCAGGCCAACGATCATTGCTCTTGGCACTCGCGAAGATTTGCCGGAGGACAACAGGATTAGAATCAGGTTCGTCGGCTGTTCCTCCAGCCTCTCGTGCTCCGTCGTGTGGACATGCTGATGGGATTGTGGGTTTTGATGGTTCACCTCTTTAACTGCACTGAAAAAAGGTTTTAAATTTTTTTTTTTAAAGGTAGAGATTATTCAGGGTAGTATGCGAGAGCGCAGGTATGTTGAAATATTCTGCCAATCTAGGTTGTTGTTTTACGGGCCTGTGCCACACGGCCAAGAAAAAGCAGGAGATTTGTTTGTCGCGGGGTGATTGCGAGAGTAAGCAAGAGATAAGCGAGCCTGCCTGGCGTGTTCGGTTAGAATTTGCCCCGACAATGCCCTGATAGCAGAGGCCGGGTAGCATTCACCACAGTCTGCCTTGTCGTCGGCTTGTTTCATTGGACACCAGTCATGATCATTAAAATAAAAAAACCAGTCCCACGGTCCCCCTCCGGTTTCACGTGCTTCACTCTCTGATGTAATATAAAACCTTGACTGTATTTGAAACATTTCCTTTCCTATTATGGGTTCATGTAGGGCGTTGACCGCATCTCGATTGTTAAGTGGGCGTGTGAATATATGTTGTCTGTGTTGTTGCAACCCCCACTTATACTACTCCCACCTCCCCCCACACCCCAAATAAATAAACAATATGCTTCTAACGGCTAGAACCGGCACTCTTCAACGTCACCACGCTTCAACCGATATGCCTCCACCCACATTATACATCATGATACATACTTGTACCAAGTCTGAAATAAATCCCTCAGGCTGTTCTCAAGTTATCACATTTGCCTAACATGACCTCTGACCTTTCACCCTTGATGCTTGAGAAATCCTCTAAACAGGTTCACTTTGCATCAGAATGTAATAATGTCTACAAAGTTTGCGTCAAAATCCCATCACTGGCTTCACAGTTACCGTGGTAACAGAATTTTTTACATAACGGGACCTCTGACCTTTTGACCCTGTAATAGTGTAATCTAATCAGTTTATCTTTAACATCATTATACACCTTGGAACAAGTATGACTTCGATCCCTTTTTTGTTGCTACCTTACATTGTCCAAAGCTCGGATCTGAGGAGTGAAACACCACAAACACAGCTGGGGGGGGAAGGGGTGCATGAGACAACAGCCCTTGCGGAAATATGGTGGGGACAATCTCAGACATCAGCAGGGGCGTGCGACACCGGGAGGAGACCGGAAAGAAGGACAGGAAGAACCACCGAACCTGCCTGCGTGTGAGTAGGGTACGAGGCCAAAAGACTCAGCCTCATCGTGGACGAGATACCCATATCCTAATGGCCTTGGTTTCCACAGCGTTGTGATCCGAGAAAGGTGAGATGGCGAGAACACCAGCCCAGAGGGAGCAGCTAGTACTCCATCAGGCTGTGGAAAACAGCTTTGTAGTCGGTTCAGGAGCTCAGGTTAGCGAGGAAGAAACTTGCACGATTGGAGGATTCCCTGTTGGTGACTGCCCTTGGAGGCCAGGTTTGGTAAAATGTTGGCTTTCCCAGAATAGATCAAACCGGCAGAAGTGAGGACCCAGAAGCATTGAATGAAAGGACTTTCTTCCAGCCAGAAACAGTTTCCATTACACCAGAAACAGATTTGATTAGACGCCACTACGAGTTTGAGGAGGGGGAGAGAGATTGTTGAGAAAAGTAGTTGGGGCGGGGCGGGCGGTTCTAAATGGTCCTTTTCGAGAGACATGTGACGAGTGTGTGAGATCTGCCGGATTGAAAGACATGTTCCACGTTTAGACCAGTTTGTGATTTTTACCCAGATCTGCAGAGAGCGCAGAAGCTGCTGCTTGCCGGTCTGACTGATAACAGATTGGCACGGCAGGGTGGAGTCATCAAAAAGAGAAAAGAGACCAGTATCAGAGAGATCATTGCATGAAAACCACAAAAGTAAACAGGGCCCAGAACACTGCCTTGAGGATACTCCAGCGGAGAGCATTTGAAAGAACTCCAATTAGGGCCCCACATGTTGGCTGCGACAGGAAGAGGAAGTTCCTGCGCAAGCCATGGGTGATGAGGTGGATGATGGGCTTGCGAACCACAGGAAGAGAGTGGGAGCAGGCAGGTGCCAGACCATGCCAAAAGTCACGTGATATGTCCAGGGGATATGGCTCGGATTTCCTGTTCTGGCATTTTGAGGACCTTCAACCATTGGTGGGGAGAGCAGAGAAGCAACATATCCAGTGGTTTAGAGTGAACCTGCTGAAACAAATCGATGATCGGGAAATCAAGCCATTGGAGAAGAGGATAGGATAATGTCTGCAGCGAGAGGGATTCCATTAACCCGTGCTGATTGATGGGAGAGGTATGATTGGTCTGCTAGTTTGCAGGGTATCTGTTGTTTTTGCCCACCTTTCTTATTGCAGGGCAGTAATGTTGCTGATTTCCAATCAGGCATGGCAGCATGAACTTGAGCAAATGAGAGGGTGAATGGGAACAGAAGAGAGGTGTGAGCAAGAACAGAAGAGCACGGTTCTATGACACGTGGCTTGATGCCATCTGGACTGGTTGCAGAATCTGAGTCTAGGTTGACAGCAAGCCTCCACCTTGCCAGGAGAAAAGGACACAGACCCAGCGACAGTTGGGTTGCGACTGCGTAGTGGATACAGAAAAGCTCGATGTGGTTTCTGGACACAATGATAGCGCAAACACGAGTTTAGGCATTCAGCCTTTTCACGTGCGGTATTCAGCAGTGCGCGGCCATTTGAGGTAAGGGAGCGGGATGAGGGAACATACACCAGAAATATTTGATTAGACGCCACCAGGAGAGATGGAGATGATGATTTTGAGAGTTCAGACTTGAGATTAGAAAGATTTGTTGTTCTTCTGGCTCTCCTAGGGTAGATACACACTGTTCTGAGCTTTAATGGAAGGACTTGGAGATGGCCCTCAGGGGGCCTCCATGAGGCAAAGGCAAGTTGTTTCAGGACAAACTGCCTCGCACAAAGCTTCCGTGAACCAAGGGCGGGAAGGAAAGGGAAGGACAAACTGGATAGACGAGAGGGGATAAAATCTGTGCATAGGAGCAACTGCTAAAAGAATTCCCAGCGATGAGTTGATGTTGGAGAAAGTTAGCGACCCAGGAGACCTGTCTTATAAGTTGATGGGCTGCTTGGGACCCTGCCAGTAGGCCTGAGTTTGAAATCTGCCAGACTCGACTGGCGGTTGAGCTGCTTCTCTGTATTTAATAGCTCCAGAGAGATGCCACTTTGACGCCAAGAATGGTCAGAGAAACCAGATTGGAGCGGGAGGAAAGCCAGCAGATATGTCAGGGAATGTCAAAAAATCAGATCACAGAAGGAGTGGCAGTACCAAAATTGGTTTGCAGACCGGGTTGGGAATGGACCAACAGTCCCGAATGAGATCGAAGCAGACTAGTGTCTTTCTTCTGAAGCATGACAAGGTATAAGAGATGGATAACCCACACCGAGGCCAACTAGGCATGCATGACAATTGAAGTCGCCACAATATGAGGAAGAGAAGTTCGGATGAAGACAATAGAAGTTGGTCCGTTTTTCGGATTAGATCGAGGTGTAAATGGATATCACCCTGGTTTGCTGTAGGACGGTACAGTTACACATCATAAACATGACTGTGGGAGTGGAGGGAAGCCGTAGCCACAGAGGTATCTGGGGTGTGGAGGTGAGGGCTAGTGCATGGAGATGGAGAGGAATGAGTCTGAATGAAGAGAGAAAACTCCTCCACCAGCACGAGGCTCAGGTGTTCTGTCATTCCGGCAGGAGGGATAACCCGGGCGGGAGATTGATACTGGGGAGTCAGAGCAGTGTCTTGTGGGAGGAAGTTTCTGCTTCGGCAGAATTATGGTCTGGTTGTCAGTGGCCAAACCCCTGTATTGAAAGATCGTGAAAGTTTGAAGCGAAGCACGGCCCGGATATTTGTAGGTCCACACTGTAATGAAGAGGAGGGAGACGGCTTTAGTGTGCGGCAGGGTTGGCGGTGGAGCACTGGAGGGGAGGGCTAGGACAAGGGAACTGAGGGGGAGGCTAAGGAGGTTTGTGAAAGTAGCCTGTTGGGGATTGCAGAACATAGCTCTAGGGAGGGCCCGGAGAGAGAAATGCCTGTGGCGGGGGTGAGGAGGTGGGGACAGAGAAGGGGGGAGAAGGCAGTTGAGAATTTGAGGAGTCGTGGAGTGAAGATAGTCAAAACGTGAAAATTATTATTTTAAATAAGGATTGCCATTAATATTTTGAAAAGGGAAGGTTGAAGTAAAATCGTGGAAGTGTATGGTGAATTTGGACGGTAAACGCGCAGGGAAGCTGGGCTGGGTCGATGAAAAGTACAGGATATGAGTAGAGAGAGACACGGTGGACAGCGAGGTGTGTGGCAGATCGAAAGGATACAACGGAAGCATTATTTATTTTTTGAGTATGAAGACAGGTAAGATCGGGAATCGGATAGGTTTGTTAGATCGGTAGAGTAGAAATCGTGCTGCATGTAATGGTAGAGAGAGGGTCAGCCTCAGTAGAAAAAGATGGTGTGCCAGCAGGAGGAAGAAGAAAGGAGATGAGAAGAAGAATATATAACGAGATGTGAGTATGCAAGGAGAAAGGAAAAATTTTTTTGTTTTAAATGTAAGACAAAGAAATAGTGTTTCGTGGGCAGGCGATGGGGGACGGTTGGAAAGTGCGGGAAAGAAATTGAAAGTAATGGGAGAAAATAAACAATAAACACGATCATACACCGAGGGGAGGGATGGGTAGGTCCTGCAAGCACCGGTTTTAAGACAAGTTACGACTGAAAACTCACAAATAGCACGATTTTTCTTGAAATCAAAACTCAAACAGGAACACACAGTAACATGTAGGTGAGGAAAATAAAACATGTTAAACGGGACAGATAACGACCGGAAACTTAACCTTTGAGAATGGTCAAGCAGAAGCCCGAATGAGGACTGCCACACTCCCAACCCAGAACCGAATTTGAGGTGGCATGTCGGAGTAATAAGCAGAGGTGGCAGATGGCCAATTGGGGATTTGAGGAGGTGGAAGTGAGAGATGGAGGTGATTGAGGGGCAGTGGGAGGGAGGCAGCTTTTGTGGATGTGAGGGTGGAGGGCACTTTGAGAAGATGAGTGAGGGGGTGAATCGTGCAGGAGAAGGGTGAGTGGGAGATAGTTTGAGGGGAGAAAGTGCAGTGGGGAGTTTTTGAGAGAGCGAGAGGAAGGCTGGAGGGAGAGAAGAGTGTGATGGTTGCTTAGAGGAGGCGTGAGTTAGGGTGTGAGTTGGCCACTAAAGTTTGAAAAAAAAGGATGGTGCATGGAAACGCGAATGCAGCTCATAAGCATAACTGGTTTTTAATTTTTTGGGGTCAGAATGCGATTAAAGACATTTCTTGATGGAATGCAATAAAGCATGCTGAAATAAGAGAATGCGAGAGAAGAAACGTTGTCACAGTTGCGATTTTTTCTAGACAAGGCTAATAGGAAAGGTTGAATTGAGAAACAGTCTGTTCGAAGTAGAAAAGAGGCAGTGAATTATGATACAGTAAAAGAGAACCACACGCTACTGTGAAAGAGAGATGAAGAAAGTTATTTTTCAGAATCGTGAGGTGTAAATGGAATCAGTAATCACTGTTTGGGACCGGCCGCTTCTTACAGTTATCACGGGAATTGAAAACTATCAAGGAGGGACAGACAGCCGGGTACGGACCAGGACAACCCAAAAACAATGCCTCTGGCCGGACTTCGTCACGCAGAAGCATAAAAATAATTAATAAAATAAAGAAAACGCTTGACCCCAAGTAAGGAACACCTGTCACACCTTGGACGTTTTTAGCCAGCGTATTAGGCAACGCTATCAAAATGTATGCAAAAACGCTGGCGTACGCTGAAACTATATCGATGTTTTTTTCAGTTTGGGCGGATATTTCATAATGCAGTTGGACGTATGCATTAAGTTCAGTAGTAATGTTATACACAGAACGTTTCGATAAACTTATAGAGATTAACTTATACCAACGAAATGCTTAGCGTGTTGTCGGCCGTCACAACTATGCCCAACGATAGTCTAACGTATGCATAGCGCGCCGGCTGTCGTATCGCCGACATCACGTGGCGTAGCCTATTAAAAGGCTGATACCCGCTCGACATTCAAATCATAACCGCACTAGACATCGAGAGGTCGAAACATCACCGTCATGCCGAAGAAAACTTTTCGAAGAATGCTGCAAACGAAGTCTCCTGGCCATGGACGCGGACGAAGAGACTCCATCATCACCCACCACCCTCCCACACGCTCACCTACTGACTACTGACGAGATGGACCTACTTACTACTACTGACCACGCTCACTACTACTACTACTCGATACCTCCCTGACTGACATCTACTCACCATGGAGTCTGAAGCACTGGACGGTCCCTTTCCTTGTGCTGGAACCCCTTTTTATATTACCAATTCCCCTAAACGCTGCCAATACGCCATTATACGGATACGCTGTAAGTTAGAAACACGTTCAGTAAGTTCTCTGTGGTCATTCTGAAGACGCAAATACGGTCTACATACGTCAATATGGCATTTGAAGATACGTTACACATAGGTTCAAAAGCACGTTTACTCATAGTTAGACAATAAGTTTCCGGGGTACGCTAGACATACCTCGACGTATTTTGACTTATGAGCTAACTTACAAGTAACGTGTGTCGTCGGTGTCAACGATCGCATAATGTTGCCTACAACTTCGATGGCCATGCGTATGCGGAACGTGTGAGTCACTACGCCGAGCACGTCGAAATTTTTGAGCCATGCTTAAATTTGTCGACGAAGCTCGGCGTACTACGACGTATTGCCAGCGTGCTTCAGCGTGACTGGCTTAACGTTATAAAAAACTTACCCATAACGATTCGACGTGTGCCAGCGTCATTCGCCAAATTTTTCACTACGTCGGCATACACTGGCTAAAACGATCAAGGTGTGACAGGCGCCTTTATGAAGGGTGAAGTCTTCTCGAATTCTCTGCCTCCTCACCCTTCCCTCTCCTTACTCTTTCCTCTCTGTCCCCCCTAAAACCTCCCCACCCCATCCTTTTACCTGTCTCTCCACAAGCAATGCAGCAACGGTGCTGACGGGAGGTCTCGACTCATAGACCACAACCCACCACCACCACAGGAGAATCACGGCACTTCAGACTTTTGGACACCCCTCCCTGATAAGGTCGAGTTGCTGCGTTCACCACACTCCGTTTCGCTCTCTTGCCAACTTTCCTTTTCGTCTAACCAGTTTCCGGCGCTACGGCGTTTTATTCGTTAGTCAAGTTACGATGGCTTCAACCCACGTCCCCAAAAATTTATCTTCTCCCCGGCAATTCGCAATGTGTGTGGATGCTGGGCCTGGTTGTATGCTTTCGTATGACGTTGGATTGCTTTGGTGGCTCCACTGGGTTGCTAGCAACCCAAACTGCCAGCAGGACTGTCGTTACCTGTTAGACACAATGACGCCTCTGAGCACGCAACGGACAGAACTCGGGTGACACGAAAAAGACTATTCGCTTAATTATGAGAATATGGAGAAGAAAAAATTGAATTATAGATCTGTGTCAAAATGTCAAAAGGTTCCAAAAGGTTCCGTTTTAGCTTACGGAAGAAGAAGTCCAAATAAGCCAAAGCGATCCAGGGTTGCTTGATTTCAGATTCTGTTCCTCTCCATTAATTCATCTTACATTTTAAAGAAAGCTGCAATAAATAAAATATAAATAAATATTCAATCAAACATTTTAATCAGGGAAATAAACTGAATGGATTAAGTGGGTGTTTGGATTTGGACCCAAAGGGTACAACCACACACACTCCCACTCCATCCAGCTCCGATGAGCCAGCAAGGTCTGGTGCGAGTAAACACAAGATGGTGTGTGTGTTAAGGTAACTTACAGTCCTGCTGACACATCCTATCCAGCTAGATGAGCCCAGCAGGGTCTGCGCTCGGAGTAAACGAAGGATGTGTGTGTAAGGAAAACTACAGGCCTGCTGAACACACTCCATCCAGCTAGATGAGCCCAGCAGGGTCTTGGTGGAGTAAACAAGATGGTGTGTCGTTGAAGGAAAACTTACAGGGTCCGTCTGTCTCACACACACACACACAGCACACACACACACACACACAACACCACCAACCACAGCATCCACATTAAAATCCAACAAAAATTCAAACAGCAAATAACTCTGTGCAAAACAACAGCAATTATCCCCCTTCACCCCTGCCACCTCCCATCCCTCTCAAGCATTTGAAACCCCCACCTCCTTTTAACCCCAACACCCCCACCACTCCCTCACTCCCCAACCATTTTACCCACACGCAAGCATGGAACAAGCCTTATTTAAATGGGTCTTAATCGCAGCGGCCTCACTGATAATGCATGAACCTAAAATATATGGAGGTAAATTACTGCAACTGAATCGAAGTTCGGTGTAAGAGCCTTAATGGGGAAAATCATCGTTACTCGCCATTTTCAAAAAATCACTTCCATATCATCATCATTATTACACAGAATGATTGCCTTGGATGGAGTTGTGGAGACAAGCAAAGTTCAATCGACTTAAAGAACAGAGATAAACGTGTAAAAACCAAGGTCGTAGATGGATGTGGGTCATCGCTGAGTAGGACAGGTAGCAATGCGGGCTGGGTACCGGAAAGTAGGCACGGTAGGAGGTGAACAGTGAAGCAGGTGGTTGCGGCGAGTGATGCGTTGCATTGGGAGTGATATTGTGAGTTGTGAGTGGGGTGAGTTCCTTGAGTGGGTTGAATTGGAGATGGTGCGTTGCGGAATGTGGCGAGTTGGATATGGGCAAGTTGGAAATAGGCGAAGTTGGGACATGGACGAGTTCGGGAAGGGCGGAGTTTTGGACATGGGCGAGTTGGGAATGGGGGAGTTTGGGGAATAAGGCGAGTGGGAGTAGGCGCCCATGAGAGTGGGCACGTTGGGAGTGGGCAAGTTTAGTTTAGAGTCGGGGCGGAGTTTTAGGAGTTGGCGCATTGGAGATTGGTGTGATGGTGGTGAGGAGAGTGGGGCACGTGGGAGTGGGGCAAGTTTAGTTTGAGTGGCGGCGGGTTAGGAGTTGGCGCATTGGAGATGGGAGTGGTGAGTTGGGAAGTGGGCGCTGTTGGAGTGGCAATTTAGTTTAGAGTGGGCGGTTAGGAGTTGGCGATTTAGGAGATGGGAATAGGGCAAGTTGGAAATAGGCGAGTTGGAAATGGACGAGTTTTGGGAATGGGCGGGTTTGGACATGGCGCTGAGTGGAATGGCTGGGAGTTTTGGGACATAGGCGAGTTGGAGTAGGGCCCATGAGAGTCGGGCACCGTTGGGAGTGGGCAAGTTTTAGTTAGAGTGGGGCGCTGTTAGGAGTTTTGAAGCGCATTGGAGATGGGAGTGGGTTGACGTTGGGGTGGGCCGTGGGACGTGGACAAAGTAGTTTGAGTGGCGGCGTTAGGAACGTTTGGCGCATTGGAGATTGGGGTTAGTGGGGTGAGTTGGATGTGGCGCGTGGGAGCTGGGCAAGTTAGTTTTAGAGTGGGCGCGGGTTAAGCGGCGGGGTTGGCGCATTGGAGATGGGATGGGTGAGTTGGGAGTGGGCACGTTGGGCAGACGTTTGCACGCTTGGAGAGTTGGGTGCGTTTTGGCACTGGCGCGCAACTTTGGACTGTAAGTGCATTGGGGAATCGTGCTTTGGGTTGATGCTACGTGGGCATGTTGGAGGAGATGCGCAGTGGGGTTGGGAGTGGGCAAGATAATTGGACGGGGGCAGGTGAAAGCGGAGGGCAGGGAAGTGGAACAGGCGAGCAGGAAGCAGATTTAGGTGGCCTGGAAGTGACGTGGCAGTGACCAGACAGCAGGCAGGGAAACCGAGTCGGCAGAAGCGGACAAGCAGATATGGATGGCCAGGAAGTTGCGACAAAGCAAGAAGTGGCATGGGCAGGAAGTGGACAAGCAAGAAGTGGCGGCATGGGCAGAAGTGGATGGATAGCGGGGAAGCGAGTGGGCATGGAGTGACAGGCGAGCAGGAAGCGGACAAGCAGAAATGGATGGGCAGGAAGCTGGGACAAGGAAGAAGTGGCATGGGCCAGAAGTGGACAAGCTGGCCACGGAAAAGTTGAGTGGGCTGGCAGGAAATGGGACAGGCTAGCAGAACCCAAGGAAAGAAAATATCACCATCAGAACGAATTTGGGAATCCCCCGCCATTGAAAAATAATTTAAATCAGATAAGCGGTTTAACTCCATTTTATTTCAACAAAAAAAATTTTTTTTCAAGATCCGCCGCCCCAGTCGGCCATCTGGGATCCGCCACACCCAAAATCAATAGGGTTTTCCTTTTTCATGTGTACATGTGTACCCAAATCTCTTATGTATAATACCCAAGCTTGCACACTTAAAAAACTCTGCGCGCGTGGTCGATCCCGGCGTGATTGCTCGCCTCAGCCGCACCGTGATCGCTCTGGTCCGCGACAAACCTCAGACGACCCTCTGGTCCGCTTCTGAACCGAAGACACTCCCTATTCTTCAGGCCGAGCCCCGATGTCACTTTTCATATGTACTCATTTGCCAGTATCTCTATCTATTATTCGCTTCGGTCTCACCTAATAACTACGGAGTCTCGCCGTACACGATTCCCTATGAAATTGCTTGGCACTAGCGGACGTGCCGACAATGTTTGGGAAGTCTGTGGCGTTCCATAGTACCACTTGCCCATTTTGCCAATGCGTATTTTTTTCATTCCCCGTGTACGGTCTTGTCGTCTGCTACCCAGCTATGTTGTTTACCTGCTATCCCGTGCATGTGCCATGTGCACGGGTATCGCTAGTTTTCAAATCGATTATGGCGAACAGTTTATGAGTTATCGCACTCACAGCTATAAATGTTGACGCCGGACGGACGGACAGCCGGAAACGAACGACCCGGGTGACAACAATATTCCCCCTTCCGCCATGGCGCGGGGGATAAAAACGTTAGAATTTTGATTTTGGTGGATTCATGAGAGAAATATCAAAACGTCAAAAACAAAGATCAAAACAAGACCTTCAAGATCATTGGAATCTTCTGCATTTGAGCTGAGTCTATGGGCCTTTCACTTTTCCATCGCAGACAAAGTCGGTGGTCTTTCTGTTTCCTTCCACTCCTTTCTGATCTTGCACCCTCTTGCCCTCTCTGTGCTTTGTCTCGTCCTTCTCCCCACAACAGGGTCTCTGTTGGGCACATGAGGGTCCACCAGCAATTAATCTCTTCCAGTAAAAACTCCAATCCAGAATCACTGTTCACCTCACTCATCCTTCCTCTTTTTCCCCACCTGTGGAACCAACTTCCACATTCTCTTCAACTTCCCTCCAGGTCTTCAAGACAGCTGTTCACCACTATCTCAGATCATCCCACATCCAGAACCATGTCTGTTCTACCCTCGTTAAACCCCACCACCCTCAAAATTTTCAGCTTTTTGTCTTCCTCAGATGTGTTTGCTTGCTACTGTTTCCTCAATATTCCACCTCCTGTGTTCTCCCCCGACCCCTCATCCCTACCCGCATCCCTTGTTATCCGTCTCCATCTAGTTTGTCCCTCTGCCCTGCTATTAGCTCATTGCCCCCTTCTCTCTCCATTGTTCATTTTGTTCTGTGTTGCGTCATGACCCATTCTGTCTTCTCGCTCTTCCATGAGCCTCGACTCCATCCAATTTTTTCATTTTAATATCCCAACCCCCATCACAATAGAGCGGGTAGTGTTGACCATTCGTTGGCCCAATATTAAAGAGGTTGTTGATAACGACCAGTAGTTTTTTGCAGCAGCATGTGTTGTATGTTAACTCATTCTCTCCACACATCCCCAATGAGCCACGTGATTGGCAAAGTCACCTGATTTGGGAAAATGTGTGTGCGAGGAATCGCTCCCTGTAAAGGGAATTCTCAATCCTGGGAATGTCAGGTTTGCACAGCACGACATGCACGCGCTGCCAACCTTGGCATGCAAATGGCGTGGGCAGGCACACACACAACACACACACACACACACACCACACACACCCTCCCCCCTCCCCCCACACACACACCATACACACCACACACACACACACACACATACAGCACACACACATACAGACACACACACACACACACCCCTCCCCCTCCCCCCACACACACATACAGCCTCCCTCCCCCTCCCCCCACACACACACACATACAGCTCCCCTCCCCCTCCCCCCCACACACACACACACCCTCCCCCCTCCCCCACACACACATACAGCCTCCCCTCCCCCCTCCCCCCACAACCACACATACAGCCTCCCTCCCCCCTCCCCCCCCCACACACACACACACACACATACACACACACACACAGACACCACACACACACACATACACACATACATACACACACATACACACACACAGACATACAACACATACATACACACACACATACACACACACACACATACACACACACACACACACATACACACACACATAACACACACACACACACACATACACACACATACACACACATACAACACACAGACACAGACACACAACACAGACACATACACACACACATACACACACACACACACACACACGACACATACACACACATACACACACACACACATACACCACACACACATACACACACACACAACACACACACGACACAGACACAGAACAACACACACACACCACACAGACACACACACACACAACACACAAACACAACACACACACACCACAACACCACACACACCACACACACACACAACACAGACACATACACACACAGACATACACACACATACACACACACATACACACACAACTACTGAACACTTCGGAGCCGTGACATGGCCGGTAACCCACGGGATTGAAACGAAGATTGAACGTTAAAAACACAAGGATTATTATCACGGGTAACAAACTTAAACCTCAAACGAGTTTCCTGCACTTGTTTAATGACCAACATGAGTGTTTATAAAACGTGTGTGGGGGGGGGGGGAGGGGGAGGGGAGGCTGTATGTATGTGTTGTGTGTGTGTGGGGGGGGGAGGCTGTATGTGTGTGTGGGGAGGGGGAGGTGGGTATGTGTGTGTGTGTATGTGTGTGTCTGTGTGTGTGTCTGTGTGTGTGTGTGTACTGTGTGTGTGTGTCTGTGTGTGTGTATGTGTGTTGTCTGTGTCTGTGTTGTGTGTGTGTATGTGTTGTTGTGTGTATGTGTGGTGTTGTGTGTAGTGTGTGTATGTGTGTGTATGTGTGTGTGTGTGTCTGTGTGTTGTATGTGTGTGTGTAGTGCTGTGTGTTTGTATGTGTGTGTGTGTTGTGTGGTGTATTGTCGTATGTGTCGTTGTGTAGTGTTGTGTGGAGTGTCTGTGTGTGTGTATGTGTGTGTGTGTGTCTGTGTGTGTGTCTGTGTGTGTGTGTGTGTGTGTCTGTGTCTGTGTGTGTGTATGTGTGTGTGTGTGTGATGTGTGTGTGTAGTGTGTGTGTATGTGTGTATGTGTGTGTGTGTGTCTGTGTGTGTGTATGTGTGTGTGTGTGTGCTGTGTGCTGTGTGTGTGTGTGTATGTGTGTGTGTGTACGTGTGTGTGTGTCTGTATGTGTGTGTGTGGCGTGTCTGTGTGTCATGTGTGTGTGTGTGCCTGCCCACGCCATTTGCCATGCCAAGGTTGGCAGCGCGTGCATGTCGTGCTGTGCAAACCTGACATTCCCAGGATTGAGAATTCCCTTTACAGGGAGCGATTCCTCGCACACACATTTTCCCAATCAGGTGACCTTTGCCAATCACGTGGCTCATTGGGGATGTGTGGAGAGAATGAGTTACATACAACAAAACATGCTGCTGCAAAAAACTACTGGTCGTTATCAAACAACCTCTTTAATATTGGGCCAACGAATGGTCAACACTACCCGCTCTATTGTGATGGGGGTTGGGATATTAAAATGAAAAAATTGGATGCAGAGTCGAGGCTCATGGAAGAGCGAGAAGACAGAATGGGTCATGACGCAACAGAACAAAATGAACAATGGAGAGAGAAGGGGGCAATGATGCTAATAGCAGGGCAGAGGGACAAACTAGATGGAGACGGATAACAAGGGATGCGGGTAGGGATGAGGGGTCGGGGAGAACACAGGAGGTGGATATGATGGAAACAGTAGCAAACACACTCTGAGGAAGAAAAAGCTGAAAATTTTGAGGGTGGTGGGGTTTAACGAGGGTAGAACAGATCATGGTTCTGGATGTGGGATGATCTGAGATAGTGGTGAACAGCTGTCTTGAAGACCTGGAGGGAAGATTGAAGAGAATGTGGAAGTTGGTTCCACAGGTGGGGGAAAAGAGGAAGGAATGAGTGGAGGTGAACAGTGATTCTGGATTTGGAGTTTTACTGGAAGAGATTA
Organism: Eptatretus atami; assembly: GCA_035128595.1. NCBI lineage: Eukaryota > Metazoa > Chordata > Myxini > Myxiniformes > Myxinidae > Eptatretus > Eptatretus atami. The sequence continues at coordinate 51,102,512 of CM068968.1, forward strand.
ATTGCTGGTGGACCTCATGTGCCCAACAGAGACCTGTTGTGGGGAGAAGGACGAGACAAAGCACAGAGAGGGCAGAGGGTGCAAGATCAGAAAGGAGGTGGAAGAAGACAGAAAGACCACCGACTTGTCTGCGATGGAAAAGTGAAAGGCCCATAGACTCAGCTTCAATGCAGAAGATTCCAATGATCTTGAAGGTCTTGGTTTTGATCTTTGTTTTTGACGTTTTGATATTTCTCCATGAAATCCACCAAAATCAAAATTCTAAACGTTTTTATCCCCCGCCGCATGGCGGAAGGGGGATATTGTTGTCACCCGGGTCG
>CM068968.1:51118234-51134074 GCA_035128595.1 Eptatretus atami
AAAATTAATAATAATGGAATAATTGAAGAATTAAATAATTTGAAATTGAAAATTGGAAAATAGAAATATTTGAAAATTAATAATTGAAATTGAAAATTAAATTAAAAAAAAAAAAGTATGACTTAATTTTTCCATTATTAAATTTTTTTATCATTATGGTTCCCAGAGGGAGGCATTAAGTGTTTTTAGTCTTGGTGTCCGTGGTGTCCTGCTTTTTGGAAAAAATATGTTTTGTTTTCATGATGAGGCAGAATTTCAAATGCTACTAATTGGCTAATATTGTGAGTCGGCCATGCCAGGAACCATCAGTGATCTTCAATCGCAGCTCTCCAGTTAAATTCTCCACTTGGATTTAGTTGTATAATTAGCGCTGGGATGTGCAAGCATTGCAGGACTGATGGACCAAATGTTTGGGAAAATGTGAAATCCCATTAAAATATAGGGGATTTGGATAAGCAGGATGAGATACAGCATCACGAGGTTTAGATTAAGGGATCATTGGCAGAGAGGGGACCCTTGTGAGTGGAGCAGCCTGGAGGGCCCAAAGGCGTCCGATTTGGTGGCAAGGCGTGTTACATGACCTGACAAAATTCCTTTGATTTTGCAGGAAGATTGGTTTGCGTAGAAGTAAAACGCACAGGAGATGTTGCTGTGAATTCGTTGTTGTTTTGGGCTACACAGGGGATGTGCACTTGGGGAGCCACAGTGGTTGGCCGTGGGTGGACCTGGAGGTATTCTTGTAGGTCGTGTGGGAGTATCTCAAGCAAAGTACCCTCCAGGAGGCCGGAGTATCTCACCGCGCGACACGTACTCGAGCTCAATTGGTGACATTGTGCACACATTGAAGGAATGCTTTCCCTGTGTGTCATCAACCAACTTGTTAACATGCTTCAGCAACCTGATGTTTGCAACTGTCCCCATGACTGTGCGCACAGTGTGGAAAGCCTTTATGGTTCAAGTTTTCCTTGTGTGATCACAACTAGCATCATTCCATGCTTTGCATTCCCGTTACTGAGTGGCGTCTTCTGGGTTGATACGATCTTCTTGGTGAAACATCCAGGCCGGGCCTTGGTGGCAGATAACAGCACATGAGAAAGTTAAATGGCATTCCTTAACGCAAACCTGAACAGGATGTTCATGATTAGCTCATTCCATCCATATTTATTTTGAGCATGGAAGGCGGTGCAGCAAGAAGTGTTGATGTGAGATGTGACAAAGTAGAGGAAGGTTCAACGAAAGCGACGGTGGGATGCTTTTGGGAGGTTGGAGCGGGAGAGATGTAAAGGAGAAATGTTTCCAGACTTGACTAACGGAGGGACGGAGGAAGGGATATTGAAGGTAATTTCAGGAGTAAGGACTCGCTCGCTCCATGTAAACAGGTTTTTGTAGAAACGCTCAAATGGAATGCTCAAGGTTCTGGGGCTTTGCTAAATAGTTGGACAGGATAAGACCTCTCATGATTTAGAAAAGACCTTGGAATCAAATCGTGCATACGTGCACAAACACATACTCACACGGATGCACGGACCACCACCACACACAGCACACCACACACACGTACATACAAGCACCGCAACATATATACATGTACAGTAACTCACTATTATTGATATTATATACATATATCTAACACACATGATTACATGTACAATACAGTAACCACTTATATATATCTATATATATAATATATATATAATATATATATACATATATCACACACACATAATTATATATTATTATTATATATATATATATACATATATCCACACACAACACATATATATATATATATATATATATATATATATATATATATATCCACACACACCCACACATATATTATATTGTTGCGATTCTCGCGCCGTCGGCGTGCGATCGGCCACGTGACTCGAATCGCACCGCCTCGCCCACCGGCGACGGACAATTCAGTCGTGACCTTCCGGCTAACGCCCGGAGATCCAGTCACGGGTGGACCTTTTCGGACTCACCCACAACCCAGTCCGCATTCACCCGCGCGGAATAGGGTGAATCGCCGAAAGATCGATTACCTACAGTACCGCCGGGTAACCTACGAGGATTTGTACCTCGCCACAGGCCGACTCGGACACGATCCGCTTAAGCGGCTCGTTCCGGCGCTACGGGATAATCCGAGCGGTGTTATCGTCGGCCTTGACCGTTCAGATTAATTATCGGGCGGATTAGCCACGACGAACCCTTTACAATGAACAAGTGGAGACCCAACGAAGGAAGGACGCAGCGACACGCGGGAAAATTCAACAAGGACGCATTTATTTACACAGACGCGACACCAACAGCCAGTATAGCACATATTTATAGCAACAAATATAATTAAAGAATGCACATATATCAAACAGAAAACAAAGACGCAGAGCTACTACCGAATAACGCAGACACACGGACCACTTACAACAATACTACTTCACGGACTTGGCGCCGACACACCACGTTCACACAGAACCCCAAAAGAAATGGAAAGTCGACTTCCTGCCGGTGTTAGTCCTCGGCGCACCGTCCTCTGCCCGTGATCCTCCGCTCGAGCGTGTCGCGAGCCTCTCCGGCGCGCCTCGCGCCTACGGCCTCTCGACGCCTGCTGGACCGAGCAACGACGACCAGGGAGAGCTCACGCCGACCCGGAGCAGCAGGACGAGCGAGCGCCGAACCAGAGAATCAACGAACCGGAGAGAGCAGAAGCATCACGACTCGAAGAGGAGAGAAGCCTCGCCGCCTCCGCGCTCTGTATGCCGCCCGCGCCACGCCCCTTCTCGGCTCCACCCTCCTTCGAGGCGCTTCGGAGAGGGGGCCGTTCCCTCTCGTTCCCTCCCACCTGCGTCTTGTGGGGGGCGAGGCGAAGCCGTTCGACGGCCTTCAACGCGCAAACCGTCGTACGTAGACTGCTGAGGATGGCGTTCGTTGCTGTGGCGGGTAGCGTGGTTGAGATGGTGGCGTTGGTTCGTGAGGTGGGGGACTGGCCGTTGTTAGGTGTGGCGTTGGTTAGCGTTCTGTTGTTGGTTTGGCGTGTTGACGTTGAAGTGTGGTTGGTTCGAAATACAGCAGAACAGAAAACCGACCGACTCAAAGGATCGCAGCCCGGAAGTCACATTAATTCCCTCTAGACACATGGGTTTGGGCAACTACATTACTTAAGAACCTATTTCTCACTACGGGACCTGGATGGTGCAATGCGAATTCCACAGCGCTACACTACCCCCTCCCTTTTTTAACGACTCGTCCCGCCAGTGTCCACATCTATCGTGTGCCATCATGTGTAGTTCTCCCTAGTACGTTTTACCTCGGAATCCCTGAGTGCGACATTCATGGTATTCGTGTCCCCATAATACTGAGGGCCTGAGTAACTAACAAACACACCACTCCCACGGCGACTTAAACTAAAATTGCGCGCGCTACATACACTGCCGGGGCGCACTCCATATTTACAATACAATTAACACTTTAACCTTATAATTTACCTAACCATGCCCAGATCACATGGACTCTGCAGGGAAAAGAAAAAGAGTCAACAGAGAACCGGTGCACGGCGCGCCACGCAGGCCCCGGTTGCAGCTTGCCAACAGGACAGTCCTGCAGCTTGCAAACTGTTGCTACGACGATCCTGGCGCACACTGGCAATGAACAAGGGGGGGACAAAGTAAAATTGGACAGAACGGGGGCAAATGATGATGTGGGCAGTGGCATGGCATGGCAAAGATAGCAGGACAACAGCCTGCAGAACAAGGCCGCTGCAAGGCGAACACAGCCGGCAGACGAACTGGCCGGCACAGGCTTGAAGAACAGCCGCAGACGATTCGACCGGACAGGCCTTGCAGCAAAACAAAGCTGCCGATGAAGTGGCGGCTCTTTGCCATGCAGTGCAGGTTGGTGGAGGGTGCGGTGGTGCTTGCCACTCGCAGAGGCGGCTCGGACCTACCTACCTGTCTCCCTATCGCCTTTGCCTGTACTGTACTACCCACTCCTTAATTTGTAAAAACCAATCTAGCCCCAACTAATTTTTTTTTGTTGTTGTTTTTTTATGTTACTTCCTACTTCCCCACTATAATTCGTCCCCTAACCCCTTTACTGTCTCTGTTCGGCTAACTATCGTCGTCTCCTAGCCTCTCCAACCCCTACGTTCCCTTCCCGGAGGGGAATAAGGGAGAGCTAGCGTCCTGTGTCGAGGCCAACCCAAGCCTCAAGATGTGCCTCCCAGATCTCACGATCTAACCAAGTGGTCCAGCGGCCCACAACGAGAGCGAAGGGTGGATGGTGCGGAGGAGGTACACTTCCTAATCTACCTCATTCCATTAACCTTTAAACTACCCCGGGGTTTCAACAGCGCCTCTCGTTACACTATTGGTTCTAAAACCCAGATTCCGTCGCCGTGTGTTGGTGTCCTCACAATTTCGGGCCTCGCCCTCCAATTTTCCTCGTGCCCTTGCACGGTTTCTGGCTGGACGCGTGGCTCCTTTGGCAGGCAGACCCCTGCCGAATCTCCAACCGATGGCACCCCCGGGCACTACACTGCCTCCGAGCCTACCAGCTTCCTAAACACCGGGGAGTGCCCCCATTGAACTCCCTGAACGCACAGTGCAGGCTGGCGCCCCGGGCCCCTTTCGAGGCGTACACCGTGCCCACGATGCCCACGCGGCAACGGCGCTCCGGCCCCCGCACCAAGCGGGTGCGACCGTGCCCACTCACGGTAACCCGGCCCCATGGGCCCTTGGCCTTACCACGGGCGACTAGCCCGGTGCCCGGGTACCCATCACGCGATACTCACCTTTTCGCAGCCCGCTCCCAGCCCGTCAACAGGGCTCCTGCCACCCTCCAAATGGGTTTCGGCCTACACTCCACCAACAGCAAAACGACCTCCATTTTTGTCAATTTAACTAACCAGCTAAATCACTCTACACTGACCCGGGGTCCCTTGGGCGGGAGTCACTCCTCCCCCAATCACTCATCGCACCATCATTCCCCCATTCATCCATACACACAGACCCGCTGGCCTCACTCACTCACCATGTACTCTCCTCACAACTTTCAACACACACATCGCTGAATTCCTGCCATCCTTCTATTCTAAATCCCCTACCTAACTCGTGCTCCCCGTCGTCCCTTACACTGCAGGCACGTTCCTTTTACACTACGTAGCTAGCTACGTCCCCTCTACACACTCAAAGTCGTCACTGTCTCCAATCTCTAAAAATCATTTCCAACCTAAACTCACTAAACTCCTCTACCTAATCCTATTCCCGGGCCCATGAGGACTTACCCTGCCCCATGGAGCCGGTCTAACTAGCTAACCCTTCCCCTAACTAGTTCCATTCCTGTGCCCAGCAAGGGGTCTTTCACCCTTACCCGGAATCCTGTTCACCCAAAGCGAGGCTTGCTTTTGTTAATTTTTTATTGCAAATACGCGCAGCACCAGCGCGGCAACTCGCAGCTCGCGCACTTTGCACCCTTGCCCGTGACGTCATGCAGCTGCACGTGCACCTCGTCCCTCTTGGACGGTACCATCCGGCAGGGATACCCCTCTGCCGGATTCCAACCCCACGTGCAGCCATGACGTCACCCTGCGCACCCCCAAAAACAAACCTCGCACTCCGAGGAGGTTCCCCACAGCGAACACATGTGCTCTGCCCGTTGGAGCTTAACACACGCTCGCGTGGAGAACCCGCCGGTCCAATCCGTATCCTGCCTAACCTTTGTCCGTCCGCGGGATCGGCAACATCCACCGCGGTCGTTTCCGGACGGGCTTCACTCCCGCAAGCGAGCACTGGGGTCTCGTTGCGCTGACAGCACGGACCTCACGCTCGCTGCTGGGTGAACCCGGCACGGTTCCCACAACAGCTACGGCCGCGACCCGGCTTTTGTCCCTCTGTCGCTGTCGTCTCCGTTCCACCACGCACACCTGCGTGTCACGACGCACATACTCCATTCCAACACACTCACTTCCATACCGGGAGACGCGGCTGCATTGTCGCGCATGCCCACCGACATCTCCCTCACACACCGCGACCTAACACACACTGTCTCCTCACATACCGCATTCTCACACACCGTGCTTCGCACGGTGCCGTTTTGGCCACACGCCGCTCCACCACCCGTGGTCTTTCACCCGCACCGTGGCTCCTCCACACACCGGGTCCTCCATCCACCTGCGGTGCCCTTTTACACACGGACGCTGGGAAGCACGCACTCCGGCACACATGCCACCACACCACTCACACACGGGTCGCTTCCACACACGGGACACACTCACACCTTGCGTGCCGCAAAGCACGCATGTCCGCACACTCGCAAACGCACACCCCTGCACCACCACACTGGGGATTCGTGTCCCACAAGGGTCCGGGCCTCTATACCCCCCGCTGCACGTGCACCTATCCACAGCACGTCCCTCAACTCCGCTTGGCACGACCGAACCCACCTGGTCGTGATTCTCTCAAGGGGGCATACTCCCTCCCCTCGTTCCTGGAGGCGGCCATCCAGCTGCTCGCACCAGGTTCTCACACGCTCCGCGAGCTCACCCCATTATCCTCCCTACTTCTGTGTGTGTGTGTTCTGTTCCTTTAACCCCGTCTTTATCGTGCAGTCTTCTCTCTACTTTCTCTACCTCCCGCGTCTCTGTACATTTGTTAGTTTCTGTTGTCTCCTCGTGTCTATTAGACTCTGCTTCTTTCTGGCGTCTTTCCCTTATCTTTACGTAGGTCAACCTTGCTTTCTCCTTAAGTCGCTCCGTCCTTCCTCTGTTTCACTCCTTGCTCTTTCAGATCTCCGCGTACCTCATCCTTGCTTTCCGTCTTAATTGTTCTTTCTCTCCCTCCCAATTCCTTTCACCTCGTGTCTTATACATTATTAGTTTCTGTTGTCTCCTCGTGTCTATTAGACTCTGCTTCTTTCTGGCGTCTTTCCCTTATCTTTACGTAGGTAAACCTTGCTTTCTCCTTAAGTCGCTCCTGTCCTTCCCTCTGTTTCACCTTGCTCTTTCAGGATCTCCCGTACCTCATCCTTGCTTTCCGTCTTAATTGTTCTTTTCTCTCCCTCCCAATCCTTTTTACCTCGTGTCTTATCTCCTGTGTCTCTGGCAATACTTCTACCTCCTTCAGTTCATTAATTTCAAACTCGTTTTGTTTTTGTTTTCTCTCCCACAGTTTCTCCTGCTCTTCATTTTCCAATTCATCGTTTCTTTCAATTGGCCCCATTTCCTTCCTGTGTTTCATTCGCTGTTCTTTGTCTATCTCCTCACACTCCAGCTTGCCTTTTCTTTCCATTGGCCAACCTCGGCTTCATGTCCTTTTGTTTTCTATCCCATTGTTCCTCTCGTTCTTCCCTCTCCAATCTCGTTGTGTCCTTCAATCTTCTGTTTTCTCTTCCTGCTTCATTCGTTGCTCCTTCAACTTCTCCTCGTATTCCAACTTATTTTTTTCATTTTGTCGTTCAGTTTCAAATTCATACTCTTTCAGTTTTTATTCCACTGTCTTTCTTGTTCCTCGTTTGCAATCTCGTTATTTCTTTCAACTGACAGATTTCTTCTCCTGTCTCATCCTTTCTTTGTATTTCCTATTCCACTGTCTTTCTTGTTCCTCATTCTGCAATTCTGCGTGTTTCCTTCCATTGATCGATTTCCTTCTTCTGTCTCATTTGTTCTTCCATCATTACTCTTTCTTGCATCTCATTCCCCAATCTGGCCTTTGCTTCCAGCTGTTCGATCTTTACCGTTTGGTTCCTTAACGTTTCATTCTCTGCTGTCGTTCTTTCTTCTCTCACCATCCTCAGCTCGTTTTGTAACTCAGAAGTTTTTGTTTCTAATTCCTCCCTCAATTTGCATGCTTCTTCACTCATTTCATCTCTTCTTTTCCACTGCTTCCCTCCTCAATTCGTCCCTTTTTTTGCTGTATTTCTTAGTTTTTTCTGCCATTCCTTTCCAATTCTTATCTCCCCTTCCAGGATTTCTATTTCAAAGTGACTTTCCCTTACCTCTTGCTTCAGTAGTTCCAATTCCTCATCTGTTTTGCGTTTTTCCTTTTCTAGCTTTGTTTTCCTTTCTCCTTCCTCCCTCAATTCTCCCTGCAGTTCTTTGAACTGTTCAGACTTTTCCAGCAATTCTTCCGTCCTTTCCTCCAGCTGTCTCTCTCCTCTTTTTAATCTTCCATTCTAGCTTTCCCTTTTCTGATTGCCTGTTCTTATCTCTTCCTTCAATTGTTCCAACTCCCCATCATGTTCACATTTTTTCTCTTCCAACTGTTTTTGAAGCCCGCTAATGTCGCCTGCTTCACCTGCCATAACCACGTGGCTTGAAGCGATGGCTGCTGGGAGCGCTCGCTTCGTGTTGCGCCAATCGCAGAGCCATAATTAACCGCTCGCTCCGTGCTGCCGCTGAGGGGCGATCGCGCCGCCATTATGCGACCCAGTTTGCCGGCAAAGTCCGTGCTCAGAGTATGAGGGTGAGCTCCCTCGTGATTCAACATGACAAACAAGTAGTACCATCCCGGGCCATGGATCCTACTTACTACACATATACATTTCTACCCCGGCACCCGCTCGCCTTGAGACGCCATCTTATCCCACGTAAGGGGTAATTTTACTCGCTCGTAATTTGGAGGGAAACGGGGGTCGCTCCTCTCACCCCTGGACCGATTCCTATGAATTTAGCTGGAGACAGGAGGGTTTGTTTTCCCGCTCTCTGACACCAGTGTTGCGAATTCGCGCCCGTCGGCGTGCGATCGGCACTGTGACTCGAATCGCGACGCCCTCGCCCACCGGAGGCAATTCAGTTCGTGACCCTCCGGCTAACGCCGGGATCCAAGTCACGGGTGGACCTTTCGGACTCACCACAACCCAGTCCGCTTCTACCGCGGCGGAATAGGGTGAATCGCCGAAAGTCGATATATCCTAAGTACCCGCGCGCGGTAACCTACGAGGGATTGTACCTCGCCACAGGCCGACTTCGGACACGATCCGCTTAAGCGGCTCGTTCCGGGCTAACGGGATAACCGAGCGGTGTTATCGTCGGCCTTGACGGTTCGATTATTTTATCGGGCGATTAGCCCGACGAACCTTTCATGAAACAAGATGGAGACCCAACGAAGGAAGGACGCAGCGACACGGGGGAAGAATTCAACAAGGACGCATTTATTTACACAGACGGACACAAAGCACACGTATAGCACATATTTATAGCAACAATAATAATTAAAGAAATGCACATATATCAAACAGAAAAACAAAGACGCAGAGCTACTACCGAATACGCGACACACGGACCACTTAAAACAATACTACTTCACGGACTTGGCGCCGACACACACCACGTTCACACAGAACCCCAAAAGAAATGGAGTCGACTTCCCTGCGTGTTGAGTCCTCGGCGACCGTCCTCTGCCGTGACTCCCCGCTCGAGTGGTCGGCGAGGCCTCTCCGGCGCGCCTCGCGCCTACCGGCCTCTCGACGCCTTGGACCGAGCACCGACCGACAGGAGAGGCTCACGCGCGGAACCCGGAGCAGCAGGACAGCGAGCGCCGAACCAGAAGAAATCAACGACACCCGGAGAGAGCAGAAGCTCGAGTCGAGAGGAGAGAGAAGCCTCAGCCGCCTCCGCGTCTTATGCGCCCGGCGCCACGCCCGTTCTCGGCTCCACCCTCCTTCGAGGCGCTTCGAGAAGGGGGCGTTCCCTTCTTTCCCTCCACATGCGTCTTGTGGGGGCGAGGCGAAGCCGTTCGACGGCCTTCAACGCGCAAACCGTCGTACGTAGACTGCTGAGGATGGCGTTCGTTGCTGTGGGTAGCGTGGTTGAGATGGTGGCGTGTGGTTGAGGTGGCAGGGGGCTGGCGTTGTTTAGTGGTTGGTGTGCGTGTTAGCGTTGTTGTTGTTGGTTGGCGTTGTTGACGTTGAAGTGTGGTTGGTGTTCGAAAATAAAGCAGAACAGAAAAACGCCGAACTCAAAGGATCGCAGCCCGATGAATCACATTAATTCCCTCTAGACAATGGTTTGGGCTAACTACACATGTATCTAAGAACTATTTCTCACCTACGGCGCTGGATGGTGCAATGCGAATTTCCACAGCGCGTAACAAATACATTACATATATCCACACCCACATATATATATATATATATCCACACACATAATATTATATTATATATATATATATAATATATATATATAAATTAATAATATATATATAATATATACATATATCTCACACACACACACACACACACACACCACACAGCACACACAGCACACACACAGACACACATTATATATATAATATATCCACACACATATACATAAACATACAAATACACTTAGAAATTGCAATTCCACCACCATAATCATGTGACACAGTGTTGTGCTTGGGTTGGAGGGAAGTTTATCGAGGAGGGAAGGAATTCAAGGATTTGAGATAAACACTGGATTCTGACCTCGTGGACGATTCGAAGGTTGTATATACAGTGCTGGCTTTCCATGACAGAACTTCATGAAATGCACGAAATGTCCCTTTTTATCCCACTGGACCATCTGACCGGTCTTGGTAACATTTCCACCAAACTCAAATTCTAATCCAAATCATAATCATAATCATAATCATGACCACATCTACAACCATTACCATTACCACATCTACAACCATTACAACAACCATTACCACATTCACAACCATTACCATTACCACATCTACAACTATTACAACAACCATTACCACATTCACAACCATTACCATTACCACATCAACAACCATCACCATTACTACAACCATAACCATTACCACATCCACAACCATCACCATTACCACAACCATAACCATTACCACATCCACAACCATAACCACATCCACAATCATAACCACATCCACAATCATAACCACAATCATAACCACATCCACAATCATAACCACATCCACAATCATAACCACATCCACAACCAAAAACATTGCTATAACCCTAACCCTAACCCTAACCCTAACCTTGATTCCAATCCGATCTCGAACCCCGACCCATCTCGGACCACAAACAGAGAATCCCCTGTGTCAAGCAAGTAACTGGCTGATCGGGGCTAATGTTTCCTGTTCGAGTCTGTGCACAAGCTAAAGTTATATTATATAGTTATTAAAAATAACAATAACGGGTTTAAGTTTGGGTTGGTAGCTGAACGTAGATTGAATGTCATCACGTGACACCATTTGTATGACACAGGGTCAGATTGTGGGATGACCCGTGACCCGTGAATGGCATTTTAACAACCAAGATGACATCTCGTGCCGCACTGATAATTATTCTTTCTACATCCGGTTGTGTTCGTACTTCGTTCATGCAATCACTGCTCGCACAAAACACGTGCAACCACCCCCACGGATTCTCCCCCCCCTCCCCAACGGATCTCGAGAGCCTTGACCGCACCACTAATGCCCGACACCTGCGCAGGTGGCATTCCCACATTACTCAGCAACTTTCTCCCTGATCCTTTCAAATTACCACTCTCAACTTCCTGCGGTACCCGCTCCCTTGACTTCCGCCAGGGATTTTGGCTCAACCACGGGATCCAGAGTTGATGTTAGCACGTGCTGTGCATTGTTGGCTACAGGTGAACCCTGTTGACTGCTCTGGCCTTTGATTGGCTGGGGCTTAACTCTGATCTGCCCTTTGGTAGACCAAGGCTTAAGCTTGGCCCCGCTTCTTGATTGAATGTCTGCGCACAGTCGAGCATTGATCCTTTGACCCTTGCGTGACCTATATCGGTCTGTGATGATGAAACACGAATTCCCGCCAGTTTTGCCCTGTTCCCCCAAAAAAGGGAAAGCACTCCGTGTTTGTGTGTTTTTCCTGGCAAAGCAAACTGTCATTTCGGGGCTGAGAGTTTTAAATAAACCGATCCACAAACTTTCTGCGATTTCTCGAGCATGTTTATTCTGAGACAGCAAACCCAAATAAGGACCCAGGAGGCAAGATTAACTTGGATCTTCGATCCAAACCCATCCTTGCACCTGGTTGACGATACAAGGATGAAGAAAAACTCTCCCCTCCATTCCCCCCACTCCACTTCCCCCCCCCCTCTCCCCAAATTTCCCTGCCCTCATGTTCGAACATGAAACATCATCCTCGGACATCATGGTCTTACGGAGTAAAAATACTTTGTGGTGTTGGAGGAATCTTTCCAATTTGGTTAAAAAGGATATTTATTCATTTGCTTGGGCTCGTGTTCGTGCTTGAGGTGAAAGTATTGTCCCCATTCATGATGTTACCCCTTCATTCTTCATATCCTCACATTCATTTTATTGACACTCGTTCTTATGATATTGCCCCTCCTCCTCATTTATGATATTGCTCCCTCCTCCTCATTCATGATATTGCTCCCTCGTCCTCAATCATGGTATTGCTCCCTCCTCCTCATTCATGATATTGCTCCCTCCTCCTCATTCATGATATTGCTCCTCTTCCTCTCATTCATGATATTGCTCCCTCCTCCTCATTCATGATATTGCTCCTCTCCTCCTCATTCATGATATTGCTCCCTCCTCCTCATTCATGATATTGCTCCTCCTCTCATTCATTATTGCTCCTCCTCCATTCATGATATTCCTCCCTCCTCCTCATTCATGATATGCTCCCTTCCCAATCAAATATTGCTCCCCACATTCATATCCCCCCCCTTCCATGATATCACCTCATTTCATATATATATTGACCCCTCCATTCATTATATCCCCCCCCCACTCATTCATGTATTGCTCGTCATCAGTCATATCTCCTTCCATTCATATCCCACCACCCCCCCCCCTATTCATTCATGTATTAACAATGCATCATGACGTCCTACATTGTCCAGCTCAACACATCTCATTGGTTGCACCACTGTCCAGGAATAGCTACCTCACTCGTTGCCTGACTGTCCCACTCACTGTTCAAATGTGTCTTTTCTGCACTTCTATCCATTCCGATAGAAGATAAACCTCAGGAAGAAATTTATTCCTTCAGGCTCCTGTAGTATCAACCATTGAGTCAGGTCGGGCTATGGCTATGGTTATGTTTTGTTGCTGATAACAGTAGGCGGTACCACCTGCATCTGTACCCCCGAGAAGTAAGCCACATCCGGCTCCCTCAGCTTTAGCCCATTCTGGTAGACATGTGGTGAGCAAAAGATGTTGACTCTCTAGAAATGAGAAGACAGATTGTGTGGACAGCTACAGGGCTGCAGTTCAGGTACATGAGGAGCAGATTCTGCCAAATTGTTTACTGCAGCACATCGACCAGGTGTTCTTGCCAATTCGGCAGTGTGGCTTCAGGAAAGGCCGAGGAATAGTTAACATTGTGTTTGCAGCTCGCCAACTCTAAAGAAATGTCAGACAAAAGCATTTGACGCCATCAGCAGAGAGGGCGGCTGGAAGATCATGAGAAAGCTTGGCTGCCCAGAGAAAGTCGTCACGTTTCAGCAGTTTCGTGATGGTATGCTTACTTGCGTCAAGGATGATGGTTTGTCTTCCAATCCTTTTCCAATCACCAATGGAGACAAGGAAGGCTGTGTACCGGCCCAAACCCTGTTTTCCATGATGTTCTTTGCTCTGCTAACAGACGCCTTTCGTGACTCCAATGACGGGATCTGCTTAAGATACTGCACCGACAGCAAACTTTTGAACCTGAGAAGCCTACACGCTAAAACGAAGGTGGAAGAGGTAACTGTTCCCACTTCCTTTTTTCCTGATGACTGTGCATTGAATGTTCATTTCCAGTCTGGCATGCAGCAGAGCATGGACCACTTCTCCTCGACCTGTAACATCTTCGGCCTAACAATCAGCACCAAGAAGATGGAGGTTATGCACCAACTGACACCAAGGAAACCATATGTTGAATGTAAACAAGAAGAAAGGTTGATTCATCTGCCAGAAAAGATGATAAAGTGCTGACGTTTCGGGCTTTAACCTTTGTCGAGGAAAAAGAGGACCATAAACGTTAGCTTCGACAAAGGGTAAGGCCCAAAACACTGATGGCGTGTCTTCTCATCCTTTTCTTGTGCTGCCCACGCAGACCGCTGGTTCTGTGCTTGAATTAGGAATCCATATTTGAACCATCTGTTGAGCTGATCATCACAGTCAATGTCTCAAATCTCCAAGAGGTGGACAAGAGGTGTTGGCTACAAGGCCAACAACTCTGCTGTATGCTTGTGAAACATCGACAGCGTACAATAGACACGCAAGGAAGTTGAACTACTTCCACGTGCATTGCTTGAGGACACTGCTAAGGATAAAATGTCAAGATAATATTCCTGATACGTAAGTCCTTCTGGAGGTAGATGTGCCAAGCATCCGCACATTACTGACGAAAGCCCAGTTGAGATGAGTTGGCTGCACATTCACTGTCGGGCAAAGTCCTTGCTCGGCCTCATCACCTTTCAAGAGGCCGAAGCACATGACCCGCTGCTTTCTCACCGTACACCTATCATCTGGTCTTGGACCACCTGCCCTTTCAAACCTTCACCCATCTCCAACGATTCAGGACTATTAGTGTTTACAGTCAACCCCGCTTCATCGCGGTTCACCTATCGCGCCCCCGGTTCATCGCGGGTTTCCCTTGGAACGTAACTAATTTTTTCTGCGGATTCCCCGGTACATCGCGGTAATATATATAAAATATAATTATTTAAGCAAAAAATTATAATGCGTGGTGCTCGAGTCGACCAGTGCTCGACCATCGCACGAGACAAAGTTTCGCTTGTGAACTACGAATATTTTCTACGTTTTTTCTCCAAGCCCATGATGGACCCAACGCCCTGCACTTCTAAGGTTTCTGGCAAGGAACCGAAGCGCCAGAGGAAGGTCCTGGGACGCTCCAGGAGAAGGTTAAGGTAAAGGTGCTGATATATGCTTCGGGAAGGAAAAAGGTTTGCCGCCGTTGGACGAGCACTGCTCATACCCGCACCTCAAAACCGACCAGACCAGACTAGTCGATCTTCGCACCTCAAACCCAATCACTGCCAAACCGACCAGACCAGACTAGTCGATCTCCGGCACCTCAAACCCAATCACTGCCAAACCGACCAGACCAGACTAGTCGATCTCAGGCACCTCAATCCCAACCGACCAGACCAGACGAATCGATTTTTTGGGAGGCGTCCATTCATCCGGTTTTCACTTTAGCGCGGGGAGGTTTGGAACGTAACCCCCGCGAGAAACGGGGGATTACTGTACAGCGAAAACGCAGGCTTGCAATCATTCCAATGTGTCTGCTCACCTGCATTCCTTTGTCCACGTTTTCCTCTGCCTCCGGTACCACCTCCGCGTGTCTGTCCAATCACACTCTTCTCTCCAGTGCTTCAGGTGTGCAGCTCACTGCCATATCATGTCTCCCTTACCTTTATGCACAATCTCATTCTACTTTTACAAACCCTTCCCATACACCTCCATCCTTCCTTTTCTCTCAGATCCTGTTGCTATGCCCATCAAATGTCTGCTTCCTCCACACACTGCTCTCCATTGTCAATTTAAACCCCTCATCCTTTGTCGATGGGGAAAAAAAGTCCTGTGCCCTTCCATATTGTATTGTCTACTTGACAACTACCAATGTAAAGTGGCCATGGAATCCAAATTATTTCAATTAGCGAATAAATATGGACCAACAGGTGTGCGGACAGCAAGCAGACAGCGATCCAAATGGAAATGAATTAGACAAAGCATATATATTGCTCCTACTTATTCATTAATAGAGGCGGTACCTGGAACTGCCGAGGGTGGTGAAGGGGGAGGGTGATACTCGGCACTGCCAGGGATGGGGAATACCCGGCACTGCCAGGGGCATTGGAGAGGGAGGGAAGTACCCGGCACTGCCAGGGGG
>CM068968.1:51142647-51155604 GCA_035128595.1 Eptatretus atami
CTTTGCAGGAACAATTCCTGTTATCCCTCTGCTTGGATTGGATATGAGCTCAAACCTCATCTGGGAAAACTACATCGCTGGTATAGCTAAAAGGCCCTCCCAGCACTTTGGCTGCTTATTTCGTGCTCGGTGATACCTTATTCAAGCTGCTATGCTCCGTCTACACAAGGCCACCATACGACCTGTCATGGAGTATCATTGCCGTATTTGGGCCGATGCTCCGGCCTGTCACCAATCTCTCCTTGACAGAATCCAGTGACGTGCTGCCATTCTGGAGGGACCGGAGTTGGCATCATCCCTGGGAACCTCTCTCAGTCTGCCACTCTGTTGCTTCTTTGAGTCTTTTCTATAGATATTTCAAAGTAATGTGCTCTGAGGATCCCTCACAGGTTGTCCCACCTGAGCATACTTCTGACAAAATGTTCTCCTGAGAATTTAGATGTCGCACAAAGAAAAAAATAATTGTAATGGAAAACACGAGGCATTACCTCCACCAGGCTGAACAGTTTACGTTTTGGATCCCACTGAGAGGCCGGATCTGGATCTGGATCTGAACCAAAATCAAATCGGCTTGTTCCTGTCACACACCCAACCTGTCCACCAAGTGTCCATAACTCGTTGAGATATCGTGCTCACAAACAGACGGACGAACAGGGTTGAAGACATAACCTCGGTCCACCTTCAGCGGCGAAGTGGTCCTCATGTGGAAGTGCGATTGAAACAAAGGTCTCAAAACAGTCAGAAATTCATGCTGAGCGGAGATTCAAAGCAATGTGGTTCTGTGGGTGTGGTACGCGCTCATACGTGCATTGTCAAACCACTGTGCCTCACAAACCTATATTTGGCAGGGCCGTCCACCACAGAAATAGGAAAACAGGAAAAGATACACGGCACGCTCACCAAGTTCCTCATCGTAAACCTCATGCATCTTCTGAACATCTTTGCCATGTACGAACAAACCTCACTGGACTTGATTGGAACGCAGCTGCACTTATTGTATTGACACACACACCGTCTATGACGTCATGTCTGAGTTTTGCAGCCGATCGTCGACAAAATGTTGGTTCATGGCTCGGCAGAAATGACTGGGAAATGCACCAGAGCTGCATTTACTGTTTAATTGTGCATTTCTCTTTATCTCAGGATGTAAAATTAAGGATTTAGTCATTAACTAGCAGGGCCTACCTGGTGCTGCCAGGAGGGGATGCCATACCTGGTGCTGCCAGGGGGGATGCCATACCTGGTGCTGCTGGCTGAGCTTTTCAGCACTGCTGAAAAGCGTTCTTTGGTGGTCTCAAAACGGTCTTCAAGGCCAAAGTGCGCAATTTTAAAACCTTGCCCATATTCTCAAGTACCTACATCCAAAATATGGGGCCTCACGGTGCTAACACACAAACAAACGCACAGACACACAGACACACATCTCCGTTCTGATGTACCATGCTTCGGGGTACAGAGCTTTGGCGCGGCCGAAGCAGTTTCTTGGCCACGGGTCATGCTGAGCAGTTAAGCATCGTTAGAGCAGGAATTAGTAATTTGTTCAGGGTGCCGGTGATAGCTCACCAACTCTTCGCAAAGCACACCCTGGGATCTTTAATGTCCACCAACTAATGCCGGCAGACATGACGCCCGATTTAACATCCATCCGAGGGACGACACACATTGATGAAACATCCAGCCTGTGATGACAGTTTATCGCTGGGTTGGGATTTGAACCAAGGATTAGAGGTGAACGTGGCCATCCTAACCTCCAGGCCTAGGCCATCATGTCAGCCATATATTCATAATCAGGTCTCAAACTTACAGCAACACCATACCGTGGCTGTCACGTAGTGCTATCATGCGATGTCCACCTTGCAATGTCCACCAAGCGTCACAGGTGATAAATAGTTCAAAAAGCCACGAGCACAGAAAATAGCAAAGCTGCAGACATGTTTCACCATTATTAGAGCTCATCGATACGGCATAAAGCTTAAAATCATCTGCTGGGGCTGAGCTTCCATTGGTGGATGTATGAATTGAAAGACCCTCCCTCCCCCCCCCCCCCCAGAATGTGCATGGGACATAGAAAACAAATTGTGTCCCATCACAGCCAATGCTGCACGATTTGCGAGCGACAAGGGTTGTTTGCCACACGAGCACATTGTCTATTTCCTTACTGTGTTGGGCGGACACAGATTTGAGGTTGGGAATAAAGATGATTATAATAAAGCTGTGGGTTGGAGGGCTCATTATAATCATCTCTATTCACAACCACAAAACTGTCCACTGCCCACCTGAGTCAGGTGTTCGAGTAAGGAAATTGACAATGTGCTCGTGTGGCTGACTGCAAGCAGATCTTGGGGTACATCCTACGTGCAGACATAAATGTGAAAAATCACTCACAGAGCGACACGTGGGCGAAAGGGAATGGCACTCGGTAGAGAACATACCTCCACCTGGCTGAACAGTTTACATTTTGTATGCCACTGATAGGTCGGATCTGAATCCGGACCTGAACCAAAATCTCATCCGCTTGTTCTCGTCACCCAACCAACTCATCCACCTCGTTTTGTCATCACTCGTCCGCAACTTTTAGAGACATCGTGCTGTATATCGTTTTTTGTCCCCGTCTCTCAATGGTGAAGAATCAGTGAAAAAATTCTCAGATCCGGATCCGTATTCGGATCTTCACCGAAATTAAGCGTTGCCGTTCTTGGCCGGTCACCTACACACACAAAAAAAATTCACAACGATTGCTTGAAAACTGTGGCCAAAAATCGTGTGACAAACAGACAAACGCAACAGACCAACATAGTTGGCGAAAAAAATTTTTTGCCAAGTAATAAACTTTTTATATATTTCATGAAGTGGATTATGCTTTCCTTCTGCAAGCAGACAAATAAATAAAAGTAAATCAAGAATGCGTGATCAATCAGAATGAGACCTTTATTTAACAGTTCACAGCTATAGGAATTTTAATGTAAACAAGCTCAAATGAGCTAAAATCCTCGTCCTCTTAATGATGACGTCATAAAAAAAAGAATATGACGTCATTGTGATGTATCAGGTTTGCGATAAATTATCTGTGCTAATGCCCAGCGTGATTCCCGCAAACAAAATTCAAACAGCTTGCCTAGTTTCGGAGATAATGGTAAGGCATCCATTAGCGCGCGTATTATGACGTCAACTTTTTTTTTCTAGGAAGAATTTCCAAAATCGGAGATGGATGCTGCTGCGCGTGGGCTTTCTGCATATACATGGCAAGTTTCACGAAGATCCGATGAAAACTCTGGTTGTGAAACAAAAAATGTCAAAAAATAGGAATGACGTCATAAAAATTGATGACGTCATAAAATTTGATATGACGTCATAGTGATGTATCATATGTGCGGTAATTCATCTCTGCTAATGCCCTGTTCGATTCCCGCAAACAGAATTCAAAAAGCTTGCCGAGTTTCGGAAATAATTTTTTAGGCGATTCCATGTAGCGGAGATATTTTGACGTCATAACTTTTTTTTCTAGGAAGAATTTCCAAAATCGGAGATGGTTACTGTCTGCACAGGGTATGTCTACATATATATGCCAAGTTTCAGGAAATTTCGATGAAAACTAACGGCTGTGAAACAAAAAAGTCCACAAGAAGAAGATGAAGGACAACAACGTGAGTAAGACTTGGAGATCCTCCACGAGGATCTCATAAAAATGTCCAAAGTTTAAAAATACAAACGATTGTTTACATTCTAACGAGTTGCCAGGCGACGCTAAAAGGCTGAGTTTATGATTCAAAGTGAAAAACAAACGTTCAGGGGTGGAACTGGAACTTACAAACCGAAGTCGAAAACAAAGTGATTGTGATATATCCTTGTAGCCTATTCCCACGTTTGACGTTGTTATTAACAAGAGAACAAATCCGAGCTATCATCATTAAGTTAGCACCTTTCTTTGTCGTCATGTTGATTTAGTTCAGATTAGTAACGATTGTGCCGCCATCGGCTGCTAGATAGTGATTCTACGTCTGGTCTGCGTTCAATTCCAGGACCGATGATAAGAGCACGATGCTACGGTATCACAGTCATTTGGCACCCCTTTTAGTAGATGTCGAAGAAATAATACTATACCACTGGGTAGAACAAAAGTTGTCGCGAAATATAAATTCCATTTCCAAAAAATCCTAAGTTCTGTCTCTCCGAGCTCCGTCTCTTTCCTTACAATTCCAAGGGGACGGGTCCAAGCATGGTTCACCCAACCTGAAGTCTCTGTCCCTCTGCCTCGGCGACGTCCCTGGGCTGTGCGTTTCACCACCAGGGTGACACAATAATGCAGCGAATAATAAAACGATTGTTTATTTTGATGTTTTGGGTAATTAATTTTGGAGATATCATTTGTAGATCAACCACCTTCCATTGCAGGGCCTCGTATCTGTGTTCAAGTTGCTGGGACAAAGCGATCCTTCTTTGTAATACGGGTTTTCAAGCAATTTGGATCATGATTTATAGTATAAAATATCCATCGATTAAAATATGTTCTGAATGGTTGTTATAACCGGGGTGCCTGATACGGAGTTCCAACAGTGTATGTAAACATGCGATTGCTTTAAATGTGCACCGCAACACTTGCCGCTGTACACCGTCCGTACATGACAAAAACCCCACAAACACTTCTCAGATCATACCGCCATAAAACCGAGAAACGCTAGCTCCCTTTGGAGCGTGCAGGATCAGGTGACATGCCCTTGTCTTCGGTCGTGTGACTCTCCGTGAGCGGGAGCGAAGTTACACCAGCAGCTGTTTGTTTGTGGATATTTTCGTTTATGGACACTTCGGACAGATTTTGTGATTTTTTAGTGGAATACCGGCTCCGAATTAATGAGCATGCCAAATGTCTGCTTTCTAGTCCACCTGGAAAGCACTAAACATTGATGTCGGCGAGTGAGTGAGTGGTTAGGAAGAGCTTCGTGTGTAGATGTACCAGTGGGGCCATCGTTGCACACTGCAAGCAACTACTCAGATACATACTACGTACTTACATAATAAATACGATAACGGCACTCGGTAGAGCGCATACTTCCGCCAAGCTGAACAGTTTACGTTTTGGATCCCGCTGATAGACCGGATCTGGATTCGGACCTGAACCAAACTCGAATCGGCTTATTCTTGTCACCTACCCGACTCATCCACCAAGTTTTGTCATAATCCGTCCATAACGTTTTGACATATCGTGCTCCATATCATTTTGGCCCAATCTCTCGACGGCGAAGAATCACTTTGAAATTAAATAATTCTCGTATCCGGATCCAGATCTTCACCAAAATCGAATCAATTCCTCTTTGTCACACACCCAACCTGTCCATCAAATTTCATCCAATTTCCGTCCATAACTTTTTGAGATGTCCCGTTCACAGACAAACAGACAAACAAACACGCAGAGAGACAGACAGACAGGGGTGAAAACATAACCTCCGTCCACCTTTGGTGATAACATAACCTCCGTCCACCTCCGTCCTCCTCCACCAGAGATAATAAGCTTTATACATTTTGATGAAGTGGATTTTGAGAAAGATTTTTAAAAATATTTAATGAAGTCAATTGTGGTTGCATTCTGTAAGCAACTAAATAACTCAAGTAAATGAAGAATTCGTGATTAGAATGTGATTTTAAAAATTTTATTCCTGGGATATTGGCTTCGACTTGCATCAGTGTGTGAAACTTCAGCTTTTATAGCTCACCGCGAAAGTGCAAACCATTTATATCAGTGAGTCAACCAGTGAATGATAAAAACATTTCTCACGTGCTTTTGATCACGTGCTTTTGACACAGTCTGGCACCCTGCACTACTCACCAAACTCTCTTCCCATGGTATCCAAGGCCATCTCCACTCATGGCTCGCAGACTTCCTCTCCTGTCGCAGTCAACGTGTGGCCCTAAATGGAGTTCTTTCATCCCCTCTTCCTGTGCAGGCTGGAGTTCCTCAGGTAGCGTTCTGGCCCTGTTCTTTTTCTGGTTTTCATCAATGATCTCTCCGACTCTCTGGAAAATCCTCTATATCTCTTTGCGATGACTCCACCCTCTGCCGTACCATCTGTCATCCCTCAGACCGGCAAGCAGCAGCTTCTTCGCTCACTGCAGATCTGGATAAAATCACAAACTGTTCCAACACATGGAACATGTCTTTCAATCCAGACAAATCTCACACTCTCACTATGTCTCTTCGAAAGGAACGTTTAGAAAACCCCCCATCCACTTTCTCAACAATCCTCTGGAAGAAGTCTTTTCTTTCAAGCTTCTGGGTCTCACTCTGCCATGACCTTCCTGGGAAAGTCACATTTCCAACCTCGCCTCAAAAGCCAGTCGCCGACTGGGAATCCTCCGTCGTGCAAAGTCCTTCCTCGGCCCTCTGAGCTCCTGACCACTTACAAAGCTTTTGTCCGTAGCCTGATGGAGTACTGCTCTCCCCTCTGGGCTGGTGCTCCTGCCTCCCACCTTTCTCGGCTTCACGCTGTCGAAACCAGGGCATTTAGGATCATCGGCATCTCCGCAATGAAGCTGAGTCTTCGGGCCTCTCACTCAATCACCGCAGGTTGTCGTGGTCTTTCTGTCTTCTACCGTCTCCTCTCCAGCCTTGCCCCCCCTACTCTCTCTGCCATTTGTCCCACCACATTTGCACAGGGCGCTCAAGGTCCGCCAACAACCCCCTTCTGGTAAAACTACCAAAATCACGAACCACTGCTCACCTTCACTCCTTCATTCCTCTTTTTTCCGCCTTTGGAATAAACTCCCTCACTCTATTCTTTCCCATTCTTCCCTCCAGGCTTTCAAAACAGCTGTTCACCACCACCTCTTATCATCCCCCATCCAAATCCTCGTCTTTTCTACCCCGATAATCCACCCAAACCCACTTCCTTCAATTCCCCTGCTTTCCTTCCTGAAAGTCCCTGTAATGTCCATCTCTCTTCCCCATGTTCCCCGTCCCATCCCATCCCTCTCCCTTCCACAGATCACCTAATGTGTCTGTTCCCCACTTTTGTCCTCCACTCCGCCCCTCTTGTCTCATGCCCCTTGCTGTGCGTTGTGTGTTAGCTCTCATACGAGCCTCGACATGGTATACAAAAAAAAAATAAATAAATAAATAATAAAAAACATTTAACAGCTTGGGAAGCACACCTTGACCCCACGGCCAAGGCACACAGTCCATCAAGTCAGTTCTATAAGCATCCACATGCCCCTCAGCCCGAAAGCTGAATCACACGGTCAATCAAACACACACCCTAACCCGACGGGTCAGAATGCATGGTCATACAATTGGACCACTCCTCCAAAGAGTTAACCCCATGTCAGTGAGTGAGTGAGTGGTTCGAAAGAGCTTTATATTACATTAGACTAGCAGATAACCGGTTCCCCAGGCCATTGTAAGGGAATTCATTCCCAATTGAGTGTGGAATAAATTAAGGAGTTGGCTAGGAATGTCCTTTGACAGCATGATAACAGGAGTATGTAAAATGTGACTTCAAGAACCTCAACCCCTTTCTTATTCTAGTCCTTAACCCTTTCTTATTCTAGTCCTCAACCCTTTCTTATTCTATCCTCAACCCCTTTCTTATTCTAGTCCTCAACCCCTTTCTATTCTAGTCTCAACCCTTCTTATTCTAGTCCTCAACCCCTTTCTTATTCTAGTCCTCAACCCCTTTCTTATTCTAGTCCTCAACCCCTTTTCTATTCTAGTCTCAACCCTTTCTTATTCTAGTCCTCAACCCCTTTCTATTCTATCTACTCTAGTCCTCAATCCCTTTCTTATTCTAGTCCTCAACCCCTTTCTGATTCTAGTCCTCAACCCCTTTTCTATCTAGTCCTCAACCCTTTCTTATTCTAGTTCTCAACCCCTTTCTTAATCAAGACCTCAACCCCTTTCTTAATCAAGCTCAACCCTTTTTAATCAAGACCTCAACCCTTTCTAATGTAGTCCTCAACCCCTTTCTTATTCTAGTCCTCACCCTTTCTTAATCAAGCTCAACCCTTTCTTAATGTAGTCCTCAACCCCTTTCTTATTCTAGTCCTCAACCCCTTTCTTAATCAAGTCCTCAACCCCTTCTTAATCAAGCACTCAACCCCTTTCTTAATCAAGCCCTCAACCCCTTTCTTAATCTAGTCCTCAACCCCTTCTTATTCTAGTCCTCAACCCCTTTCTTAATCAAGCCCTCAACCCCTTCTTAATCTAGTCCTCAACCCCTTTCTTAATCAAGTCCTCAACCCCTTTCTTAATCAAGCCTCACCCTTTCTATTCTAGTCCTCAACCCCTTTCTTAATCAAGCCCTCAACCCCTTTCTTATTCTAGTCCTCAACCCCTTTCTTATCAAGCCTCAACCCTTTCTTAATCTAGTCCTCAACCCCTTTCTTAATCAAGTCCTCAACCTCTTCTTATCAAGCCTCAACCCCTTTCTTAATCAAGTCCTCAACCCTTTCTTAATCAAGTTCTCAACCCCTTCTTAATCAAGCCCTCAACCCCTTTCTTAATCAAGTCCTCAACCTCTTTCTTAATCAAGCCCTCAACCCCTTTCTTCTAGTCCTCAACCCCTTTCTTATTCTAGTCCTCAACCCCTTTCTTAATCAAGCCCTCAACCCTTTCTTATTCAAGCCCTCAACCCCCCTTTTTATTCTAGTCCTCAACCCCTTTCTTATTCTAGTCCTCAACCCCTTTCTTAATCAAGCCTCAACCCCTTTCTAATCAATCCTCAATCCCTTCTAATCAAGCCTCAACCCTTTCTTAATCAAGCCCTCAACCCCTTTCTTAATCAAGCCCTCAACCCTTTCTTATTCAACCTCAACCCCTTCTTTTCTAGTCCTCAACCCCTTTCTTATTCTCGTCCTCAACCCCATCCCCCTTTCCCCCAACCCCAAGTCCTCAATCCTGAGTCTTCAAACCCCTCTCCCTGAAGTCCAGAAACCCCCTCTCCCAACTCTCTGTTCCCTCTCTGCAACCCACACCCCAACTCTCTGTCCTATCCTCCTCATTTCTTCTTTAAGTCATTAAGCCCATCCTCCCCCACCCACAAACCACAAGTCTCTCTCCCAACCCCCCCTACCAAACTCTATCTACACTCTGCCCCTCCCCACCCCCCCTCACTCCAACTCTCTGTCCTGCACTCCCCCTTTCTTCTTCAAGTCATCGACCCTCCCAACTCCAAGTCCGCATAATCGTCACTCACTGTTAAGACTGCTCAGGTTTGTTGGTGAAGGAAATCGATAGAAAGTTAATATATACGTCGGATATTGACTGAATAGTTTGTGGTTATATTATCTATCACTTCCAGTTAAGGTGTGCAAGCCAGCGACTCTGAGACTATACACCACCAATGTGCGCAACAAAAATGTACACAACTCAAAATTGCCTGAACATCGATATTTTTAAACCTCGGCATGCACCGTCTGGACCCAAAAACTCCACAATGAGGCATCATTCAGCATTATACGTGCTGTGGTTACGACGTTTACCTCGTTCAGACGCAATCGTGCACCTTGCATTTGGATAGGTATAGAATTAAGGAAATGAACAATTAATGATTGGACCGAGTTATTTTGTAAAGGGTTACAGCTCTCGTAAATACTTCTGCCACCAAAGGTGGACGGAGGTTATGTTTTCACCCCTGTCTGTCTGTCCATCTGTTTGTCTATTCGTCTGTGAGCGGGATATCGAGTGCAGTTCTCATTCTAATCGGAGTCACCATTGGTGATACAATGTGTACAATGAGAGCCGAAATACCTGAGTTTGATGGGTGTGCTCTTATTCTGCAACTTAAAATTCACTTTGCTTGAATACCGTTGAAAATGCCGTCGGGCCGTCCTTAACTCCCCTTTTTATATTTGATCCTCTCCCAGTTGTCTTACTTTTCTCAATTTGTCCTCTGTTCGTTCCTTCTCCCAGCATATCTAGTGTGCAGATGGCCCGTGTAGCATTTACTGTGATGTGCAGGAATAAGAGTGAAAGACGGGTGCAAATACCTAAACACAACAAATCTGAGCCTTTATGATTCGTTTGTACCGCCGATGCTTTAATTTCTTTGTTTGCTTTCACTCTGAGTTGTTGAACTCCTCCTTTTCACAGTGAAGATGCTTTTTTTTATTTTTTTTAGAACCAAGTCCAAAATGCAGAAGGCACCTGCACGCGGCACTTGCTTGGGGGAGACCGTTTCGAAGGAAGTGCCGGGACACACAAAAGGAGGGAATCCGAGGATAGAAAAAATCCAAGTTCTACCTTGGGTGTGGAGGTATTTTTAGTTCACAAAACAAGAGGTGATAACTGTGAGTGTTTGGAACACTGAATTTTATTAAAAACTGGCGTATGAACCGCAAACGAGGCCCTCCACCTCATGTGCTGTGCGTGCGTTTTCTTGTGGCTTGCTTCTGATAGCCGGGGTACTTTAAATCTGCCGTTGCTGGGGCGAAATGTTAAGTCGAATCGTGTTTCTAACAGACTTTTCGGCGTTTAAACGAAACGGTGGCAATTTAAGAATGGTTAAATATAAATCATGAAAAGATAGGGAATACGAGAAATATCTGTGGATGTGAGGTGTCGAGTTCCTATCATTTCCTGTTAATACAACCGAGCGGCGACAAACACGTAAACACAAACACACACACACATCTCTTTTTAACAATAGATGGAAAAATCTAGTATGGTTACCTCTGCAACCGAAGGTGAGTGGAAGTTGTGTTTTCACCCCTGGCTGGGAGCAGGATATCTCAAAAAGTTTTGTACGGATTTTGATGAAACTTGGTGGATGAGTTGGGTAATTGACAAGAACAAGCTGATTAGATTTTTGTTCATGTCCGGATGCAGATCCAGCATATCGGTGGGATAGAAAACATGAACTGTTTAGGCTTACGGAGGTATGCGCTTCACCGAGTGCTGTTCTAGTGTGGCTTGTGGCTCCAGTACCAAACAAAAAAATATATTAATAACAGCTCTCCTTCTCCCCCAGATTCTCTCAGTGAGGTAGCCTCGTGAGTGGAGGAGGCCAACGGGCCAACCACGTGCCTTGTGGCTGCGGCAGGTTGATCGGCATCGCAAGGAGATGGGGATGGGCCAGGCATCTACCTGGAGGATGGCCAAATGGAGGCCCCTGGAGTACCGGCGGAAAGTGGACGCAGCGATGCTCTGCTGCGGCGCATGCTCCCATACTTGACCTGACCTCACAGATCCCACCCTGCCTGCCCAACATGATTAATTGTAAATATCATTTTGAAAGTTGTCGGGATAGCACATGCATGTCCACAGTTATTCGGGTTTTGCAGTCGCTCACATCGTCAGGAGGCTGCCGTCCAGGCACTTGTAAGATCTCAGCCCTGTCGGTGAGCTGAGAAAGTTCTCCCAACTCTTTCATTGTGTAGAGGACATCCCTTTCTCTCAAGTTATTTTTCCAAGTATTTTCGCACAATATATATATATTTTTGTGTGCCCTGATGGCCGCTGTTGCTCGGGGGTTCTACGCATGTGTGCAAAGCATTCTGGGGGCAGATTGCGTCATTTCAAAAGTCCCGCATTCCAGACCACGACAGTTATTGTTTTCCCAGAAAGTGCTCAATTCGGAAACGTTTTTTTTTTACAGAGTCAAAGTTCATGGAAGAGCAAATCGACAGGAGGTGGGAAAAGTTACAAACAGCACCAGAGAGCAGAGGGGATCCTACGGACATTGAACGTGTGATTAAATGGGGACTGAGAGGAGGAGTTGGGTGGAAGAGGGTTCATGACAGTTAAATGATATGGATTGAAATGACAGATGACGTGAGTTACATCTGTGAAGCAATGGTGGGAAGGGCTTGATTGGACAGAAGCAGAGAAATTTTTGTGGGACAAATGCTTGTACATCTAAAGGTCTAGAACGATGAGGAGTGTTCAAAAAGTCTACAAACAAGATACTCACAATAATCCAGAGACATGTGAAAAAAAAAGTATAATGAAGTATGTGAAACTAGAAGGGCACTCTTCGACATCGCGACATCGCCCGATATACCTCCTCCCACATTATTACGTCGTTATACATACTTGTACCAAGTTTGATTTAAATCCCTGAACCCAAATTCAAAGTATTAAATAATTCTGGCTGCCAGACCGTGCGTCTGATCAGGTTGAAACATAAAACATATATTCCACATGACGACTCGATCATTACTGTGAAGTTTCACATCGATTGATGAAGCGGTTCGAGAGAAATTATTTTTTTTTAAAGATTTTCTTTCAATCCAATATGGTTGCCAGACCATGTGACCAATTAATTATTTGTGAACACCCTGGTATCCACCAGGCTTGGGGAACATGTGGGTGAAGCTTCCTCTCGATCTGTCAAGCCGCTTTGGAGAAGAAGATTTTTGAAGGGTTTTTATGTTAAAAAAAAAAAAGAGGATGCTGAACCACGTGACTGATCCAAAATATAATCAGTTCGTCCTTGTCACACACAGAACCTGCCCACAAAATTCCATCAGTATCCATCCACAACTTTTTGAGATATCCTGTACGCAAACAAACAGACAGAAAGGGGTGAAAACATCACCTCCTTCACCTTCGGTGGCGGAGGTTAACAAAAAAAACAACCACTTGTTTCCTGACATGGAGTACTTGACATGGGCCAAGTTTCAATTTTTTTTTTTTCCCACGGAGCGGTTTTGGAGAAACAGAGGTCCAAATATTTTCATGTTTTTTTCCAACATGGCTGCCACACCACGTGACCCATGATATCATAATTATCATTTAAACATTCCACGTGAGTGGTCGCACCTCTGGTGAAAATTTGGTGTGAATGATTGGAGGTTCACAACCCGTCCCATTGGTGATACAAATCCTTGAGCAGACGTTGAAGAGACAAAGGAGGATACAGAAAGGTTTAATTTCTTATATCAGGATGCAATTAGCCATTTCAGTTTCAAATCTAATTGATAGTGTTGGCTGGAAGCATCCCGGTTTCCCTCTACCATGAGTCGACGATT
>CM068968.1:51166226-51195318 GCA_035128595.1 Eptatretus atami
CGGGAGGGAGAAGAATGTGAGAAATCGACAACTGTATCTGGATATAAATGGGTTCACGATGAACCAAGGAAAAAGAGTTGCTGGCAAAAAGATGGAGCAGAGAAATCCTCATGCCAAATGTAGAGTTGCAAGAGCCAACATAAAAAAAGGAATAAAGTAGGTGCTGGACAAAAGTCTACAGGTCAGACGAACTTACGGAGCCTCATCTCGATGGCAAACTCAGTGAAGGCCCTGTGAGCAAACATGGCAGCCTTGTAGCTGGAGACAGGGAATGGGGGGAGGTTTTGTGGGAAGGAGGGAGGGGTAGGTGTTGTAAAGCTGGAGGAAATTTAGAAATTCCTTAAAAGCTGACTCGAAGAGGTAACGTGGCTCGCTTTGGCTGATGATTGATTCCACGTGTGTAAATGTGCTGTCAAACTGATAAGTGGTTTGGAAGGTTCACACCTCGAGTTGATAACTCATCTGATAATGACTTTTACAGAAAAATGATTTCTGGTGACATCGTATCCGCCCAGCACGTCCACCGGTATCTTTGTTGTTGCCCCCCCCCCCATAAGTGATTTGGAAAGTTCACACCTGGAGTTCATCTGACAGTGACCTAAACAGAACAAAAATATTTCTGGTGACCCCACCACCACTCCCAACATAAGTGATTTGGATGGTTCACACTGTAGTTGATAACTCATCTGACAATGGCTTACACAGAACAATAAGATTTCTGGTGATCCCCTCTCACGCCCCCCCACCCCTCCTCCCCCACGCTCTTTCAGTTCAAGGTAGCATAGTGTCTCGACTTAGCCATAACACGTAGGGTCATAGAGTATTGCTCAATCAATCCTTGTTCCTGATTGAAATCTTCCACATGGGGGGGGTTTGGTCCATCAAGGATCTCCCAGAGACAGCCTTCTAAAGCTATTTCTTCAGATGAACATTAGGAAGTTTTCAGTGCAGAGGGTGACTGACGACCAATGAACAGGATGTTGACAGCTCCAGCGACCTTGCTGTCGCTCTTCCCACACAGCCTTGTTTGTGGATCAGCATCCCCCCTTCCTGTCCATGGCCCCACGGCACGTCCTAGGCTGGGAACGGAGTGTGGTGGTGTGCTCCCTGGTCCTGAGACAAATCCTGAATCGTGCAACGTGGTGTGAACCTTGCATCGTACAAGGAGCCACGCTGTACAGACTTTTACAATGAACCAATTGCTGGTCAAGTTTGCTGCTCGGTCTTCAGATAGACAGTCATTGCTCAGGATATGCGATTGCAAGTGATTCTGGAAATGGGGAAGCCGCTCACCCAATCCAGGATCTCATTACGGACATCCTGTACGCACGAGGTCCACAAACTTTGCCCACGTACAAATCCTTGTATATTGTCTTTGCCCGCATTATAAAAAGTGGTTTCCTTTTTCTCTTCTGTTTCGTTTCTATTACTAACAATGGTATTAAGATGGCATCATGAAACATCCAGAGAGTCTTGCAGCTTTTTAGGGCTCTGATGCTTTGCATTAATCTCCCTTCTTCAAGGTCACCACCATTTTTGTGTGGACAGTGGAATGTCTGGTTTCCATGGACCATTCCAACACAGCTTCAGTGGTACATGGAAACCAGGCACCAGTAAACTCATCCATCCATCCATTGGAGCCATACTCTGTGCAGAGCATCGGTGCTGCTTAAGCAGTCTCCTTGGCTATTTGGTACAATCCTGGACGGGTCGCCACTCCGACACAGGATACCAGAATGCTGGCATTCATTTTGCCGACCTCGGAAGGATGACAGGCAGAGTCAACCACACCTGGTATTAATTCAACAGCTGAGGGGGATTTAAACTCAGGATCCTAGGATCTCAAGCCTACCACCCAAACCATTAAGCCAACACCAGGTATGGTAAACTCAGATGTGTGGAATGCCTGGTTTCCATGGACCATTCCAACACGGCCTTGAGTGGCGCATGGAAACCAGGCACCAGTAAACTCAGATGCAGGATGAGCCGATTTGACCCATCCTGCCTGCACTTCATCCTTGCTCAATTTATTAAATCTCTCAATTCAATTATTACCTGCACCACCGAAGGTGGACAGAGATGATGCATTCACCGCTGTTTGTCTGTCTGTTTGTGAGCAACATATCTCAAAAAGTTAGGGACCGATTCGGATGAAACTTGGTGGACAGCTTTGATGTTTGACATGAACGAATTGATCCAATTTTGGTGAAGGTCCGAATCCGGATACGAGAAATGTGAAAGTGATTATTCGCCATTGAGAGATGGGACCAAAAACGACATATAGCATGATATCTCAAAAAGTTTTGCCCGAGTTATGATAAAACTTGGTGGATGAGTTGATTAGGTGACAAGAACAAGCCGATTCGATTTTGGTTCAGGTTCTGATCCAGATCCAGTCAATCATTGGGATAGAACACGTAAACTTTTCGGCCTGGCAGAGGTATGCACTCCACCGAGTGCTATTCTAGTTTTCATTGTAATAGTTACTTGAATATGATATAAACCACACGTGTTGCCTGTTTGTATTCACTTATTTTTGTTTTATAGATAACTCACGAGTGTACGGGAAGAGTTAAACAGAGGGTGGAACGTTCATAACACAGAAGGAATGAAGTGACAACTACAAGGCTGCCACAAATGGTGAGGACACCGGACTGGCATCCTCCAGAAGTTGTGGGTTTAAACCCTACATAAGGCAGTAGGATTCAGGATTTGGATTCCAAGCTTCTAGAAAATATGTGTTGGGTTCAATAAAAAAATTATCATGATGCTATCTGATTGTCAATAAAAATCAAAGTGGCTCATGAAATACGTTCAGGTAAGTAAGGTAATTAATTACCTGTCCTACCTAGCCTGGCCTGGAAGTGGTGCAGGTCCACATTTCTCAATGACATTGCTCTCAGGGCAACATGGGGTGGGCTCTAAAATACTTCATGATTTTAAATTTACACCATCTTGTTTAACATGTTAAATATGTTCTTCGTGTTTGATCTTTGTGTCCTTTATAAGGTCCTTATAAACGGTAAGTTTCTTGTTCGGAATGATTTTAAATTTACACCATCTTGTTTAACATGTTAAATATGTTCTTCGTGTTTGTTGTTTGTGTCCTTTATAAGGTCCTTATAAACGGTAAGTTTCTTGTTTCGGAATGATTTTAAATTTACACCATCTTGTTTAACATGTTAAATATGTTCTTCGTGTTTGTTTTGTGTCCTTTATAAGGTCCTTATAAACGGTAAGTTTCTTGTTCGGAATGATTTTAAATTTACACCATCTTGTTTAACATGTTAAATTGTTCTTCGTGTTTGTGTTTTGTATCCTTTATAAGGTCCTTATAAACGGTAAGTTTCTTGTTCGGAATGATTTTAAATTTACACCATCTTGTTTAACATGTTAAATATGTTCTTCGTGTTTGTTGTTTGTGTCCTTTATAAGGTCCTTATAAACGGTAAGTTTCTTGTTTGGAATGATTTTAAATTTACACCATCTTGTTTAACATGTTAAATATGTTCTTCGTGTTTGTGTTTTGTGTCCTTTATAAGGTCCTTATAAACGGTAAGTTTCTTGTTCGGAATGATTTTAAATTTACACCACCTTGTTTAACATGTTAAATATGTTCTTCGTGTTTGTTGTTTTGTGTCTTTATAAGGTCCTTATAAACGGTAAGTTTCTTGTTTGGAATGATTTTAAATTTACACCATCTTGTTTAACATGTTAAATATGTTCTTCGTGTTTGTTGTTTGTGTCCTTTATAAGGTCCTTATAAACGGTAAGTTTCTTGTTCGGAATGATTTTAAATTTACACCACTTGTTTAACATGTTAATATGTTCTTCGTGTTTGTTGTTTGTGTCTTTATAAGGTCCTTATAAAGGTAAGTTTCTTGTTCGGAATGATTTTAAATTTACACCACCTTTGTTTAACATGTTAATATGTTCTTCATGTTTGTTGTTTGTGTCCTTTATAAGGTCCTTATAAACGGTAAGTTTCTTGTTCGGAATGATTTTAAATTTACACCATCTTGTTTAACATGTTAAATATGTTCTTCGTGTTTGTTGTTTGTATGTCTTTATAAGGTCCTTATAAACGGTAAGTTTCTTGTTCGGAATGATTTTAAATTTACACCATCTTGTTTAACATGTTAAATATGTTCTTCGTGTTTGTTGTTTGTTCCTTTATAAGGTCTTTATAAACGAAGTTTCTTGTTCGGAATGATTTTAAATTTACACCATCTTGTTTAACATGTTAAATATGTTTCTTCGTGTTTGTTGTTTGTGTCCTTTATAACGTCCTTATAAACAGTAAGTTTCTTGTTCGGAATGATTTTAATTTACACCACCTTGTTTAACATGTTTAATATGTTCTTCATGTTTGTTGTTTGTGTCCTTTTATAAGGTCCTTATAAACGGTAAGTTTCTTGTTGGAATGATTTTAAATTTACACCATCTTGTTTAACATGTTAATATGTTCTTCGTTTGTTGTTTGTGTCCTTTATAAGTCCTTATAAACGGTAAGTTTCTGTTCGGAATGATTTTAAATTTACACCACCTTGTTTAACATGTTTAATATTGTTCTTCATGTTTGTTGTTTGTGTCCTTTATAAGGTCCTTATAAACGGTAAGTTTCTTTTTGGAATGATTTTAAATTTACACCATCTTGTTTAACATGTTAAATATGTTCTTCGTGTTTGTTGTTGTGTGTCCTTTATAACGTCCTTATAAACGGTAAGTTTCTGTTTGGAATGATTTAAATTTACACCACTTGTTTAACATGTTAAATATGTTCTTCGTGTTTGTTGTTTGTGTCCTTTATAACGTCCTTATAAAGGTAAGTTTCTTGTTTGGAATGATTTTAAATTTACACCATCTTGTTTAACATGTTAAATATGTCTTCGTGTTTGTTGTTTGTTCCTTTATAAGGTCCTTATAAACGGAAAGTTTCTTGTTCGGAATGATTTTAAATTTACACCATCTTGTTTAACATGTTAAATATGTTCTTCTGTTTGTTGTTTGTGTCCTTTATAAGGTCCTTATAAACGGTAAGTTTCTTGTTGGAATGATTTTAAATTTACACCACCTTGTTTAACATGTTAAATATGTTCTTCGTGTTTGTTGTTTGTGTCTTTATAAGGTCCTTATAAAGGTAAGTTTCTTGTTCGGAATGATTTTAAATTTACACCACTCTTGTTTACATGTTAATATGTTCTTCGTGTTTGTTGTTTGTGCCTTTATAAGGTCCTTATAAACGGTAAGTTTCTTGTTTGGAATGATTTTAAATTTACACCATCTTGTTTAACATGTTAATATGTTCTTCGTGTTTGTTGTTTGTTCCTTTATAAGTCCTTATAAACGGAAGTTCTTGTTGGAATGATTTTTAAATTTACACCATCTTGTTTAACATGTAAAATATGTTCTTCGTG
Organism: Eptatretus atami; assembly: GCA_035128595.1. NCBI lineage: Eukaryota > Metazoa > Chordata > Myxini > Myxiniformes > Myxinidae > Eptatretus > Eptatretus atami. The sequence continues at coordinate 51,171,644 of CM068968.1, forward strand.
TTTGTTGTTTTGTCTTTATAAGGTCCTTATAATGGTAAGTTTCTTGTTTGGAATGATTTTAAATTTACACCATCTTGTTTAACATGTTAAATATGTTCTTCGTGTTTGTTGTTTGTGTCCTTTATAAGGTCCTTATAAACGGTAAGTTTCTTGTTCGGAATGATTTTAAATTTACACCATCTTGTTTAACATGTTAAATATGTTCTTCGTGTTTGTTGTTTGTGTCCTTTATAAGGTCCTTATAAACGGTAAGTTTCTTGTTTGGAATGATTTTAAATTTACACCATCTTGTTTAACATGTTAAATATGTTCTTCGTGTTTGTTGTTTGTATCCTTTATAAGGTCCTTATAACGGTAAGTTTCTTGTTCGGAATGATTTTAAATTTACACCATCTTGTTTAACATGTTAAATATGTTCTTCGTGTTTGTTGTTTGTGTCCTTTATAACGTCCTTATAAACAGTAAGTTTCTTGTTCGGAATGATTTTAAATTTACACCACTGTTTAACATGTTAAATATGTTCTTCGTGTTTGTTGTTTGTGTCCTTTATAAGGTCCTTATAAACGGTAAGTTTTTCTGTTGCGAATGATTTTAAATTTACACCATCTTGTTTAACATGTTAAATATGTTCTTCGTGTTTGTTGTTTGTGTCCTTTATAAGGTCCTTATAAACGGTAAGTTTCTTGTTCGGAATGATTTTAAATTTACACCACCTTGTTTAACATGTTTAATATGTTCTTCATGTTTGTTGTTTGTGTCCTTTATAAGGTCCTTATAAACGGTAAGTTTCTTGTTGGAATGATTTTTAATTTACACCATCTTGTTTAACATGTTAAATATGTTCTTCGTGTTTGTTGTTTGTTCCTTTATAAGTCCTTATAAACGGAAGTTTCTTGTTCGGAATGATTTTAAATTTACACCATCTTGTTTAACATGTTAAATATGTTCTTCGTGTTTGTTGTTTGTGTCTTTTATAAGGTCCTTATAATGGTAAGTTCTTGTTTGGAATGATTTTAAATTTACACCATCTTGTTTAACATGTTAAATATGTTCTTCGTGTTTGTTGTTTGTGTCCTTTATAAGGTCCTTATAAACGGTAAGTTTCTTGTTGGAATGATTTTAAATTTACACCATCTTGTTTAACATGTTAAATATGTTCTTCGTGTTTGTTGTTTGTATCCTTTATAAGTCCTTATAAACGGTAAGTTTCTTGTTCGGAATGATTTTAAATTTACACCATCTTTTTAACATGTTAAATATGTTCTTCGTGTTGTTGTTGTATCCTTTATAAGGTCTTTATAACGAAGTTTCTTGTTCGGAATGATTTTAAATTTACACCATCTTGTTTAACAGTTTAAATATGTTCTTCGTGTTTGTTGTTTGTGTCCTTTATAACGTCCTTATAAACGTAAGTTTCTTGTTCGGAATGATTTTAAATTTACACCAACCTTGTTTAACATGTTTAATATGTTCTTCTGTTTGTTGTTTGTGTCCTTTATAAGGTCCTTATAAACGGTAAGTTTCTTTGTTGGAATGATTTTAAATTTACACCATCTTGTTAACATGTTAAATATGTTCTTCGTGTTTGTTGTTTGTGTCCTTTATAAGTCCTTATAAACGTAAGTTTCTTGTTCGGAATGATTTTTAAATTTACACCACTTGTTTAACATGTTTAATATGTTCTTCTGTTTGTTGTTGTGTCCTTTATAAGGTCCTTATAAACGTAAGTTTCTTGTTTGAATGATTTTAAATTTACACCATCTTGTTTAACATGTTAAATATGCTTTCGTGTTTGTGTTTGTGTCCTTTATAACGTCCTTATAAACGGTAAGTTTCTTGTTTGGAATGATTTTAAATTTACACCACCTGTTTAACATTGTTAAATATGTTCTTCGTGTTTGTTGTTGTGTCCTTTATAACGTCCTTATAAACGGTAAGTTTCTTGTTTGGAATGATTTTAAATTTACACCATCTTGTTTAACATGTTAAATATGGCTTCGTGTTTGTTGTTGTGTCCTTTATAAGTCCTTATAAAAGGTAAGTTTCTTGTTCGGAATGAATTTTAAAATTTACACCATCTGTTTAACATGTTAAATATGTTCTTTCGTTGTTGTTTGTATCCTTTATAAGGTCCTTATAAACGGTAAGTTTCTTGTTTCGGAATGATTTTAAATTTACACCATCTTGTTAACATGTTAAATATGTTCTTCGTGTTTGTTGTTTGTGTCCTTTATAAGGTCCTTATAAACGGTAAGTTTCTTGTTCGGAATGATTTTAAATTTACACCATCTTGTTTAACATGTTAAATATGTTCTTCGTGTTTGTTGTTTGTGTCCTTTATAACGTCCTTATAAACAGTAAGTTTCTTGTTCGGAATGATTTTAATTTACACCACTTGTTTAACATGTTTAATATGTTCTTCATGTTTGTTGTTTGTGTCCTTTATAAGGTCCTTATAAACGGTAGAGTTTCTTGTTTTGGAATGATTTTAAATTTACACCATCTTGTTTAACATGTTAAATATGTTCTTCGTGTTTTGTTGTTGTGTCCTTTATAACGTCCTTATAAACAGTAAGTTTCTTGTTCGGAATGATTTTAAATTTACCCACCACCTGTTTAACATGTTTAATATGTTCTTCGTGTTTGTTGTTTGTGTCCTTTATAAGTCCTTTTAAACGGTAAGTTTCTTGTTTTGGAATGATTTTAAATTTACACCATCTTGTTTAACATGTTAAATATGTTCTTCGTGTTTGTTGTTTGTGTCCTTTATAACGTCCTTATAAACGGTAAGTTTCTTGTTCGGAATGATTTTAAATTTACACCATCTTGTTTAACATGTTAAATATGTTTCTTCGTGTTTGTTGTTGTGTCCTTTATAACGTCCTTATAAACGGTAAGTTTCTTGTTGGAATGATTAAAATTTACACCACTTGTTTAACATGTTAAATATGTTCTTCGTGTTGTTGTTTGTTGTCCTTTATAGCGTCCTTATAAACGGTAAGTTTCTTGTTCGGAATGATTTTAAATTTACACCATCTTGTTTAACATGTTTAAATATGTTCTTCGTGTTTGTGTTTGATGTCCTTTATAAGGTCCTTATAAACGGTAAGTTTTCTTGTTCGGAATGATTTTAAATTTACACCATCTTGTTTAACATTTAAATATGTTCTTCGTGTTTGTTGTTTGTTCGTTTATAAGGTCCTTATAAACGGTAAGTTTCTTGTTCGGAATGATTTTAAATTTACACCATCTTGTTTAACATGTTAAATATGTTCTTCGTGTTTGTTGTTTGTGTCCTTTATAAGTCCTTATAAACGGTAGGTTTCTTGTTCGGAAATGATTTTAAATTTACACCATCTTGTTTAACATGTTAAATATGTTCCTTCGTGTTTGTTGTTTGTGTCCTTTATAACGTCCTTATAAACGGTAAGTTTCTTGTTCGGAATGAGTATAAATTTTGTACAGTTGATTCAGCATCTTATTCACCACCTTATTTAACAGGTTACATTAGTTATTCGTGCCTCTTGTTTGTGTCCTTTATGATGTCCTTAAAAACAGTACGTTTTTTGTTCGTCATGATTTTCAATTTTGATTTGCTGCCAGACAGAGTAAAACAATTAACTTGCTCGTCTGTGCGCATGCGCGATTGGGACGAGGCTCCGTACAGTTTTCCAGATTCAGATCTAATGTACTGCTAAGCTGCAGGTTCGTGTTTCGATTCATGTTCAAAAATTAACTTCCAATTAAAATTAAATAGTTCTTCGATCATAGCCCGACGTCTGCAGACAGACAGAGAACACCAATTGCTGAACCCCACTTTGCGCTTCGCGCATGCGGGGTAATAAACTACCGCCACTTTCTTGGAATGAAGCTTGGAAGGTCCCACGCACAGGGAAAATGACGGTACGCTGATGAACGTGCATACACGTTGGCAAAAAGATAATGGTAGGGAATTCAAACCATATTGTCTTTCAGTGCACGTCGTTTTATTGCTGGAACCTGTCCAACGCTATATTTATCCCCTCCCGTTCAGATAGGACGAAACGGCAGGAAAACAATGAAGTCATTCACCAAATATCTGACCCATTGTCGGAGAAGCCAGGATCTGGCGTATGGTGAAGGCCGGTTGTTCACGGAAACTGGTGTGCAAAATTTAGAAAGATCTTAGGTGACGGATGTACCAAAACACAACGAGGCTAGAACGAAAATCTGCAGATGCACAGTCATTGTTTGAAGCCCAAAAGACTTGAAAGGGCTGTTATTATTATCTTATCCGGTCTGTTGCACACTGTGGTCCAAGAACAGTATGTAAAGAACATTTTATAATAGAACCTAATCAAGACCAGTGGAATGTTCCAGCTTTGTACAAGACGTCACGTAATGACTACGCTCGGCTATCCTTCTGGCTCAGCTTGAGTACAGGTGCATTAGAAAGGTATGCTCAGCGTGTCACGGATGTACATACGAATACGGTTCGTTATTTGTCAGTTGTTATTTCGGAGTGGAATGCAGAAGTTGATTTTTTTTGCTCATCTGGAACGTAGTTCCGGGGAGTTTATGGGATGGCTCGTCGTCAGTCCGTCAGTCCATCTGTCCGTAAACGCTTGCATTTCTCTGAAACTACACACACGATTTCGATGAAACTTGACCACAACCTTCATCACCCGTGATGTACCAAAGGTTGTTCACGGCATTAAAAACAACAAATCAGCCGTTTTCCCCCCAAAATACCTATTTACTTTGTTCTCCGTTACATATTTTGTGGGTCATCCACACCTACCAGTGGTTCCCTCGTTATCTTATCCAGCCGCTCCAAGGTGAGCGGCCAGGGGTATTGCCCCTATTTTTGGATCATACAATTACGGATGTCCTTAAATTGAGCATCGAGTCTCGTGACATCTGTATGGAAACAAGCTGCAGCTTCCATGAAGTCCATGCATGGGTGCCATGTATGGTGAAGGTGTGCTCTCATGCTCTACAAGATCCCAATAGGGGTCTGATTTTAAGTATGGACTCGAGTCCCTCGAAGATGACCCCAAGGTCAGGTCAGTCGGCGGATGCGATGGACCCATTTACCTGCTCATGTTGAGACATTTAATGATGGACAATGTCGTCGTTAAAGTCTCCAAAATGTCCATATAATGTGGAATGATGAAGGCAATGTTTTACCCATCATGCACAAACACTTGGGAATGTTGAAGGTCTCATCAAGATAAGTGCCACAAAACCTGAGCGTCCACGATCAATCAATATCAACAACTGGCGTCACATTGCAAACTTCTCAAACTGTTCAACGCAGATCCGGCTGACTTTATCACTCATTTGCTAATTGCTCATGAAACATGGCTTCACCACTGGGATCCCGAAACCAAATCGGAATCGTTGCAATGGAAGCACAAGGGATCACCAACTCCTGAGGATTTTCTCACCGAATACCCGACCTGCTGATTCCTGCTGATTCCAAAGAATCCTGCTGATTGAATCACAGACGAATACAACGCCAGCCTAATGAATCTATTTCAGCAAGCCATCGAGGACAAACACCGACGGATGTTGACCATAGGTGTGCTCCTCCTGCATGACGATGTTGCTGTGCCAAGGCCCTTATTGCACAGACCCCATTCATGATGGTGGCATCGACTATCAAGATCGCAGCTCAGACCTGGTCCCCAGTGATTTATCTGTTTCCACATTTTAAGTCCCACCTGCATGGTGGCCGATTCACCGATGGAGGAACTGACTGTAGTAACCAAGAATGGCTGAAGGAGTGGGATTAAAACTTCTATTTGACTGGCAGAGATAGTTTGAAGGACAAATGGAGCAGGTGCATTGAATCAATCTATCTATCTAATCTATCTATCCTCTCTCTTCTCTCTCTCTCTCTCTCTCTCTCTCTCTCTCTCTCTCTCTCTCTCTCTCTCTCTCTCTCTCTCCCCCATCTCTCTTCTCCTTCTCTTCGTACCACACTCTTCCCAGAGCATCGGTGCCACCGAAGCAGCGTCCTGAGCAAGGGTTATACTGAGTAGTTTGCCATTGCCTTACGAAGCAGTAGTTAGGGCAGGAATTTGGCCATGATGCCGGCGATAGCTTGCCTACTCTGCACAAATGACATAATATGGTCTTTAACGTCCACCAACTAATGCCGTCAGATGTGACGCCCAGTTTAACGTTCATCCGAGGGACGGCACAACGTATTGATGAATCACCATGCCTGTGAAACACCGGGACGACAGTTTATAGCTCGGTCAGGATTCAAACCCAGGCTAGACAGCTTTGAGGCGAATGTGCACTCCTCTAGGCCATCCTCCCAGCCCCACTTGATGTTAAGCGACACTATATTGAAAACTAAATAAATGTTCAGCGTTCCTTGGACTATTGCATCCCGTTCCTACAACTTTTTGAACGCTATCTGTTCGAATTCCAACATGTCTAGCCATCCTTTTAGAAATAAGCCAATAAGACATGGCTTTTCCAAAGCAGGGATATGAGAGCATCAACCAATTTTTTTTTTTTTTTCCAAGAAAGACTTTGTCTCAAATGGCAACCAAAGATTCCTGTTTATCCCTCTACAGCTAGTACAGATCAAAAGTTGATTGGTAGGTGTAGCGTGGTAAAGAAATATTCACAGGCTTTCAGGGACCCCGCGGCGTGAACGCTCCTTCTGTGGCCCCCATGGACAGGTTAATTGGTGAAAGGTTCCGCTGAGTTGCCAGACTTGTGGAGACACTGGAACAGCCTCTGCTGTGAAACACACACATTAATCATTCTATATTTAAATAAACAATACTCAGAATTAGTGAACAGAGAAAATGGGGTTATGAATCAAAATGGGGTGAATGTGTGGGTAGAAGGCAGGATGGACCGGCTAGGAACATTCTTGCTATTCAGTTGTTTTTGTGAGCCGTCTCGTGGTCCCAGCAGTATCAACTTCAGCAAAAACTACCATTTTGATGAAGTATCAGAAGGAGAAGCTGCATCTCTGGTCCCACCGTCCTTTCGATGGGTTGGGGGTCCAGGTGGGGGGGGGGGTTAAAAGGTATTTTTTTGAAAAGTAGGCCTTCATGACTTGGTACACTGATGAAATTCCATGCTTGTAGATGTTAAAAGGAAAGAGATGTGAAGTTTAAAGAAGTTCTTTGTATCACTAGTTGGGTTAGGTCAGTGAAGATAAATAATTTGATTGGAAGTTATATTATTTGGATGATCCAGAGAGGGGTCAACACCAGAGAAGAAGCTCAGTGGCAACAAAGTGAAGGAATGTGAGCACCAAGCATTCTAGCAATAAGTTACTTGGCATTCCGAGTCATCTTCTTCCACTCAATCCAGTTTGCTATTCATTCTGAGTCTTCAAATGTATATCTAAACTGAGCATGGTACAGGATGCACAATGAGGTCGACAAATAATTACAGGACACAAATGGGAAGACTCGGTGGCGATAGACGACGAGGTAGACAATATTAGGACTTCAGAGTCTGAGATTAAACCAGATTTCTTCCCTCGAGGTCTTCAAGACAACTGTTCACCACCATCTCAGATCATCCCCAATCCAAAAGCATGATCTTTTCTACCTCCATTAACCCTCCCCAAGCCCACCTCTCTCCATGTTTTCAGTTTTTCCTTCCTAAGGGGCTTCCGTGTCCATCTTGTCCACCCCGACCGCTCATTCTTACCCCCATCCCTTATTTGTCCAAGTCTCCCTTTGTTGTGTCCCTCAATCCTGCTGCTGTTGGTGTGTTTCCGTCCCTCTCTCTCTCTGCTGTTCCTTTTGTTCTGTTACATTCTGATCCGTTCTATGTTCTAGCTCTTCCACGAGCCTCGACTTTGTGCACAAAAAGGTGACCTACTCAAACTATTTCTACTCACTTGGTACAGTTTCACATTTTCCCGCAAATTACAGTTCGTAATACTCTTGTATTTTTTGTGTACATAGTCGAGGCTCATGGAGGAGCTAAAACACAGAACGGATTAGGATGGATCAGGACGTGACAGAACCAAAAGAACAGCAGAAATAGTGGAAATGTTTTGGGATTTACACATTTTAACACCATTCAAACTTTGATAATCCAGTTAGTTGCTGGATTATATAAAATACAATACAATGATCTCATAAACAGCTCAGGCTATTAATGTGATACGACTGATTTGTGATTCCAACTAACAACCGGATACACAGATTTACCGGTGAGATATTTTGCTGCCTTTATCCTTCATACAAGTACATAGACAATTGAGCACCATTGTGATAGGAAGTGAAGAGAGGATGTCTATCTGGGAGGATGTAAGGAGTGGGGTGTCTCAGGGGTCAGTACTTGGTCCATTATTATTCATAACTCGTGAGGTACCCATGCGTCGCACGGGTAGGAGCCCAAAAGCAACAGACAATGCGGAAACTGGGAATGCCAAACCATCTACCTATATAAAATACAGTGTATATTTGTGTATGTCTGTCCCGCTTCATAAGGACGATTTGAGTAGGGTTTTAAAAGCCAATCTTTTAACACAACCATGTGTTCACTTTGGATTATTTTTGAGGATAAAAAACTCGAAAAACATTTTCCATAAAAGAGTAATTACGTCTCTTCTTTTGGAATTGTAGACGGTGACTTGCAAACCGGGTCTCAAGGGCGGTGTACAGAATCGTTTTTAAAATAACAATAAATACAAGGAGTAGTGGGGGGTGAAATTCACTGCACATGATGTGTTACGTACGCAGAGCAAAACGAGTGTTCATATACGTCCGTAGGATGTCCAATAGATAAAGAAGATGTAAGCACATCTGACACTAGGCCGAGGCTTCAGACTTTGGCACACTCACGAGGCTGTACCGTCGAAACGAAACGTCACGTCCCAGAAGGTAAAGAAAATTTGATCACATTTGTACATGCAGTGTTTTAAAATAACGCTTCTTCTTGCTACGAAACATCATATCTTTCAGTGTCCTTGAATGTTTTGAATAAAAATAATTCCAACCCATCATTTTTGATGGGCTTTTATACCAGTGAAACCAATAAATTCTACATCCCTGGAGCACCTTCAGTGGAACGTTAGGCATTAACAGCCTGTTGGTGAAGGACTTGGGCAAAAAAAACTTACTGCAGTTGACTGTGCCAGAAGGTAGGTAATGTTTTTATACGCCGTCAATAGCGAAACTAAAAATGCTGAATCTGCGAATGTGAGTGAAAAATTGCGGCATCTGATGGGTGGAAACTGAGAACCTACCTCAATTATATTGAGCAATTACCAAAGTCACAAATATGTTTTCATTCGGAGAAAGATCGGCATCGTACGGGAGGAAACGCAAAATCTAAATTGCATTGAGAAATTTATGAAACCTCCCACCCACCTTAGCACACCTGCTGAGACCCCAAAAGGTTCCACAAAAAGTTTGGTGAGACTAGCCCCAAAACTGAGGGAGCAGTTCGGGGACGGATAGATAGACGCTCCTGCTTTATTGTAGCGTATACATTTACATCAACAATTTGGATCGTGGTGTGAAGAGTAGGATTTCCAAATTTACTGATGACACAGAGCTTGGAGGTAAGGTGGATAGCACAGGGGGGATGTGATCAGATTCAGGAAAGTATTGATACTTGTGTAGATTGGGCAAAACATTGGCAGATGTAATTTAACCTGAGCAAGTGTAAGGTGTTGGGGATGTGAAAGAACAATGAAAATAGAGATTACAGGATGCAAGGGGTAATTTTGGAGCGTGTCACACAGGAGAAGGATCTGGTGGTGGTAATAGATATGGGAGGTAAGCAGGCAGCACAGTGCCAGGGTGCCAGGCAGCTATAGATAAAGCAAATAGGGTTTTAGGTTGTATTCGGAGGGAGATCAATTATAAATCAAAAGTGGTGGTGTTAACATTGTACAGGAATTTAGTGAAGGCCACATCTAGAATATTGTGTGCAATTTTGGTCACAACAGCTCAGGAAGGACATGGATGCCATAGAGAGGGTTCAGCATCTTGCCACTCAATCGATGCCAGGGTTAGCTTGATCAAGCTATGAGGAACGGTTGAAGAAAAAAGGAATTTATACATTGAAAAGGAGGCAATTGCAAGGTGATCTGATTGAGATGTTTAAGGCATTGAAGGTTGTTGACAAAATAGGTGAAGTGGAGTTTTTCAGCAGAGTGCACAGTGTAAGGAACAGGGAGGGACCATAGCTCGATGGTAAATGAGATGGGAGATAGGACAACTGTAAGGTAGGGGTCTTTCAGTCGACCAGTGGTTAATGCATGGAATAGTCTCCCAGGAAAGGTAGTAGCTGTGGAGGGGTGTATATGTTTAAATGGGAGTTGTATAGGTAACTAGAAGCATTGGAGATGCAGGGATGTGGGGATATTGGCTTGTGTATATGGTAGGTAGCTTGTGTGTGGATGGGTCATGACACTGGGGTTGGTAAGTGCAGACAAGATGGGCCGAATGGCATTCTTCAGCACCAAAGTTTCTTGTGTGTATCCTTGTGCACATTGTTAATCGACATCCACCATTTGAAAACCAGACAGCGAGCTCAATGGGGTCGAACCACCAAACCATTGGCTACCAATGGTAAATCATACCACAACCACATGTCATTGTCCCACATGTGAGGATGTGCAGTTTCCAGTGAGCTTGTGTGACATTTTGCAAAATGGCTTTTCTAACTACTGATGTAAATTCATAACAAACCAGGTCTTCTTAACTAGAAGTAAATGAATAACAAAATGGCTCTTTTTAAACTAGACATCTAACTAAATAATTAAGTGACTTTTTAGCTCGCGATGTAAATTTATGACCAAATGGATTCTTTTAAAATTGATGTAAATTTATAACAAACTTTTAACTAATTATATAAATAATAACAAATGAGCTCTTTTTTAATGAGTAATGAATGAAAATTAATAAAAAAACAAACATAGCTCTTTTTTAACTCGTGATGTAAATTATAAGATAGTTGCTTTTTAAACAAGAAATGTAAATTATATTGAAATGGCGTTTTAACAAAATTATGTAAATTAATAATGAAGTGCCTTTTTAAGGAGTGACTTAAATTAAAAACAAACTAGCTCTTTTTAACTGGTGATGTAAATTGATAAACTAGCTCATTTTAATGAGTGATGGAAATTGATAACAAACTAGCTCTTTCTAACCAGTGACATAAATTAATACCAAATTTGGTATTTTTAATTAGCAACGTAAATTTCTCACCAAATGGATTTTTTAAAACTTGTGATGTAAATTTAAAACAAACTTTTCAACTGGTGATCGGAATTAATAACAAATCAGCTCTTTTCAACGAGTGATGTAAATTGATAACAAACAAGCTCTCAAAAACTAGTGATGTGAATTGATAACAAACTAGCTCTTCGTAACTCGTGATGTAAATTAATCACAAACTTGGTCTTTTTAACTGTTGATGTAAAATTGATAAACGAGCTCTTTTTAATGAGTGATGGAAATTGATAACAAACTAGTTCTTTTCAACGAGTGATGTAAATTGATAACAAACTAGCTCTTTTAACGAGTGATGAAAGAAAATTAATAACAAACTAGCTCTTTTGAACTGGTGATGCAAATTTGTATTCTTAACTTGAAATTGAAATGGCTTTTTAAACAAATTATGTAAATTAATAATGAAGTGCCTTTTTAACTGGTGGCGTAAATTAATAACAAACTAGCTCTTATTAACCAGTGGTGTGAATTAAAAACAAAAGAGCTCTTTTTAAGATGGAAAGAAACACAGCACGGAAAGAGCAGAAGGTGCAAGACCAGAAAGGAGGTCATAAAAGACAGAGAGACCACTGATCTGTCTGCGATTGTGAAGTGATAGGCCCATAGACTCAGCTTCATCGCGGGAGATTCCAATAATCTTAAAGGCTTTGGTTTCCATATCGTCAATGTGAGCAAGATGCGAGGCAGGGGAGCCATGTTGAGCAGAACTTCATCAAGCTCCAGAAGAAGGCATTGCAGGTGGATAGGAGTTCAGGTGTACCAAGGTAAGACGTGTATGACGGAGGATGCCCAGTCGGCATCTGGCTTTGGAGGGGCAACCAACTTTGAAATGTGGTTTGCCAAAGACAGATCATGGCTGAAAGAATAACTGAACTTCCTCAAGAGGTTGTGAAGAAAATAAATGGTGGGGAGTGGGGGGGCGGGTGTGGGGCGGGGTGGGGGTGGGTGGGGTGAGTGATTGTCAGATGGTCCTTTTGGAGAGAGTGAGGGTGAGATTTCTCAGGATTGAAATCATATTGGACATATTCCAAGTGGACATATTCACATTCTCACTTGGACATATTCCAAGTGTTTGACGAGTTTGTGATTTTTATTTTTAAGGTCTGAAGAGAGGGAAGCGGCTGCAGCCTGCCTGTCTGAAGGATGAGGAATGCTGGGGCAGAGGGTGCAGTCATCAGCAAATAGATAAATAGGATTTTCCAGAGTCAGAGAGAACGTTTATGAATATCAGGAATAGGACTAAGCCAGAACACTGCCTTAGGGCACTCCAGCATTTCGAGGGAGAGGAGATGAAAGGATTCCATTGAGAGCTCCACGTTGGTTACAAGAGTCGAGGAAGTCAGTAAGCCATGTGTCGAGTTGGCCTTGGATGTCATTGGCAGAGACTTTGGAGAGTAAGGCAGGATTCCAGACTATATCTAAAGTATGAGATCTGTCCAAGGAGATGGCCCTTATCTCTTGTCTGACCTGGTCTGAAACCAATTTTGTGATCTGAGATGAGGTTGTTGGGGAAAAGGAAGGATTTCATTTCAACTGCGATGATGGATACCATGACCTTGCTGATGATTGGAAGTCAGCTGATTGATCTGTCATTGACGGGATCCATTTTTGCACCTTTTTGCAGTGATGTGCAATGATGTTTGATGATTTCCAAGCAGATGGAAGAAGACCTTGAGCAAATGAGAGGGTGAGTAGAACAGAGAGATGGTGAGCAAGAGCAGCAGAGCAGGTTTTTAGGACGCGTGGGCTGATGCCGTCCGGTCCATTTGCAGAGTCAGAGTCGAGGGTTGAAAGAACCATCTCCACCTTCTCAGGTGCAAAAGATAGAGTCAGTTTGGTATGACAGGGAAGGATGGGTACCAAGAGTGAGTGGTGGGGGACACAAGAATGAGAAGCAAACACAGAATTAAGGCATTCAGCTTTCTCACAAGCAGAGTCGGCTATGGTACCACTTGAAGTGAGGGAAGGGATGGAAGGGGAGCATCCACCAGAGACAGACTTAAGAAGGCACCACAAGGTGTTAGAGGAGGGAGACAAGTTTGAAAGTTCATTCTTGAGGTTGGACAGATGTTGTTTTCTGGCTCTCCTGAGAGTGGACACACACTTGTTGTAGAATTTTTGGAATACACTGAGATTGCCTTCGGTCAGATTTGCTTTCCAAGAAGAGAAGGCAAGTTGTTTCAGAGCAACTGTCTCACCACAAGATTCAGTGCATTATGGGCAGGTAGAAGGGTAGGATAATTGAAGACGAGATGGGATGAATCAGTGCGAGAGAGAGAGAGAGAGAGCAGGTTTCTGTGGAAGAATTCCCAGGCTGAGTTAACATCAGGGCAGTAGATATGGGAGACCAGTCCTGAAGAAAGATGGCTGCTTGCAGTCCCTGCCAATCTGCTTAAGTGAACTGCCAGACTCACCGGCATTGAGGCAGCTCTCTGAGAATAGCCAGAGATGTTGACTTTCCCAAGCACGTGATCAGATGAACCAATTGGAGCAGAGGAAGAGCAGGAGACATTTGGAGGAAAGTTTGTCATCACCGATTCCAGAAGGGAGGATTTTCATTTGGAGAAATCCGGATGGAATGTTCACAGATTGAGTCAGTCCCACGGAGTCACAGAAGTCCTTTGCTGAAGTGCCATGGCTGGTGAAAGAATTTGTCTGATCTTTATATCGATTTTGACGATGATGGCTTGACTCTGCGACAACTGTACCACAATCAACGATGAGTCATCCTGAAAACCACCCCCGCTCCCCACACTAGCCCTCAGCTAATAACGTATTACATTTCCACCGATACTTTGTGATTCGATCTTTGCCTAATCATACTCATGATGGTCATTCCACCCACTCATTATTCATGATGTTCATTTCCACCCACTCATTATTCATGATGGTTCATTTCCACCCACTCATTATTCATATGGTTCATTTCCACCCACTCATTATTTCATGATGGGTCATTTCCACCCACTCATTATTCATGATGGTTCATTTCCACCCACTCATTATTCATGATGGTTCATTTCCACCCACTCATTATTCATGATGGTTCATTTCCACCCACTCATTATTCATGATGTTCATTTCCACCCACTCATTATTCATGATGGTTCATTTCACCCACTCATTATTCATGATGTTCATTTCCCCACTCATATTCATGATGGTCATTCCACCCACCATTATTCATGATGGTTTCCACCACTCATTATTCATGATGGTTCATTTCCACCCACTCTTATTCATGATGTTCATTTCCACCCACATCATTATTCATGATGGGTTCATTTCCACCTACCCATTATTCATGATGGTTCATTTCCACCCACTATTCATATGATGTTCATTTCCACCATCATTATTCATTGATGGTTCATTTCCGTTTCTACCCTTACTCATGATGGTCATTTCCGCCTACCCATTACTCATGATGGTTCATTTCCGCCTACCCATTACTCATGATGGTTCTTTCCACCTACCCATACTCATGATGGTTCATTCCAACCACTCATTATTCATGATGGTTTCATTTCCACCCACTCATTATTCATGATGGTCATTTCCACCCACTCATTATTCATGATGGTTCATTTCCACCCACTCATTATTCATGATGCGTTCATTTCCACCTACCCATTACTCATGATGGTTCATTTCCGTCTACCCATTACTCATGATGGTTCATTTCCGCTCTACCCATTACTCATGATGGTCATTTCCGTCTACCCATTACTCATGATGGTTCATTTCCGCCTACCCATTACTCGTGATGGTTCATTTCCACCTTCCCATTATTCAGGATGGTTCATTTCCACCTACCATTACTCATGATGGTTCATTTCCACCCACTCATTATTCATGATGGTTCAATTTCCACCCTACCCATTACATGATGTTCATTTCCGTCTACCCATTACTCATGATTGTTCATTTCCGTCTACCCATTACTCGTGATGGTTCATTTCCACCTTCCCATTATTCAGGATGGTTCATTTCCACTTCCCATTATTCAGGATGGTTCATTTTCCACCTACCCATTACTCATGATGGTTCATTTCCGCCGACTCATGATTCATGATAGCCTGGTGTTGTTTAATGGTTAGGGTGGTGGGCTTGGGATCTGAGAAATCCTGCGTTCAAATCCCCATTGGCTGTTGAATTAATACCAGGTGGGGGTTGACTCTGCCTGTCATCCTTCCGAGGTCGGCAAAATGAGTGCTAGCTTGCTGGTATCCTGTGTCGCGAAGTGGCGACCCGTCCAGGGTTGTGCCCAATAGCCAAGGCGACTGCTTCGCGGCAACAACACTCTGCAACAGAGTATGGTCCCAACGGATGGATGGATTCTTCATGATGGTTCATTTCTGCCAACTCATTATTCATGATGCTCTATGGTTCCACCAAACAGGTAATCCCGTCCTTTCTTTCTCTTATCCAATCAACGTTGAGGACATTACATTGTAATTTTATAAATAAGAGTTTGGTGCTTCTTCTTCTTCTTCTTCTTCTTCATCTTCTTTTTCTTCATCTGCTTGCGGTTTTATCCTGAGTGCAAGTTGAAAAGCTTGATAATGTCTATTTTATTGAAACGCAGATTTATTCATCGTAGAATGGTTTCGTTTCCAAGGAGTGAAATCATTGAATGCATCCAATGTTCCTGGAAGAGCAGAGGAAACTGCAAGCGATACTGATGATGCCCACCGAAGCACGTACACCTCGAGCCATGTGCCAATCCAAATGTGAACAGATGTGAAATTGCAAGGTCCAGGATGTGAACTTTTACATCTGCCAAAAGTCCAGTGGCGCAGAATTCTGCCCTCTGCTGGACCAACTCGGTGCCATATGGCTATTGAGCCTTCTGCTGGACCAACTTGATGAAATATGGGTTGCGAACCCTCCATGGACCAAATCAGTACAATATGGTTTGTGAAGCCTCTTTGGACCAACCTCCTGCCTATGTCTTGTTAGCCCCCTACCAACTCGGGGCCATATGGCTTGTGAGCCCTTTGTTGATGGACTCTGTTCTATATGGCCTGTGAGTCCTATATGTACCAACTCAGTGCCATGTGGCTTGTGAGCCAACTTGCCACACTAACTCGGTACCATTGGGTTTGTGAGATAATTTATTGGTGCCATTGGGTTTGTGAGATAATTTGTTGGTGCCATATTGGTCATGAGCCCTCTGCTGGACCAACTCGGTAACATATGGCTTGTGAGCCCTCTGCTGGACCAACTCGGAGCCATATGGCTTGTGAGCCCTTTGTTGACGGACTCTGTACTTTATGGCCTGTGATTCCGCGATGTACCAACTCAGTGCCATGTGGCTTGTGAGCCGACTTGCCACACTAACTCGGTACCATTGGGTTTGTGAGATAATTTGTTGGTGCCATATTGGTCATGAGCCCTCTGCTGCACCAACTCGGTGCCATATAGCTTGAGAGCCCTCTGCTGGACCAATTCAGTGTCATATGGCTTGTGAACCCTGTATGGACCAACCCAGTGCCATATGACTTGTGAGCTCTCTGGTGGACTAAATGCACGTGCCATATGGGTTGTGAGCCCTATATGAGCCAACTCAATGCCATATGGCTTGTGAGCCAACCTGCTCGACCAACTCGGTGCCATGTTGGTTATAGCCCTCAATGGTACCAACTCGATGCCATATGGCTTGTGAGCACTCTGTGGACCAACTCAGTACCATTAGACTTGTGAACCAACCTGTCCCACAACTTGGTGCATATTGGTTACTAGCAAATAAAACCCGTCACTTCGCTGATGGGAATATGACGGGGGGGGGGAGAAAGGGAGCGGGTAGAGAGGATGGAGGGGAGCAAGGAGGGTGCGGGAGTGAAGAGAGGGAGAGAGGAAGTGGGGAGCAAGGAAGGGAAGAGCGAGGAAGGAGGAGACAAGGAAGGAGGGGGGGAGAAGAGGGGAGAGAGAGAGGGAGCGAGGGGAGCGAGGAGGGTTGCGAAAGAGGGAGAGTGAGGAAGGGGGGAGGCAGATGGTCCTGTCTACTGGCAAAGTACAGGGTTGAATGAAATGGGGTCGTTAAAACAGTACGTTCAACAGAATATCAAACCACCCATCACTTTTAAACAGCACTACCATTTTTAAACTGATATAACATAGGCTTCCCTTGAGGCATGCGACTCGAACTGCGGCTACCACCCTGTTTACCTGCTCTGGAACTGGATCTCTCCGAGGGGGTCACACACTGCCCGGAGTGCCAAAGAACGTGCGAACCAGAAAAACGAACACTCCTCCAGCAGCTGGACCTGCCGCCAAGTGTGAATACTTTTTCCCCACAGTCCAAACCACGAAACCCCCCTCAGGCCATGAGCCCTCACACCCTAGCTCCAATGCTGATAAATGCCTGGACATGCCATGTTTCATGCCTTTTTTAAATTTCAGCATACGTTTTACAACCAAAATGTGATAACCCACAGAATCTCTCAACCTGAGCCGAATCCAAAATTCAAACCGCAAATCGAACCCGGCAGCAGCTCCGACGCCAAAAAAGTACCCATCCGCCCAACCGCACACTCTCCGAAACGCCGGCACAAAACACAACACAAACACCACAGCACAACAAAACCACCTCCCAACCCAAAACAAACAACTTGTGGGAACTTATCACAACCACCCATTGTTTATCACTTCATGAAAGTTGGAAGAGGGGTGAGAGAGTGAGGAGAGAGAGCGGTAGGAGGGGTGGGGAGCGATGACAAATGAACATCCAAGCAGCTTATAGAGCGCTCGCCAAGTGGTTTCAGCACTCAAGCAAGCATTCAAATGAAACGGTTGAAAAGGAACGGCAAGCTTGGCAAGCGATTAGCGATCACTTGATCGTCATATTATGACCTCTCGCAGACGTCCGTCCGGAATGTCCAACAATGTCCAAATTGGAGAAATGAACATTTTATTTATTTTTTTAGCAGTAGGAACTGCTGCTGAGGTCATTTAAGAAGTTAAAATTTTGAAATTCGGCTCAGGTTAAGAGATTCTAGAGGGTATTGCATTTGCGGAAATGAAATAAAGCCACGAACGCTGGCGTCTCCGGGCGTTATAAGCATTGTGATGTATCATGAAAAAAAACATTGATCATAAAGAAATCATGTTGTCTGTGCCAAATCAAGGCATTGTTGAGCAGGCCAGAAAAAAAAAAACAAATGGCGATTAAAACCCCAGCGAGGGACAGAGAGGTGACCAAGGATGACGCCATAATAAGGATAATTAAATAAGGCCGTTAATTCTCTTCAAAAGGAGTGATTTAATTAACCCAAACAACCAATTTACATTCATCCACTCCCACGGAGTTCCTTTAGTATGCATGCAAAGTTTGGGCCACAAGGTTTCATGGTTTTGGAGTTATGGAGGAGAAACAATGACACACACACTGACACACTGACACATTATATTATTGTTACTAGCAAATACAACCCGTCGCTTCGCTATCGGGAATATTAAGGAGGGGGTAAGAAGGAGGGGAGGGAGAGAGGAAGGAGGGTAGGGTGAGGGGAGGAGAGGAGGAAGGGAGACCAAGGAGGGGGGAGCGAGGAAGGGTGGGGAGTGAGGAAGGAGGGGGAGCGAGGAGGGTGGGAGAATGGAAGGCAGCGTGAGGGGAGGGTAAGGTAAGGCAGTGTGAGGGAAGGGTTTGTCCAGACAAAACCACCATCCGGGCATAACCACCTCCAGACACGTATGGAGATAACCACCATCCGGATACGTGCGAAGATAACCACCATCCGGGCATAACCACTGTCCAGATTGTCCGTGGCAGTGTGAGGGGAGGGTTTGTCCAGCACCTCCCGGACAACAGGTATACTAAGGGAGGGAGAAAAAGAAGGGGATGGAAAAAAGGGGTGGAGGAACGAGGAGGTAGGTAGACCGAGGAGGGGTGGGGGAGCGAGGAAGGAGGGGTGATTGAGGAGGGTTGGTGAGAGAGGAGGACTGGGGGAAGAGAAGCCAGGGCAAAGGGAGGGGGATAGAGAGTGTCGAGGGGAGGGGAGGGGAAGGCAGCTTGAGGTGAGGGCAATGTATGGCAGTGTGAGGGGAGGGCCTGTCCGGACATAACCATCATCCAGACATAAGTACCGTCCAGACACGTATGGAGATAACAACTGTCCGGACATAACCACCGTCCGGATACATGTGGAGATAATCACCATTTGAATACATGCAGTGAATAACCACCATCCGGGCATCACCACCATCCAGATACAGTATATGTTCGGAGACAGAGAGAGGGAGAGAGGGTGAGGGGTGGGAGAGAGAGACAGAGGGTGAGGACAGGGAATGGAAGGAGAGGGGTTGAAGGGGGGATTTTGGCAGATGTGACATCCAGTTTAACGGCACACACATTGATAAATCACCGTGCCTGT
Source organism: Eptatretus atami (assembly GCA_035128595.1). Lineage (NCBI taxonomy): Eukaryota > Metazoa > Chordata > Myxini > Myxiniformes > Myxinidae > Eptatretus > Eptatretus atami. Next base: position 51,191,235 of record CM068968.1, read on the forward strand.
GAAACATCAGGATGACATTTTAGAGCTGGGTTGGGATTCGGACCCAGGCTAGACAGCTTCGAGGAAGTGTGCGAACCTCTCGGTTATCCTGCCATGATGTGAACGAAACGTTTCATTTTTAGCTCACCTGGAACATAGTTCCAGGGAGCTAATGGAATGACACATTGTCCGTCCGTCAGTCCGTCCACAAATACTTTCAACTTCTCTGAAACTACATATCGGATTTCGATGAAACTTTAGCACAACATTCATCACCGTGTATGTACCAAAGTTTGTTCATGGCATTAAAAAAAATCGGGCCCTAAGGAGGTATTACGGGGGTTTTCCCCCAAAATAGGTATATGCTTTCTTCTCAGAAACTACACACACAATTTTGATGAAACTTGACTACAACCTTCATCACCCGTGATATACCAAAGTTTATTCATGCCATTAAAAAAATTGAGGTCAATGGGGGCCTACGGGGGAGATGCCCCCCAAAATAGGAATTTGCTTTCTTCTCAGAAACTACACAAAGAAATTCCGATGAAACTTCACCACAACCTTCGTCACTCGTGATGTACCAAAGTTAATTTATGACATTATAAAAATGAGGGTCTATGGGGGTGAAAGGAGTGGTTATCTCCAAAAATATGTATTTGCTTTCTTCTCCGAAACGACAAACACACAATTCTGATGAAACTTGACCACGCCTTCATCACCCATGATGTTCTAAAGTTTGTTCATGACATGAAAAAAATTGGGGTCGAAGGGAATCTACGTGGTGGTTGCCCCCCAAAAGAGGTATTCGCTTTCTTCTCAGAAACTACACACACAATTTTGATAAAACTTGATCACCACCTTTATCATCCGTGATGTAACAAAGTTTGTTTATAGTATTAAAAAAGAAAAATCCATAGGTATTCACTTTTTTCCTCGGTACATATTTTGTGGGTCATCCATGCCTACCAGTGGTTCCCTGGTTATCTTATCCAGCCGCTACCAGGTGAGCGCCCTGGGGTATTGCCCCTATGTTTTTATTTGTATTTAACTTTGTCAAAGTGACTGCAGGACAACGTGGGGCCATCGCAGTTTAGTGGCCTCTGAACATTGTTCAAGTCGATTGATATACAGTTTTCAGTGACAGTGCGAGTATTGTATAGCGCTCGCCAAGTGGCTTAAGCACTCCAACGAAACGGTTGATAAGGAGCGGCTTGCTTGGCACACGATTAGCAATCACCGAGCCATCATAATAAACACACACCATACTGGAAATGCCAAAAATATCAAATATGTCCGAATTGGACAAATGAACAATTTTTTAGCAGTCGGAACTGCTGCTAAGTTCAATTCTGGAGCTTAAATTTTGTATTTCAGCTTAGTTTAAGAGATTGTCGAGGTTACAGCATGTGTGGAAATGAAATAAAGCCACAAACGCTGGCGTCTCTGGGCGTTTATAAGCATTACAATGTAACCAGTGATTTGTAGCTACAGTATGATGAGCTGTTAAATGATACAAGCTTCTTTTATAAGTAACATTTGATGATATAAGTGAGGAAAGTGAAAAAAATAAAAAACCCTTTATCATTAAGAAATCGTTGCGGCCTGTTCCAAGTCAGGGCATGGTTAAGAAGGCCAAAAAACATGGCGGCTTCAGACCCCAGAGAGGGAACCCAGGATACGCTTTGAGACCCCATCAAGAGTGAGGTGGCTGAGGATGCCCCTGATGAAGGATATAATTAAATAAGGCCGTTAATTATCTTCAAAACAGGTGTTTTGTTCGACCAAAACACCCAATTTTCACTCTTGCACTTCCTTGGAGTTCCCTTGGTATGCGTGCAAGTTTCAGGCTGCTAGGTTTCATGGTTTGGGTTATGGAGGAGACACACATACTGACACACACACTGACATACACAGACATTTATTAGTACAGAGTATACACTAGCAAATACAACCCACTGCTTCGCTAATGGGAATATTGAGCGAGGGGGATGGGAGGGAAGGGGATCGAGGAGGGGTGGGGAGTGAGAAAGGGGTGGGGGAGCGAGAAGGGGTGAGGAAAGGGGAGCTAGGAAGTGGGGGAGAGCGAGGAAGGTGAGGAGAGTAGGGAAAGGGGGGGGGCGAGAGCAAGGCTTCGCCACGTGTTGTTGTACACTCCAGGAGGGGGAAGGAGTGAGGAGGATGGAGGAGGAGGGGGTAGTGGGAGGGGAAGGGGGTGTTCTGGACATGCGTTTGATAGGGGGACTGAAGGAAAGGGGCCGGGGGTGGGGGAATGGATGGTCCCCTTAACCGGCATGAGTAAGGAATGAATGAAATTGGGTATGTTAAAATAGTACGTTGAAATGGGTCATTCTAAGCAACACCCAGACACCGCCTAGAGAAGTCTGTGGGGTCGTGGAGGAGCTTTGGAGAAAGGTAGCGTGAGGGAAGGGGAGGAAGGGCGTTTTCCTTCAATCATCAAAAATGTCACGCCAGTGTTCATGTCTTTGTATACCTTGTCGAGCCTCATATGAGAGCGAACACACAACGCACAGCAAGGGGTATGAGACAAGAGGGGCGGGAGTGGGAAGGACAAAACAGTGGGGAACAGAGAAATTAGGAGTTCTGTGGAAGAGAGAGGGATGGGGTGGGAACATGGGGACATTACAAGATGGACATTACAGGGACTTTCAGGAAGGAAAACAGGGAATTGAAGGAGGTCGGCTTGGGTGGATTAACGGGGGTAGAAAAGATCGAGGATTGTATGGGGATGATAAGAGGTGGTGGTGAACAGCTGTTTTGAAGGCCTGGAGGAAGAATGGGATTGAATAGAGTGAGGAGTTTAATCCAAAGGCGGGAGAAAGAGGAATGAAAGGTTAAGGTGAGCAGTGATTGTGATTTTGGTAGTTTTACCAGAAGGGGGTTTTGGCGGACCTTGAGCGCCCTGCGGAAATGTGGTGGGGACAAATTGCAGAGAGAGCAGGGGGGGGCGAGGCTGGAGAGACGGTAGAAGACAGAAAGACCACCGACCTGCCTACGGTGAGAGAGTGAGAGGCCCAAGACTCAGCCTCATCGCGGGAGATGCCAATGATCCGAAATGCCTTGGTTTCCACAGCGTGAAGCCGAGAAAGGTGAGAGGCAGGAGCACCAGCCCAGAGTGGAGAGCAGTACTCCATCAGGTTGCGGACGAAAGCTTTGTAAGTGGTCAGGAGCTCAGGTGGGCCGAGGAAGGACTTTGCACGACGGAGGATTCCCAGTACAGTCGGTGACTGCTTTGGAGCGAGGTTTGAAATGTGGCTTTCCAGGAAAGGTCATCGTAGATAGTGAGACCCAGAAGCTTGAAAGAAAGGACTTCTTCCAGAGGATTGTGAGAAAGTGGATGTGGGGGGAGGGGGGGTTCTAAACGGTCCTTTCGGAGAGACATAGTGAGAGTGTGAGATTTGTCCGGATTGAAAGACATGTTTCACCTCTTGGACCAGTTTGTGATTTTACCCAGATCTGCAATGAGCGAAGAAGCTGCTGCTTGCCAGTCTGAGGGATGACAGATGGTACGACAGAGGGTGGAGTCATTAGCAAAGAGATAAAGAGGATTTTCCAGAGAGTCGGAGAGATCATTGATGAAAACCAGAAAAAAGAACAGGCTCAGAACGCTACCTTGAGAAACTCCAGCCTGGACAGGAAGAGGGGATGAAAGAACTCCATTTAGGGCCAACGTTGACTGCGACAGGAGAGGAAGTCTGCGAGCCATGACTGGAGATGGCCTTGGATACCATAGGAAGAGAGTTTGGTGATCAGGGCAGGTGCCAGACCGTGTCAAAAGCACGTGATATGTCCAGGGATATGGCTCTGATTTCATGTCCGGCATTGAGGACCTCTATCCATTGTTGTGAAGAGCAGAAGGCAGCATATCCAGGGTAGAGTGACCTGGTCTGAAACCAAATTGAAGATCGGAAATCAAGCCCATTGGAGAAGAGGAAGGATTTCATGTCTGAAGCGATGATGAATTCCATAACCTTGCTGATGATTGGCAGAAGGCTGATTGGTCTGTAGTTGCAAGGATCTGTTTTTGTACCTTTTTAATGCAGGGCAGTAATGTTTGCTGATTTCCAAGCAGATGGCAGATGAC
>CM068968.1:51210707-51226086 GCA_035128595.1 Eptatretus atami
CATCTCCATGCACTGCCCTCAACTCCCCAACCCCCAGAATACCTCTGGCTACGACCTTCCCCTCCACTCACTCATGTTTATATGTGTACTGTACATCCATCCAAACAGTGATGACTCCATTTTACACCTCACTATCTGAAAACATGGACCAACTTCTATCATCTCATCCCAAAACTCTCTCTTCTCATATGTGGTTGACTTAATTGTCATACATGCCAGTTGACTGGGCATGTGGATCCCTCTCTCACCTGCCATGGCACTTCAGCAAAAGACTTTGTGACTCATGGGACTGACGCAATCAATCAACTTCCTGACCGGATCTCACCAATGGTACTCCTCTCTTCTGGGATCTGTTTTTTGCGAATTTCCTTGAAAATATCTGCTGTTCTTCCTCCGCTCACAATCAGTTCTTCTGACCACTCATTGTCAAAGTGGACAATCTCTCTGGTCGTTATCAAGAAGAACCACCTCAGCACGTCGAGTCTGGCACTTTCACTCAAGCGCTGACTGGCAGAGTCCTTCAAGCAGCCATCAAACTTCTAGACTGGTCTCCCATCGCTACTTTCTCCAACATCAACTAGTCCTGGGAATTCTTCAAAGAAACTTGGCTCCTCTCTCTCATGCACAGATTTTATACCCTCTCATCTTCAGTTGTCCTACCCTTCCTCCCGCCATGGTTCAGTGAAGCTTGTGGCGAGGCAGTTGTCCTGAAACAACTTGCCTTCGCCTCATGGAAGGCGAATCCAACTGAAGGCAATCGCAAGTTCTCCTACAAAGCTCGTAACAAGTCTGTGTCCCTCAGGAGAGCAAGAAAACAACATCTTTCAATCTCAAGTTCTGAACTCTCAACCTCTCTCCCTCCTCCAATCCTGGTGGCGTCTAGTTAAGTTTGTTTCTGGTGTATGTTCCCCCTCGTCTCCTCCCTTACCTCAAATTGCCGCACTGCTGCAACCGCACGGGAGAAGTCGAATGCCTAAACTCCGTGTTTGCATCTAATCTTGTGTCCGAAACCCATCGCTTTCTGTACACACCTTACCCAGTCGCACCCAACTGTCCCTGGACTCTGTGTCCTTTCTTCTGCAAGGTGGAGAGCTTTGCTGTCAAACCTCGACTCAGATTCTGTAACGGTCCAGACAGCATCAGCCCACGTGTCATAAAAACCTGATCTTCTGCTCTTGCTCACCCTCTCTCTGTTCTATTCACCCTCTCATTTGCTCAAGGTCATCTGCCATCTGCTTGGAAATCAGCAAACATTACTGCCCTGCATGCTGTTCAGCAGTCTCCCTTGGCTTTTGGGTCACAATATCCTGGACAGGTCACAACTCCGACAACAGTTAACTCCGACAGCTTGGCAACTATTTTTGCGACCTCGGAAGGATGACAGGCAGGGTAACCCCACCTGGTATTATTCAACAAGCTAATGTGGAGATTTGAACTCAGGATCCTGAGATCCCAGGCCACCACTCTGAAACATAACATATTGTCAGGTCAGGCCAGATTCAGATCTGTGACTTGCTAACAGGATCATGTAACCTGTACTTAACCAGGTTCCATGGTCGGGTTTGTTGGTGACTAAACAGTCTCCCCCACCAAGTTTTCCTGGTGAGGAGGGTGTTTGGATGTGGACATCCAGCAGGAATGAAGCAAAAAACCCTGTCAAACGGCGGAGGAGCTCCTTGTGAGCCAAACGGCCATTCCATATCCAGTGCCCAAATGTGTCTGCGGACGTCCTCCTGCAGTTGGGTTACTTCTTTTAGGAGGTTGGTGGCAGGATTTTGTACTCCGGCCACCATAAAACCCTTCATTCCGCAAAACATTCCAGAAGAAAAAAAAAATCTGAAAACCCACTCCATGGGAGTACCTCCTGTGGCAGCTTCCCTTCGCAGAGCAGCTGCACGGATGACGGGATTTGGGGCAAAGCCCTTCGGGACCCCCAATCCTGATGATAGGAAGGAAACCACGGGGTACCTTCCGCGGGTCAGATTGTGGTAGTATCTGTCGGGGTGGTGCTGAGGTGTTGTCCCAGACGGCGGTCTCTTGCATCAACCTGAGGCCGGTCCCTTCGGGTGGGTGCCTGGAATGTCTTATCCCAAAGAGAGGATGATTACCTGTCTCTGTATCATCTGAGCCTCAAGCGTATTGGACATCGGTATTGCAGCACTCTCTGAGGTTCGGAGACCGGATTGCGGCCGAGATCCATGGCGCGGTGGTTACACTACTATTCCTCTTGGTCACTCTGATGGTTACCTATGCCCAAGGAGTTGCTGTGGCTGTGTTCAACAACTGTCTCCAATGATATTGGAGGTAACACCATTTCATCGAGCATATTATGAGACTAAGGGATTCGTCCACTCCTTCGGTCGTCATATCGCCTGGTCTCTGTATATGCTCCGAACTGAGGCGAGTGATCTCACCGTGAAGGATGCCTTCTACGCCAGCCTCGAGTCTGTTGTTGATCAGTACCCAGGCGAGATACACTTCTAGTCTTGGGGGATTTTCAATGCAATCGACTGGAACTGATCGGGATGCGTTATGAGACATGTGTTGGTCCCCCAGGGGCTGGAACTTGTGAACCAGAATCAGCACTATGGTCCCTTGACTTTGCAAGAAGTCATTGACTGCGGGTGGCTGGTTCATGGTTTCAGTGCCCAACGAGGGCTCATTGCTGGACTTGGTATTCCAACCATGGCGGTGTGGCAAAGGAGATTGACCATTGTGCTCGTTGACTTGTCACTGTGAGGATGATCCAGGAACTGCAGGGTCTTACCGGATAGCTCAGTTCCTCAATACTGACCACGCGGCTTGTAGCAACTCTTAAGTTGCACCTTAACTCCAGGAGAATGGCCACCATCCCAGCCTCGCTGGATGTTGGCAAGCTCAAGGATGAAAGGGTAGCTGAGGAGTTTGCTAACAGGCTAAGTAGAGATTTTGGGAGGTCTAGGTGCTTTGGGGCGATCCTTAAGAGGTGTGGAGTGCCTTCAAGACCACCGTTCTTGATGTTGCCGGAAGATGTCTTGGAACTCCCCGGAATGCGAAGAATAATTTTTTCTCTAAGGGACACATGGATACAATTGCCCAGAGTCGCAGGGCTAGCTGAATGGCAGAGCTGAGCTGTTCAGGGAGCTGAGGCCTAAAAACTGTACGTGCACTAAGGGTGGACAAGGAGGCCTATGTGCGAGGAATCTGGAGGGGGGTAGAGCATCACCTGTGGTAAGTGCATTCTCGTCCTGCTTACAGGGGAATTCATGCATTGCCTTCATGCCAAGCCCCTCCTCGGTGTATCTGCAGTTAGAAGCAGAGGGTGGTAGGCTTTTGACAGAGGAGTTCCGAAGTGAAGGCCCGCTGCGCCGGTTACTTTTGAGAGGTTGCACCAGGCTGATCCACCAGCTGTCGAGTTGGACGTCAGGGGTTGTTCAATAACTTGCTGACTCTCCAATCAACGTGTGGTCCACCTTCGCTTGTCGAAACACAGCTGCGGTGAAACCGGTTGAAATGGAGGCTAAAACTCCTGGGATCTTTGGGCATCCATGCTGAACTTCTCAAGGCTGGTGGAAATGCTGCATTCGTGTCATTTGCATGCAGTTCTGTGCCTCTGCCTGGAACACAGGCATCATCCCAACGGACTGGAGAGAGGGGCATTGTTGTCCCTCTCTGGAAAGGAAGTGTGATCGCCAAGACTGCAACAACTACCGAGGGGTGACAACTGCTGTCCATGCGGGGCGTTGTCTTTGCTCGGATAATTCTTGATAGGGTTTGCCACCATCTGCCTTGAGCACCAGCGATCCAGAGCAGTCAGGCTTTACACCAAAAGAGGTCAAAGATTGACCGTATCCTTGCTCTTTGGGTCTCACCGAATTGCAGATGAGAGTTTCGGCAGAGGCTGCTTGCAAACTATGTTCGATCTCCGTAAAGCGTTTGATTCAGTGAATCGGGATGCCCTCTGGAGGATTCTTGGTCTTCGTGGGGGGCCACCAAACTGATCGATCTGACATCTGAACTATAACTCTGGTGATTGAGAGTGCTGTGAGATGTGGACGGTACCATCTCTGACTTATTCTCAGTTGTTAACTGGAGTGTCGTCAGGGGTGTGCACTGGCTCCCCACACTTTTCTGCACTTGTATGAACTGGATTCTGGGGAGGATGTTCGGAAGAGATCAAAGCTGCGGTGCATCGTATTGGGGAATGTCAAGTCTCTGACCTAGTATATTCGCAGATGATGTAATCAATCTTTGCGGTGACACGTCTAGATATCTTATTTTGTGGGCCCTCGAGGTTGCTGACTGAGGAAGTCGGACGCCGTGGGATTAGGTTTCCTGGGTTGAAACTAAGATCCAGGCTTTCAATGACATTCTTGGATGCTCGCTGTCCTGTCTGGTACCTGTTTTGTGTGAGCGATGTTTGAAGGTCGTGGAGAGATTCATTACCTTGGCAAGTTGATACTTCATGTTTCTTGCTGGCTGTGAGCCAGAGGTCAACAGAACATCTGGGGTCGGCCCTGGAGTCATGGATTTCTGGTCATGGGGTGTTGTGCGCTGCCGGTTCCTGTGTGGGAGGACGAAAGTCCCAAAGTCTTCAGGTCCTTGGCGCTTCAAAGTTTTGCTCTATGCGTGTGAGAACTTGGACTCTGACCAGGTATCTCTGAGACGGAGAACTTAATTCCTTTGGTTCGGTCTCTTTCGGAGAATCTTGGCTCTCACTGGTAGACTTTTGGTCAACAAGCGGTTCCTGAGAGAGACTCAAATGGAGAATTGTTACCGTGCAAGTCCGTGAGCAATCAGCTTGCGGCTGATTGGACATGTGGGCTCGTTTTCCTGACCCTGACGCCGCTCACCAGATCTCTCATGCGAGGGGAAGCCTCGTGACTGGAGGAGGCCAATGGGGCCCGTGCCTCGTTGTTGCAGCAGGTTGATCAGCAGGCATCTCAGGAGATTGGGAAATGCGGCCAGCATCTGCCTGGGGGTTTGGCCGACAGGGCCACCTGGAGTATTGGCGAAAGTGGAATGCAGATGCACTGCCTGTGCGCATGCTTCCATACCTGACCTGACCTTCAGCCAACACCAAGCATGCCATCGAACAATGTATACAAAAAAAAAAATTACAACACACAATTCTGATGAAACTTTGACCACAACCCTTTCATCACCAAAGCCCAGTACCAAAGTTATTACACCATTAAAAAAAAAAATCGGGGTCTGGGGTTTTTGAGGGATTGCCTCCAAAAATAGGTATTTGCTTTCTTCTCAGAAACTTTCCACACAATTGGATGAAACTGACTACGAATCTTTATCACCCGTAGTGTACCAAAGTTGGTCACAAGCATTAGAAAAGTTGCGAGTACGAAAGGAGGTCTACGGGGGTTGGATTAGATTTTTGGTGAAGATCGGATCTTGAGATACTATAATTTTTTAAAATGATATTCACCTTGAGAAATCAGGCCAAAACAATGCACTGGTAGAATGATAACTCAAAAGTTATGAAACATATTTAGTGACGAAGGTTGGTGGACAAGTTGGGTTTGTTGAAAGAGGAAATATTGATGTAAAATTTTGGTGAAGAATCTGGATCTCTATCGTGGAATATATTAATTAACCTATCACCACCTAAGGGTGGACAGTTATGTTTGTCACCATGTCCTATCTGTCTGTCTTTCTGTGACTAGGATATCTCAAAAAAGTCAGTGGCATTCGGACGAAATTTTGGTGGAAGGGGCTGGGTGGTGTTTAAGGACGAAACTTATTAGACTTTGGTGAAGATCCGGATCCCGAGAAATTTTCATTTTTTAAAAGTGATTTTGACCAGAGTCCACCGCACACACACACACACAAGAGGCACGTCTAACCTAAACTAAATGTGCAGGACCAGTACACTGCACCACACAGCATGCATCCGCTCCCAGTGGAGAGAATCCGTCCAGTGCCCCTGTTACCTGGAGCTGCCATCTCCCAATTTTGGCACCATTACCGTTGTCCGTTGTACACTGATCGTGCAACTGCACTTGGTGCCGATTTCCACTCCACGATGTGTGCTCTCGCGGACTCCTGCTGAAGGATTGCTTTGCACAAATCCACCTGTGGAGCCCACGCCCTGCACTTCCCTCTTTTGTTCCTGTTGGCGCTACCTCTGTGTCATTTCATTTTTTGTAACCTGTCTCCATTCAACTATTGTTACCACCCCCCCCCCCCCCCGATTACTGACGCTATAAACAACCTGTTCTGGCTGTCTGACCACCATTTTCTGGCTATGCTTCCGGCATGCAATCCAGATATCACCACCAATGGTTCCATTTTTGCTGGGTTGTGTCCAATTTTGGCCCGTTGCTCTGCCACTTTTTTCCAGGCCCAGCCACTTCAGCTTCATCACTATTCTGACCTTAGCCTGGACCTCCAATGCCAACCATAAGCTGCGATCAGCATGCCATTATCTGGCTTGTGGCATCCCTGCTACTGCAGTGACCCTGACTGCTGTTTCCGGTGTTGTTCATTTGGGGCATTACGGAAATATCTTGGCTCAATTTTACGCACAAAGTATGCCATGCCATTCCTCAAGGGTGTCGCTTGCCCATGCTATAGTCTGTTGTAATCTTTAATCATCCTTTTGAAGGGCAAGGCTAGATAGGAGGCTCTGAGCTATGCACACTCACCTCTAAGAGCCGTCTAGCTTGGGTTTGAGTCCGACCGGAGCCTGTAAACCATCATCACGGTGTGTTTCACAGGCTGGGTGATTTATGATGTATTGCGCTTGACCCTTGGATGATGTTAAACGAGGCAGCCCGCTTTTCCGACTATTAGGTTAGGTGGACGTTTAAAGATCCCATCCACCAGAACACTCGAGGCTCAATAATTCCAGCAGGCTAGGTACTCGTTTTGCCAACGCTCAGAAGGATGACAGGCAGAGTAAACCCCACCTGATATTAATTCAACCAGCCAAGTGGGATTTGAACTCGGATCCTTGGATCCCAAGCCCACGCACCCAACAGTTATCAATATTGCATTTAAAATACAATTGTGAATTGTCAAAATGTGTTATTGATCTGTAAGAGGCGTAGGGGTCACATTTAAGTGGCTTTTGTTGTGAAGGGGGGTCGCCTGGACACAAACAACCCCAGTGAGGCTCGGCCTTGCTAAAGATCAGGCATGGTTATGGTCCGACATGCTAAAACAAGCAAAACTTCGAAGTAGTTTTGTCCCGATCATTTATATGTTTTTTTTTTTTTGTTGCAGCTTTTAAAGTTGTGTTTTGTTCAACTTTGACCAGCACTGGTGACCCTGACATTTGACAGACATCCATCAGAAACTCTTCCTTTCCTGGTAGACTCAAATACTCCGTGAGCTTTTGTGACAAATGGCCCACTGGTTTAGGAGTGGTGAAGTTTACTTTGGCAAATAAATTACATTGCACAAAATGTTTGACCTCAAAGATGTGATCTTCACGCAATGACGTACCGAGACCAAATGAAATAGTTTCATTCTTCCGCCAAGTTCTGAACTTAATCTGCAAGGCCTCATCAAAAATGTGCTCAATGGTTTCTGAGATGTTTTGTGCGGACGCACTGTCCGTTTGTGTCTTCAGGTTTAATACTTTTCTTTTGATTGGAACACCATGTTCAAAGCCAAGCCCACCGTGAACAACGGTTGAACGGCGCAGACGGATAGATAAGACATGGTCCATCCTGTTTTCCACTTCCTCCACCCTTGCACTCATAAATATGTGGCTCGTGTTGCCTCCAGATGCATAGATGCTCTCTGAGACCGTTTCATTGGCAGGTGAACCACGCCCGCTTCCCCAGCAGGTTAAGGCGTTTCATGATACAAAGAACAATCTAGTAGGGGCACACGCTGTGGGGTGGCTCCTGCGTTCAATTTTTGGGCATTATAGATTGGAAGTTTAATTTGTTTCTTTTACTTGTTTTATAATTTTTCATTACTTCTGTCATAGTTAACTTTATTGTCACTTAATTGTTTTCTGCTCCATTGGCATTTTCTTGAATTCAACTCTTGTGAGATTATTTCATGTCATGACAACCAATTTGTTAAATTTTGGAGTGCTACAAGACAATAGATCATGGAGGTTGTTGTTTTTTAAAATTTTCCTGTGGTTAGCCTCGCGTGAAAATGTGCAGTTTTATTTTCTACCAAACTTTCTTCTTTTTGTAACGAATCTTCTATTCATTATACAGGGTGTTTCAAAAGAAGGAAAAGAGAAGGGCGGACAACTTTGATTGTTAATAATATTAGAACCACGAATGATACAAACGATACCCTCTGGTTTATGTGATACAGAAACTCATAACGTTTTGTGAACCATCAAAATACACTTCAATGTGAGCTCCGTTTGTTCACGCGCAGGACATCAAGGCGGTACAACTACGAGTTATTTTCCAGTTCGGACTCAGCAATGTTTGGTCCACCAGTGAGTCATGCAGCTGTGATTCGAGAACGAAGATCCGCAGGTTTGTACAGCCTTGGTGTTGTGGACAACAATCTTTGGAACCCCACAGAAAACACATCAAGGGGGGTTGGTCCTGGTGATCATGGGGGCCAGGAGGTCGTCCGTCTCAGCCCATCCGTGACGTGGAAATTTTATTCAGGACGGTCTCGAATGACTAAGACCCAATGAGGGGAGCGCTGTCCTGTTAAAAAATGATATCGGGTTGCAGTCTTCAATCTGTGGGAAGGCGGAATTCCTTCCAACATGTTCATGTAAACTGTTGAGGTCACTGTATCCTCCATAAAGAAAAACGACCCAACCGAGCAGTCATGGAGAAGGCCACACCACCAAATGGACCTTTAGATCTGTCACGAATGGGTTCGATGACCAAGTGGGGTTTTCAGAGCCCAGAATCCTCACGTTGTGCCGGTTGACCTTTCCCTGATACAAGAAAGCAAACTTTGTTTGTCGACATGACCTTTTTCAGGTAATCTTTCATATCCTCTATGCACTGAGGCATTTTCAAGGTTAAATACAGTGGAAAATCGATATAACGCTCACCGGTGGGGTCGCAAAGCAACTAGGGTGTTATAAATGATACAGCTCCGCTATCCTGATGCCGTGAAAAAAAAATATTTTATATTACATACACAACCAGAGGCAAAACAAACGTGGACATGACGTCCGCCATCCTTGGATTGTTGGGGTTGATGACGAAGCGGTAAGTTATTTTCTTTTCTTTTTTTTACAGAAATGAAACACAACGGAATTGAATGACATATAGAATATATTTTATTTTTTTATGTACAATCGAACAATTAACCTTACAAAATAAAATATACAAAAGTACATTATCACATAAATCGGTAAATATTTTACGCTTCTTTATCCAAAATGGATACGGAATTTATATCTTGAAGAATCGGAACCTTTATTTTTGAAGAAATCGGTGATCTTGGTTGGTTTCATTGGATGCTCTTGAGAGTCTTCGGGTGTCATCCAGAAGGATTTTAACCTGGTGGTATCTTCAAACGAGATTGGGGCATTCCTGCTCATCCAAAGGACTCCAACCAACGAAGACCATTAAAGGAAAAACTGTTCAGCTTTGGAGTGGAGAGGCTGGGGAGAGGTTCACTGGTGGCCTCTTTCTCTTCCGACTCTCTAGGGGTTCCTCTTCCTCTCCAGTTGACAGCTGTTCTTGCTCTGAGCAAGTTCTTCAGCCAGGTCTCTTTCTTCTTGATCACCCAGGCCCTGGAGAGCATCAAGAGCTGGATGTGGGCCAGGGGCGAGGTTGAGGGCCGTGATGGCAAGACCTGCCCACCTCCTCCTTGGAGAACCCATTGAGTCTTCTTCTTATCAGACTTTGGGAGGACGCTAGGCCTTTCCTCAGCATTAATGATTGTGTCCTTGGTGACCTCTCCAGGCTGGCCCTGCAAACTCCATGCGTATTTCTTAACTGTCATGGCCTTGAGGAAGCGGTCATCTCTTTTCCTGCTCCCTGGCCATAGCTTCGCATAATTGATTCTTGTAGAATAGCTTGAAACAGTTGATGACGTCCCCTGTCCAAAAGGCTGGATCTTGCTGGTGGTGTTCTTGGGCATAAAGGAAGCGAGATTCTTCCCATCCTTGGACTTTAAGATTGTCTCCCGGATGATGAGATGGGGGCGTTGTCAATGAGGAGGATGCTTTCTTCTCTTGGCCCAGCTTTTTCTCAGGTGCTTCCGCACAGCAGGGCAGAACCTCTGGAAAGAACCAGTCCTTGAAACAGGCTCCTGTCATCTCAAGCCTTCTGGTGTTGGTGTAAATGCAGGGAAGGAGGATCCTGTGACATGGTGTAGACACCTGGGTTTAGTGATTCCTAGTGACACAACGGGGGTCATCTTGCAGAGACCTGACCTGTGGCACAGAGAAGGAGCCTGACTTTGGTCCTTTGGCTTCTTGTGTCCAGTCTTTCTGATGGGTTTGTCATCCAGGTCAATAGTTCTGTCTGGAGGTCTTGTAGTTGATACCGGAGTTTCATCTGCTTGAAAACCTGGTCTTCTGTGAAGTTGTTGTTCTTCGATTACAGTTATTGAAGACGAGAGGTAGTTTCTTGGGCAGATTCAAAGGTCTGCAGACTTGGCCTCTCCATGTTGTTGGTTCATGTGGACCCCATGTCGATCCTGCAGCCGTTGCAGCCACCCCCTGTTAAGCTGTAGTCAGCATCTTCACCTCTCTCTTCCTTGTGAAGATCCTTGTTGATGCTCTTGGCCTGATGAAGGAGGAATGGTGCCTGAGATGGGTATCGTCAGCTCTCTAGACTTGCAGACCAATTGATATTCCCTGGTCCCAACTCTGATCCCTCCAAGCTTTGAACCCTTCCTCTTCATCCCTTCATTGGAGTTTGACAGTGAAGATGAAGCTCTTGATGTTCTCTCATGCCTTCAACCATCCTCTTAGAGTTGAACGGCGGAGGCCTGTTATCCTTGCTGATGGTGCTGAGTTTCACGCATTCCGTATCGTTTAATTATGTGTAAGCTTCCTCCTCTATGGAAATAACACTTCCGCTTCGGCATGGCGGCGCTGAAAACTGAAAGAGCAAAACAAAACTAACAAACTTGAAGATTTCTCGGCTGGTAGGTGATGAAGATGTCGAAGAACTGGTACAGAATGTACGGAGCTTGATTTTAAGTTTTGACAACTTTCCGAAAGGAGTGGGCGTAGAGCACGCGAACATTAAGTTAATCTTGTACAAGTCACAGTACTGTACTTACGTTGTGTACTGTGTTGTATGGTGGTTAGAAGGGAACATGAACGTGAGTTAGCAGGAGATACTGGATGCCTATATGGATTTGAATTGAAATGATTTTGTTCATGCTCAGCTTCGCCATTTAATAATCGGGAAAGTGCGAGAAAGATGATCAGCTCGTGAGTATTTTTACACCACATGTCAAAACATCAACACAGGGCGATGACAGCTTTGATTTTTTCGGGCCATCTTAAGCGCTATTTGGCTAATTTGTCTCTATTGTCTCACTTTTTTGCAATTTTTTACACATGAAATATTGTATTTTTTGGGGTCCAAGGTGTATGAGCGTTTATTCAAATACAAGCGCTATACACGCTTAGCGTTATATCGATTTCCACCTGTCCTTACATTTGGGTCCATCATTGGGTTTTGAGTTCCTACAGAATCTGCACCATAATAGACAATAAGTTTCAGTGATTTTAATACAAATCCCTGCGTACAGTGGTGGTTTGGTAGTCCCTAGTTCTCTTGGTAATGTACGTCAAATTGGATTTTGTTGGACTTGTTGAAATATTCACGCACCTCGTTCAACGTCTGCTGGCACCCCGGTTTGACTCAGTACTTTTCTGTTTTTGAACAACTTCCCAGTTAAACCCCTTGTCCACTCTCTGATACTAGTCCAGATGGCGGATTCCTTCCATACCTTGTAAGGAAATTACACTGAACTTGCATGTCGGATCTGCGTCTCGATGAACCATTCGACACATCTGAGCTTTCTTTCCTGTGGAGTCGCCTCATTTAAATGGTACAAAATAAATAAAATTATAAATAATATAATTAAACACTAAAGATATCCAGTCCTTTTTGGAACACCCTTGTATGACCCATCACTTCCCATTGGTTACCATACTCTGCACAGAGCATTGGGTGCTTGCCAAAGCAGACTCCTGGGCTACTGGGCACAATCCTAGACAGGTCACCACTCCAACACAGGATACTCAAATGGCTCAATCTCCAGCAAGCTTGGTACTGCATTTTGCCAACCTCAGGAGGATGACCAGGCTGAGTCCAACCTCAACCTGGTATTAATCAATAGCAGCAGGATTTGAATTCAGGACACAAGGATCCCAAGCCCGTCACCTTGAACCATTAAAGTCAACACCAGGCCATACTATCACTTTGGCATAGATAAATACATATGAAAGATAAAACGTTTTCGTTTTAAAAAGGTTCTTCAACCGTTTTTCATTGAAGTGCTGCCTTGAAAGTGGTTAAGCGCACTTGGCGAGCGCTCTTCAAGCTTTGATGGCAACACGGCAGCTTGGTTCTTCTCCGTGGCGATTCTCCGACATGATTAAAAAAAAAATAAATGAGTAAAAATGTTTTCAGTGGTTACAAAGCAATGAATCGGCACATCACGGGAGGATGCCGAGAGGATGCACGCTTTGCTCTAAGCTGTCTAACCTGGGTTCAAATCCTGACCCAAGCTTATACTGTCAATCCCGTTTAAACTGGACGTCACATCTGCCGGAATCTTCCCCCCTAGCTTTTCTTCCGCCTGCCCCACTCTCTCACCGCTCCTGGCAGGAGTGTATAGCGACGTTTAGTGAGTGCGTTGTTCTCCCCCCGCTCTTTCTCTACTCTCACCTCTTTTTAGTTCCCCACCCCTCCTTGCTCCCCCCCCTCCTCCATTCCTCTCTCTCCTTTCACCCTCTCCATCCTCCTTACTCCCCCCGCCCACTCCTTAATATACCCATGCAGCGAAGCGACAGGTTGGTATTTGCTTGTGTTAATAAAAGGGGAAAACTCTGCTGTCTTCTTATTCGTTGTGGGATCGTATTGAGATTATGTTAGTCATCTGGAGAACTTTACGACGTTTTTTTGAATTGTCTCCAAGTACAATATAAACATTATAACATCACGTACCTCGTCTAGCCTTTTCCTTCACTTAATCAGAAACTAGCGAGCGTTTATTTCTGGAAATTGCCCTGGTCTATTTTTGTGGGGCCTCAGTGGGTACAAACTATAAACTGTTTCACCTGGCAGAGAGGTATGCCCTCTACCGAGTGCCTTTCCAGTTTAATATATTTACGCAACACCGTCATTGTCCCTCATCTTAACATAAATTAAATTACATTCTTACTCTTCTTTATTCGGTTTTCTTTTCTTCGCTGGGTGTGTAGATATCTTATCAGATCATCATTTGGTGGTTTCAATTGAGTACGAGGATCAGGAATCTGGCATCTGAAGGGTCACAAGGATGAACCGCCTTCACCACGCGGTGCCTCGCCCAGCAGCCATTTGACGGGCCTCGTGCTTGTTGTGTGCGAAGTCACAACAAAGACTACTGCAAGCATCATCGGCGCTGGGCCAGGAGGCCTTCAATGGCCTATTTTCTCCAACAGGAGTCCGGAGCGGAATTACATCGTCTTGGAAAGGAATAACATCAGTGGCAGTTTTTTTGTTCGTACCTCGGCAATCGCAAGTAGAATGAATGTGTCATAACTGCATTTTTGTGCGACATTATATGTAAGGCTTTCCTACCTTCAATATTTTTTAAAATCTTGCATTGCGCGTATAATGATTGGGAATAAAACAGAAACAATTATGAATATAATTCATTAGATTTTTGTTGCGACGAATCCATATGCGTCATGTGTCGGTGGACTTCGCGCGGCCTCCTGTTGTCGATCACTGCATTTCACTTCCTTTCCTTGTCTCAGACTCATCAGTATCAACAAAAAGACACACGGGCCACAACGAACAGGAGTTTTCACTACGCCCGACTGGAAATTCATTGCTCAGTCCGACCCAAGCCTCTGTACCGCCCCATTACTCCCGGACTTCTTCCACACCGCGACATACCATGCTGCAGTACCTGCAAGATTACAATCCCACGGTTGCACCTGCGTGTGCACTATGGGACGGAAGTGAACCGGTCTGTACGACGGTCACGCAAGTAACCACTACTTGGAACGACGCATCGTTTTTCGGCTTTCTACACGCAATGGCGAGCCTATGGACCTGCAAGTGAGCAACCATGGTCACTTTGACCTTCCGATAACATTCGATTCACCATAGATCAGGAAGACCACCTGACCCTCAAACCTTACTAATTATTCTTTGGAGAAGGAGCCAAAATATGGTGAAGGATAATAAGTTATCTCATTACCCTTTATGGATCATTAATGACGAAGCCGAGTTTGGAACATTTTCATGTTTAGCTTCCTTGTCGAGGTTTCTCATGTGACGGTCACAAGGTCACCAATGGTACTCCATCTCTTCTGGATCTGTTTTTGACGAATTTCCTTGAAAATATCTGCTGTTCTTCCTCCGCTCCAATCAGTTCTTCTGACCACATCATTGTCAAAGTGGACATCTCTCTGGCTGTTATCAGAGAACCACCTCAGCACCGTCGAGTCTGGCATTTCACTCAGGCTGACTGGCAGAGTCTTCAAGCAGCCATCAAACTTCTAGACTGGTCTCCCATCGCTACTTTCTCCAACATCAACTAGTCCTGGGAATTCACTGCCTTCGCCACAAGCTCATTACAAAGGACGGCGGGAAAGTTAAATTGACAATTGAAATGGGATGGGATAACTTGTGCAATGAGAGAGCGGTAGAGATAGAGATAAGCAGGAGAGAGAGAGGAGACAAAGCGGAAAGAGACAAGATGAGGACAGAGACAGAGACAGAGACAGAGTGAGAGAGAGAGAGGCAGGGGGGAGAGGAGAGAAGAGAGAGCAGGAGAGACAAGAGAGACAAGCGAGACAAGAGACTAAGCGAGCAGAGAAGAAGACGAGAGAGAGACAGAGAGAGAGACAGAGAGAGAGACAAGAAGAGAGAGACAGAAGAGAGAGAGAGCAATTCCTTTTGCACCCAGGGCGAAGTTTGTCGGAGAAATGAGTAGAAATCGGAAACCATTTAAATTTGATGGCTGGCTTGAAAACAAAGAATGTTTTCAACAATTGCGGTGGCCTGAGGAATCAGATCTCGAGGCGCTGATGGTCTTATTATGCTACTAACAAACCGAGACAGAAGATTCAAACTCTTGAAAAACATGTCGTAAGTAACTATTGCATTCAACAAGAAAACAGCACATATTTCAGGAAATTGGGTCAGGAACAGATGAGCATAGATGAGTACGTTGACGTAGCGACAGGGCTACCGGAATTGAGATGGCTGGTAACCAGCCCATGATGCGCTGAAAGCCTTGCGAAGTG
>CM068968.1:51226111-51240320 GCA_035128595.1 Eptatretus atami
TGACCTTGTGACCGTCACATGAGAAACCTCGACAAGGAAGCTAAACATGAAAATGTTCCAAACTCGGCTTCGTCATTAATGATCCATAAAGGGTAATGAGATAACTTATTATCCTTCACCATATTTTGGCTCCTTCTCCAAAGAATAATTAGTAAGGTTTGAGGGTCAGGTGGTCTTCCTGATCTATGGTGAATCGAATGTTATCGGAAGGTCAAAGTGACCATGGTTGCTCACTTGCAGGTCCATAGGCTCGCCATTGCGTGTAGAAAGCCGAAAAACGATGCGTCGTTCCAAGTAGTGGTTACTTGCGTGACCGTCGTACAGACCGGTTCACTTCCGTCCCATAGTGCACACGCAGGTGCAACCGTGGGATTGTAATCTTGCAGGTACTGCAGCATGGTATGTCGCGGTGTGGAAGAAGTCCGGGAGTAATGGGGCGGTACAGAGGCTTGGGTCGGACTGAGCAATGAATTTCCAGTCGGGCGTAGTGAAAACTCCTGTTCGTTGTGGCCCGTGTGTCTTTTTGTTGATACTGATGAGTCTGAGACAAGGAAAGGAAGTGAAATGCAGTGATCGACAACAGGAGGCCGCGCGAAGTCCACCGACACATGACGCATATGGATTCGTCGCAACAAAAATCTAATGAATTATATTCATAATTGTTTCTGTTTTATTCCCAATCATTATACGCGCAATGCAAGATTTTAAAAAATATTGAAGGTAGGAAAGCCTTACATATAATGTCGCACAAAAATGCAGTTATGACACATTCATTCTACTTGCGATTGCCGAGGTACGAACAAAAAAACTGCCACTGATGTTATTCCTTTCCAAGACGATGTAATTCCGCTCCGGACTCCTGTTGGAGAAAATAGGCCATTGAAGGCCTCCTGGCCCAGCGCCGATGATGCTTGCAGTAGTCTTTGTTGTGACTTCGCACACAACAAGCACGAGGCCCGTCAAATGGCTGCTGGGCGAGGCACCGCGTGGTGAAGGCGGTTCATCCTTGTGACCCTTCAGATGCCAGATTCCTGATCCTCGTACTCAATTGAAACCACCAAATGATGATCTGATAAGATATCTACACACCCAGCGAAGAAAAGAAAACCGAATAAAGAAGAGTAAGAATGTAATTTAATTTATGTTAAGATGAGGGACAATGACGGTGTTGCGTAAATATATTAAACTGGAAAGGCACTCGGTAGAGGGCATACCTCTCTGCCAGGTGAAACAGTTTATAGTTTGTACCCACTGAGGCCCCACAAAAATAGACCAGGGCAATTTCCAGAAATAAACGCTCGCTAGTTTCTGATTAAGTGAAGGAAAAGGCTAGACGAGGTACGTGATGTTATAATGTTTATATTGTACTTGGAGACAATTCAAAAAAACGTCGTAAAGTTCTCCAGATGACTAACATAATCTCAATACGATCCCACAACGAATAAGAAGACAGCAGAGTTTTCCCCTTTTATTAACACAAGCAAATACCAACCTGTCGCTTCGCTGCATGGGTATATTAAGGAGTGGGCGGGGGGAGTAAGGAGGATGGAGAGGGTGAAAGGAGAGAGAGGAATGGAGGAGGGGGGGGAGCAAGGAGGGGTGGGGAACTAAAAAGAGGTGAGAGTAGAGAAAGAGCGGGGGGAGAACAACGCACTCACTAAACGTCGCTATACACTCCTGCCAGGAGCGGTGAGAGAGTGGGGCAGGCGGAAGAAAAGCTAGGGGGGAAGATTCCGGCAGATGTGACGTCCAGTTTAAACGGGATTGACAGTATAAGCTTGGGTCAGGATTTGAACCCAGGTTAGACAGCTTAGAGCAAAGCGTGCATCCTCTCGGCATCCTCCCGTGATGTGCCGATTCATTGCTTTGTAACCACTGAAAACATTTTTACTCATTTATTTTTTTTTTAATCATGTCGGAGAATCGCCACGGAGAAGAACCAAGCTGCCGTGTTGCCATCAAAGCTTGAAGAGCGCTCGCCAAGTGCGCTTAACCACTTTCAAGGCAGCACTTCAATGAAAAACGGTTGAAGAACCTTTTTAAAACGAAAACGTTTTATCTTTCATATGTATTTATCTATGCCAAAGTGATAGTATGGCCTGGTGTTGACTTTAATGGTTCAAGGTGACGGGCTTGGGATCCTTGTGTCCTGAATTCAAATCCTGCTGCTATTGATTAATACCAGGTTGAGGTTGGACTCAGCCTGGTCATCCTCCTGAGGTTGGCAAAATGCAGTACCAAGCTTGCTGGAGATTGAGCCATTTGAGTATCCTGTGTTGGAGTGGTGACCTGTCTAGGATTGTGCCCAGTAGCCCAGGAGTCTGCTTTGGCAAGCACCCAATGCTCTGTGCAGAGTATGGTAACCAATGGGAAGTGATGGGTCATACAAGGGTGTTCCAAAAAGGACTGGATATCTTTAGTGTTTAATTATATTATTTATAATTTTATTTATTTTGTACCATTTAAATGAGGCGACTCCACAGGAAAGAAAGCTCAGATGTGTCGAATGGTTCATCGAGACGCAGATCCGACATGCAAGTTCAGTGTAATTTCCTTACAAGGTATGGAAGGAATCCGCCATCTGGACTAGTATCAGAGAGTGGACAAGGGGTTTAACTGGGAAGTTGTTCAAAAACAGAAAAGTACTGAGTCAAACCGGGGTGCCAGCAGACGTTGAACGAGGTGCGTGAATATTTCAACAAGTCCAACAAAATCCAATTTGACGTACATTACCAAGAGAACTAGGGACTACCAAACCACCACTGTACGCAGGGATTTGTATTAAAATCACTGAAACTTATTGTCTATTATGGTGCAGATTCTGTAGGAACTCAAAACCCAATGATGGACCCAAATGTAAGGACAGGTGGAAATCGATATAACGCTAAGCGTGTATAGCGCTTGTATTTGAATAAACGCTCATACACCTTGGACCCCAAAAAATACAATATTTCATGTGTAAAAAATTGCAAAAAAGTGAGACAATAGAGACAAATTAGCCAAATAGCGCTTAAGATGGCCCGAAAAAATCAAAGCTGTCATCGCCCTGTGTTGATGTTTTGACATGTGGTGTAAAAATACTCACGAGCTGATCATCTTTCTCGCACTTTCCCGATTATTAAATGGCGAAGCTGAGCATGAACAAAATCATTTCAATTCAAATCCATATAGGCATCCAGTATCTCCTGCTAACTCACGTTCATGTTCCCTTCTAACCACCATACAACACAGTACACAACGTAAGTACAGTACTGTGACTTGTACAAGATTAACTTAATGTTCGCGTGCTCTACGCCCACTCCTTTCGGAAAGTTGTCAAAACTTAAAATCAAGCTCCGTACATTCTGTACCAGTTCTTCGACATCTTCATCACCTACCAGCCGAGAAATCTTCAAGTTTGTTAGTTTTGTTTTGCTCTTTCAGTTTTCAGCGCCGCCATGCCGAAGCGGAAGTGTTATTTCCATAGAGGAGGAAGCTTACACATAATTAAACGATACGGAATGCGTGAAACTCAGCACCATCAGCAAGGATAACAGGCCTCCGCCGTTCAACTCTAAGAGGATGGTTGAAGGCATGAGAGAACATCAAGAGCTTCATCTTCACTGTCAAACTCCAATGAAGGGATGAAGAGGAAGGGTTCAAAGCTTGGAGGGATCAGAGTTGGGACCAGGGAATATCAATTGGTCTGCAAGTCTAGAGAGCTGACGATACCCATCTCAGGCACCATTCCTCCTTCATCAGGCCAAGAGCATCAACAAGGATCTTCACAAGGAAGAGAGAGGTGAAGATGCTGACTACAGCTTAACAGGGGGTGGCTGCAACGGCTGCAGGATCGACATGGGGTCCACATGAACCAACAACATGGAGAGGCCAAGTCTGCAGACCTTTGAATCTGCCCAAGAAACTACCTCTCGTCTTCAATAACTGTAATCGAAGAACAACAACTTCACAGAAGACCAGGTTTTCAAGCAGATGAAACTCCGGTATCAACTACAAGACCTCCAGACAGAACTATTGACCTGGATGACAAACCCATCAGAAAGACTGGACACAAGAAGCCAAAGGACCAAAGTCAGGCTCCTTCTCTGTGCCACAGGTCAGGTCTCTGCAAGATGACCCCCGTTGTGTCACTAGGAATCACTAAACCCAGGTGTCTACACCATGTCACAGGATCCTCCTTCCCTGCATTTACACCAACACCAGAAGGCTTGAGATGACAGGAGCCTGTTTCAAGGACTGGTTCTTTCCAGAGGTTCTGCCCTGCTGTGCGGAAGCACCTGAGAAAAAGCTGGGCCAAGAGAAGAAAGCATCCTCCTCATTGACAACGCCCCCATCTCATCATCCGGGAGACAATCTTAAAGTCCAAGGATGGGAAGAATCTCGCTTCCTTTATGCCCAAGAACACCACCAGCAAGATCCAGCCTTTTGGACAGGGGACGTCATCAACTGTTTCAAGCTATTCTACAAGAATCAATTATGCGAAGCTATGGCCAGGGAGCAGGAAAAGAGATGACCGCTTCCTCAAGGCCATGACAGTTAAGAAATACGCATGGAGTTTGCAGGGCCAGCCTGGAGAGGTCACCAAGGACACAATCATTAATGCTGAGGAAAGGCCTAGCGTCCTCCCAAAGTCTGATAAGAAGAAGACTCAATGGGTTCTCCAAGGAGGAGGTGGGCAGGTCTTGCCATCACGGCCCTCAACCTCGCCCCTGGCCCACATCCAGCTCTTGATGCTCTCCAGGGCCTGGGTGATCAAGAAGAAAGAGACCTGGCTGAAGAACTTGCTCAGAGCAAGAACAGCTGTCAACTGGAGAGGAAGAGGAACCCCTAGAGAGTCGGAAGAGAAAGAGGCCACCAGTGAACCTCTCCCCAGCCTCTCCACTCCAAAGCTGAACAGTTTTTCCTTTAATGGTCTTCGTTGGTTGGAGTCCTTTGGATGAGCAGGAATGCCCCAATCTCGTTTGAAGATACCACCAGGTTAAAATCCTTCTGGATGACACCCGAAGACTCTCAAGAGCATCCAATGAAACCAACCAAGATCACCGATTTCTTCAAAAATAAAGGTTCCGATTCTTCAAGATATAAATTCCGTATCCATTTTGGATAAAGAAGCGTAAAATATTTACCGATTTATGTGATAATGTACTTTTGTATATTTTATTTTGTAAGGTTAATTGTTCGATTGTACATAAAAAAATAAAATATATTCTATATGTCATTCAATTCCGTTGTGTTTCATTTCTGTAAAAAAAAGAAAAGAAAATAACTTACCGCTTCGTCATCAACCCCAACAATCCAAGGATGGCGGACGTCATGTCCACGTTTGTTTTGCCTCTGGTTGTGTATGTAATATAAAATATTTTTTTTTCACGGCATCAGGATAGCGGAGCTGTATCATTTATAACACCCTAGTTGCTTTGCGACCCCACCGGTGAGCGTTATATCGATTTTCCACTGTATTTAACCTTGAAAATGCCTCAGTGCATAGAGGATATGAAAGATTACCTGAAAAAGGTCATGTCGACAAACAAAGTTTGCTTTCTTGTATCAGGGAAAGGTCAACCGGCACAACGTGAGGATTCTGGGCTCTGAAAACCCCACTTGGTCATCGAACCCATTCGTGACAGATCTAAAGGTCCATTTGGTGGTGTGGCCTTCTCCATGACTGCTCGGTTGGGTCGTTTTTCTTTATGGAGGATACAGTGACCTCAACAGTTTACATGAACATGTTGGAAGGAATTCCGCCTTCCCACAGATTGAAGACTGCAACCCGATATCATTTTTTAACAGGACAGCGCTCCCCTCATTGGGTCTTAGTCATTCGAGACCGTCCTGAATAAAATTTCCACGTCACGGATGGGCTGAGACGGACGACCTCCTGGCCCCCATGATCACCAGGACCAACCCCCCTTGATGTGTTTTCTGTGGGGTTCCAAAGATTGTTGTCCACAACACCAAGGCTGTACAAACCTGCGGATCTTCGTTCTCGAATCACAGCTGCATGACTCACTGGTGGACCAAACATTGCTGAGTCCGAACTGGAAAATAACTCGTAGTTGTACCGCCTTGATGTCCTGCGCGTGAACAAACGGAGCTCACATTGAAGTGTATTTTGATGGTTCACAAAACGTTATGAGTTTCTGTATCACATAAACCAGAGGGTATCGTTTGTATCATTCGTGGTTCTAATATTATTAACAATCAAAGTTGTCCGCCCTTCTCTTTTCCTTCTTTTGAAACACCCTGTATAATGAATAGAAGATTCGTTACAAAAAGAAGAAAGTTTGGTAGAAAATAAAACTGCACATTTTCACGCGAGGCTAACCACAGGAAAATTTTAAAAAACAACAACCTCCATGATCTATTGTCTTGTAGCACTCCAAAATTTAACAAATTGGTTGTCATGACATGAAATAATCTCACAAGAGTTGAATTCAAGAAAATGCCAATGGAGCAGAAAACAATTAAGTGACAATAAAGTTAACTATGACAGAAGTAATGAAAAATTATAAAACAAGTAAAAGAAACAAATTAAACTTCCAATCTATAATGCCCAAAAATTGAACGCAGGAGCCACCCCACAGCGTGTGCCCCTACTAGATTGTTCTTTGTATCATGAAACGCCTTAACCTGCTGGGGAAGCGGGCGTGGTTCACCTGCCAATGAAACGGTCTCAGAGAGCATCTATGCATCTGGAGGCAACACGAGCCACATATTTATGAGTGCAAGGGTGGAGGAAGTGGAAAACAGGATGGACCATGTCTTATCTATCCGTCTGCGCCGTTCAACCGTTGTTCACGGTGGGCTTGGCTTTGAACATGGTGTTCCAATCAAAAGAAAAGTATTAAACCTGAAGACACAAACGGACAGTGCGTCCGCACAAAACATCTCAGAAACCATTGAGCACATTTTTGATGAGGCCTTGCAGATTAAGTTCAGAACTTGGCGGAAGAATGAAACTATTTCATTTGGTCTCGGTACGTCATTGCGTGAAGATCACATCTTTGAGGTCAAACATTTTGTGCAATGTAATTTATTTGCCAAAGTAAACTTCACCACTCCTAAACCAGTGGGCCATTTGTCACAAAAGCTCACGGAGTATTTGAGTCTACCAGGAAAGGAAGAGTTTCTGATGGATGTCTGTCAAATGTCAGGGTCACCAGTGCTGGTCAAAGTTGAACAAAACACAACTTTAAAAGCTGCAACAAAAAAAAAAAAACATATAAATGATCGGGACAAAACTACTTCGAAGTTTTGCTTGTTTTAGCATGTCGGACCATAACCATGCCTGATCTTTAGCAAGGCCGAGCCTCACTGGGGTTGTTTGTGTCCAGGCGACCCCCCTTCACAACAAAAGCCACTTAAATGTGACCCCTACGCCTCTTACAGATCAATAACACATTTTGACAATTCACAATTGTATTTTAAATGCAATATTGATAACTGTTGGGTGCGTGGGCTTGGGATCCAAGGATCCGAGTTCAAATCCCACTTGGCTGGTTGAATTAATATCAGGTGGGGTTTACTCTGCCTGTCATCCTTCTGAGCGTTGGCAAAAGCGAAGTACCGCTTAGCTGCGGAATTATTGAGCCTTCGGAGTGTTCTGGTGATGGGATCTTTAACGTCACCTAACTAATAGTCGGGAAAATCGGGCTGCCTCCGTTTAAGCATGACGATCCAAGAGGCAAGCGCAATACATCGATAAATCACCCAGCCTGTGAAACACCTGTGATGATGGTTTAACAGGCTCGGTCGGACTCAACCCAAGCAGACGGCTCTTAGAGGTGAGTGTGCATAGCTCAGAGCCTCCTATCTAGCCTTGCCTTAAAAGGACTGATAAAGATTACCAACAGATTATGATGGGGCAAGGACACCCTTGGAGGAGGCATGGCAATACTTTGTGCGTAAAATTGAGCCAAGATATTTCCGTAATGCCCCAAATGAACAACACGCGGAAACAGCAGTCAGGGTCACTGCAGTAGCAGGGATGCCACAAGCCAGATAATGGCTATGCTGACGCAGCTTATGGTTGGCATGGAGGCCAGGCTAAGGTCAGAATAGTGATGAGCTGAAGTGGCTGGGCCTGGACAAAAAGTGGCAAGAAGCTAACGGGCCAAAATTGGACACGAACCCAGGCAAAAATTGGAACCATTAGGTGGGTGATATGCTGGATGCATGCCGAAGCATCAGCAGAAAATGGTGTCAGAGCAGGCCAGAACAGGTTGTTTATAGTCGTCAGTAATCGGGGAGTGGGGGGGGGGGTGTAACAATAGTTGAAATGGAGACAGGTTACAAAAAAGAAATGGACACAGAGTGAAGCGCCAAACAGGAACAAAAAGGGAATGCAGGGCGTGGGCTCCACAGGGGATGTGTGCAAGAATCCTTTGCAGCATGGAGTCCGCGAGAGGCACAATCGGGAGTGGAAATCGGCCACAAGTGCTAGTTGCACGATCAGGTACACGCAGACAACGGTAATGGTGCAAAAATTGCGGAGATGGCAGTCCAGGTAACGGGGCACTGGACGGATTCTCTCCACTGGAGGGATGCATGCTGTGTGGTGCAGTGTACTGGTCCTGCACATTTAGTTAGGTAGCGTGCCTCTTGTGTGTGATGTGTGTGCGGGTGACTCTGGTCAAAAATCACTTTTAAAAAAGAAAATTTCTCGGATCCCGGATCTTCACCAAGTCTAATAATTTCGTCCTTAACACACCCAGCCCTTCCACCAAATTCGTCCGAACTGTCACGACTTTTTGAGATATCCTAGTCACAGAAAGACAGACAGATAGACCATGGTGACAAACATAACTTGTCCACTTAGGTGGTGATAGGTAATTAATATATTCTCAGATAGAGATCCAGATCTTCACCAAAATTTAATCAAATATTTCCTCTTCACAACCCAACTTGTCCACCAACCTTCGTCCAAATATGTTCATAACTTTTTGAGTTATCATTCTTACACAGTGCAATTGTTTTGCCTGATTTCTCAATGGTGAATAATCATTTAAAAATTATAGTATCTCAGATCCAGATCTTCACAAAAATCTAATCCCAACCCCCGTAGACCTCCTTCGTACTTCCAACTTTTCTAAGCTGTGACACAACTTTGGTACAGCACGGGTGATAAAGATTGTAGTCAGTTTATCAATTGTGTGGAAAGTTTCTGAGAAGAAAGCAAATACCTATTTTTGGAGGCAATCCCTCCAAAAATTCCCCAGACCCCCATTTTTTTTTTTAATGCGTGTAAATAACTTTGGTACTGGGCTTTGGTGATGAAAGGTTGTGGTCAAAGTTTCATCAGAATTGTGTGTGTATTTTTTTTTTTGTATACATTGTTCGATGGCATGGCTTGGTGTTGGCTGAAGTGTCAGGTCAGGTATGGGAAGCATGCGCGCAGGCCAGTGCATCTGCATCCACTTTCGCCAATACTCCAGGTGGCCTCTGTCTGCCAAACCCCCAGGCCAGATGCTGGCGCATTCCCATCTCCTGAGTGCTGCTGATCAACCTGTCTGCAACACGAGGCACGGGCCCATTGGCCTCCTCCAGTCACGAGGCTCCCCTCGCTGAGGATGAACTGGTGAGCGAGCTCCAGGGTCAGGAAAACGAGCCCACATGTCCAATCAGCCGCAGCTGATGCTCACGGACTATGCAGGTAACAATTCTCATTTGAGTTCTCTCTCAAGGCAACCTGCTTAGTTGGACACAAAGTCTACCAGTGAGAGCCAGGATTCTCCCGAAGATACCGATACCAAGGGAATTAAGTTCTCCGTCTCAGAAACCTGGTCAGAGTCCAAGTCTCACACCATAGAGCAAAACTTGGAAGCGCCAAGAGACCTGAAGACTTGACTTTCGTCCTCCCACAACAGGAACGGCAGCGAACAACACCCCATTGACCAGAAATCCATGACTCCAGGGCCTGACCCAGATGTCTGTTACCTCTGGCTCACAGCCAGAGAACACATGAGTATCAACTTGCCAAGGTAATGAATCTCTCCACGACGCTTCAACATCGCTCACACAAAACAGGTACCAGACGGACAGCAGCATCCAAGAATTGTCATTTGAAAGCCTGGATCTTAGTTTCACCCAGGAAAAATCCCTAATCCCACGGCGTCCGACTTCCTCAGTCAGGCAACCCTCGAGGGCCCACAAAAATATCTAGAGTGTCCGCAAAGCATGATTACATCATCTGGCGAATATCACTAGGTCAGAGATCTTGAATTCCCAACGATGCCACCGCAGCTTTTGATCTCTCCGAACAATCCTCCCCAGAATCCAGTTCATACAAGTGCTGAAAAGTGTGGGGGCCAGTGCCACACCCCTGACGAACCTCCAGTTAACAAACTGAGAAATAAGTCAGAGATGGTACCTCCACACTCACAGCACTCTGCAACACCAGAGTATATCAGATGTCAATCGGATCAGTTTGGTGGCCCCCCACGAAACCAAGAATCTCCAGAGGCATCCCGATTCACATGAATTCAAACGCTTTAAATCGGAGATCAACATTAGTTGCAGCAAGCCTCTGCCGAAACCTCTCATCTGCAACTTCGGTGAAGACCCAAAGAGGCAAGGATACGGTCAATCTTTGACCTCTTTGGTGTAAAGCCTGATGCTCTGGATCGCTGGTGCTCAAGCAGATGTGGCCAAACCTATCAAGAATTATCCGAGCAAAGACAAACGCCTGCACTGGACAGCAGTTGTCACCCCTCGGTAGTTGTTGCAGTCTTGGCGATCACACTTCCCTTTCAGAGAGGGACAACAATGCCCCTCTCTCCAGTCCGTTGGGATATGCCTGTGTCCAGGCAAGCACAGAACTGCAATGCAAATGACACGAATGCAGCATTTCCACCAGCCTTGAGAAGTTCAGCAGGATCCCAAGATCCCAGGGAGTTTTACCCCATTTCAACCGGTTTCACCGCAGCCTGTGTTTCGACAAGCGAAGGTGGACCACAGGTTGATTGGAGAGTCAGCAAGTTATTGTAACACCCCTGAACGCGTCCAACTCGACAGCTGGTGGATCAGGCCTGGTGCAACCTCTCAAAAGTAACCGGCGCAGGGGCCTTCACTTCGGAACTCACTCTGTCAAAAGCCTACCACCCTCTGCTTCTAAACGCAGTACACCGAGGAGGGGCTTGGCATGAAGGCAATGCAATGAATTCCCTGTAGCGGACGAGAATCACTTACCACTAGGTGATGCTCTACCCCCTCCAGATCTCCTCGCAACATAGAGCCTCCTTGTCCACCCTTAGTGCACGTACAGTTTTTACGCCTCAGCTCCCTGAACAGCTCAGCCTCTGCCATGTCAGCTAACCCTGCGACTCTGGGCAATTGTATCCAGTGTCCCTTAGAGAAAAATTATTCTATCGCTTCCGGGGAGTTCCAAGAACATCTTTCGGCAACATCAAAGAACGGTGGTCTGAAGGCACTCCACACCTCTTAGCGATCCCCAAAAGCACCTAGACCCCCCAAAATCTCTACTTAGCCGTTAAGCAAACTCCTCCCAGCTACCCTTTTTCATCCTTGAGCTTGCCAACATTCCAGCCGAGGCTGGGAGGTGCCATTCTCCTGGGTTACGGTGCAACTTAAGAGTTGCTACAAGCCCGTTGGTCAGTATTGAGGAACTGAGCTATCCTGTAAGACCCGCAGTTCTGGATCTCCTCCAGTGACAATTCAACGAGCCAATGTGTCAATCTCTGCCACAACCGCCAGGGTTGAAACCAAAGTCCAGCAATCGAGCCACTGTTGGGCCACTGGAAAACCATGAAACCAGCCACCCGCAGTCAATGAGCTTCTTGCAAAGTCAAGGACCATAGTGCTATTTCTGGTTCACAGTTCCAGCCCCTGGGGGAGCCAACAACATGTCTCAGAACTCATCCCGATCAGTTCCAGTCGATTGCATTGAAATCCCCCAAGACTAGAAGTGTATCTTCGCCTGGGTACTGATCAACAACAGACTCGAGGCTGGCGTAGAAGTGCATCCTTCACGTGAGATCACTCGCCTCAGTCGGAGCATATACAGAGCCAGGGAATGAACGACCGAAGGAGTGCAATCCCTTAGTCCTCATAATATGCTCCGATGAAATGGTGACCTCAATATCATGGAGACAGTTGATTGAGACACAGCCACAGCAACTCCTTGGGCATAGGTAACCATCAAGAGTGACCAAGGGAATAGTAGTGTAACCACCGCCAGATCTTCGCCGCAACCGGTCTCCCGAAACCTCAGTAGAGTGCTGCAAATACCGATGTCCAAGACGCTTTGAGCCAGAATGATACAGAGGACAGGTAATCATCCTCTCTTGTTGGATAAGACATTCCAGGCACACCACCGAAGGGACCCCTCAGGTTGACGCAAGGACCGCCGTCTGAGGGACACACCAAGCAACCACACCCGACAGATACACAACAACTGACCCGCGGAATGTTACCCCGTGGTTTCCTTCCTATCATCAAGGATTGGTGGTGCCCGAAGGGCTTTGCCCCAAAATCCCGTCATCCGTGCAAGCTGCTCTGCGAAGAAGCTGCCACAGGAGGATACTCCCATGGAGTGGGTTTTCAGATTTTTTTTTTTCTTCTGGAATGTTTTGCGGAATGAAGGGTTTTATGTGGCCGGAGTACAAAATACCGCCACCGAAGCCTCCTTAAGTAAGAATGTAACCCAACTGCAGGAGGAGTCCGCAGAGCACATTTGGGCACTGGAGTATGCGATGGCCGTTGGCTCACAAGGAAGCTCCTCCGCCGTTTGACAGGTTGTTTGTGCTCATCCTGCTGGTGTCCACATCCAAACACCCTCCTCACCAGGAAAACTTGGTGGGGGAGACTGTAGTCACCAAAAAACCCGACGCATGGAACCGGTTTAAGTCACAGGTTTACATTGAACCTGTAGCAAGTCCACAGATCTGATCTGGCCTGACCTGACAATATGTTACTGTTCAGAGTGGTGGCCCTGGGATTCTCAGGATCCTGATGTATCAAATTCCTCCACTTAGCTTGTTGAATAATACCAGGTGGGTGTAACCCTGCCTTGTCATGCCTTACCGAGGGTCGGCAAAATTTGAGTTGGCCAAGCCTTGCGAGTTTACTGTGTCGAGTTGTGACACTGTCCAGGATTTTGTGACCAAATAGCCAAAGGAGACTGCTGAGTACACATGCAGGGCAGTAATGTTTGCTGATTCCAAGGCAGATGCAGATGAACCTGAGCAAAATGAGCAGGGGAATAGAACAGAGAGAGGGTGAGCAAAGCAGAAGAATCAGGTTTTATGAACGTGGGCTGAGCTGTCTGCGATCCGTTAGCAGAATCTGAGTCGAGGTTTGACAGCAAGCTCTCCACTTTGTCCAGAAAGAAAGGACACAGAGTCCAGGGACAGTGCGGTGCGACTGGGTAAGGTGGTGTACAGAAAGCGATGGGTTTCTGGACACAAGATTTAGATTGCAAGACACGGAGTTTAGGCATTCAGGACTTCTTCCCGTGCGGTTGCCAGCAAGTGCGGCAATTTGAGGTAAAGGGAGGAGACGGGTGGGAACATACACCAGAAACAAACTTACTAAGACGCCACCAGGATTGGAGGAGGGAAAGAGTTTGAGAGTTCAAACTGAGATTGAAAGATGTTGTTTCTGCTCTCCTGAGGGACACAGACTTGTTACGAGCTTGTAGGAGGAACTGCGATTGCCTTCAGTTGGATTCGCTTCCATGAGGCGAAGGCAAGTTGTTTCAGGACAACTGCCTCGCCACAAGCTTCACTGAACCATAGGCGGGAGGAAGGTAGGACAACTGAAGATGAGAGGGATAAATCTGTGCAATGAGAGGAGAGGAGCAAGTTTCTTGAATGTCCTGAAACAACTTGCCTTCGCCTCATGGAAGGCGAATCCAACTGAAGGCAATCGCAGTTCCTCCTACAAAGCTCGTAACAAGTCTGTGTCCCCTCAGGAGAGCAAGAAAACAACATCTTTCAATCTCAAGTCTGAACTCTCAAACCTCTCTCCCTCCTCCAAATCCTGGTGGCGTCTAGTTAAGTTTGTTTCTGGTGTATGTTCCCCCTCCGTCTCCTCCCTTACCTCAAATTGCCGCACTGCTGACACCGCACGGGAGAAGTCGGAATGCCTAAACTCCGTGTTTGCATCTAAATCTTGTGTCCGAAACCCATCGCTTTCTGTACACACCTTACCCAGTCGCACCCAACTGTCCCTGGACTCTGTGTCCTTTTCT
>CM068968.1:51240345-51257883 GCA_035128595.1 Eptatretus atami
TGACCTTGTGACCGTCACATGAGAAACCTCGACAAGGAAGCTAAACATGAAAATGTTCCAAACTCGGCTTCGTCATTAATGATCCATAAAGGGTAATGAGATAACTTATTATCCTTCACCATATTTTGGCTCCTTCTCCAAAGAATAATTAGTAAGGTTTGAGGGTCAGGTGGTCTTCCTGATCTATGGTGAATCGAATGTTATCGGAAGGTCAAAGTGACCATGGTTGCTCACTTGCAGGTCCATAGGCTCGCCATTGCGTGTAGAAAGCCGAAAAACGATGCGTCGTTCCAAGTAGTGGTTACTTGCGTGACCGTCGTACAGACCGGTTCACTTCCGTCCCATAGTGCACACGCAGGTGCAACCGTGGGATTGTAATCTTGCAGGTACTGCAGCATGGTATGTCGCGGTGTGGAAGAAGTCCGGGAGTAATGGGGCGGTACAGAGGCTTGGGTCGGACTGAGCAATGAATTTCCAGTCGGGCGTAGTGAAAACTCCTGTTCGTTGTGGCCCGTGTGTCTTTTTGTTGATACTGATGAGTCTGAGACAAGGAAAGGAAGTGAAATGCAGTGATCGACAACAGGAGGCCGCGCGAAGTCCACCGACACATGACGCATATGGATTCGTCGCAACAAAAATCTAATGAATTATATTCATAATTGTTTCTGTTTTATTCCCAATCATTATACGCGCAATGCAAGATTTTAAAAAATATTGAAGGTAGGAAAGCCTTACATATAATGTCGCACAAAAATGCAGTTATGACACATTCATTCTACTTGCGATTGCCGAGGTACGAACAAAAAAACTGCCACTGATGTTATTCCTTTCCAAGACGATGTAATTCCGCTCCGGACTCCTGTTGGAGAAAATAGGCCATTGAAGGCCTCCTGGCCCAGCGCCGATGATGCTTGCAGTAGTCTTTGTTGTGACTTCGCACACAACAAGCACGAGGCCCGTCAAATGGCTGCTGGGCGAGGCACCGCGTGGTGAAGGCGGTTCATCCTTGTGACCCTTCAGATGCCAGATTCCTGATCCTCGTACTCAATTGAAACCACCAAATGATGATCTGATAAGATATCTACACACCCAGCGAAGAAAAGAAAACCGAATAAAGAAGAGTAAGAATGTAATTTAATTTATGTTAAGATGAGGGACAATGACGGTGTTGCGTAAATATATTAAACTGGAAAGGCACTCGGTAGAGGGCATACCTCTCTGCCAGGTGAAACAGTTTATAGTTTGTACCCACTGAGGCCCCACAAAAATAGACCAGGGCAATTTCCAGAAATAAACGCTCGCTAGTTTCTGATTAAGTGAAGGAAAAGGCTAGACGAGGTACGTGATGTTATAATGTTTATATTGTACTTGGAGACAATTCAAAAAAACGTCGTAAAGTTCTCCAGATGACTAACATAATCTCAATACGATCCCACAACGAATAAGAAGACAGCAGAGTTTTCCCCTTTTATTAACACAAGCAAATACCAACCTGTCGCTTCGCTGCATGGGTATATTAAGGAGTGGGCGGGGGGAGTAAGGAGGATGGAGAGGGTGAAAGGAGAGAGAGGAATGGAGGAGGGGGGGGAGCAAGGAGGGGTGGGGAACTAAAAAGAGGTGAGAGTAGAGAAAGAGCGGGGGGAGAACAACGCACTCACTAAACGTCGCTATACACTCCTGCCAGGAGCGGTGAGAGAGTGGGGCAGGCGGAAGAAAAGCTAGGGGGGAAGATTCCGGCAGATGTGACGTCCAGTTTAAACGGGATTGACAGTATAAGCTTGGGTCAGGATTTGAACCCAGGTTAGACAGCTTAGAGCAAAGCGTGCATCCTCTCGGCATCCTCCCGTGATGTGCCGATTCATTGCTTTGTAACCACTGAAAACATTTTTACTCATTTATTTTTTTTTTAATCATGTCGGAGAATCGCCACGGAGAAGAACCAAGCTGCCGTGTTGCCATCAAAGCTTGAAGAGCGCTCGCCAAGTGCGCTTAACCACTTTCAAGGCAGCACTTCAATGAAAAACGGTTGAAGAACCTTTTTAAAACGAAAACGTTTTATCTTTCATATGTATTTATCTATGCCAAAGTGATAGTATGGCCTGGTGTTGACTTTAATGGTTCAAGGTGACGGGCTTGGGATCCTTGTGTCCTGAATTCAAATCCTGCTGCTATTGATTAATACCAGGTTGAGGTTGGACTCAGCCTGGTCATCCTCCTGAGGTTGGCAAAATGCAGTACCAAGCTTGCTGGAGATTGAGCCATTTGAGTATCCTGTGTTGGAGTGGTGACCTGTCTAGGATTGTGCCCAGTAGCCCAGGAGTCTGCTTTGGCAAGCACCCAATGCTCTGTGCAGAGTATGGTAACCAATGGGAAGTGATGGGTCATACAAGGGTGTTCCAAAAAGGACTGGATATCTTTAGTGTTTAATTATATTATTTATAATTTTATTTATTTTGTACCATTTAAATGAGGCGACTCCACAGGAAAGAAAGCTCAGATGTGTCGAATGGTTCATCGAGACGCAGATCCGACATGCAAGTTCAGTGTAATTTCCTTACAAGGTATGGAAGGAATCCGCCATCTGGACTAGTATCAGAGAGTGGACAAGGGGTTTAACTGGGAAGTTGTTCAAAAACAGAAAAGTACTGAGTCAAACCGGGGTGCCAGCAGACGTTGAACGAGGTGCGTGAATATTTCAACAAGTCCAACAAAATCCAATTTGACGTACATTACCAAGAGAACTAGGGACTACCAAACCACCACTGTACGCAGGGATTTGTATTAAAATCACTGAAACTTATTGTCTATTATGGTGCAGATTCTGTAGGAACTCAAAACCCAATGATGGACCCAAATGTAAGGACAGGTGGAAATCGATATAACGCTAAGCGTGTATAGCGCTTGTATTTGAATAAACGCTCATACACCTTGGACCCCAAAAAATACAATATTTCATGTGTAAAAAATTGCAAAAAAGTGAGACAATAGAGACAAATTAGCCAAATAGCGCTTAAGATGGCCCGAAAAAATCAAAGCTGTCATCGCCCTGTGTTGATGTTTTGACATGTGGTGTAAAAATACTCACGAGCTGATCATCTTTCTCGCACTTTCCCGATTATTAAATGGCGAAGCTGAGCATGAACAAAATCATTTCAATTCAAATCCATATAGGCATCCAGTATCTCCTGCTAACTCACGTTCATGTTCCCTTCTAACCACCATACAACACAGTACACAACGTAAGTACAGTACTGTGACTTGTACAAGATTAACTTAATGTTCGCGTGCTCTACGCCCACTCCTTTCGGAAAGTTGTCAAAACTTAAAATCAAGCTCCGTACATTCTGTACCAGTTCTTCGACATCTTCATCACCTACCAGCCGAGAAATCTTCAAGTTTGTTAGTTTTGTTTTGCTCTTTCAGTTTTCAGCGCCGCCATGCCGAAGCGGAAGTGTTATTTCCATAGAGGAGGAAGCTTACACATAATTAAACGATACGGAATGCGTGAAACTCAGCACCATCAGCAAGGATAACAGGCCTCCGCCGTTCAACTCTAAGAGGATGGTTGAAGGCATGAGAGAACATCAAGAGCTTCATCTTCACTGTCAAACTCCAATGAAGGGATGAAGAGGAAGGGTTCAAAGCTTGGAGGGATCAGAGTTGGGACCAGGGAATATCAATTGGTCTGCAAGTCTAGAGAGCTGACGATACCCATCTCAGGCACCATTCCTCCTTCATCAGGCCAAGAGCATCAACAAGGATCTTCACAAGGAAGAGAGAGGTGAAGATGCTGACTACAGCTTAACAGGGGGTGGCTGCAACGGCTGCAGGATCGACATGGGGTCCACATGAACCAACAACATGGAGAGGCCAAGTCTGCAGACCTTTGAATCTGCCCAAGAAACTACCTCTCGTCTTCAATAACTGTAATCGAAGAACAACAACTTCACAGAAGACCAGGTTTTCAAGCAGATGAAACTCCGGTATCAACTACAAGACCTCCAGACAGAACTATTGACCTGGATGACAAACCCATCAGAAAGACTGGACACAAGAAGCCAAAGGACCAAAGTCAGGCTCCTTCTCTGTGCCACAGGTCAGGTCTCTGCAAGATGACCCCCGTTGTGTCACTAGGAATCACTAAACCCAGGTGTCTACACCATGTCACAGGATCCTCCTTCCCTGCATTTACACCAACACCAGAAGGCTTGAGATGACAGGAGCCTGTTTCAAGGACTGGTTCTTTCCAGAGGTTCTGCCCTGCTGTGCGGAAGCACCTGAGAAAAAGCTGGGCCAAGAGAAGAAAGCATCCTCCTCATTGACAACGCCCCCATCTCATCATCCGGGAGACAATCTTAAAGTCCAAGGATGGGAAGAATCTCGCTTCCTTTATGCCCAAGAACACCACCAGCAAGATCCAGCCTTTTGGACAGGGGACGTCATCAACTGTTTCAAGCTATTCTACAAGAATCAATTATGCGAAGCTATGGCCAGGGAGCAGGAAAAGAGATGACCGCTTCCTCAAGGCCATGACAGTTAAGAAATACGCATGGAGTTTGCAGGGCCAGCCTGGAGAGGTCACCAAGGACACAATCATTAATGCTGAGGAAAGGCCTAGCGTCCTCCCAAAGTCTGATAAGAAGAAGACTCAATGGGTTCTCCAAGGAGGAGGTGGGCAGGTCTTGCCATCACGGCCCTCAACCTCGCCCCTGGCCCACATCCAGCTCTTGATGCTCTCCAGGGCCTGGGTGATCAAGAAGAAAGAGACCTGGCTGAAGAACTTGCTCAGAGCAAGAACAGCTGTCAACTGGAGAGGAAGAGGAACCCCTAGAGAGTCGGAAGAGAAAGAGGCCACCAGTGAACCTCTCCCCAGCCTCTCCACTCCAAAGCTGAACAGTTTTTCCTTTAATGGTCTTCGTTGGTTGGAGTCCTTTGGATGAGCAGGAATGCCCCAATCTCGTTTGAAGATACCACCAGGTTAAAATCCTTCTGGATGACACCCGAAGACTCTCAAGAGCATCCAATGAAACCAACCAAGATCACCGATTTCTTCAAAAATAAAGGTTCCGATTCTTCAAGATATAAATTCCGTATCCATTTTGGATAAAGAAGCGTAAAATATTTACCGATTTATGTGATAATGTACTTTTGTATATTTTATTTTGTAAGGTTAATTGTTCGATTGTACATAAAAAAATAAAATATATTCTATATGTCATTCAATTCCGTTGTGTTTCATTTCTGTAAAAAAAAGAAAAGAAAATAACTTACCGCTTCGTCATCAACCCCAACAATCCAAGGATGGCGGACGTCATGTCCACGTTTGTTTTGCCTCTGGTTGTGTATGTAATATAAAATATTTTTTTTTCACGGCATCAGGATAGCGGAGCTGTATCATTTATAACACCCTAGTTGCTTTGCGACCCCACCGGTGAGCGTTATATCGATTTTCCACTGTATTTAACCTTGAAAATGCCTCAGTGCATAGAGGATATGAAAGATTACCTGAAAAAGGTCATGTCGACAAACAAAGTTTGCTTTCTTGTATCAGGGAAAGGTCAACCGGCACAACGTGAGGATTCTGGGCTCTGAAAACCCCACTTGGTCATCGAACCCATTCGTGACAGATCTAAAGGTCCATTTGGTGGTGTGGCCTTCTCCATGACTGCTCGGTTGGGTCGTTTTTCTTTATGGAGGATACAGTGACCTCAACAGTTTACATGAACATGTTGGAAGGAATTCCGCCTTCCCACAGATTGAAGACTGCAACCCGATATCATTTTTTAACAGGACAGCGCTCCCCTCATTGGGTCTTAGTCATTCGAGACCGTCCTGAATAAAATTTCCACGTCACGGATGGGCTGAGACGGACGACCTCCTGGCCCCCATGATCACCAGGACCAACCCCCCTTGATGTGTTTTCTGTGGGGTTCCAAAGATTGTTGTCCACAACACCAAGGCTGTACAAACCTGCGGATCTTCGTTCTCGAATCACAGCTGCATGACTCACTGGTGGACCAAACATTGCTGAGTCCGAACTGGAAAATAACTCGTAGTTGTACCGCCTTGATGTCCTGCGCGTGAACAAACGGAGCTCACATTGAAGTGTATTTTGATGGTTCACAAAACGTTATGAGTTTCTGTATCACATAAACCAGAGGGTATCGTTTGTATCATTCGTGGTTCTAATATTATTAACAATCAAAGTTGTCCGCCCTTCTCTTTTCCTTCTTTTGAAACACCCTGTATAATGAATAGAAGATTCGTTACAAAAAGAAGAAAGTTTGGTAGAAAATAAAACTGCACATTTTCACGCGAGGCTAACCACAGGAAAATTTTAAAAAACAACAACCTCCATGATCTATTGTCTTGTAGCACTCCAAAATTTAACAAATTGGTTGTCATGACATGAAATAATCTCACAAGAGTTGAATTCAAGAAAATGCCAATGGAGCAGAAAACAATTAAGTGACAATAAAGTTAACTATGACAGAAGTAATGAAAAATTATAAAACAAGTAAAAGAAACAAATTAAACTTCCAATCTATAATGCCCAAAAATTGAACGCAGGAGCCACCCCACAGCGTGTGCCCCTACTAGATTGTTCTTTGTATCATGAAACGCCTTAACCTGCTGGGGAAGCGGGCGTGGTTCACCTGCCAATGAAACGGTCTCAGAGAGCATCTATGCATCTGGAGGCAACACGAGCCACATATTTATGAGTGCAAGGGTGGAGGAAGTGGAAAACAGGATGGACCATGTCTTATCTATCCGTCTGCGCCGTTCAACCGTTGTTCACGGTGGGCTTGGCTTTGAACATGGTGTTCCAATCAAAAGAAAAGTATTAAACCTGAAGACACAAACGGACAGTGCGTCCGCACAAAACATCTCAGAAACCATTGAGCACATTTTTGATGAGGCCTTGCAGATTAAGTTCAGAACTTGGCGGAAGAATGAAACTATTTCATTTGGTCTCGGTACGTCATTGCGTGAAGATCACATCTTTGAGGTCAAACATTTTGTGCAATGTAATTTATTTGCCAAAGTAAACTTCACCACTCCTAAACCAGTGGGCCATTTGTCACAAAAGCTCACGGAGTATTTGAGTCTACCAGGAAAGGAAGAGTTTCTGATGGATGTCTGTCAAATGTCAGGGTCACCAGTGCTGGTCAAAGTTGAACAAAACACAACTTTAAAAGCTGCAACAAAAAAAAAAAAACATATAAATGATCGGGACAAAACTACTTCGAAGTTTTGCTTGTTTTAGCATGTCGGACCATAACCATGCCTGATCTTTAGCAAGGCCGAGCCTCACTGGGGTTGTTTGTGTCCAGGCGACCCCCCTTCACAACAAAAGCCACTTAAATGTGACCCCTACGCCTCTTACAGATCAATAACACATTTTGACAATTCACAATTGTATTTTAAATGCAATATTGATAACTGTTGGGTGCGTGGGCTTGGGATCCAAGGATCCGAGTTCAAATCCCACTTGGCTGGTTGAATTAATATCAGGTGGGGTTTACTCTGCCTGTCATCCTTCTGAGCGTTGGCAAAAGCGAGTACCCTGCTGCGGAATTATTGAGCCTCGAGTGTTCTGGTGATGGGATCTTTAACGTCCACCTAACTAATATCGGGAAAAGCGGGCTGCATCGTTTAAGCATACTCCAAGGAGATCAAGCGCAATACATCATGAATCACCCAGCCTGTGAAACACACCGTGATGATGGTTTAACAGGCTCCGGTCGGGACTCAACCCAAGCGAGACGGCTCTTAGAGGGTGAGTGTGCATAGCTCAGGCCTCCTATCTAGCCTTGCCCTTCAAAAGGACTGATAAAGATTCCAACAGATATGATGGGCAAGGACACCTTGGAGGAGGCATGGCAATACTTTGTGCGTAAAATTGAGCCAAGATATTTCCGGTAATGCCCCAAATGAACAACAACGGGACAACAGCAGTCAGGGTCACTGCAGTAGCAGGGATGCCAACAGCCAGATAATGGCATGCTGAGCAGCTTATGGTTGGCATGGAGGCCAGGCTAAGGTCAGATAGTGATGAAGCTAGAGTGGCTGGGCCTGACAAAAAGTGGCAGAGCAAGGCCAAAATTGACACGAGACCCAGCAAAAATTGGAGACCATAGGTGGTGATATGCTGGATTGCATGCCGGAAGCATAGCCAGAAAATGGTGGTCAGACAGGCCAGAAAGGTTGTTTATAGTCGTCAGTAATCGGGGGTGGGGGGGGGGGTGGTAACAATAGTTGAATGGAGACAGGTTACAAAAAATGAAATGGACACAGAGGATAG
Organism: Eptatretus atami; assembly: GCA_035128595.1. NCBI lineage: Eukaryota > Metazoa > Chordata > Myxini > Myxiniformes > Myxinidae > Eptatretus > Eptatretus atami. The sequence goes on from CM068968.1 coordinate 51,248,651, forward strand.
CGCCAACAGGAACAAAAGAGGGAAGTTGCAGGGGCGTGTGGCTCCACAGTGGGAGTGTGTGCAAAGCAATCCTTCAGCAGGAGTCCGCGAAAGAGCACAATCGGGAGTGGAATCCGGCACAATGTGCTAGTTGCACGATCAGTGTACAACGAGACAACGGTAATGAGTGCAAAATTGCGGAGATGGCAGTCCAGGTAACAGGGGCACTGGACGGATTCTCTCCACTGGAGGGATGCATGCTGTGTGTGTGCAGTGTCTGGTCCTGCACATTTAGTTTAGTTAGCCGTGCCTCTGTGTGTGATGGTGTGCGGTGGACCTCTGGTCAAAATCACTTTTAAAAAAGAAAATTTCTCGGATCCCGGATCTTCACCAAGTCTAATAATTTCGTCCTTATAACACACCCAGCCCCTCCACCAAAATCGTCCGAACGTCACTGACTTTTTTGAGATATCTAGTCACAGAAAGACAGACAGATAGGACATGGTGACAAACATAACTGTCCACCCTTAGGTGGTGATAGGTAATTTAATATATTCTCACATAGAGATCCAGATTCTTCACCAAAATTTTACATCAAATATTTCCTCTTTCACAACCCAACTTGTCCACACAACCTCGTCACAAATATGTTCATAACTTTTTGAGTTATCATTCTACACAGTGCAATTGTTTTGGCCTGATTTCTCAAGGTGAATAATCATTTAAAAAATTATAGTATCTCAGATCCAGATCTTCACCAAAAATCTAATCCAACCCCCCGTAGACCTCCTTTCACTCCAACTTTTCTAATGCTTGTGACAACTTTGGTACAGCACGGGTGATAAGATTGTAGTCAAGTTTATCCAATTGTGTGGAAAGTTTCTGATGAAGAAAGCAAATACCTATTTTTGGAGGCAATCCCTCAAAAATCCCCAAGACCCCCATTTTTTTTTTAATGGTGTAATAACTTTGGTACTGGGCTTTGGTGATGAAAGGTGTGGTCAAATTCATCAGAATTGTGTGTTGTAATTTTTTTTTTTTGGTATACATTGGTTCGATGGCATGCTTGGTGTTGGCTGAAAGGTCAGGTCAGGTATGGAAGCAGCGCAACATGGCCAGTGCATGCTGCATTCCACTTTCGCCAATACTCAGGTGGCTCTGTCGGCCAAAGCCCCCAGGCCAGATGCTGGCCCACTCCCAATCTCCTTGAGCTGCTGATCAACCTGCTGCAACCACGAGGCACGGGCCACATTGGCCTCCCCAGTCACGGGCTCCCCTCGCTGAGATGATCTGGTGAGCGGCGTCCAGGGTCAAGGAAAACGAGCCCACATGTCCATCAGCCGCAGCTGATGCTCACGGACTATGCACGGTAACAATTCTCATTTGAGTCTCTCTCAAGCAACCGCTTAGTTGACCAAAAGTCTACCAGTGAGAGCCAAGATTCTCCGAAAGAACCGAACCAAAGGAATTAAGTTCTCCGTCTCAGAGACCTGGTCAGAGTCCAAGTTCTCACACATAGAGCAAAACTTGAAGCGCCAAGGACCTGAAGACTTTGGGACTTTCGTGCCTCCCTCAACAGGAACGGCAGCGACACACCCCATTGATCCAGTAAATCCATGACTCCAGGCCTGACCCAGATGTTCTGTTGACCTCTGGCTCAACAGCCAGCAGCAACACATGAAGTATCAACTTGCCAAGGAAGTGAATCTCTCCACGACCATTCAAACATCGCTACACAAAACAGGTACAGACAGACAGCGAGCATCCAAGAATGTATTTGAAAGCCTGGATCTTAGTTTCACCCAGGAAAAATCCGTAATCCCACGGCGTCCGACTTCCTCAGTCAGCACCCTCGAGGGCCCACAAAATAAATATCTAGAGTGTCCCGCAAAGATTGATTACATCATCTGCGAATATCAGGTCAGAGATCTTGAATTCCATACGATGCACCGCAGCTTTTGATCTCTTCCGACATCCTCCCCAGAATCCAGTTCATACAAGTGTAGAAAAGTGTGGGGACCAGTGCACACCCCTGACGAACCTCCAGTAACAAACTGAGAATAAGTCAGAGATGGTACCTCCACATCTCACAGCACTCTGCAACACCAGAGTTATAGTTCAGATGTCAGAATCGGATCAGTTTGGTGGCCCACCCCACGAAGGACCAAAGAATCTCCAGAGGCATCCCGATTCACTGAATCAAAGCTTTAAATCGGCAGATCAACATTAGTTTGCACAGCAAGCCTCTGCCGAAACTCTCGATCTGCAACTTCGGAGACCCAAAGAGCTAAGGATACGGTCAATCTTGACCTCTTTTGGTGTAAAAGCCTGATGCTCTGGATGCTGGCTGCTCAAGCAGATGGTGGCAAACCATTATCAAGAATTATCCGAGCAAAGACAACGCCTGCACTGGACAGCAGTTGTCACCCCTCGGTAGTTGTTGCGTCTTCGGCGATCACACTTCCTTTCAGAGAGGGACAACAATGCCCCTCTCTCCAGTCCGTTGGGAATATGCCTGTGTCAGGCAGAGGCACAGAACTGCATGCAAATGACACGAATGCAGCATTTCCACCAGCCTTGAGAGTTCAGCAGGAATCCAAGATCCCAGGAGTTTTACCCACCATTTCAAACCGGTTTCACCGCAGCTGTGTTTCACAGCTGAAAGGTGGACCACAGTTGAATTGGAGAGTCAGCAAGTTATTGTAAACCCCTGACCGTCCCAACTCGACAAGCTGGTGGATCAGCCTCGGTGCAACCTCTCAAAGTAACCGGGCGCAGCGGGCCTTCACTTCGGATCCTCTGTCAATAAGCCACCACCCTCTGCTCTAAACGCAGATACACCGAGGAGGGGCTTGGATGAACGGCAATGCAATGAATCCCCTGTAAGCAGGACGAGAATCACTTACCACTAGGTGAGCTCTACCCCCCTCACAGATTCCTCGCAACATAAGCCTCCTTGTCCACCTTATTGCACGTACAGTTTTACGCCTCAGCTCCCTGAACACTCAGCCTCTGCCATGTCAGCTAGCCCTGCGACTCTGGGCAATTGTATCCATGTGGTCCCTTAGAGACAAAAATATTCTATCGCTTCCGGGGATTCCAAGACATCTTCGGCAACATCGAAGAACGGTGCGTCTGAAGGCACTCCACACCTCTTAAGCGATCGCCCAAAAGCACCTAGACCTCCAAATCTCTACTAGCCTGTTAGCAACTCCTCCAGCTACCCTTTTCATTCCTTGAGCTTGCCAAACATTCCAGCGAGGCTGGGATGGTGGCCATTCCCTGGGTTACGGTGCAACTTAAAGAGTTGCTACAACCGCGTTTGGTCAGTATTGAGGAACTGAGTCTATCCGGTAAGACCCGCAGTTCGGATCATCCTCACAGTGACAATCAACGAGCACAATGTGTCAATCTCCTTTGCCACAACCGCCAGGGTTGAATACCAAAGTCACAGCAATGAGCCCTCGTTGGGCCCACTGAAACCAATGAACGCAGCCAACCCGCAGTCAATGAGCTTCTTCAAAGTCAAGGACCATAGTGCTATTTCTGGTTCACGAGTTCCAGCCCCTGGGGGAGCCAAAACATGTCTCATAACCATCCCGATCAGTTCCAGTGATTGCATTGAAATCCCCCAGACTAGAAGTGTATCTGCCTGGGGTACTGATCAACAACAGACTCGAGCAGCTGGCGTAGAAGTGCATCCTTCACGGTGAAGATCACTCGCCTCAGTCGGAGCATATACAGAGACCAGGCGATATGACACCGAAGAGTGGCAATCCCTTAGTCCTCAATAATATGCTCCGATGAATGGTGTACCTCCAATATCAGTGGAGACAGTTGATTGAAGACACAGCCACAGCAACTTCCTTGGGCTAGGTAACCATCAGAGTGACCAAGGGAATAGTAGTGTGGAACCAACCGCCATGATCTTCGCCGCAACCCGGTCTCCCGAAAACCTCAGTAGAGTGCTGCAAATACCGATGTCCAAACGCTTTGAGGCTCAGATGATTACAGAGACAGGTAATCATCTCTCTTGTGGGATAAGACATCCCAGCACACCACCGAAGGGACCCCTCAGGTTGATCGCAAGAGACCGCCGTCTGAGGACAACCACCAAGCAACCACCCCGACAGATACTACCACAACTGACCGCGGAAGTTACCCGTGGTTTCCTTCCTATCATCAGGATTGGTGGTCCCGAAGGCTTTGCCCAAATCCCGTCATCCGGTGCAGCTGCTCTGCGAAGGGAAGCTTGCCACAGGAGGTATTACTCCCAGGAGTGGGTTTTCAGATTTTTTTTTTCTTCTGGAATTTTGCGGAATGAAGGCGTTTTATGTGGCCGGAGTACAAAATACCTGTCCACCGAACCCCTAAGTTTAAGAAGTGAACCCAACTGCAGGAGGATGTCCGCAGAGCACATTTGGGCACTGGATATGCGATGGCCGTGGCTCACAAGGAGCTCCTCCGCCGTTTGACAGGTGTTTGTGCTTCATTCCTGCTGGGTGTCCACATCAAAGCACCCTCCTCAACCAGAAAACTTGGTGGGGGAGACTGTAGTCACCACAAAACCCGACGCATGGAACCGGTTAAGTCACAGGTTACATGGAACCTGTAAGCAAGTCAACAGATCTGAATCTGGCCTGACCTGACAATATGTTCTGTTTCAAGTGGTGGCCCTGGGATTCTGTCAGATCCTGAGTTCAATTCTCCACTTAGCTGTTGAATAATACCCAGGTGGGGTTAAACCCTGCCTGTCATGCCTTACCGAGGTCGCAAAAAAATGCAGTTGGCCAAGCCTTGCGGGTTACTGTGTCGAGTTGTGAACTGCCAGGATTGTGACCCAAATAGCCAAGGAGACTGCTGAGACACATGCAGGGCAGGTAATGTTGCTGATTTACCAAGGCAGATGGCAGATGAACCTTGAGCAAAATGAGCAGGAATAGAACAGAGAGAGGGTGGGAGCAAGAGCAGAAGAATCAGGTTTTTATGAACGTGGGCTGATGCGTCTGGATCCGTTCAGATCTGAGGTCGAGGTTTGACAGCAAGCTCTCCACCTTGTGCAAGAAAGAAAAGGACACAGAGTCCAGGGACAGTTGCGGTGCGGACTGGGTAAAGGTGTGTACAGAAAGCGAGTGGGTTTCTGGACACAAGATTAGATGCAAGACACGGAGTTTAGGCATCAGGACTTCTCCCGTCGGTTGCAGCAGTGCGGGCAATTTGAGGTAAAAGGGAGGAGACGAGGGGGAACTACACCAGAAACAAACTTACTAAGACGCCACCAGGATTGGAGGAGGGAAAAGAGGTTGAGAGTTCAACTGAGATTGAAAAGATGTTGTTTTCTGCTCTCCGAGGGACACAGACTTGTTACGACAGCTTGTAGGAGGAACTTGCGATTGCCTTCAGTTGGATCGCCTTCCATGAGGCGAAGGCAAGTTGGATTTCAGGACAATTGCCTCCCACAAGCTTCACTGAACCATGGCGGGAGGAAGGGTAGGAAACAACTGAAGATGAGAGGGTGATAAAATCGTGCAATGAGAGAGAGGAGCAAGTTGCTTGAAGAATCCCAGGACTAGTTGATGTGGAGAAAGTACGATGGGAGCCAGTCTAGAAGTTTGATGGCTGCTTGAAGACTCTGCCAGTCAACCTTGAGTGAAGGCCAGACTCGCACGTGCTGAGGTGGTTTCTGATAACACCAGAGAGATTGTCCACTTTGACAATGATGGTCAGAAGAACTGATTGAGCGAGGAAGAACAGCAGATATTTTCAAGGAAATTCGTAAAAACAGATCCAGAAGAGAGGAGTACCATTGTATCGGTCAGAAGTTGATTGATTGCGTCAGTTCCCAATGAGTCACAGAAGTCTTTTGCTGAAGTGCCATGGCAGGTTGAAGAGAGGCATCCACACCCAGTCAACTGGCATGTATGACAATTTAGTCAACCACATATGAGAAAGAGAGAGTTTTGGGCATGAGAGGATAGAAGTTGGTCCATGTTTTCAGATAGTGAGGTGTAAATGGGTCATCACTGTTTGGATGGATGCGTACAGTACACATATAAACATAGAGGTAGTGGGAGGGGAAGGTCGTAGCCTAGAGGGTATTCCTGGCGGTTGGGGAGTGAGGGCAGTGCATGGAGATGAGGAATAGTCTTTGATGAAGGAGCAACTTGTCAACCAGGATGAGACTCAGGTCGGAGGAGGAATAAACCAGGGAGAGATACTAGGAGTCACAGGTCAGGCGACATCTATTATTTTTCTGAGAGAGAGAAAATACCTATTTTGAAGGGCAACCCCCCCTCTTACAACCCCTGGTAGAAAACGATCAGTGGGGCACTGGGTGGTATCACAAGTGTAGGTTCTCCAAGGTTAGAAACAGGAAAGCACGAGTCACCTCGCTATCAGGATAGTAAAAAACTCATGTCAGAACAGCTGTACACACAAATGCACAACAAGTACAGTGCTATAGATAAGTGTAACACCCTTTTCAAAAATTTTCACTTTGTTGCCTGTGTAGAAGGAGGAGGAGATTGGGACACATACTCTGCAGGCGTTGCGTGCTGCTTTCACCCTCTCATTTGCTCAAGGTCATCTGCCATCTGCTTGGAAATCAGCAAACATTACTGCCCTGCATGCTGTCTCAGCAGTCTCCTTGGCTATTGGTCACAATCCTGGACAGGTCACAACTCCGACACAGTATACCAGCAAGCTGGCACTGATTTTGCCGACCTCGGAAGGATGACAGGCAGGGTAAACCCCACCTGGTATTAATTCAACAGCTAAGTGGGATTTGAACTCAGGATCCTGAGATCCCAGGCCCACTGAGCCAGAGGTCAACAGACATCTGGGTCAGGCCTGGAGTCATGGATTTACTGGATCATGGGGTGTGGCGCTGCCGGTTCCTGTGTGGGAGGACGAAAGTCCAAGTCTTCAGGTCCTTGGCGCTTCAAGTTTTGCTCTATGGGTGTGAGACTTGGACTCTGACCAGGTTCTGAGACGGAGACTTAATTCCTTTGGTTCAGGTTCTTTCGGAGAATCCTTGGCTCTCACTGGTCAGACTTTGTGGTCCAACAAGCGGTTGTCTGAGAGAGAACTCAAATGAGAATTGTTACCTGCATAGTCCGTGAGCATCAGCTGCGGCTGATGGACATGTGGCTCGTTTTCCTGACCCTGACCGCTCACCAGATCTCCTCAGCGAGGGGAGCCTCGTGACTGGAGGAGGCCAATGGGCCCGTGCCTCGTGGTTGCAGCAGGTTGATCAGCATCTCAAGGAGATGGGAGATGGGCCAGGCATCTGCCTGGGGGTTTGGCCAGACAGAGGCCCCTGGAGTATTGGCGGAAAGTGGATGCAGCAATGCACTGCTGTCTGCGCATGCTCCCATACCTGACCTGACTTTCAGCCAACACACAAGCATGCCTCGACAATGTATACAAAAAAAAAAAAATACACACACAATTCTGATGAATCTTGACCACAACCTTCATCACCCAAAGCCCAGTACCAAAGTTATTACACCATTAAAAAAAAAAAATCGGGGTCTGGGGATTTTTGGAGGGATTGCCTCCAAAAATAGGTATTTGCTTTCTTCTCAGAAACTTTCCACACAATTCGATGAAACTTGACTACAATCTTTATACCCGTGGTGTACCAAAGTTTGTCACAAGCATTAGAAAAGTTGGAGTCGAAGGAGGTCTACGGGGGGTTGGATTAGATTTTGGTGAAGATCGGATCTGGATACTATAATTTTTTAAAATGATTATTCACCATTGAGAAATCAGGCAAAAACAATGCACTGTGTAGAATGATAACTCAAAAGTTATGAACATATTTGGACGAAGGTTGGTGGACAAGTTGGGTTTGTGAAGAGGAAAATTGATGTAAATTTTGGTGAAGAATCTGGATCTCTATTGAGAATATATTAATTCCTCACCACCTAAGGTGGACAGTTATGTTGTCACCCATGTCCTATCTGTCTGTCTTTCTGTGACTAGGATATCTCAAAAAGTCGTGCGTTCGGACGAAATTTGGTGGAGGGGCTGGGTGTGTGATAAGGACGAATTATTAGACTTTGGTGAAGATCCGGATCCGAGAAATTTTCATTTTTTAAAAGTGATTTTTGACCAGAGTCCACCGCACACCACACACACAGAGGCACGTCTAACCTAAACTAAATGTGCAGGACCAGTACACTGCACCACACAGCATGCATCCCTCCCAGTGGAGAGAATCCGTCCAGGCCCCTGTTACCTGGACTCCATCTCCCAATTTTGCACCATTACCGTTGTCCGTGTACCTGATCGTGCAACTGCACTTGGTGCCGATTCCACTCCACGATTGTGCCTTTCGCGGACTCCTGCTGAAAGGATTCTTTGCACAATCCCACTGTGGAGCCACACGCCCCTGCACTTCCCTCTTTTGTTCCTGTTGGCGCTCACTCTGTGTCCATTTCATTTTTTGTAACCTGTTCCATTTCAACTATTGTTACACCCCCCCCCCCCCCCCGATACTGACGCTATAAACAACCTTTCTGGCCTGTCTGACACCATTTTCTGCTATGCTTCGGCATGCATGCCAGATATCACCACCATGGTCTCCATTTTTGCCTGTTCGTGTCAATTTTGGCCGTTAGCTCTGCCACTTTTTGTCAGGCCCAGCCCTCAGCTCATCACTATCTGACCTTAGCCTGGCCTCCATGCCAACCATAAGCTGCATCAGCATAGCCATTATCTGCTTGTTGGCATCCTGCTACTGCAGTGACCCTGACCTGCTGTTTCCGTGTGTTCATTTGGGGCATTACGGAAATATCTGCTCAATTTTACGCACAAAGTATGCCATGCCATTCCTCAAGGTGTCCTTGCCCATCATAAGATCTGTTGTAATCTATTATCGTCCTTTTAAGGCAAGGCTGATAGGAGGCCTTGAGCTATGCACACTCACCTCTAAGAGCCGTCTAGCTTGGGTTTGAGTCCCGACCGAGCTGTAAACCATCATCACGGTGTTTCACAGGCTGGGTGATTATCGATGTATGCGCTTGCCCCTTGGAGATGTTAAACGAGCAGCCCGTTTTCCGACTATTAGTTGGTGGACGTTAAAGATCCCATCCACCAGAACAAGCCTTCGGGACCCCCAATCCTTGATGATAGGAAGGAAACCACGGGGTAACATTCCCGGGTCAGATTGTGGTAGTATCTGTCGGGGTGGTGCTGAGGTGTTGTCCCCCAGACGGCGGTCTCCTTGAGTCAACCTGAGGCGGTCCCTT
>CM068968.1:51263554-51275633 GCA_035128595.1 Eptatretus atami
TGCTGCATTCGTGTCATTGCATGCAGTTCTGTGCTCTGCCTGGAACACAGGCATCATCCCAACGGACTGGAAGAGGGGCATTGTTGTCCCTCTCTGGAAAGGGAAGTGTGATCGCCAAGACTGCAACAACTACCGAGGGGTGACACTGCTGTCAGTGCCGGGCGTTGTCTTTGCTCGGATAATTCTTGATAGGGTTTGCCACCATCTGCTTGAGCACCAGCGTCCAGAGCAGTCAGGCTTTACACCAAAGAGGTCAAAGATTGACCGTATCCTTGCTCTTTGGGTCCTCACCGAATGCAGATGAGAGTTTCGGCAGAGGCTGCTTGCAACCTATGTTGATCTCCGTAAAGCGTTTGATTCAGTGAATCGGGATGCCCTCTGGAGGATTCTTGGTCTTCGTGGGGTGCCACCAAAACTGATCGATCTGACATCTGAACTATACTCTGGTGTTGAGAGTGCTGTGAGATGTGGAGGTACCATCTCTGACTTATTTCCAGTTGTTACTGGAGTTCGTCAGGGGTGTGCACTGGCCCCCACACTTTTCAGCACTTGTATGAACTGGATTCTGGGGAGGATGTCGGAGAGATCAAGCTGCGGTGCATCGTTTGGGAATGTCAAGATCTCTGACCTTGATTTCGCAGATGATGTAATCATCTTTGCGGACACTCTAGATATCATTTTGTGGGCCCTCGAGGTGCTGAATGAGGAGTCGGAGCCGCTGGGATTATGGGTTTCCTGGGTGAAAACTAAGATCCAGGCTTTCAATGACATCTTGGATGCTGCTGTCCTGTCTGTACCTGTTTGTGGTGAGGATGTTGAGGTCGTGGAGAGATTCACTTACCTTGGCAGTGATACTCATGTTTCTGCTGGCTGTGAGCCAGAGGTCAACAGACATCTGGGTCAGGCCTGGGAGTCATGGATTTACTGGATCATGGGGTGTGGCGCTGCCGGTTCCTGTGTGGGAGGACGAAAGTCCAAGTCTTCAGGTCCTTGGCGCTTCCAGTTTTGCTCTATGGGTGTGAGACTTGGACTCTGACCAGGTATCTGAGACGGAGACTTAATTCCTTTGGTATCAGGTCTCTTCGGAGAATCCTTGGCTCTCACTGGTCAGACTTTGTGTCCAACAAGCGGTTGCTGAGAGAGACTCAAATGAGAATTGTTACCTGCATAGTCCGTGAGCATCAGCTGCGGCTGATGGACATGTGGCTCGTTTTCCTGACCCTGACCCCGCTCACCAGATTCTCTCAGCGAGGGAGCCTCGTGACTGGAGGAGGCCAATGGGCCCGTGCCTCGTGGTTGCAGCAGGTTGATCAGCATCTCAAGGAGATGGGGATGGGCCAGGCATCTGCCTGGGGGTTGGCCAGACAGAGGCCCCTGGAGTATTGGCGGAAAGTGGATGCAGCAATGCACTGCTCTGGCGCATGCTCCCATACCTGACCTGACCTTTCAGCCAACACCAAGCATGCCTCGACAATGTATACAAAAAAAAAAAATACACACACAATTCTGATGAAACTTGACCACAACCTTCATCACCCAAAGCCAGTACCAAAGTTTTACACCATTAAAAAAAAAAAATCGGGGTCTGGGGATTTTTGGAGGGATTGCCTCCAAAAATAGGTATTTGCTTTCTTCTCAGAAACTTTCCACACAATTCCGATGAAACTTGACTACAATCTTTATCACCCGTGGTGTACCAAAGTTTGGTCACAGCGTTAGAAAAGTTGGAGTAGAAGGAGGTCTACGGGGGTTGGGATTAGATTTTGGTGAAGATCGGATCTGGATACTATAATTTTTTAAAATGATTATTCACCATTGAGAAATCAGGCCAAAAACAATGCACTGTGTAGAATGATAACTCAAAAAGTTATGAACATATTTGGACGAAGGTTGGTGGACAAGTTGGGTTTGTGAAGAGGAAAAATTGATTAAATTTTGGTGAAGATCTGGATCTCTATCTGAGAATATATTAATTACCTCCACCACCTAAGGTGGACAGAGGTTATGTTGTCACCCATGTCTATCTGTCTGTCTTTCTGTGACTAGGATATCTCAAAAAGTCGTGGACAGATTCGGACGAAATTTGGTGGAGGGGCTGGGTGTGTGATAAGGACGAAATTATTAGACTTTGGTGAAGATCCGGATCCGAGAAATTTTCAATTTTTTAAAAGTGATTTTTGACCAGAGTCCACCGCACACACACACACACACAGAGGCACGTCTAACCTAACTAAATGTGCAGGACCAGTACACTGCACACACACAGGCATGCATCCCTCCCAGTGGAGAGAATCCGTCCAGGCCCCTGTTACCTGGACTCCATCTCCCAATTTTGCACCATTACCGTTGTCCGTGTACCTGATCGGTGCAACTGCACTTGGTGCCGATTCCACTCCACGATTGTGCCTCTTCCGCGGACTCCTGCTGCAAGGATTCTTGCACAACTCCCACCTGTGGAGCCACTGCACTTCCCTCTTTTGTTCCTGTTGGCGCTACCTCTGTGTCCCATTTCATTTTTTGTAACCTGTCTCCATTTCAACTATTGTTACCACCCCCCCCCCCCCCCCGATACTGACGCTATAAACAACCTTTCTGGCCTGTCTGACCACCATTTTCTGCTATGCTTCCGGCATGCATCCAGATACACCACCATGGTCTCCATTTTTGCCTGTCTGTGTCAATTTTGGCCGTTAGCTCTGCCACTTTTTGTCAGGCCCAGCCCTCAGCTCATCACTATCTGACCTTAGCCTGGCCTCCATGCCAACCATAAGCTGCGTCAGCATAGCCATTATCTGCTTGTTGGCATCCTGCTACTGCAGTGACCCTGACCTGCTGTTTCCCGGTGTTGGTTCATTTGGGGGCATTACGGAAATATCTGCTCAATTTTACGCACAAAGTATGCCATGCCCATTCCTCAAGGTGTCCTTGCCCACATCTATATCTGTTGTAATCTATATCATCCTTTTAAGGCAAGGCTTATAGGAGGCCTCGAGCTATGCACACTCACCTCTAAGAGCCGTCTCGCTTGGGTTTGAGTCCCGACCGAGCTGTAAACCATCATCACGGTGTTTCACAGGCTGGGTGATTCATCGATGTATGCGCTTGTCTCTTGGATGTATGTTAAACGAGGCAGCCCGTTTTCCGATATTAGTTAGTGGACGTTAAAGATCCCATCCACCAGAACACTCGAATGGCTCAATAATCCCAGCAAGCTGGTACTCGTTTTGCCAACCTCAGAAGGATGACAGGCAGAGTAAACCCCACCTGATATTAATTCAACAGCCAAGTGGGATTTGAACTCAGGATCCTTGGATCCCAAGCCCACCACCCAAACAGTTATCAATATTGCATTTAAAATACAATTGCTGAATTGTCAAAATGTGTTATTGATCTGTAAGAGGGTAGGGGTCACATTTAGTGGCTTGTGTGAAAGGGGTCGCCTGGACAAACACCCCAGTGAGGCTCGGCCTTGCTAAAGACAGGCATGGTTATGGTCGACAGCTTAAACACAAAACTTCGAAGTAGTTTTGTCCCGATCATTTATATGTTTTTTTTTTTTTGTTGCAGCCTTTTAAAGTTGTGTTTTGTTCAACTTTGACCAGCCACTGTGACCCTGACATTTGACAGACATCCATCAGAAACTACTTCCTTTCCTGGTAGACTCACAACTACTCCGTGAGCTTTTGTGACAAATGGCCCACTGGTTTAGCAGTGGTGAAGTTTACTCTTGGCAAATTAAATTACATTGCACAAAATGTTGACCTCAAGATGTGATCTTCACCAATGACGTACTCGAGACCAAAATGAAATAGTTTCATTCTTCGCCAAGTCTGAACTTATCTGCCAAGGCTCATCAAAAATGGCTCAATGGTTTCTGAGATGTTTTGTGCGGACGCACTGTCCGTGCTTGTGTCTTCAGGTTAATACTTTTCTTTTGATTGGAACACCATGTTCAAGCCAAGCCCACCGTGAACAACGGTTGAACCGCAGACGATAGATAAGACATGGTCCATCCTGTTTTCCACTTCCTCCACCTTGCCCTCATAAATATGTGCTCGTTGTTGCCTCCAGATGCATAGATGCTCTCTGAGACCGTTTCCATTGGCAGGTGAACCACGCCCCCTTCCAGCAGGTAAGCGTTTCATGATACCAAAGACATCTAGTAGGGGCACGGCTCCTGCCTTCAATTTTTGGGCATTATAGATTGAAGTTTTAATTGTTTCTTTTACTTGTTATATTTTCATTCTCTGTCATATTAACTTTATTGTCACTTAATTGTTTTCTGCTCCATTGGCATTTTCTTTGAATTCACCAATCTTGTGAGATTCATTTCATGTCATGACACCAATTTGTTACATTTTGAGTGCTACAGACAATAGATCATGGAGTTGTTGTTTTTTAAAATTTCCTGTGGTTAGCTCGCTGAAAATGTGCAGTTTTATTTTACACCACCTTTCCTCTTTTTGTACGATCTTCTTTCATTATACAGGGTGTTTCAAAAAGAGCGGGACAACTTTGATTGTTAATAATATTTAGAACCACGAATGATACAACGATACCCTCTGGTTTATGTGATACAGAAACTCATAACGTTTTGTGACACCATCAATACACTTCAATGTGAGCTCCGTTTGTCACGCGCAGGACATCAAGGCGGTACACGAGTTATTTCCATGTTCGGCTCAGCATGTTTGGTCCACCAGTGCGCATGCAGCTGTGATTCGAGAACGAAGATCCTGCAGGTTTGTCACCTTGGTGTTGTAGACAACATCTTTGAGAAACCCCCACAGAAAAAAACATCAAGGGGGGTTGGTCTGGTGATCATGGGGGCCAGGAGGTCGGTCCGTCTCAGCCAATCCAGTGACGTGGAAATTTTTCATTCAGGACGGCTCGAATGACTAAGACCCAATGAGGGGGAGCGCTGTCCTGTTAAAAAATGATATCGGGTTGCAGGTCTTCAATCTGTGGGAAGGCGAATCCTTCCAACATGTTCATGTAAACTGTTGAGGTCACTGTATCCTCCATAAAGAAAAACGACCCACCGAGCAGTCATGGAGAAGGCCACACCACACAATGACCTTTGGACTGTCACGAATGTGTTCGATGACCAAGTGGGGGTTTTCAGAGCCCCAGATCCTCACGTTGTGCCGGTTGACTTTCCCTGATACAAGAAAGCAAACTTTGTTTGTGAACATGACCTTTTTCAGGTAATCTTCATCATCCTCTATGCAACTGAGCATTTCCAAGGTAAATACCTTACATTTGGGTCCATCATTTGGTTTGAGTTCCTACAGAATCTGCACCATATAGACATAAAGTTTCAGTGATTTATACAAAATCCTGCGTGCAGTGGTGGTTGGTAGTCCTAGTTCTCTGGATGTACGTCAAATTGATTTTGTTGGACTTTGTTGAAATGATTCACGCACTCGTTCAACGTCTGCTGCACCGGTTGACCAGTACTTTTCTGTTTCTGACAACTTCCAGTTAAACCCCTTGTTCCACTCTCTGATACTAGTCCATGATGGCGGATTCCTTCCATACCTTGTAAGGAAATTACACTGAACTTGCATGTCGGATCTCGTCTCGATGAACCATTCGACACACTGAGCTTTCTCCTGTGGAGTCGCCTCATTTATGGTACAAAATATATTAACAACTAAAGATATCCAGGTCTTTTTGGAACACCCTGTATGACCCATCACTTCCATTGGTACCATACTCTGCACAGAGCATTGGTGCTGCCAAAGCAGCCTCCTGGGCTACTGGGCACAATCCTAGACAGGTCACCACTCCAACACAGGATACTCAAATGGCTCAATCTTCCCAGCAAGCTGGTACTCATTTTGCCAACCTCAGAGGATGACAGGCTGAGTCAACCTCACCTGGTATTAATTCAATAGCCAAGCAGGATTTGAATTCAGGACCCAAGGATCCCAAGCTCGTCACCCGAACCATTAAGTCAACACCAGGCATACCTATCACTTTGGCATAGATAAATACATATGAAAGATAAAACGTTTCGTTTTAAAAAGGTTCTTCAACCGTTTCATTGAAGTGCTTGCTTGAGTGGTTAAGGCACTTGGCGAGCGCTCTTCAAGCTTTGATGGCAACACGGCAGCTTGGTTCTCCGTGGCGACTTCTCCGACATGATTACAATGAGTAAAAAATGTTTTCAGTGGTTACAAAGCAATGAATCGGCACATCACGGGAGGATTGCCGAGAGTGTACGGCACGCTTGCTCTAAGCTGTCTCACCTGGGTTCAAATCCTGACCCAGCTATAAACTGTCATCCCGTTAAACTGGACGTCACATCTGCCGGAATCTCCCCCTCTACTTCTCTCTCCCTGCCCCCTCTCTCACCGCTCCTGCATCTCGGAGTGTATAGCGACGTTTAGTGAGGTGTTTCTCCCCCCCCCTCTTTCTCCACTCTTCACCCCTTTTAGTTCCCCCACCCCTCCTTGCCCCCTCCCTCCCCTCATTCCTCTCTCTCCTTTCACCTCCTTTCTCCCTCCTCCTCCTACTCCCCCCCCCTCCTTAATATACCTATCAACGAAGCGACAGGTTGTATTTGCTAGTGTTAAATAAAAGGGAAACTCATGCTCTATCATATCGTTGTGGATCGTATTGAATTATGTTAGTCATCTGGAGAACTTTACGACGTTTTTGATTGTCCAAGTACAATATAAACATTATAACATCACGTAACCTCGTCTCCTTTTATTCACTTATCAGAAACTAGCGAGCGTATACTGGAATTGCCTGGTCTATTTTTTTGTGGGGCCTCAGTGGTATACAAAACATAAACTGTTCCACCTGGCAGAGAGGTATGCCCTCTACCGAGTGCCTTTCCAGTTTAATATATTTTACCAACACTGTCATTGTCCCTCATGCTTAACATAATTAATTACATTCTGTACTCTTCTTTATCGTTTTCTTTTCTTCCGTGGGTGTGTAGATATCTTATCAGATCATCATTTGTGGTTTCAATTGAGTACGAGGATCAGGAATCGGCAACTGAAGGGTCACAAGGATGACCGCCTTCCACCGGTGCCTCGGCCCAGCAGCCATCTTGACGGGCCTCGTGCTTGTTGTGTGCGAAGTCACAAACAAAGACTACTGCATCATCGGCGCTGGGCCAGGAGGCCTTCAAATGGCCTATTTTCTCCAACAGGCCGGGCGGAATTACATCGTCTTGGAAAGGAATAACATCAGTGGCAGTTTTTTTGTTCGTTACCCTCGGCATCGCAAGTACGATGAATCGTGTCATAACTGCCATTTTGTGCACATTATATGTTTAAGGCTTCCTACTTCATCTTTGTTTTAAAATCTTTGCATTGCACGTATAATGATTGGGATAAAACAGAAACAATTAATGAAATAATTCATTCGATTTTGTTTCGACGATCCATATCGGTCATGTCGGTGCACTTCGCGCGGCCTACCTGTCGTCGATCACTGCATTTCACTTCCCTCCGTGTCTCAGACTCATCAGTATCAACAAAAGACACACGGGCACAACGAACAGGGAGTTTTCACTACGCCACGACTGGAATTCATTGCTCAGTCACGACCCAAGCCTGCTGTACCGCCATTACTCCCAGGACTTCTTCCCACACGCGGACACCATGCTGCAGTACCTGCAAGATTACACCACACGGTTGCACCTGCGTGTGCACTATGGGACGGAAGTGACGTCTGTAGCGACGGTACCAAGTAACACTACTTGGAACGACCATGTTTTTCGGCTTTCTACACGCAATGGCGACCTATGGACCTGCAAGTGAGAAACCGATGGTCACTTGACCTTCCGATACATTCGATTACCATAGATCAGGAACACCACCTGACCTCAAATCCTTACTAATTATCTTGGAGAAGAGCCAAAATATGGTGAAGGATAATAAAAGTTATCTCATTACCCTTTATGGATTTCAATTAATGACGAAGCCGAGTTGGCCATTTTCATGTTAGCTTTCCTTGTCGAGGTTTCTCATGTGACGTCACAAGGTCATGTGCTTTTGTTTATCCACCATCTTGTAGGTCAAACTTGACTGGCACACCTTTTTTATTGTCCAAATCACTGCTTCCATTTACAATGCCTAAGATTGTTCTGTACGACAGCAGGAACCCTTTAGGGATATCGTGTGACAGACGCTGAAGGAGCACACAAAATTATTTGTCGTAATACTTCTCGAAGCAAGAGAAAAATATATAATAGTTCACGTAAAGGAGCACAAAAACAACTAGAGAGTTCATAGAACACGATACCCCGTGCAGTGTTCAAGTATATGCTTCAATGTAAAGAAAATAATGCTTTTAAATATCGTTTTTAAAAAATCCGGAAGTTTAGTGTGACTGAAGCAGTCTTATACACCACCTTTATAGAGCCCAGTGTTGGCTTAACGGTTAATGTGGCTGGCCAAAGATCTTAGGGTCTTGAGTTTGATGGTTGGTACTTACTTTGGACATCACCAACACCCTCTATTTCACCGGCACCTTCCATGTCTGCATCCCATGAACCCAGTTAGTCACAAAACACTTGTAACTGTCCAGGCTCTGATAAGCTTTCATAGCCTCCTCTGCTCCACATCAACATGCTTATCCATGGGGGTCAGCAAGCTGTAGGGATCGGTGACCTCAGCGGCTTCTAATTTCTGGATATACCGGTGACTGGTCTTGTCGTCTCAATGACTAACAGCGTGAGATAAACTTGAGCCACTTTCAGTTGCAGATATTCTCCAGACATTTTTGAGTAATCCAAATTGTTTGCAATCTGGACGATCTACAAAATGTCGGACAAACAGGTGGTGATGTCACCAGCTTACGTCGGTGAGAAACCTCTAAGAAGAAATCTTTAATTCTTCCTTGATTTAAGGAAATCTTTTTTTCTCTACTGACTTATGTAGAGCATTGAGGCTTTGCAGGTTGTCGTGATGCTGTTTTATTACAGATGGTTCAGCACGAGTTGCTTAGATGGTGGGAGGAAAGAAGATGCTCGTAAAGCAAAATCTGCACATTAATTACACAAGGGGAGGGGGTAAAGTTTGCTGAAGACAGGAGAATGGGGAGTGGGTGTATTGGGGGCACAGGAAGTTCGAGGAAGTGGGGGTTTGGCCAGTTTTATGTTAGTACAGTATTATGTAGACGAGAATGAATAATGGTAAGCAATTCTGGAGAATGATGCTTCTTGCTCGGCAGTGAAACGACGTGCTGACCTCACTTGAGTTAAAGATGTCGTATTTCCATTTTATTCTGCCCTCAAAATATGAACAGAAATAGAGGCGAATCTTACATCTTTGTAGTCTTTGCATCGACTCCAGTATTTTGAACTATTGACTCTTTATCAGTAAGGAATGTGAATGACCATTTCCCTCTTTTAACCAAGACTCTGCTTATGTTGAACCTCCAGCATTGTGCTTGTGGCTACGGGGACGTCAATGCCCAACAAACCAAACTTCCTTGGATCTGAGCTGTCTGAAGGTTATGAATCCGTCTCTGTGGACCCGTCGGACTTCGAGGGCCAGCGGGTCCTCATTCTGGGTGTGGGAAACTCCGCTTTTGAGACAGCCGACCGTTTGATGAGTACCACGAGTTACATACATTTGATGGGCCGCTCACGCGTACGACTTGCGTGGTCCACTCACTATGTCGGGGATATCAGGTGATGTGCATTCTCCAACTACACCGTCCCATTTCCTCATCCTTCTCAACCTTCTTTCACAATTTCCTGAGCTGTTGACCTGCGGGTTTCTGCCCGGTATTCTGTCCTCCCTCTGCTCCCTTTATCTCTATCATTTTGAAACCTACAAACTTGTGGTTCTTCTGTTTGTATTAGATTTTGGAGGCATAATTGACCAAAAGGGGAATTTGAGGCTTTGTCCCTGATATCAATCGAGGTGTAAGCTGTAGCCGCTGTAGTGTCGCAATGCAGGCTTGAGTTGCATCACCTAAAAGTTTGTACATGGAGTGCACAGAGTCCCGTTACCCCCTCCTCACAACTTCGGAGAATGAAAATTTAAACCATTTAAGTACGCTCATTTTTGGAGTCGGATCCTTTTTGAACTTGGCTGGAAAGTCTTTTTGGATTTCACTAATTGGCTTGCATTGTCATTCATGAGCCCATGTGCGCATTACTATTCTCTCTATAATACAGTACTGTATTTCCTTTTGTTCTGCCTTTTTTTTTTTTTCGAAAAGCACAAATTCCGAAAACAAGAATAGCTCGAATGGGCACTCAGTAGAGGCGATACCTCCGCCCCGCAATGCCTGATCCACGAGAACAGATCGGGCCAAATACATTTTAAAAATACCAAGTGCTATATATCGTTTTTGGCCCGATCTCTCAATGGTGAAGAATCACTAAAATTTCTTGGATCCAGATCTGGATCTTCACCAAAATCGAGTCAATTCGTCCTTGTCACATACCAAATATGTCCACCAAGTCCACAAACACAAACTAGAACGTCACTCGGTTGAGCGCATACCTCCGCCAGGCTGAGCAGCTTACGTTTTGTATCCCACTGATAGGCCAGATGTGAATCCGAACCTGAACCGAAATCGAATCGGCTTGTTCTTTTCACCCACCCAACTTATCCATCAAGTTTCGTCCGAATCTGTCCATAACATTTTTTCGAAATATCGTGCTATATATCGTTTTTGGCCTCTTACTCAATGGTCAAGAATCACTGAGAAAATAAAAAAATAATTCTCGCATCCTGATACGGATCTTCAACAAAATCTAAACAATTCGTCCTTGTCACACACCCAACCTGTCCACCAAGTTTCATCCGAATCCGTCCATAACCTTTTGAAATATCCTGCTCACAGACAGAAAAGAAAATAGGGGTGAAAACATAACCTCCTTCCACCTTCAGTGGCAGAGGTGATTACAATTAGATTAATTAATTAGAAAAACACTTGAATTCGGAAAGATATTTCACTTGGAAGATATCTAGGTCGTAGGGGGGGGGGGGAGGGGGGTAAAGAGACTTTGTGCTCACCCTGTACATAGAGTGCGGTGTCTGCCACGTATAAGCGACCCATCGAGCAGACTTGTGTATTCGATAGCGTATACTTGTATTTAACTTGCCCGATGAGATGTGCCATTAAAAAAGAAAATCTTAAACCATTTATTTGTTTGCACAGGGCAGTTAACAATGACCTCCTAGACACCTACCAGCTGAAGTCGCTTAACGCGGTCTTGGAGGCATCGATGGATACACTAAAGCTGGAGAGGACGAAAGACGGCCAGGTGCAAGCCTACCTCCGGGATAATGAGAGCTGGTTTCCTATGACTGACACCCCAAGCAGCGATTCCTTTCCTGAATGGGGTGACAACTTTTCACTGCGTGAACCCTATGACCGCATCATCCGTTGCCTTGGCTTTCGCTTTGACTTCTCCATCTTTGATAAGTACGTGCGTGCTCACGGTGGAACATCTCCGCGATAATCCCCGAGATTTTCCTCATTTGATCTTGTTCGAGTTGAAATAATAGAGGCCCGCATTGTGCACAGGTCTCTTTGGGTGGGTCGAGCCTCGAGACGTAAGCGAAAGTACCCCCTCATCCAATCGAGTCATGAGTCTCCCAGCACGCCCGGACTATTTTTCATCGGCACAATCAGCCACTCATTGGATCACCGCAAGGCCGCCGGGGGCTTCATCCATGGGTTTCGCTACACAAGTGAGTCGGGCTCGTAAAGAGGTGAGGTTGATATTTCTGCACCAGTAAGGAGAATACGGTGGAGAGCGGTGTAAGCTTATTTTTGGTGAGTCATTGTGAGGATGGACATTGAATGCAGGAAGAGGGGATGGCCATTTCACACTTCAATGGTATATATTCTCTTCCTCTCTAATCTATTATCTTGTCATTCCCATGTTTTTACTGAACTTCCCTTATGTCCATATACGCTATGGGATAAATTTTCTGTCTTGATCTTCATTGGAGTTTTAGTGTGGTGGTGTGATTCAAGCATTCGAGGAAACCTTTCATTATTGTCATCCATTGCTTTCATCACACAGTTCTTCAATGCCTAACATGGTGGAGTTACATTAGTAAGACTTCTCAGGGTGCATGATTTG
>CM068968.1:51297050-51320086 GCA_035128595.1 Eptatretus atami
CATGGGTTATAGTCACGTGATACAAGCTATATCCATGGGTTGTAGTCACGTGATACAAGAGTTATATCCATGGGTTATAGTCATGTGGTACAAGAGTTATATCCATGGGTTATAGTCACATGATACCTGCACTTCTTGTCCACGTGTCTATAATCCATGGATATACTCTTGTACCACGTGACTATAACCCATGGATATAGCTTGTATCACGTGACTATAACCCGTGGATTTACTCTTGTACCACTGACTATAACCCATGGATATAGCTTGTATCACGTGACTATAACCCTGGATATAACTCTGTACCACGTGACTATAACCCGTGATATAACTTGTACAGTGACTAACCCATGGATATAGCTTGCACACGTGACTATAACCATGGATATAATTATACAACGTGACTATAACCCTGGATATACTTGTTACACGTGACTAAACCCATGGATATAGCTTGTATACGTGACTATAACCCATGGTATAGCTTGTATCAGTGACTATAACCCATGGATATAGCTTGTATCACGTGACTATAACCCATGGATATAGCTGTTATCACGTGACTATAACCCATGGATATAGCTTGTATCACGTGTACTAATAACCCATGGATAAGCTTGTATCACGTGACTATAACCATGGATATAGCTTGTATCACGTGACTATAACCCATGGATATGGCTTGTATCACGTGACTATAACCCATGGATATAGCTTGTATCACGTGACTATAACCCATGGATATAGCTTGTACCACGTGACTACACCCATGGATATAGCTTGTATCACGTGACTATAACCCATGGATATAGCTTGTATCACGTGACTATAACCCATGGATATAGCTTGTATCACGTGACTATAACCCATGGATATGGCTTGTATCACGTGACTATAACCCAGGATATGGCTTGTATCATGTGACTATAACCCATGGATATATACTCTTGTACCAATGACTATAACCCATGGATATAACTCTTGTATCACGTGACTAAACCCATGGATATAGCTTGTATCACGTGACTATAACCATGGATATGGCTTGTATCACTGTACTATACCATGGATATAGCTTGTATTCACGTGACTATAACCCGTGGCTATGTATGTGACGTCATGGTGCCTCTTGTCATAAAAGAGAACCAAAAAACAAGCAACCATTATTTGAAAGTGAAAAATCCGTGGATAATTATTGTTACGTTTGAGGAAAATAGTGAGATTTTATACAAATACTGGATCATGGTTTCAGCCTTGCCTGTTGAAACGTTTTCGCTGTTCTGACCACCAAATATATTAAACCAGAGAGTTGGTGTCAAAGTCACCCATGCCGCTCTGTTTATACATTTATCGTTTTAAAAGACTAGTCTAATATATTTTTATAAAGCATTGCAGGAAGTCTGATCCAAATAATTTTAAAGCAACATATGTATTTGTATATTGTAATCATAAAAAATAGTGTGGAAGATAAAACATTAGAAAGGAAAAACTTTAACGTTGATGTGCTACAAAAAAGTTAAGTTCAAAACAGGTCAAAAATTTAAAAATTTGAATTATTTTTTAATTTCAACTTCACTACATCAATAGTATACCCCAAAGGAACCTCCTGCCAAATATCAGCATCCAGTACACATATTAAATGAATGGCAAGCTTCTAAATAACTTGCACCAAAAACTTTAACATTTTCACACTCACGCTGACGCTCACTCTCACGCCGGGGTATCGCGATAGCTCTCTGTTC
Source organism: Eptatretus atami (assembly GCA_035128595.1). Taxonomy (NCBI): domain Eukaryota; kingdom Metazoa; phylum Chordata; class Myxini; order Myxiniformes; family Myxinidae; genus Eptatretus; species Eptatretus atami. The sequence goes on from CM068968.1 coordinate 51,298,793, forward strand.
TTCGAACAGGCGAGCTAAAAATGGTATGTCCTGCTTCCTTGCTGACATTCAGGATTTAAAAGGACGAGGCAGCGGAGGCACGCAGAAACAACCCAACGTCGTTCTTCACGAATCTACAGGACTGAAGGAGGCAGATGAACCAGAAGAAGATGTGGTATTTCTGCCCTGATACATTGAAGACAATGTAACCCATAAAGAGGAATCGTTGACAGGATGGCCTAAAGGTACGCACACTCACCTCTAACCTTGTCTTTCCTGGGTTTGAAACCCGACCCGGCTAGAAACTGTCATTCTGGGTTTCACAGGCAGTGATTCATCGACATTTGCGCCATCCCTGGGATGGACGTTACACTGGGCATCCTGTCTGCCGGCGATCGTTGGTGGACGTCGAAGACCCCACTGTGTTCTTCGTGAAGAGTAGGTGAGCTATTGCCGGCACCATGAATAAATTTAAAATTCCTTCCCTAACCTACAGGGGCACTGCATCAGCGGCAAAGCGGCATTGACACTCACCTGTCGATGACCATTTTGAAGTGCAACCCTAGATTCAGGTAAATTACCATCAAAGCACGCTGCATCACGAACGTCCTTATCCTTGGACAAGGGCCTTAAAGCCGGCTGTCTCACAGTGTGATCCTGTTTGTGAAGGTGCTACACCCATGATATCCTGGGTCCAGGTAAAGTAAACTCAGGTGAAATGTCGAGAATGTATCAGTAGTTATGATGTAACTTCAACCGACTGATAGAATCGGTACATCGATGGTGGGAAAATGTCATGAAAACAAGACCATTTAGGGACATACTGATACACCCCGATGGACTGGATCCTTGGAAGACCTTTGTATTTCAGACTCCTTTCATAAATCCACAAGCTTTGATAAAACGTTTAATTCAAAACAAATTCAAACAGCAATGGCACAATGTAAACACAAGCAAATCACGAGTGAAAACACAGTCTCGGTGATGAACAGTGCGACTTATCGCCGGCACCATGAACAAACTTGATAAGTCCTCGCTTGACTGACGGCTGGGACGATAATGGCAAGCGCGTCTCGATGCAACCGATCCTCCGCGACGGCAACCGAAACCTCTCTCGGGCGCAACCCGAATCGCTCCCTGCAAATCCGAACCTCTCAGCGAAAACCGATCCTCCCGGCGCAACCGAACCTCCTCGGCGCAACCAATCCTCCCTGCACAACCGAACCTCTCAGCGAAACCAATCCTGCCCTGCACAACCCGAACCTCTCAGCGAAACCGATCCTCCGGCGCAACGCGAACTCTCTCTGCTCGCACAACCAATCCTCCCCGCGCAACCAAACCTCTTGGCACAACTGAACCTCTCTCGCACAACCAATCTCCCCGCGCAAACCGAACCTCTCGGCACAACTGAACCTCTCTCGGCACAACCAATCCTCCCTGCACAACCGAACCTCTCAGCGAAACCGATCCTCCCTGCACAACCGAACCTCTCAGCGAAACCGATCCTCCCGGCGCAACCGATCCTCCCGGCGCAACCGAACCTCTCTCGGCGCAACAATCCTCCCCGCGCAACCAAACCTCTTGGCACAACTGAACCTCTCTCGGCACAACCAATCCTCCCCGCGCAACCGAACCTTCGGCACAACTGAACCTCTCTCGGCACAACCAATCCTCCCTGCACAACCGAACCTCTCAGCGAAACCGATCCTCCTGCACAACCGAACCTCTCAGCGAAACCGATCCTCCCAGCGCAACCGAACCTCCCGACGAAACCGAACCTCACCATCGCTCTCTTGAAAGATTGGTACATTGATGACAATGAGGAGTTTAGGGTAAAACAGATTGGTAGGAGTGGTATTATTAGCAGCAGTGGTTGGAGTAGTTACTCGTCATGCGAAGCGAAAAGCAGGTTTAAGCAGTTGGTTAATTTCTGTCCGTCTGTGTGTCTGTTGACAAACATCAGTTTATGATCGAGGAACAATTTAATTTCGATTTAATGTTATATTTTGATCATTAATCGGAAACGAACCTGTAGTTTACCAGTATTTTGGTTCTGAATTAGTCCTGATCCAACATCCACAGAGAGGAGTGAGATAATAATTTAGTCTGTCTGCCTGTCTGGCAGTGAAACAAATTTAAAACTATTCCAACAGGAAACGTCTGTTTTTAAGGACGTTATAAAGGACACAAACACAGGCACGAAGACATCATGTGATGTGTTTAATGAGGTGTGTGAAAGACGCTGCATCAATGGCGGTAAACTTTTGATAATTATTTTTCTACAACCTTTAAAATCTCTATTGTATTTCAAATGAATTATATACTTGAACCCTGTTGAACACAAATCACCTTTTTATCATTTTCAAAACAACCCTTGCCTTTCACAGCACGTTCTTGGACAAAATAATACGGCATTTTACATCATCACGACCAATCAAATTTGCCGCCCATAGACCCCGTCCATGTCTTTGTTTCTCAAGACAGCGTGGGGGAAGGTGTTCTATGAACTCTCTAGCAATATTAGTTGTAGTGATGGGAGTGGTGGTAGTTGTCGTAGTAATAGTCGTTTTCACGGGATTTTTTCCACTAATCGGGAATGCCAGCCAACATTAATTTTCTGAAACAAATATTGAGAGGCATGCTGACTGCGGTGGAAGGGAAGGTGAAGTGATGTTTTGGCATGAGACCTTCTTCAGATCAGGAGCGAGAACTGAGGATTGAGAGGTAGGTGCGAGTGCCTAAACTGTGAGTGTGAGTGTGAGTGCAAGAGCTCGGTGGTGAGTAAAGCTAGGGTGTATGTGTGTGAGTGAGTGTGCGAGTGCGAAATCACTTGTGATGACGTTAGGGATGAAGCAGGTGTGGCAATGTCAGGGTCTACGGGTGAAAAAGAGAGGTAATCTGATGTTGAGAGAATGGGATCAGGGTCACAGGTCCAAAGCACAGAGGAGTTGTTACCGAAGAAAAAATTTTTCTAAAAAAATGGAGAGATCAATAAAAAACAATTTTTTTAATTAAAACTTGAAAATTTACTTCTAAATTTTAACAAAATAGGAATGAAACAAAGCAAAATAAGAAAAAAAAACAGATGAAAGAAAAACATTTCAAATGACATTCTTCCTTCGAGGTCTTCAAGACAGCTGTTCACCACATCCGAAACCATGATCTTTTATACCCCTGTTGACCAACCCCCTAGGCCCACATCTTTCCAAATTTCCAGTTTTCCCTCCTGAGACTTTCCTTCTGTATCCATCTTGTCCACCCATGCATTCTCTGATACCCTCATTTTCCCTACACTCCCGTATTTATCCATCTCTCTCACTCTCACTCTCACTCTCTCTCTTATCTCTCTCTCTCTGACTCTCGCTCTCTCTCTCTCTCTCTCTGACTCTCTCCCTTCCCCACAGTTGGTGTGTTTCCCCCTCTCTCAACTGTTCCTTTCGGTCTGTTACATCCTGATCCGTTCTATGTTCAGGCTTTTCCATGAGCCGACTTGGCATAGAAAAGAAGAGAGAGAGAGAGAGAAAGAGAGAGAAAAAGAACCCGGAAAAGGAACAACCTGCATGGATGTAAATTAGTCTGGGAGAGGCCGGGTGTTCGATTCCAGTCATTATACCTCGTACCAAGGACTTTTAAAATGGTACGTGTTGTTTCCTCGTTTGATATTGAGCAGTGAAGGTCATTACCTAATCAAATAATAAAAGTACCGGTCAGACCCTCAAAAAACTCCAAGGGCCTCAAGACCACCTTAGGCACAATAACAACCAAAATTGTAACGAGGAATAACTAGAACGGCACTCAGTCGAGTGTGTACCTTTGCCAGAGTGAACAGTTTTACGTTTTGTATCCTATTGATGACCGGATCTGGATCCGGATCTGAACCAAAATCAATCGGCTTGTTCTCACATCGAACCAACTCATCCACCAAGTTTAGTTATAACTCGTCCATGCATTTTGAGATATGAATATATATCATTTTGGGCCTATCTCTCAATGGTGAAGAATCACTTGAAAGATGAAAAGATTCTTGCATCCGGATCTTCACCAAAATCTAATCAGTTAGTCCTTGTCACACACCCAACCTCTCCACCAAATTTTCATGTGAATCTGTCCATAACCTTTGAGATATCCTGTTCACAGACAAACAGAGAGAACAGACAGACAGACAGGGGTGAAAACATAATCTCTGGCCACTTTCATTGGCAGAGCAGAGGTAAAAGGACATTAGACACAGGAGGAGGCCGATCAGCCCCGTGATTGCCTGAGCCACACCGCCACCAGATTAAACTAGACTACTAGAGAGTTCATAGAACACCTTACCCTGCACCGTCTTGAGAAACAAGGACATGGACGGGGTTTACGAGCGACAAATTTGATTGGTCGTGATGCCGTAAAATGCCGTAATATTTGTCCAATTGCTGCTAAACGGAAAGGGTTTGAAAGTGACAAAAAGGCGATTTGTGTTCTACAGTGTTCAAGTATATAATTAAATTGAAAGCAAATAAGATTTTACAGGTTGTAGAAAAAAATTCTGGAAGTTTAACGCCGTTGATGCAGCTCTTGTACACCTCCTTGTTTAACGCGTTACATTAGTTCTTCGTGCCTGTTGTTTGTGTCCTTTATGACGTCATTATAAACAGTGAGTTTCCTGTTTGGAATGATTTCAATTTTGTTTCACTGCCAGACAGGGAGACCGAGTGAAACAATTTTCTCATTCTCTGTGCATGCACGATCAGGACAGATTCAGAGCCACAGTCCTGTTAAACTACAGGCTTGTTTCTGATTCGTGTTCAAAATATAACATTCAGTTGAAGTAAGGAGTTCCTCGATCATAAAATGACATTTCTAAACAGACAGACAAGTGAACCAATTGCTTAACCCCACTTTTGACTTAGCGTGCGCACGGGGTAAAAAAATAATAAAATCTGTCAATTCGTCAAAACTGCGATTTCATTGAGGGAGGAATGGGGATGAGAAAAGTGTGGCAGGTGCAGGAGAATAATCGGAGCATTAAAAATAAAAATGTTTAAAAAACAATTGTGGGATTTTTTGGGGGAAGGGCGAAGGTGATTAGGTGAAGAAATACACAACTAACCACACAGTCCCTATCCCTTGACGAGACCCTCTCACAGACCACGCTCCGCACAGATGTACCCAATCATCCGTTTTAATTAGTTTGTATTTATTTAAATGCTTCCTCACCCGATCCCTAATAAACACTTCGAACACCTTCCCAATTACTGAAGTTAAACGACCAGGTCTAAAATTCCCCGATTCCTCTCTGGATTGTTTATTAAATAATGATGTTACATTTCCTACTCTCCAATCCTTCGGTACCTGTCCTGTCCTGACTCCAGAAGGAACGAAGTGAACTTTCAGAGAAAGAAAAACGCTCATTGATTCCATCTAGTGGTTCTTGGGCCAAAGTTTGCCATCATGCAGTGTGTGGTTTTGGGGGGGGGGAGTGAAGGGGAGTTCCAAAACCTTGAGGATGGAGGGAAGGAGGCCCTCTTCAGCATAGAAACATTTTCCCTGGAACATTTGCTTATCAAGGCAGAGATAATTACTGAGTTCAAATAACACCCCGGGGAGTGAACACAGATCGGGTAGAGGTATAAGGGAGAGGTCATGTAAGGGTCTCTGTGCTGCTCGTGCTGTGTGACTGCTATTTCATTTTACCATTCACTCTTTGTGGGGAGCAGCAGTTATTTGTCAAAAACACTACCAATGCTATGGTACATATGATGGACGAAGGTTAATGGTCGAAACATTTGATGATGATGATGATGATGGTACTATTGGATGACTGGAGGTCCTAGTTGTACAAACAGGAAAACAGAACAGGAAAAAAAAGAGAAAAACAGATTGAGATGATGATTTAGTGTTTGTGAAGTTCAATTTGCCTCATTCTTGTTTTAAGCATTGTTATTTACTACAACTCCCGGCCCAGCCACAAACTGCCATCCTGGTGTTTCACAGGCAGGGTGATTCATCAATGTGTGTGTCCTGCGGGTGGACGTTAAACTGGGCACCCTGACAAAATTCCAGCATTCGTGCCTTGGCTACTGGTGGGAAGGCAATGGCAAACCACCCAGTCAACATCATTTCCAACGCAGCCGGTGGCTGCTGGTTGCATCACTGCTGGGAGCGTGCTGCGCCACTGATGCAGTCCCCTGTTTTCTAGTAAGCTGGTACTCATTTTGCCGACCTCAGAAGGATGACAGGCTGAGTCAACTCACCTGGTGTTATTTAACGGCACGGAAGGGCTCAAACTTAGGACCGCAAGATCATAATCCAGCCACCTTAACTGTTAAGCCAACACCAGGCAGACTACCCAGTATAACCCTACCAAGAAACTTATTTGGCAGCACCGAACCTGCCTTCGGGCAGAACACCAGAATACGAATACAACTGCTGTTTCATCTTTTTTCAGCCACTTTGATTGTTACTCTGGACTAGCAGGATAATGCAGAGATGACGCACTCGCCTTTTCAGCTTAGTGTGGTTTGATTCCTGAACCGACAATAAACTGACACCCTCATGCGGGCAGGGCATTTCATCAATGAGGGTGTGGTCCATTGATCGGTGTTTCGTCGGTGACCCATCTGCTATATACATCTGTGGACGTCAATAATATCCTGCACAGAGTTTTCATAAACAGTAGGCCATTGTGAGGCGGCACCTGAAAAAATTTCAATTCCTGCAAAGCTCCAGAGGGCTTTGCAAGATGAGGGTGTCATGAGGGTGTCACCGGCGGCACAGCCGGACCTCAGTAAAGCACAACCATCGGCTAAATTCATTATTGAATCCCTATTCAACATGCGCCAACTCACAAATGGTCATATCGTTCACTCTCAAATAACCAGAACGGCACTGCGTGGAGCGCATCCCTCCGCCAGGATGATCAGCTTACATTTTGTATCCCACTGATAGGTTGGATCTGGATCCGGACCTGAAACAAAATCGAATCGGCCTATTTCTGTCACCGACCGAGTTTTGTCATAACTCCTCCACAAATTTTTGAAATATGCTGTCCATCGATTTTGGCCCATCTCGCAATGGTGAAGAATCACTTAAAAAATGTTAATTCTCGTCTCCGATCTTCATCAAAATCGAATCAATTCTTCCTTGTCACACACCCAACCTGTCCACCAAGTTTTGTCCGAATCCGTCCACACCTTTTTGAGATATCTTGCTCACAGACAAACCGACAGGTAGACACAACAGATCAACAGAGGCGAAAACATAACCCCCGTCCACCTCCGTGACAGGTAATAAATAAGAATCCAGCAATTTTTTTTCCTGCAGAAAAGACAACCTAAACCAAACTTGCACGAACAGGGTGGCTTAAAAACATGAGTCTTTGGACCCCGCCCTCTCCCATCACGAGCATGAGGTGACACCTCGTCGCGGCCAAGCGATAACAATTTCCCATGAGCGAATGAACGATTTCAAGCAAAGAACCACCAGACCACAATAGGCAGAGCGGGGCGAGGCGAGCTCGAAAGTGGTCTGCGTCCTCCGGTGTCGTCTTCCTCGGCTCATCGCGCGCAGCGTCCCTGAACTTTTGCACAGGCCCGGAACCGTTCACCTTCTGAAAGAGATCAGTGCTTGTCCTTGTGTGAAAAGCACACTCCCTGCACACCTTCGGGAATTGTAAAAACCACGTTGGATAGATAAAGTGCGACATTGAACTTCTATACATTTGCACGTTTTCAAGATGCGGTTTATCTCAACAGCCTTCTTGTGGGAAGCTTTTTTTGACTTGGTTCAAGCACCCCTGGAAGCTTCATGGTCATTGTACAAGTTCTGCAATAGACGGAGATTAAAGAAATACCTTTCTTCTTGTCCAGGCCCATATAAACAAAACACAGGCCTATATAAACAAGTTGAAATGGTTCTTAAACATCTAACGTCATTTGTAAAATAAACCATGACGATCAAAAAATAGTTTTTCTCCATTTTGTTGCTGTTCCCACAGGCCTTCCACCCCCGCTTATGTCAGAAAGCTAACAAACATGAACTACCATGTCGGCGCCCTTTCCTTTAAACCATGGCTTATGACCTTCTCCAACAGATAGAGGTTTCCAGTCACTTCCCATCGGCTCGAAAAGACTCTCGAAGCTTCCATGGTGAACGTGCATGTTGTGTGTAGCTTGGTCAGCCGAGTTGGTTCAACCAATGGCATGTTTGAAAACTGTGGTGATAATAATTGTTGTTTTAAAATACAACGGCTCATCAAATGGCTTCTTTGTGCCTGAAAGTGCCAGACATGGGGCTGAGTGCAAACTTCTTCTTCTTCCTCTTCCTTAACGGCCACAATCATTCCCACATTATTGTGTTGGCACCGGGGAATTGCCCAAGCGCTCACGAACCGGTAGCCAGCTTGATGTTGACTTAGTTAGGGCTGGCACACCTTGACGTTTTAGGCGAGCAAGCTCTGTATGTTAAAACGCCGGACGCTGAAACTGTTGATTTTAAAAAAAGTTTGGCGTTTATAACGTGTTGGACGTATGCATAAGTATTACGTACACAGAAATTGAAATCAATCGATAGCTATGCGTGTTGTCGGCTGTACAACCTTGCCTAGTATGCGCAGCGCGCGCTATCCGACCGATCACTGCGTAGGCTATTCATAGGACGTGACTTACATTAAACAAGCCGCATAGAAGTGTAATGCCGCTGTCACACCTTGACGTTTAGCCAGCGTATGCCGACGATATGAAAATTGCCGAACCAAGCTGCGCACACGTCGAATACGTTATGGGTAAGTTTTGATACTTTAAAGCAGCTGGCATGACATCGTAGTACGTTGGCATACATCTAGTACGTTATGTCATACGTTGCTAGTCAGTACGCTAGCAACGTCGTCATACGCCGTGTACGTCGAGAAATTTTCAGCATGTTGAAAAATTCTCGACGTTCTCGGCGTATGACACACGTTCCCATTACGCTGGCAATAAGTAGTAGGCACGTTACGCGATCGTTACACACGTCGACACACGTTACTTGTAAGTTACTCATAAGTCGAAACATGTCGAGGTAATGTTAGCGTCAGTGTTCCAGACTTTCCTGTTTTGTTTTTTTCTTCGGTATGACGTGATGTTGACACTTCGATTTCTAGTGCGGTTATGATTTAAATCATTGAGCGGCAGCCTATTAATTATATTATATCATAACCGCACTAGAAATCGAAGTGTCAACATCACCGTCATACGAAGAAAAAAAAAAAAACCAGGGAGTCTGGAACACTGACGCTAACCATTACATTGATGTGTTTCGACTTATGAGTAACTTACAAGTAACGTGTGTTGACGTGTTCAACGATCGCGTAACGTGCCTACAACACGTTACTCATAAGTTAGAAATAAGGTTTCGGTACGTAAACATTACCTCGACGTGTTTTGACTTATGAGTAACTTACAATAACGTGTGTCAACGATCGCGTAACATGCCTACAACTTATGGCCAGCATTATGCGGAAACGTGTGAGTCATACGCTGGCATACGTCGAAAAATTTCAAGCATGGAAAATTTGTCTAACACCTCGGCGTACAAAGACGTATGCCAGCGTACTACGAAAAAAAGCCAGCTACTACGACGTATGCCAGCCGTCTCTAACGTATACAAACTTACCCATAACGTATTCAACGTGTGCCAGCGTTTTAGCCAAATTTTGCATACATCAGCATACGCTGGCTAAATCGTCAAGGTGTGACAGGCCTTTAGGGCAGGAATTGGAATTTGTTCAGGGTCCAGTGATAACTAGCCTACTCTTCATTTGATGGACACCGTGAGATCATCAACGTCCCACAACTAATGCCGATGAACAGGCACGCCCATTTAACATCATCCGAGGGACGGCAACACACAATGATGAATTCACCCTGCCCGTGAAAACACTGGATGGAGTTTATAGCTGGGTCGGATTCTAACCCAGGCTAGACACCTTAGAGGCAAGGGTGCGTACCTCTGAACCCAGGCCAGACATCTTGGAGGCGAGTGTGTACCTTTGAACCCAGGCCAGACACCTTGGAGGCGAGTGTGCGTACCTCTGAACCAGGCTAGACCCCTGAGAGGCGAGTGTGCCGACCTCCGAACCCAGTGGCATACCTTCGAAACCGTAACCCAACACCTTGGAGGCGAGTGTGCGTACCTCCGAACCTTGGCTAGACACCTGGAGGCAAGGGTGCGTACCTCTGAACCTAGACTAGACACCTGAGAGTGAGTGTGTGTACCTCTTGGCCATACTGCCAGGCTGTGCCAACCTTTTAGTTTATGAAAGTTTTTTGAAGCTTGACATATTGCTCAGTCTACAAAGCATCATGTCACCGTAACTACAACTCCGCATACTCTTCTTAAAGATCCCAATTATTCGGACCTCCACTTTAAGGCTGAAAAAAGTAGGGTTTGGTTTGTTTTGTTTTTACGCAAAGCTTTGGATCAACTTTTTTTGTCGCACCAGATGAGAGAGATAGACAGAAACAGCTGTGTCCAATCACTTGTTATAACAACCTTTTACTTTGCAAACCAATGTGACCTGTGTAGCACATCCTTTTGGTCCCGATTCAGGGTAATAGCCTGAAGAGATCTCGACTAGTATGTGCCACGGTGTGTACCTTGACAATGAGAAGTACAGGTGTACACAATGCAGAAAGCCAGAGTTTTCTCTACGCAGCTTGTCTGCACATGAAACATTCAGAGGACAAATAATATTGTCAGGATGAAGGAAACGGATGCAGATTAGATTTCCTTCCATTAGTCCTTCCACTTTGTTCATGTCATATGATGAAAGATTGAAGCATTCCTCTCTAATTGACTGGTTTGCACGTTTATTTATTCATTTATAACGGTGCCCCGCGTTCTAGGCGGCCCCTGGTACCAAGGGGCACGGCTCTAGATCCTGGGATAACGGAGCGAAAGTATAGCTTTTCCTGAAGCACTTAAACAGGCCATTCGGCAAAAAGGAGCCTTTGTCTGTCTGATTCTCATCACTTACCTTTATCTACAATCAGTCTGTCTTTCTCCAAACTTGTTTACCATTTTCCAAACTTCCCTTGCTCCCTCCATTACCGTTAACTTTTCCCTTCCTGTAAACTCTGGTCTTTTTATGTGTGCCCTTCGTTGTAACGTTTACCGCCGCTAAAACCATTAGGCTGAGGGCTCGCCGACCGTGCACGCACATTCCACCAAGAACCGCACCTCTCGCTTTCCTATAACCAAGGCCATTTATTATGGCTCAATCCAAGGTTCCTGTCGCATAGCCAACCTCCTATTTAACGAAAGCTTGGGTGTGACCTGGCGCCTGCTGCCTGGCCCGTCTGTACCCTTCCCTTTAAATCTGCTTCAATGTCCACATCAAGGCCCCCTTGCCTCCCTTCTATCTGCCAACGTCTTGTTATACTTAGTTACCATTTGTACAAGGAAGAGTGGAAAAGCATTCGTAACCATTAACTCTCCCACACTCCTATATTACTCCACACACCCGCGAACGTGAAAAACAGCGGACAAAATGGTTCATTTCTGTCCGTCTTCTGTCTTAAAAATTATCAGTTATGATCGAGAAACAACTCCTATTTCAATTGAATCGGTTATAATTTGAACACAAATCAGAAAAACGAACTTGTAGTTTAACAGTGACTTCGATCTGAATTCGTCCTGATCGTGCCATCCGCAGAGAGGAGAGATATTTTGCCTGTCTGGGCAAGTTAAAACAAAATTGAAAAATCATTCAAAACGAAAACTTACTTCTTTCAGGACATCTATAAGGACACACAACAGGCACAAATAAACTCAACCTAACGTGTTAAATAAGGTTGGTTATGGAAAAGCACTGCATCAAGTGATAAACTCCGAATTTTTTTCTCCATCCCTTTAAAATCTGTTTTAAATTTTTTGTTTAATATATACTCAAACACCAAATCATTTCTAAGTTATCACTTTTCAAAACCCTTCTGTTTAGCAGTACTTGGACATTTAACGTGTCATCCACGACCAATCAAATTTGGTCGCCGCAACCCCACCCATGTCCTTGGTCTCAGAAGAATGTACAAGGAAGGCATTTCCCTACCCCCACGCCCCCCCTCCAAGAGGTGAACACCTCCTCTGAATTATCCCAACACCTCCCCTATAAACGCAGGCATTAAACTATCATATACCACAACCCCCTTAAACCTCACCTAACTTAAATTTCGGGAGGGAAGAAACCGCTGGCATAGGGTAAGTGGTTCTACGATACTGTTTCATTTGTAAAAGCAAAGGAACTATCCTGCAGCATCCCCAGATAAAAAGTGTCTTTTCGTGCCAAATGAAAAACGGTCAATCTGTCTTCAGACGTTTGTCCTGAGCAAGGCTGTGCATGGACTGTACCGATGGACAGTGTCATTCGATGAACGCCTCGACCTCCTCCAGAATCGAGATCATCCAACACACCCAGAACGCACTGAGCTGTCAGCATTTGTTTTCTGGAAAATCATGCAAAACTATTCGCGATAATGAACTTTATTGTATCGTACCGGGATGTTCGTGTGAACCTGTTCAGATGTTTTGCCAGGTTATTCGTGTCATCGTGTGACATTCGGTGCAGTTACCCAACCGCAACAGTGGCTTTAAGCCGTATGAAGAGACTGGCTGGGGAGGGAGGACCATTCTCGGAGCTCTGACAAAATATACCGTTCGTTGTACCAATCGGTTCGTACATTATGTCAGGGATTGTAATAAGTCAATATGTGTCTGACGATGACAAAATATCAAACAAGGACTTAACAGTTTCAGAGGACTCACGGGAGCCAACCCAATGGGTCTCTGGTGAGAGCAAACAAGAGCTTGGGCACACCAGAGATTCAATCTTTCCTCATGGAGAAAAGGCAGTTTCATAAGACAAAGTTGAGCTAGCAGGAAACCTAAAAGGGACGAAACTCTTGCATCTGAGCCGTCTCGCCTGGGTTCAAATCTCAGCCTGGCTATAAAGCTCCGCCGCTGGTGTTTCGCAGGCAGGATGAAGCATCAACGCCCATGCAGTCCCTCGATGGACGTCAAACTGAGTGTCCCATCTGTTGGCATACAGTAAGTTGGTGGATGTTGAAGATCCCACTGTATCCTCGGGAAGAGTCGGCGAGTTATGTGGCACCCTGAACGGATTTGTAAAATTCATACTTAACCACACTGTCATCCCTGCCGAACTATGCTAACTACAGCCACTTTCTGCCTACGGACGATGACTCTGATGTTTATATTTACTTTTTAGAGTCATATGTGAAAAGACCTTGTATGGATATTGAGTAACTCGATAGGATGGGTCCGCATGGGAATTGTAGAGAAATTTTAGCAAAACCCAATCATCCCTTCCCCCTCCCCTCCTCCAAACCCCTTCCACCGTTTCAATAGAACTGTACTGACCACATTGGGTTTTTTTTGCTTTGCCCAGCAGAAGTTTTGCGACATCAGCGTTAACGTGTAAATGAAATCCCACGACTAATGTGAGCGTGTCCCCTTGCCAACAAACAAAATAAATCTGAAACTGCTGACCCCATGACTTTTGAAACTCAGCCGACGATCCGTTGCTCTTGTGATCCTTATTTCATGTTTCCCTACACTCGGGGCAGCAGAGCATTCACACGCTGACCACTGGCCAGGCCTGGAAGGCGATCCGCCCCTTCATCGCGAAGGAAGGGCAGGCAGGGCGTGTCCCACAGAGTGCAAGTTGTGGGAGATCACGCCAGCTGGTCGGCCTGGCCGCCAGAAATCTAACGCTGCCTGTCGCTCCGTGGTTTACAAATCACGATCGAATGGAAATTGTTCGTTGTTTCACGATGCAGATGTACGAGCACCGTTTGAGGGTGACCTACCAAGTTATTTGTTGAATCATTGGAAGAGACCCTATTTTTATGCCTTTGACCTCCTGTTGCCAGCTGCAAGAACACACTCGGGGACTGCATGGCGGGGTTGCGAGAAATTTGGGCTAAACGTGAAACGGTCCTTTCAAAACATCGAAAACCGGTGTGGTAAAACCGTTGCAGTTGAACTCCATTCAGTGTTTTGGCACTGGTCACAGAATGATGGTGGACTGTGCAAGCACGATTTGAGACGGGTCGAAAAACTGGCGGCATGTACAAACAAGTGTTCCCATTTCCATGAAAATCTGGGAAATAAAAACACGTTCAATCAATCCGGCAAGCACTGCAACAAAAAAGGAAACACGAAAATAGGAAGTGCAGGCAACGAGCCCTCAAGCTTACATACTGAGTCATGGTGTAACATTGACAACTAGAACGGCACTCGGTAGAGCACATACCGTCCGCCAGGCCGAACAAGTTCATTTGTATCCCACCGATAGGTCGATCTGATTCGGACCTGAACCAAAAATTCAAAATCGGCTCGTTCTCGTCACCGAAACCAACTCATCCACGAAGCTTTTGTCAGTTCATTCCGTCCACAACCTTTTTCGATATTCTGCTCTACAAGATATCGTTTTTGGCACCATCTCTCAATGGTGGAAAAATCACTTAAAAATAAATTACAATAGATTCTTGATCTACATCCGGATCTTCCACCAAAATGAATAAATTTGTCCTCGTCACACAACCAGATCTTGGCGCCAAGTTTCATGCCGAATCCATCCATATGTAACTTGAGATATCCTGTTCACAGCAGACAGGGGTGAAACATACCTCGCCACCTTTGGTGACAAAGGTAAAGAGCCTATGCCAAAAAAAACTTCTCGACGATCTCAGTCGCCTCATTGATGTCCTTCCCATGTCCAGGATCAGCAGTGGATACACAGCGGCATAGTTTCCTAATCTCCGTTATTTATGTGATAAGCGTCTCACCGTTGTAACAGTGAGGAAGGTGGGTGGAGAGCAAGGGGACAAGGAGGGAGGGGTGGCGGGATACTGAGATTATCCGCAGCCTGAAAACGCTTGCGGGAGATCTCGCCCGTCAGCGGTCATGCCATCAAGTGACGCTGGACGTCGTAACATGACTGCCATGAGGTACGTGTGCATGCGTGTGCCCTTTCCAGAAAATGCCCCTAATTGCACACGCTCACTGCCTGCCCTTGTGTGGATCGCTGTCCCCTGCTTAACCCCACTAATGCAAGTTTTTATTTTTTGCTCCGTTCACCTCCATTCATCCATAACAATATTCTTTTTTTCATTTGTCCACCATCGTTGAAAACCAGATGGCCAAAACTCCAGAGTCACTTTGCTCCAAGAAATGCAAGATGCAGTTTTTTTATTATTATTATTATTTTTTACAAAATCTTCAGCTCGTGGAAGAGCTAAAACGACAGAGCAGTAGGTTTCAATACTGACAGAGCGAGTCAAAGGGAACAGGGAGACAAGAGACATTGCACACTAATGCTATGAGTGGCAGGAAGAAAAGGGTGGAGTGTGGTTGAGCTGAGTGAGAGTTAGAAGAGAGCAAGGGGTGGTGTGGTAAGATAGCAATGAGGGGGAAAGAGTAACGCACCCTTGAGGATTGGAGGGAGGTCACGTGATGCAGAAAACAGTGGAAGCCGTTTTCCCAACGAGGTGGTGATGTAGGTGACAATTCAGCTGAGAATTGAGAAGTAATAATTTACAGTACTCGTCATACCTCACTCACCGCACCGTTACCGCTCAATTTTGTTGCTTTATAAAAAGGAGCGACATGACACAACGACAAAAGGGGTTACGCACAGCTCCCACTTACATAAGTAACACGACGGTTGCGAATCTCTTGCATCACATAATCCAGGAAATTGTTAACAAGACTCGTGTTCTTTGAACGCCTAAGGACACGGGACTCACTGCAGTGACCAGCTTACTTGCCGACGAGTCGGAAGGCTGGAAAGCGTTGGCGGAATCTACATTTCCTAGCGCCAAATGCCGGCATCCAGCCCGTGCTCCTGCGTACCTTGCTCGCAGGATGGCTTTGTCGGCAGTTAGTGCCTGGTGAAAGCACGTTTCTGTGAGGAACAAGAGGTCATACACCATAAAGTAGCATGGACCCAGTTGTAAGAATAATAACAATGAGCTCTGTAAAAGTAAAGATTCCTGTATCCATGGCAGCACTATTAATCAAATAAATCACTCCGAGAACAACCAGTTCCCTGATGTTCCCTCAAATAACAGTTCACGCAGTACATAAGACCCAAGATTAACAGGCCCGGTCAAAAACAGCCTTTCTCTGCATTTCGAGAGAGAAGACACGACAGTCCCTTAGTAATCCAACTCTGTTCCCAAGACGCCTCAATGGCCTCACCAGCAAGAAATTCCTTGAGGATAGGAAGTGCAGGCAACTCTCGAGAATCGGCGCAAGAGGATAGAGATAGAGGTCTGTGCTGTCCACACCACGGGTCATGGAAAGTCTTCCACAATATGGGAATAACGAAGTTCGGTCGAGGCAGGGTCCGCTCTGGCCGGATTGCATATTGTTAGCTTGTTTGGGGTTCATCAAAGTTAAAATTAATACTGCGAATTCGTGTGGTTATTAATCCGCGCACTCGAAGCGAAAAGCGGGGTGATGCAATGGTTCACTTCTGTCGTCTATCTACAAACGTCAATTTTAGACGATGGAAACACAACTTGATTTAAATTGAACGTTAATTTTGAACAAAATCGGACAACGAACCTGTAATGTTAACGGTACTTTGGCTCTGAATTCTCTCGATTGTGCATACTGCAGAGAAGGATGTGAAGATAAAGTTTGACTCTGTCTGTCTGGCAGTCAAACAAAATTGGAAAAATCATTGCAACAATGAAACTAGTGCTTTTAGTGACTGCTTAAAGGAACAAACAACAGGCAATGAAGTCATTAACATGTTAAGTAATGGAGGTTGTAAAAGACACTGCATCAAAACGCGGTAAATCTTCCGAAATATAATATATAAATATACTTGTAAAATTTTTATTTAAAAGTAATTATATACTTGAACACTGAAGAAACACAAATGCAACTTTGGCCCTTTCAAAACAAAAATATTTACAGCATGTTTATACGCATCTCGACCAAATCAAAATTGCCGCTCACAGACCACGCCCATGTAACAGTTTTTTTTTTCTCTCCCTCAATTACTGCAACTGGGGTTACAGGAGTGTACTATGAACTCTCTAAGTTCTGTACTTGTTGTTTGAAGGAACTCCCCAGCTCCCTGCCCTCCCCCACCTCATCTTCAAACATCATTCTCTCTTCCCAAAAAATAATGTGTCCAGATACACTACATATCAAAGAACAACCCACAATCTTTCCATAGTGGATTCGTTTGCTGAGGATGGAAAGTCCCGTACCAGTCGGTAGACGGAGGAAGTATATATGACAGGGTGTAAGAAGTTTGAAGACCCAGCTGAAAGGGGATTTCTGCCCTGTTAGCAGAGATAGCATCAAGCCTGGCCGAGAAGTCTTTTCCATAATCTCTCGACGGTTGATACAATACAAAGCGTCGTCGGGCACGTCGGCCTGTATTGGCCTCGAGGTCCAGAAAGTGAGCCGACGGGATTCTTCAGGTCTGCAAATTCAGTAGCGTCCTGTGGATAACAATCAGCAAACTTTTCTAAAAAAATAAAAAATAATAATCAACACAAACAGGAGTACGTCATGGTTCGAGTTTGATTTGGACCAACTGGAATGGTCTAACTTACATAGCAATTAACCTGCATGAGATTTTTCCAATACTTCGTGTCACTAACCTCGCCGAATGAGTCTCAATAACCGCAAGTTGGCTTAATCAACTCGGATTGCTAACATCTGATGGCCACGTGAGGTCGTACAATCTGTTCCTATCTAAGTCCTTATTTCTCATAGAATACATAACAACCGGCTATACAACACGTTCTCAGCACGACGACGTCTGCCATGAACCGTGAACATCTGGTAGGGCCCGGACGCTTCGTGAATGCGCCCTTACAGATGGTGTTAAAAGAGCTGCCGAGATCGGCAGCCGTATGCTGGCCACGGGACCAGCGTGGTGCGTAACTTCCAGCAAGCGGTGAACAGCGCGTGTGTAGGTGCAAGTAAGAATTCAAACAACTTGTTTATATTCAGGTCAGTTTACCTCGTTATCTCTTATCAAAAAACATCAACAAGTTCAATGTAATGTCATCGAAAGGGTCCTGTCGGCCATGGCAATAGACCCGAAAGAATGGTTGGGGGGGGGGAAAAAAATAAAATTTACATCCACCGCGATTCCACTCCCTTCCTGCTCTAACGATCGTCTCTGCTGGCGGTGGCCCACGGATATGGCAATTTTGTCATTTGACTTGGGGGTTGAAACCAGGACCAGAAGGAAGTCAGCTACGACTGAGCAATCCTGCCACCGTGCAGACTGTTTGCAGTGCATCGAGTATTATATTCGAGATCAATTGATTTTACTGATGTGAGAATGAAGTTTCGATCCAGAATTGGGTTCGAGGTCACGAATGCAAGTGAAGACAAAGGTGCAAACTAAAAGCTGAGGGGGCCACACCCTCATGCAAACACTCAAACATTCAGTAGTTAATCTGGGATCAAACACTTGGAATATGTCTTTCATCCTGACGCGAATCTCACACTCAGCCATCTATCGTCTGAAAGGGCCGTCAAGCAAAAACCCTTCGCCTACTTCCAACATCCTCCTGAGGAAGTTTCAGTCATTCAACACTTCTGGGTCTCATCATCAGCCATGATCTTTCTTGGGCAAACTACAATTTCAAAAGCTCGACTCCAAAGCAGGCGCTAGGAATCCTTCGTCATCAAAGCCCCTTGTTGGCACACTGAACTCTGAATCCACCTACAGTACATGGCCTTCATCCGCAGTTTGATAGAGTATTGACTCTCCCCATGCCTCACATCTGCTCACCTTGACGCCGTGGAACCAAGGTCTTCAAGATCATTGGAATCTTCCCCTGCGAGTGAAACTGAGTCGATCTCTGTTCGGCCAATCACAGACAGTTCCAGTCAGTGGTCTTTGCCTTTACCACTCCTTTATGGTCTTTGCCACCCCTCGTGATCTTTCATTTCCTCTGAACCAACTTGTCCACATCCCCCTTCATCTCATTCTTGCCGCTCAGGTTCCTTCCAAAATGGCTGTTCACTTCAATCTCAATTGTCGCAATTCCAAAACCATGGATCTTTTCTACCTCATTAACCCCTCCTCCCCCCCCAATATCTGCCCTTCGAAATTTCCAAGTTTTCCCTCCAAGAAGAGTTTTCTTCCTGTATCCATTCTTGTCACCAATGCACTCTCCACTGCCCCCTGTCCTCCCCACTACCAATTGTTTATTCTGCATCAAATGCTGTCTGGCCTTCGGTCTGCTATTGGGTTTTCTCTCTCTGTCCTCCCATAAGTCTCTCTCTCTTCACTCTCTTTCCTCTTGTTCCTTTATCCTGTTGGCGTGCTTGATCTATTCATGTACTAAGTACTAGCTCTTCCCAAACGAGCCTCGATTGTATTAAAAAATAAGAAAAGTTCCAAAACTCTCTACAGCTTATATATTGTGGACAAAAAAACCCAGCTAAAAGTGTCCCAAAACAGGTGAAGCATAGAACTTACCCACAAGTTCTATGATCATCATTTTGGAATCATTGTCTCCTACCTTCCCACCCTCCCCGCCCCAACCCCAAATCAATGCACCCTGAGTCTTACTAAGTAACTCCAACTCCACCATGTAGGCATTGAAAGAACTTGTGGTGATGAAAGCAATGATGACAATAAGAAAGTTTCCTCGAATGCTTGATCACACCACCACACTAAAACTCCAATGAAGATCAAGACAGAAAGTTTATCCCATAGCGTATATGGAACATAGGAATTCAGTAAAACATGGGAATGAACAGAATAATAGATTAAGGAGGAAGTAGAATACTATACCATTGAAGTGTGAAATGGCCATCCCCGTCGTCCCTGCAGTCATATGTCCATCCTCACAATGATACCAAAAATAAGCTACACGCTCTCCAGCCGTAATTCTCCTTACTGGTGCAGAAATATCAACCTCACCTCTACGAAGCCCTGACTCACTGTGTATGCGAACCCCATGGTATGAAAGCCCCGGCGCCTTGCGGTGATCCAAGAGTGGGCTGATTGTGCCGATGAAGAAATAGTCCGGCCTGTGCCTGGTAGACTCATGACTCGATGGGATGAGGGTATCTTTCGCTACGTCTCGAGGCTCGACCACCCAAAGACCTGTGCACAATGGCGGGCTTATTATTTCAACTTCGAACAAGATCAAATGAAGGAAAATCTTCGGGAATTAACGCGGAGATGTTCAACCGTGACACGCACGTACTTATCAAAGATTGGAGAAGTCAAAAGCGCGAAAGCCAAGGCAGACGGATGAATGCGGCATAGGGTTCACGCAAGTGAAAAAGTTGTCAACCCCATTCAGGAAAGGAATCGCTGCTTGGGGTGTCAGTCATAGGAAACCAAGCTATCATTTAATCCCGGAGTAGGCTTGCACCTGGCCGTCTTTCGTCCTCTCCATGCTTTTAGTGTACCATTCGATGCCTCAAGACCGCGTTAAGCGACTTTAGCTGGTAGTGTCTAGGAGGTCATTGTTAACTGCCTGTGCAAACAAATAAATGGGTTTAAGAGTTTTCCTTTTTTAATGGCACATCTCATCGGCAAGTTAAATACAGTATAGCTATCGATCAAACAGTCGCTCGATGGGTCCTATATCGTGCAGACACCGCACTCTTGTACAGGGTGAGCACAAAGTCTTCTTTACCCCTCCCCCCCCCCCCCTCACGACCTGATTATCTTCCAATGAAATATCTTTCCGAAATCGTGTCTAAATTAATCTAATTGATCACCTCTGCCACCTGAAGGTGGAAGGAGGTTAGTTTTCACCTATTTTTTTTCTGTCTGTGAAGCAGGGATATTCAAAGTTGACGGATCGATGAAAACTTGGGTGGACAGGTTGGGTGTGTGGACAAGGACGAAATTGTTTAGATTTTTTGAGATCGTACAGGATCGAGATTATTTTTTTATTTCTCAGTGATTCTTGGAACCATTGGAGTAAAAGACCAAACGTATATAGCACATATTTCGAAAATTTATGGCAGATCGGACAACTTGAATGGATAGTTGGGTGGGTGAAACCGTTCGTTCGTTCAATTCAGGATTCACATCTGCCTGATCATGGGATACACGTAAGCGCTCAGCACCTGCGAGGTATGCGCTCTAACCGATGACGTCTAGTTGTGTTTGTGACTTGGGACTATTTTGTCTGACAGACGATTGACTCGATTTGGTGAGATCCAGATCGATGCCAAGAAATTTTGTGATTCTCACTTCATGAGAGATGCAAAAAACGAATTAGCACTGCTGATATTTTAAAAAATGTATTGGCCCGATCTGTTCTC
>CM068968.1:51320111-51332559 GCA_035128595.1 Eptatretus atami
TATATATATATATATATATATATTTATTTTATATTTAATTCACTGCTTTCCTGATTGATTATTGCGTTCAACTCCATGAAGCTCGTTACTATTTCGCTCGTTTCCTGGCACGTTGCGTTGATTCTACTTTTAAACGATTGAATCGGAGTTATAAGAGCCAGGAGTGCTTCGTACTCGTGTATTTATTAAATCTGCATAATATTGGGGGAATTTGATCCTCTCTTGGTCCAGTTATTGCATCTGCTGCAGGCATGAGCCCTTTATCTTTGCCATCCTCCTCCATTCCCTTCCCTTTTCCCAATTTTAATCTTCTCAACCGAACACGCGCTGCTGTGTACCTCGACGTATTAAATAGGCGGTTCCCGAAGAGATTTCGAGGTCCAGCTTGCGCAGCAGCAATATGGATGAAAGGGAAAACAATTTGCTTCCCAACTCGAGAACGACATGGCTCTTTCCTGCCCAGCGGGCCTTCACGTGCCAGATTAAACTCATTGCCCATCGAGCTCGTCCAATGACCGGGTACCCGCGATTCCCCACGGAGCGGCACACACGTCACACGTGTCACGTGCTTCCCTCCGTCCGGATGCTGCTTCAAGACGGTGCGAGGCAAAGCTGGACACCATTCAAATGCCATACGATGCACGCCTTGCATACTCTATAGTCTATACCGTCAGATGTACAGTTGCTTTTAGTCCGGGTCATTAATTTTCACTTGTTTTTTTTGCACGAGTGCTAAACTGCTAACCGACAGGACAGCGAGCTTAAGGTCCTCCGAGATGCTGCACCCCGTGCGAGTTTTCTTTACTACCTCCACCACCGACGCTGGACGGAGGTTATGTTGTCAACTCTGTCTGTCCGTGAACGGGATATCTCAAAAAGTTGTGGACGGATTTGGCCGAAATTTGGTGGAGAGGTTGTGTGTGAGACAAGGAAGAAATGATTCAATTTTGGTGAAGATCCGAATTCGGATCCGAGAGTTTATTAATTTTTTTTAAGTGATTCTTCTCCATTTGGGTGATCGGGCTAAAACCGATATGTAGTGCGATATCTCAAAAGGTTGTGGACGGATTCGGACAAAATTTGGCGGACAGGTTGGGTGACTGACAACAACGAATCGATTCAATTTTGGTGAAGAACCGAATCCGGATCCTGATGCTAGAATTTAAAAAAAATTTTTTAAGTGATTGTTCACCATTGAGAGATGGGCCATAAGCGATTATACAGCGAATATTTCAAAAAGTTGTGAATGTATTTGGACAAAATCTGGTGGGCAGTTTGGGTGTTTGACAGGGACGACTTGATTCAATTTTGGTGAAGATCCGGATCCGGATACTGGAAGTTTTTGGTTTGATAAGTGATTGATTGTTCACCAGTGAGAGATAGGCCATAAGCGATTATACAGCACGATATTTTAAAAAGTTGTGAATGTTATTGGACTAAATCGGTGGGCAGTTTGGGTGTTTGACAGGGACGACTTGATTCAATTTTGGTGAAGATCCGGATCCGGATACTGGAAGTTTTTGGTTTGATAAGTGATTGATTGTTCACCAGTGAGAGATAGGGCCATAAGCGATTATACAGCACGATATTTTAAAAAGTTGTGAATGTATTTGGACTAAATCTGGTGGGCAGTTTGGGTGTTTGACAGGGACGACTTGATTCAATTTTGGTGAAGATCCGGATCCGGATACTGGAAGTTTTTGGTTTGATAAGTGATTGATTGTTCACAGTGAGAGATGGGGCATAAGCGATTATACAGCGCGATATTTCAAAAAGTTGTGAATGTATTTGGACTAAATCTGGTGGGCAGTTTGGGTGTTTGACAGGGACGACTTGATTCAATTTTGGTGAAGATCCGGATCCGGATACTGGAAGTTTTTGGTTTGATAAGTGATTGATTGTTCACCAGTGAGAGATGGGCGCCATAAGCGATTAAACAGCGCGATATTTCAAAAAGTTGTGAATGTATTTGGACTAAATCTGGTGGGCAGTTTGGGTGTTTGACAGGGACGACTTGATTCATTTTTGGTGAAGATCCGGATCCGGATACTGGAAGTTTTTGGTTTGATAAGCGATTGTTCACCAGTGAGAGATAGGGCCATAAGCGATTATACAGTGTGGATATTTCAAAAAGTTGTGAATGTATTTTGACAAAACTTGGTGAACGAGTTGGTTCAATGACGAGAACAAGCCGATTTGATTTTGGTTCAGATCCAGCGCATCAGTTGGATACAAAACGTGAAATGTTCAGCCCGGCAGAGGTACGCGCTCCATCGAGTGCCGTTCTGGTTTGTCGTGGTTTCCATCGGAAAAGCAACAACTGGAAGGAGGAAAGAATAACACGCTTTATACACCCATTCCATCATCTTCAAACAAGTGTTTAATGTTCGTCAGAAATACAATCATTCAATATATCCATTCAATGCAATGAATAATCAACCAATCATTTAACGACACAGGCAACAATTCTGTACAAAAAAAACCAAAAAACTTTCCAAAAACAAACTTTAAAATGTTTTTTCTTAAAAACATCTCATCAGAAACTTGAGTAATTAGGAAAAGCAAGTAATTGTTTTCCACCCTGGAGACGAGACTTGTGGGACAATATGCATTGTGGTGGATTTAGAGGATGGGGGAGGGGGGGGAGATACTTTCAAAATCAATTAAAACAAAAGTGTGATTAATGGATGAGAGTCATTGGGAACAAAACTTTGAACGAGTCCCCTCAACAATGCGTCGCGTCGTGAGACCACCACAAAGTTTTCATTCAACCAATGACTTCACAAATACGTACACATAATATAGATCGGGGCTCGATCAGTCGTAAATAAATAGGAATAGTAAAACTCAATAACGAGCCTTGGTTAACAGCACAGATATTAAATAAAATATAAATACTGTGTCACAATAGGACGCGAATAATAGCGATTGTTCGTTGGATAGAGATGAACAAAGGAGAGAGAGGGGGAGGTCAGGGGAGGGGGGTGAAGGGCCATGAGGGTTGAATGGACATCCTTTATAATTGCCTTAACGAGATTGCATCACAGCCACGAACGAATATGACAAAACTGCTGCAAAGGGTGAAACAATCGGTTGAGAGGTTTTACAGTGAACGGTGAAACGCTTTTGCAAGTTCATCGCGTAATCCGTTAAAGCACGAACGAACGGACGTGCAGGTGGAGGAACGGCAGGTGAATTACATGAACGAACGGACGTACATGTGGTGGAACGGCAGGTGAATTGCATGAACAAACGGACGTGCAGGTGGTGGAACGGCAGGTGAATTGCATGCACGAAAGGACGTGCAGGTGAACTGCAAAACTTGACATGGGGCTGCAACTTGTCAGTAACATCACAACAATGTCCAGAGACCTCGGTCGTGTTTCTCGAATCGGAACGACTGGCGACACGAGTCAGGAGATCAAGGTATTCCCAATTATTGGAGGTCCTGCTCCGTGGGGATGGGCGATCTGCTTCCTCGGACTAACAGGCACATCGATACCCTGCAGGGATGATCAATGGGTCATTTATGACCGAGAACATAGACCATCACCCATCTGACGCCGGTCGGGCTACGAATCATCCTTGTGTTTGTCGGTGACCACTGTCTTGGTCCTTGTGTGTCCGTGATCAATGTTTTGGTCCCAACATGATTTCTACACAACCAGTCGAGTTAACAGCAGGTAAGTGATAGAACCCGCTGGAGTTAACAAACAGGAGTCCCACAGGAAGCAGATGCTCTGCTCGCTGTGTTTGCAACTCGACCGAGTCCCTGATGTAGATATCGCCGCCTTCGTCTCCGTGGATGCTCGCGCTGAATTTGTCCCCGGCTGGATGGTCGCAGTCCCGACTGAAGCCTCCTGGAGCCCAGGGTGGTGTTTCTGCTCCTGACTCTTGGGGATTTCAATCCTTACTCCCACACACCGAAGACAGTAATAAGAAGGTGAACACTGTTAGACAGAGTGAGACCTTGAGGTTCACCATTGTCAGTTCTCATTGCAGCATGTCAAACCACATGGCCACCAGTTTTTACTCCTTCTGCTTCCCTGCCGTCGTCCAGCGGGATGAGACTCGCTCGGAGTCGCCGCACTTTCCTCCAGTGCTGCAGCTGGCAGCAGATAAAGCCGGACAGCAGCAGCGTGACCCCCAAGGACAGCAGCAAGAGGCCCAGCACTGCAGCCGATGATGTAGGTGGTCCCAAAGTGAGGGCCACGACCGAATCCACGGTCCCCACGAGCATGGCCACCAAACCAAACGGCAAAACACAGCGATAGCAGGAGCGCTCGGCGCCCCCGACGGCTGAACTCATCTGTGCGAAGCGCTCTGATGCGTGGGACTCGACCTGGATCTTGGATTGAGACTGGGTCAGGGGCTCTCTGTCACAGAGTGGTTTACCCTGTAGTCCTGGCTCTTTCATGGCGCGATGCGTCCTCACTCTGGGCAGCTACAGGGTCCTCTGGGTCAGCTGTTAATTAAGGTCGTGGTGGTTATGGTATCAGAAAGGACGACTGGACTGGCTCATGTGGGTTAGGCAGGGACCACGGAGCCAGACTGGAGGCAGAGGTGAAAGATTGAAGGTTTGTTGTGTTCGCAGTGGTGAACCGACCGGCCGCAGCTCCCAGCGGGATATATAGGGGGAAACCGCCAGACCCAGCCAATCCCCGATGCTCGCCGAGCTCCCTCGGGGACTCTCCCAGGCGCCCGGTTGGCTCTTCTACTTTGTTTGATCAGCCGGAGCCTTGAGCCACGGCCAGTGTGAGGGGATCTCACTGCAAGAACGGGCGAGGAAGAGGGTGGGAGAGTTCAAGGGGGGGGGGGGGGGGGGGGGGGGGGAGAGTAAAGGGGGATTAATCTAGTCCCCCCCCCCTCATACTCAAACCAGAGAGGACTTCATCCTCCCTGTGCGTGTGCTTCCCTCTCACTATGAAAGCCTTAGCAGCTGCCAGAAACTCCCGTTAAATCCGAGGATAGATGGACTGAGCTTGTGGAGAAAGTGAAAGCGATCTGTGGGGAAAACTTAGGGCTCTGAGAAGCCATTTCCATCCAATCCTCGAGACATTTGAGGTCGAAACTCGACAAAAAGTTTCAGCATTTTTGGCACGGTGTTGTCCAAGAAAAGAAACGTTGGACACACCCTGTGCACCACTCTGGACACACATGAACATACAGTGTCTTCAGAAAGTATTCACACCCCTCGGCTTTTGTTACATTTTGTTGCGTTACAGCCTGAATTGAAAATGGATTAAATTTAAATTTTTTGTCACCGATCTTCACAAAATACCCCATAATGACAAAGTGCAAGCATATTTTTAGAAATTTTTACAAATTAATTAAAAATGAAAAACAGAAATGTGTCATTTACATAAATATTCAGCCCCCTGAGTCAATACTTTGGCGAAGCGCTTTTGGCAGCGATTACAGCTTCGAGTCTTCTTGGGTATGTATGTACCAGCTTTGCACATCTGTATTTGGGGATTTCCTCCCATCCTTCCTTGTCGATTTGCTCAAGCTCCGTCAAGTTGGATGGAGAGCGCCGGTGAACAGCAGTCTTCAAATCATTCCACTTTCAACACTCGCCACTTTGACATTATAGGGTATTTTGTGTAGATCGGTGGCAATTTTTTTTTTTTAATTAAATCCGTTTTAAATTCAGGCTGTAACAACAAAATGTGAAAAAAAGTCAAGGGGTGTGAATACTTTCTGGGTGGCTGGAGTATTTATCACCGAAGTTACTGAAAAGGATCCCAATGGGGTCACGTGATCACTCTCCCTTTAAATGCACGTGACCCTGAGATCTGGAGAGCGAAGGGTTTGGATCCTGCACTTGGTCGGGTCACGTGTACCCGTGCACATGGACACACGGGGACGGAGCTCACGTGACCTGCGTATCCCATCTGGCCGTGATGACCGCATGCCTCGAGCACGATCTTTTGACACCATGGACACGAGGAGGAAGGAACCTCCAGAGGTCGACATGCAGTGGTACAAGGACACCATTTGTGCTTTGGGACAGTGACGTGAAAGGAAGAAGCGGGAAAGCATTAAATTAGTAACAATTCATGAGGAGTACTCACCACACCCACAAACCGCCTTCCTTCCCAGCAAGCATGATGTGGACTATTTTTGGTCTCCCTGGAACCACATCCCATTGACCTGAGGACATATTGATACCACATCATGATATAAAAACAATCATGCGACTTCCCTTTCCATTAGGGCCATCAAAACCTGCGCTATTATTACCAACCTATCGTTGTTTGTCCGTGCTCTATACTTTATAAATTCTGAGCGTCAAGCAAGGAAGCAGTGCTGACCAGTCGTCCCCGTGTGTACGCCTTTGGTATTTTCTAAAGACTTTGGTACGACTCGGACGGAGTTCCAACCACTAACCCTAACCCTCCTAGACTCAGAGCGGATGCTCCAACCATTACGCTGCCGAGATGTTAAACATCCATCATTTACATTCCATTCCATTAACCACAGGAAGGACTACTAGCTCTTTAACAGCCCTAATTATTCCCACCTTCTTATGGGGTCGATCAAGGGAACATTTTTATGGTTCCCACAGGGGGGCATTAAGTGTCTCGTCTTGGTGTCCGTGATATTCCGAACAATTTTTCCATTATTTATTTTTCCCCATTTTAAAATTATTTAATTTTCAATTGTTTAATCATCTTTCAATTATTTTCATTTTTTCAATTATTTAAAAAAACATTATTTAATGATTTAAAAAATAAATAATTTTCTTTTTTTTTCCAATGATTTAATTTTCAGTTATTTAATTATTTCTTCCCCCTCCAATTTTCTATTTTTTTATATGGTCCACTGTAGTTATTTATTTATTTATTTATCTTAATACCATTGTTTTCTGGAATGGTAGGAATTGGAACAGAACGGGTGCATAATTGTTATTATGTCCCACGTATTAACACCAGAGAGAGCGAAATACAGGTACAGTACACCTATTTGAAAAATTCCAAAGAAGGGTGTAAAAGGAAGGACCTCAAGGAATCGAACTGCAGTCTTTTATTCTGACTCGGACACGTCCAGCCTTTTGAGGAGCACATGATACTACAGGCCCAACCAAAAGGTTCGTTCCAACTGTCCGTGTCTGGAGGAAAGCCAAGAAAGCATGCAGGGAGGGGACATGGGAAGAGAGGGTGAGATCTCCGAAGGACATGACCATGATCCACCACATCAAAGGAACAGAGGGCACTGGTCAAACAGAGTTCCACAAATGTCCACAAAGTATAAATAGAAATAAGATTTGAGGAAACAAGTACGGGCAGAGGAGGAAAATGAAATGAAGGTGCAGTGATTGTCGGAGAGGACCCTCTTGAGGTCAAACAGGTAGACAGCACGGTTGGGAAGACCAGCAAGTAATTCTGAAAGGTGAGATTGCCAACTAGATTTGACACACCAACCATGACACGAGGACTATGAGAAACTGCTTCACGAGCACTCACATGCTCTCTTCTCCTCCAACCGCCTGGGTTGCTGTAGATCATATGCTGCACCGCAGGGTGAACACTGGCCTGTGTGGACCCCGTGTTATCCTAGTAAAGGCGATACGCAAGAGGCCGGATGCTCTCAGATTGAGGGAATTGTCATAACAGCTGAACCACGTGATTCACCTCCTGGATGTGAGACGTCGAACCCCCTCCCCACCCTGCTGCCTCGTTTTGGGTCTCTGCCCATTGCGTGGAATAAATTAGCTTTACTGACGTCAATCGAATCCACTTAGCGGCACAGAGCAGCCTCGCAAATCGCCCCGAGGTCATTACCCTGTGGTGAAGCTTCCCCCCCATCCCTTCCTGAATGGTGCTGGGATGGGGCTCACCTGCCACGAGAGACTGTGAACAAAACCCAGATGCTTCTTCTTCCTCCCCACAAGTCAGCACACTGTGACATCTCCAACGTGAGCACAATATCCAGCTCAGAGCTTACTGTTGCCATGGTAGAAAAATCTCTGAAAAGGTGAAAACGTGGTACCTTATCGATTGGTTTAATTAATGAGTATATTTGCACTTATTGGACACGACAGGTGCTTAAAATGCTATCATTTGGTGGAGTTCAAACGATTACTGGAGGAGAAAATCTGAGCGAATCAACTGATTGTTGGAATCATCAATGTTGATATGGTTGGTGAAGAGCTCCTTAAAAGATACTATATATATGGTTCGATCACCTCTCTTTTCATTGCATCCAATGAGACAACACCTGAACGGCCAACATGCTGTTCAGCATTGAATTTCCAGGCATGTCCGTCTCATTCTGTTGGTTGAAACGGTTTGCCATTGATCTTGAAACCTTTGTACTTGTCTAGTATTTTGCTTTTGGTGCTCTGAGACATTGAGCTATTGAGTAATGTCACAAAACTCTGTTATTAATTACCTCCGCCACATGGAGGTGACATGAACAAGGCGATTTGATTTTGGTTCAGGTCCGGATACAGATCCGGCCTATCAGTGGGGTACAACACGTAAACTGTTCAGCCTTGCGGAGCTTTGCGCTCTACCGAGTGTTGTTCTAGTTTGGCTTGCAAAGGTTCTTGCTAATTATGGAGCCAGGGCTTGCTCACTCATGGCTTTTCAAAAGATCCATCACTGACATCTCATAACTGGCGTCGCCTCTCATTGTGACTCCTCAACTGAAGGAAATGGTCTCGATGATTGATCAAACTGCATGCATGCAAACACAACCAAGCGACAACTGTGGAACTAGTGTATTTGGTCTTCCACGGCAGATGCCTGTTCTAAAGTCAACCCAAAGTTTCCATAAATGATCTCAAGGAGGACAAATGGTCATATCATTATTAGAGATTACTCGAATTCCATGGTGTTCTTTTCTCTCGTGTCTCAAAAGCAATAATTCTGCCGAATACGACAGAAAGAAAAGAGGGCGAAGAAAGATGGCTGAAGAGCTCGAGTTAAGTGGTTGTCCAATGTAATTCGGAATTCCAACTCCTCACATGCAACAGATGGGAACTTGAGTGGAGCGTCAAACAGGCTTTACAAGAGTCTCCGTTCAGAACAGTTCCCAGCACATGGTGACCTCCCCCTGTTTGCTCAGCCGGACTACCACCATCTGGGAACCATTACACTGGCGCTGAACAAAACGCAACGTGCATCCGCCAACAGGCCCTGGGGTGATTGCCAACCCTTACTCTGTCCTTTTCTTTCATTTATGTTCCAAAGTATAGTTTGCTATGAACCATTGTTGGCATCAATAATTGTGATCACAAATGGTTATTTCATTTATGATTTGACCATCACTGTGACACGGCAGGACTGCTCGACTCACCATGGTGCCTTAGTTGTCAATATGATGGAAAATGTACTCGGATGGGCCTGCGTTATCAGGCAAATTAGCAAACCATTGCGATGAGAGCAAAATAAATCGAGGAATGACATATTCTAGATGCTGGCCATCATAAGGGTTAGAAAAGGGACTTTTAAAAAGTGCCGCTAACCGTCTGCCGGACTGACCAGGAAATTTGAAAAGCCAGGCAGAGATATTGTCAGAGAGGCCTAAAACATTGGGTATCTTCCAGGCGGAAGAGCCACACCATACTGGAACAGATCTGACAACTGATAAGGTCTTTCCCACGGTTTTCCTTTCCTGTCCATTGATGTCTGGGGGTCGAAGATGGCTGGGCGTTGGTCCTGGTGACCTGGTCTTGCATGTGCCATCCTGACTTTCAATCAAAGTAGCCGCAGGATGAGCGGGGAGGGCTGGACACGCTCGGGACCTGCGTAGCAATCTCCACCTCCATTCTACTCGTTTGTATTCACAGCACAGCTCGCAACGTGACCTCCTAACAACGTTCATTAATGATAGACAGTTACAGGAATGATCCAAATCTGTTTCCTGAATGCCTTTCACCGCTGTTCAGGGCCATTCCACAAACTGAGCCTGTGGGAGGACCACCCATTAGATAATCCCAGGTGTCTTCGGCAAATAGTAGGACAGAACTAGTAGGATGCAATGTATGAATATGGCAAGTGAGATTTGGAGATGCTGCGCGATACAGCAAGAGGAGCACGGACACAGTGTGAAGTTTTAAGTTTTGAGACGTCATGTTGTACTCGGAGAGACCCCTAGAGGTAGTTGAGCCATTTGAGTACACCGAAGGGCAAACCAAGCTAATGAATGGCAATAACCACTGCTTTTGATTTGATCTGATCTTAACGTCTCTTCCAGAAGTCTCACTTTCATTCTCTATAGACGCGTGGGTCTTCAGCTTGGCATCTGCTGAACCCCACAACTTGGTTGTGGGTTTTATACTCCACAATCCTGGTTTAATTATAAAGTCTCTGAGACTCTCTGAGCTTGGTGTTGGCTTAACGGTGAAGGTGGCTGGTTTAAGATCTTAGGGTCTTGAGTTTGAACCCCTGTCGTTCCGTTGAAACAACACCAGGTGGGTTGATTCAGCCTGTCATCCTTCCGAGGTCAGCAAAATGAGTACCAGCTTATTGGGGTAATGAGCCATTCGAGTATCCTGCGTCGGAGTAGTGACCTGTCCAAGAGTGTACTCGTTAGCCAATGAAACTGCCTCTGCAGCCCCGTGCACTTCACGGCGTGAAACAAATGGTTATTATCTTGAGAGTCTCTGCTGAGATTTACAGATCACTGAATGACTCGATTATGTGTGAAACGGGACACTCACGGGTGTATTGCCAGGACAATCAAAAGGTCAGGCGACTGACTCAGTTTCATTCACAGCCATTTGGATACATTTCGCAAGGAAAGTTGTTCGCGTAAGAGTTGGGATCACTAAACCCGGTGCCTTTTCCCTTTGGCCGATTGAACTTTGGCATATCCACATTTGATGGTGAAATTTGAATTATTAAAACAGCTTTTACTTGATTTGACTCGACTCACCTATTGCAGTCCACTGTAGGATGAACACCTCCCTCAACATGGTCCCTGTAATTCCCTGTAATTCAGAGCTCTTTGTACTCCAGTAAACTATCAGTTTCGTCTCTCTGTCCGATATTTGGACTTCCTCTGCTTCTTGCTCGTCCTTCTCTAGGCTTCTGGTGTGTAATTCCTTGATTGTGACCATGACTTTGTCGTTACCCCGCACACACAAAGCGAAAAGCTGTGTTAAGCAATTGGTTCACTTCTGTCTGTCTGTCTTTCTGTCTACAAACATCAGTTTATGATTGAGGAACAACTTTAAATCTAAATTGAATGTTAGATTTTGAAGATGAATCGGAACATGAATCAGAAAACAAACATGTAGTTTAGCAGTACTTTGGCTCTGAATTTGTCCCGATCGCGCATGTGCAGAGTGGAGTGAGATAATATTTTTACTGTCTGCCTGTCTGACAGTGAAACAAAATCAAAAATAATTTCAAACAGGACACTAACTGTTTTTAAGGAAGTGATAAAGGACACAAACAACAAATATAACTTATTAAGCAAGGTGGTGCAAAAGACGCTGCATCAACGGTGGTAAACTTCCAAATCATTTTTTTCTCCAACCTTTCAAAATCTATATATTTTTTAAATTGAATTAAATTTTATTTTTGTTGAACACAAATTGCCTTTTTGACACTTTCAAAACCCTTTCATTTCGCAGGACCTCGACAAAATATTATGCCATTTTACGTCATCATGACCAATCAAATTTGCTGCTCACAAACCCCACCAATTTGCTTGTTTCTCAAGACTGGGCGGAGTAAGGTGTTCTATGAACTCTCCAGTTTAATTTAATTTACAGAATGATCCAATGGCTTCTCTTCTTGTTACCCC
Organism: Eptatretus atami; assembly: GCA_035128595.1. Classification (NCBI taxonomy): domain Eukaryota; kingdom Metazoa; phylum Chordata; class Myxini; order Myxiniformes; family Myxinidae; genus Eptatretus; species Eptatretus atami. Next base: position 51,331,872 of record CM068968.1, read on the forward strand.
CGCCACCAAAGGTGAGCGGAGGTTATGTTGTCACTCCTGTCTGTTTGAATGTTTGTCTGTCTGTGATCAGGATAACTCAAAAAGTTGTGGACGGATTCGGATGAAATTTGGTGGGCATGTAGGGTGTGTGACACGATGAAATGATTCGAGTTTGTTGAAGATCTGTAAACGAGAATTTAAAAAAGTGATTCTTCACCATTGCGAGATAGGGCCAAAAACTATATGTATATATAATTATATACAGGGTGAGTCAGAAGTAGCGCCCAATTTCTGTCAGTTGATTGTTTGTTTGCCATTTGTATACAGTGTACAAGAAGGTAGAAATAAATGAATGACATGTTTATCTCACCATTTATTCAAGAAAAAATTATTACGGAACTGTACCAAGCCGTTTTACTTGCAATTTTCAAAGTGCCCTCCCTCGTGATCGATGCACAATTGCAGCCGAGCAGGTACAGAGCGGCACACAAGTCTGCAGAGTTCGATATCAATTTCCTCAAACTTTGCAGTGATTTGAGCTTTAATTCCTGAATGGTACGAGGCTTTTCACGAAACAAGGTCTTTCATGAGCCCCCAAAGAAAGAAATATGGAGGTGTAAGGTCTGGGGAGCGTGCTGTCCACTCGATCGGACCGCGGCGGCCGATCCACTTTCTGGGAAAGTTTTCATCAAGCCACTGACGAACATAA
>CM068968.1:51340543-51351062 GCA_035128595.1 Eptatretus atami
TTAGGCTGATAGAACCCGCTGGAGTATAACAAACAGGAGTCCCACAGGAACAGGAAGTCTGTCTGTGTTGCAACTCGACCGAGTCCCTGATGTAGATATCGCCGCCTTCGTCTCCGTGGATGCTCGCGCTGAATTTGTCCCCGGCTGGATGGTCGCAGTCCCGCACTGAAGCCTCCTGGAGCCCAGGGTGGTGTTTCTGCTCCTGGACTCTTGGGATTTCAATCCTTACTCCCACACACGAAGACAGTAATAAGAAGGTGAACACTGTTAAACAGAGTGAGACCTGAGGTTCACCATTGTCAGTTCTCATTGCAGCATGTCAAACCACATGGCCACCAGTTTTTACTCCTTCTGCTTCCCTGCCGTCGTCCAGCGGGATGAGACTCGCTCGGAGTCGCCGCACTTTCCTCCAGTGCTGCAGCTGGCCAGCAGATAAAGCCGGACAGCAGCAGCGTGACCCCCAGGCAGCAGCAAGAGGCCCAGCACTGCAGCCGATGATGTAGTGGTCCAAAGTGAGGCCACGACCGAATCCACGCGTCCCCACGAGCATGGCCACCAAACCAAATGGCAAAACACAGCATAGCAGGAGCGCTCGGCGCCCCCGACGGCTGAACTCATCTGTGCGAAGCGCTCTGATGCGTGGGACTCGACCTGGATCTTGGATTGAGACTGGGTCAGGGGCTCTCTGTCACAGAGTGGTTTACCCTGTAGTCCTGGCTCTTTCATGGCGCGATGCGTCCTCACTGCTGGGCAGCTACAGGGTCCTCTGGGTCAGCTGTTAATTAAGGTCGTGGTGGTTATGGTATCAGAAAGGACGAACTGGACTGGCTCATGTGGGTTAGGCAGGGGACACGGAGCCAGACTGGAGGCAAGAGGTGAAAGATTGAAGGTTTGTTGTGTTCGCAGTGGTGAACCGACCGGCCGCAGCTCCCAGCGGATATATAGGGGGAAACCGCCAGACCCAGCCAATCCCCGATGCTCGCCGAGCTCCCTCGGGGACTCTCCCAGGGCCCCGTTGGCTCTTCTACTTTGTTTGATCAGCCGGAGCCTTGAGCCACGGCCAGTGTGAGGGGATCTCACTGCAAGAACGGGCGAGGAAGAGGGTGGGAGAGTTCAAGGGGGGGGGGGGGGGGGGAGTAAAGGGGGATTAATCTAGTCCCCCCCCCTCATACTCAAACCAGAGAGGACTTCATCCTCCCTGTGCGTGTGCTTCCCTCTCACTATGAAAGCCTTAGCAGCTGCCAGAAACTCCCGTTAAATCCGAGGATAGATGGACTGAGCTTGTGGAGAAAGTGAAAGCGATCTGTGGGAAAACTTAGGCTCTGAGAAGCCATTTCCATCCAATCCTCGAGACATTTGAGGTCGAAACTCGACAAAAAGTTTCAGCATTTTTGGCACGGTGTTGTCCAAGAAAAGAAACGTTGGACACACCCTGTGCACCACTCTGGACCACACATGAACATACAGTGTCTTCAGAAAGTATTCACACCCCTCGGCTTTTGTTACATTTTTGTTGCGTTACAGCCTGAATTGAAAAATGGATTAAATTTAAATTTTTTGTCACCGATCTTCACAAATACCCATAATGACAAAGTGCAAGCATATTTTAGAAATTTTACAAATTAATTAAAAATGAAAAACAGAAATGTGTCATTTACATAAATATTCAGCCCCCTGAGTCAATACTTTGGCGAAGCGCTTTTGGCAGCGATTTACAGCTTCGAGTCTTCTGGTATGTATGTACCAGCTTTGCCACATTGATTTGGGGATTTCCTCCCATCCTTCCTTGTCGATTTGCTCAAGCTCCGTCAAGTTGGATTGAGAGCGCCGGTGAACAGCAGTCTTCAAATCATTCCACTTTCAACACTCGCCACTTTGACATTATAGGGTTATTTGTGTAGATCGGTGCAATTTTTTTTTTTAATAAATCCGTTTTAAATTCAGGCTGTAACAACAAAATGTGAAAAAAAGTCAAGGGGTGTGAATACTTTCTGGGTGGCTGGAGTATTTATCACGAAGTTACTGAAAGGATCCCAATGGGGTCACGTGATCACTCTCCCTTTAAATGCACGTGACCCTGAGATCTGGAGAGCGAAGGGTTTGGATCCTGCACTTGGTCGGGTCACGTGTACCCGTGCACTATGGACACACGGGGACGAGCTCACGTGACCTGCGTATCCATCTGGCCCGTGATGACGCATGCCTCGAGCACGATCTTTTGACACCATGGACACGAGGAGGAAGGAAGCCTCCAGAGGTCGACATGCAGTGGTACAAGGACACATTTGTGCTTTGGGACAGTGACGTGAAGGAAGAAGCGGGAAAGCATTAAATTTAGTAACAATTCATGAGGAGTACTCACCACACCCACAAACCCCTTCCTTCCCAGCAAGCATGATGTGGACTATTTTTGTCTCCTGGAACCACATCCCATTGACCTGAGGACATATTGATACCACATCATGATATAAAAAACAATCATGCGACTTCCCTTTCCATTAGGGCCATCAAACCTGCGCTATTATTACCAACCTATCGTTGTTTGTCCGTGCTCTATACTTTATAAATTCTGAGCGTCAAGCAAGGAAGCAGTGCTACCAGTCGTCCCCGTGTGTACGCCTTTGGTATGTTTCTAAAGACTTTTGGTACGACTCGGACGGAGTTCCAACCACTAACCCTAACCCTCCTAGACTCAGAGCGATGCTCCAACCATTACGCTGCCGAGATGTTAAACATCCATCATTTACATTCCATTCCATTAACCACAGGAAGGACTACTAGCTCTTTAACAGCCCTAATTATTCCCACCTTCTTATGGGGTCGATCAAGGGAACATTTTTATGGTTCCCACAGGGGGGCATTAAGTGTCTCGTCTTGGTGTCCGTGATATTCCGAACAATTTTTCCATTATTTATTTTTCCCCATTTTAAAATTATTAATTTTCAATTGTTTAATCATCTTTCAATATTTTTCATTTTTTCAATTATTTAAAAAAACATTATTTAATGATTTAAAAATAAATAATTTTCTTTTTTTTTCCAATGATTTAATTTTCAGTATTAATTATTTCTTCCCCCTCCAATTTTCTATTTTTTTATATGGTCCAACTGTAGTTATTTATTTATTATTTATCTTAATACCATTGTTTTCTGGAATGGTAGGAATTGAACAGAACGGGTGCATAATGTTATTATGTCCCACGTATTAACACCAGAGAGAGCGAAATACAGGTACAGTACACCTATTTGAAAAAATTCCAAAGAAGGGTGTAAAAGGAAGGACCTCAAGGAATCGAACTGCAGTCTTTATTCTGACTCGGACACGTCCAGCCTTTTGAGGAGCACATGATACTACAGGCCCAACCAAAAGGTTCGTTCCAACTGTCCGTGTCTGGAGGAAAGCCAAGAAAGCATGCAGGGAGGGGACATGGGAAGAGAGGTGAGATCTCCGAAGGACATGACCATGATCCACCACATCAAAGGAACAGAGGGCACTGGTCAAACAGAGTTCCACAAATGTCCACAAAGTATAAATAGAAATAAGATTTGAGGAAACAAGTACGGCAGAGGAGGAAAATGAAATGAAGGTGCAGTGATTGTCGGAGAGGACCCTCTGAGGTCAAACAGGTAGACAGCACGGTTGGAAGACCAGCAAGTAATTCTGAAAGGTGAGATTTGCCAACTAGATTTGACACACCAACCATGACACGAGGACTATGAGAATCTGCTTCACGAGCACTCACATGCTCTCTTCTCCTCCAACCGCCTGGGTTGCTGTAGATCATATTGCTGCCACCGCAGGGTGAACACTGGCCTGTGTGGACCCCGTGTTATCCTAGTAAAGGCGATACGCAAGAGGCCGATGGCTCTCAATTGAGGGAATTGTCATAACAGCTGAACCACGTGATTCACCTCCTGGATGTGAGACGTCGAACCCCCTCCCCACCCTGCTGCCTCGTTTTGGGTCTCTGCCCATTGCGTGGAATAAATTAGCTTTACTGACGTCAATCGAATCCACTTAGCGGCACAGAGGCAGCCTCGCAAATCGCCCCGAGTCATTACCCTTGGTGAAGCTTCCCCCCCATCCCTTCCTGAATGGTGCTGGGATGGGGCTCACCTGCCACGAGAGACTGTGAAAAAACCCAGATGCTTCTTCTTCCTCCCCACAAGTCAGCACACTGTGACATCTCCAACGTGACACAATATCCAGCTCAGAGTTACTGTTGCCATGGTAGAAAAAAATCTCTGAAAAGGTGAAAACGTGGTACCTTATCGATTGGTTTAATTAATGAGTATATTTGCACTTATTGGACACGACAGGTGCTTAAAATGCTATCATTGGTGGAGTTCAAACGATTACTGGAGGAGAAAATCTGAGCGAATCAACTGATTGTTGGAATCTCAATGTTGATATGGTTGGTGAAGAGCTCCTTAAAGAATACTATATATATGGTTCGATCACCTCTCTTTTCATTGCATCCAATGAGACAACACCTGAACGGCCAACATGCTGTTCAGCATTGAATTTCCAGGCATGTCCGTCTCATTCTGTTGGTTGAAACGGTTTGCCATTGATCTTGAAACCTTTGTACTTGTCTAGTATTTTGCTTTTGGTCTCTGAGACATTGAGCTATTTGAGTAATGTCACAAAACTCTGTTATTAATTACCTCCGCCACATGGAGGTGACATGAACAAGGCGATTTGATTTTGGTTCAGGTCCGGATACAGATCCGGCCTAGCTATCAGTGGGGTACAACACGTAAACTGTTCAGCCTTGCGGAGCTTTGCGCTCTACCGAGTGTTGTTCTAGTTGGCTTGCAAAGGTTCTTGCTAATTATGGAGCCAGGGCTTGCTCACTCATGGCTTTTCAAAAGATCCATCACTGACATCTCATAACGGCGTCGCCTCTCATTGTGACTCCTCAACTGAAGGAAATGGTCTCGATGATTGATCAAACTGCATGCATGCAAACACAACAAGCGACAACTGTGGAACTAGTGTATTTGGTCTTCCACGCAGATGCCTGTTCTAAAGTCAACCCAAAGTTTCATAAATGATCTCAAGGAGGACAAATGGTCAATATCATTATTAGAGATTACTCGAATTCCATGGTGTTCTTTTCTTCGTGGTCTCAAAAGCAAAATTCTGCCGAATACGACAGAAAGAAAAGAGGGCGAAGAAAGATGGCTGAAGAAGCTCGAGTTAAGTGCGTTGTCCAATGTAATTCGGAATTCCAACTCCTCACATGCAACAGATGGGAAACTTGAGTGGAGCGTTCAAACAGCTTTACAAGAGTCTCCGTTCAGAAACAGTTCCAGCACATGGTGACTCCCCCTGTTTGCTCAGCCGACTACCCACCATCTGGGAACCATTACACCGGCGCTGAACAAAAACGCAACGTGCATCCGCCAACAGGCCCTGGGGTGATTGCCAACCCTTACTCTGTCCTTTTCTTTTCATTTATGTTCCAAAGTATAGTTTGCTATGAACCATTGTTGGCATCAATAATTGTGACACAAATGGTTATTTCATTTATGATTTGACATCACTGTGTGACACGCAGGACTGCTCGACTCACCATGGTGCCTTAGTTGTCAATATGATGGAAAATGTACTCGGATGGGCCTGCGTTATCAGGCAAATTAGCCAAACCATTGCGATGAGAGCAAAACAAATCGAGGAATGACATATTCTAGATGCTGCCATCATAAGGGTTAGAAAAGGGACTTTTAAAAAGTGCCGCTAACCGTCTGCCGGACTGACCAGGAAATTTGAAAAGCCAGGCAGAGATATGTCAGAGAGGCCTAAAAACATTGGTATCTTCCAGGCGGAAGAGCCACACCATACTGGAAACAGATCTGGACAACTGATAAGGTCTTTCCCACGGTTTTCCTTTCCTGTCCATTGATGTCTGGGGTCGAAGATGGCTGGGCGTTGCCTGGTGACCTGGTCTTGCATGTGCCATCCTGACTTTCAATCAAAGTAGCGCAGCAGGATGAGCGCGGGAGGGCTGGACACGCTGGACTGCGTAGCAATCTCCACCTCCATTCTACTCGTTTGTATTCACAGCACAGCTCGCCAACGTGACCTCCTAACAACGTTCATTAATGATAGACCAGTTACAGGAATGATCCAAATCTGTTTCCTGAATGCCTTTCACCGCTGTTCAGGGCCATTCCACAAACTGAGCCTGTGGGAGGACCACCCATTAGATAATCCCAGGTGTCTTCGGCAAATAGTAGGACAGAGCTAGTAGGATGCAATGTATGAATATGGCAAGTGAGATTTGAAGGATGCTGCGCGATACAGCAAGAGGAGCACGGACACAGTGTGAAGTTTTAAGTTTTGAGACGTGATTGTTGTACTCGGAGAGACCCCTAGAGGTAGTTTGAGCCATTTGAGTCACCGAAGGGCCAAACCAAGCTAATGAATGGCAATAACCACTGCTTTTGATTTGATCTGATCTTAACGTCTCTTCCAGAAGTCTCACTTTCATTCTCTATAGACGCGTGGGTCTTCAGCTTGGCATCTGCTGAACCCCACAACTTGGTTGTGGGTTTTATACTCCACAATCCTGGTTTAATATAAAAGTCTCTGAGACTCTCTGAGCTTGGTGTTGGCTTAACGGTGAAGGTGGCTGGTTTAAGATCTTTAGGGTCTTGAGTTTGAACCCCTGTCGTTCCGTTGAAACAACACCAGGTGGTTGATTCAGCCTGTCATCCTTCCGAGGTCGGCAAAATGAGTACCAGCTTATTGGGGTAATGAGCCATTCGAGTATTCTGCGTCGGAGTAGTGACCTGTCAAGAGTGTACTCGTTAGCCAATGAAACTGCCTCTGCAGCCCCGTGCACTTCACGGCGTGAAACAAATGGTATTATCTTGAGAGTCTCTGCTGAGATTTACAGATCACTGAATGACTCGATTATGTGTGAAACGGGACACTCACGGGTGTATTGCCAGGACAATCAAAAGGTCAGGCGACTGACTCAGTTTCATTCACAGCCATTTGGATACATTTCGCAAGGGAAGTTGTTGCGTAAGGTTGGATCACTAAACCCGTGCCTTTCCCTTTGGCCGATTGAGACTTTTGGCATATCCACATTTGATGTGAAATTTGAATTATTAAAACAGCTTTTACTTGATTTGACTCGACTCACCTTGCAGTCCACTGTAGGATGAACACCTCCCTCAACATGGTCCTCTGTAATCCCTGTAATTCAGAGCTCTTTGTACTCCAGTAAACTACAGTTTCGTCTCTCTGTCCGATTATTTGGACTTCCTCTGCTTCTTGCTCGTCCTTCTCTAGGGCTTCTGGTGTGGTAATTCCTTGATTGTGACCATGACTTTGTCGTTACCCCGCACACACGAGCGAAAAGCTGTGTTAAGCAATTGGTTCACTTCTGTCTGTCTGTCTTTCTGTCTACAAACCATCAGTTTATGATTTAGGAACAACTTTAAATCTAAATTGAATGTTAGATTTTGAAGATGAATCGGAACATGAATCAGAAAACAAACATGTAGTTTAGCAGTACTTTGGCTCTGAATTGTCCCGATCGCGCATGTGCAGAGTGGAGTGAGAATAATATTTTTACTGTCTGCCTGTCTGACAGTGAAACAAAATCAAAAATAATTTCAAAACAGGACACTAACTGTTTTAGGAAGTGATAAAGGACACAAACAACAAATATAACTTATAAGCAAGGTGGTGCAAAAAGACGCTGCATCAACGTGGTAAACTTCCAAATCATTTTTTTCTCCAACCTTTCAAAATCTATTATTTTTTAAATTGAATTAAATTTTATTTTGTTGACACAAATTGCCTTTTGACACTTTCAAACCCTTTCATTTCGCAGGACCTCGCACAAATATTATGCCATTTTACGTCATCATGACCAATCAAATTTGCTGCTCACAAACCCCACCAATTTGCTTGTTTCTCAAGACTGGGCGGAGTAAGGTGTTCTATGAACTCTCCAGTTTAATTTAATTTACAGAATGATCCAATGGCCTTCTCTTCTTGTTACCCCGCCACAAAGGTTGAGCGGAGGTTATGTTGTCACTCCTGTCTGTTTGAATGTTTGTCTGTCTGTGATCAGGATAACTCAAAAAGTTGTGGACGGCATTCGGATGAAATTTGGTGGGCATGTAGGGTGTGTGACACGATGAAATGATTCGAGTTTGTTGAAGATCTGTAAACGAGAATTTAAAAAAGTGATTCTTCACCATTGCGAGATAGGGCCAAAAACTATATGTATATATAATTATATACAGGGTGAGTCAGAAAGTAGCGCCCAATTTCTGTCAGTTGATTGTTTGTTTGCCATTTGTATTACAGTGTACAAGAAGGTGAGAAATAAATGAATGACATGTTTATCTCACCATTTATTTCAAGAAAAAATATTACGGGAACTGTACCAAGCCGTTTTACTTGCAATTTTCAAAGTGCCCTCCCTCGTGATCGATGCAACAATTGCAGCCGAGCAGGTACAGAGCGGCACACAAGTCTGCAGAGTTCGATATCAATTTCCTCAAACTTTGCAGTTGATTTGAGCCTTTAATTCCTGAATGGTACGAGGCTTTTCACGATAAACAAGGTCTTTCATGAGCCCCCAAAGAAAGAAATATGGAGGTGTAAGGTCTGGGGAGCGTGCTGTCCACTCGATCGGACCGCGGCGGCCGATCCACTTTCTGGGAAAAGTTTTCATCAAGCCACTGACGAACAAACGTCCATAATGAGGTGGAGCTCCATGCTGGAAATAACAGTCCTGATCTTGTACCCTGGGCCAAAAGAAGGTTTGCAGCATATCCAGGTAAATTTCTGCAGTGATAGATCCCTCAAAGAAAAAGGTTCCAATTATCCAAAATGGGATATGGCTGCCCAAACTGTCACTTTACCTCCTTCTCAACTGTCACTCTGGGTTATTCACAGCCCAGTAGACACAATTGTGTCTGTTAATTGTGCCATTAAGCTTAAAACATGCCTCATCTGACACCAGTGTTGTCTAGCATTGTGTCCTCTCCGTGAAGTTTAGCTAAGAACTCTTCGCAAAATTGAAAGACGCGCGTCGTCATCTTCCATCATGAAGGGCATGCAGTAAGGGTGGAATGTAAGGTTTCCATTTTTTCTGTTGAAGGATACGGATAACACTTGATTGGCTCACTTCCAACTTTGCAGATAAACGGCGAGTTGACTTTTGCGACTTTGTTCCAGTCTTCTGATGGCTTCTTCAGCCTTAGCTACATTCGTTGCCGTTTTCGGACGACCGGACATCTTTGCAGTGGCTACCGACCCTGTTGCTTCAAATTTCTCGACAATTCAATCGTATGTTTTTTCCCTGAGGTGGGTTAATATCGAATTCCTGTGCCAAACGGCGTGCGCCATCGTTGGTTGTTCATTACATTTGTAGTAATGTTTCACCGCCGCCAATGCGTTGATTCATTGAAAGGTAATTCATTGTTCAATTTGGTGCAAATTAAGTAACTTTCCAAACTCGCAGCAATACCTGCAAAACAAAATCAAAAATAAATAAATTACGAAAATTAATAATCTGCAAGACAATTATTAACAACATGACTTCCAGAAAGAATCTGACAGCCGAAAAAACAGAATCAGGCGCTACTTTTGACTCACCCTGTATATTATATATATGTTACGGCTGTGGAAATTCGCAAGACACCATAGAGGTCCGTAGATCAGTTATGTCGATAAGTCTGTGTTCAGATAGATTTCCCCACGAGTTTAAAGGGAATTATTCATGTAACCGGGCTGTGATCTTTGAGTTAGCCGTTTTTCTTTTGCTATCGTTATTTTGGACCAACCGCTTCACAACACCTCCACCACCAACATCACTCACAACAACCACCTCCCACCACACATCCCTCTCACAACCGCATTCAACCAAACAACCACCTCCTCCACAACCACCTTCTCCACGACGCCAACCACAACCACCTTCTCAACAACGCCAACCACCATCTCCTAAACCGCATCTCCCCAATACCCAACAACGAAACAACATCGCTTCACCTTCAACTCCGCGGCCGCCGCCATCTTTGCGCCGGCCACGGCAAGATCGCTGCAAACAAACACGGGGGTTTCCTTGTTGCCAGCGACGGTGATTTCTACCACGTCCGCTCTCCCTTCAGCGTCGATGATCTCTACCACGTCCGCTCGCCTCCAAGCTTCGCCTCGAATTCGGATCAGGAGATCAAGAGGGCGGAGCCAGTGGGGTCAGAGGGGAAAGAGCGGAGATCAAAACCTCGCCTCACGAACCCTATAAAAAGGCCGCGCAGAGCGCCAGTTCAGTCGAGTCGGTCGGGGTTTGGTGTGGTGTGAGAGCAAGGTTCGAGTCCAGTGGAGGGCAGTGGAAGTCCGGGTTCGCCGAGGAGACGGAGCTGGGAGCACAGCAGGCCAGCCGTGCCACGCAGAACTGCGCGTCCATGTGCGGGACGTGGGGAGAACCGGAGAGAGGTCGCCAGCCAGCATCGAACGGTCCGCGGTGATCGGGCTTCGGGACAGT
>CM068968.1:51351442-51362566 GCA_035128595.1 Eptatretus atami
TTAGGCTGATAGAACCCGCTGGAGTATAACAAACAGGAGTCCACAGGAACAGGAGTCTGCTGTGTTGCAACTCGACCGAGTCCCTGATGTAGATATCGCCGCCTTCGTCTCCGTGGATGCTCGCGCTGAATTTGTCCCCGGCTGGATGGTCGCAGTCCCGACTGAGCCTCCTGGAGCCCAGGGTGGTGTTTCTGCTCCTGGACTCTTGGATTTCAATCCTTACTCCCACACACGAAGACAGTAATAAGAAGGTGAACACTGTTAAACAGAGTGAGACCTTGAGGTTCACCATATGTCAGTTCTCATTGCAGCATGTCAAACCACATGGCCACCAGTTTTTACTCCTTCTGCTTCCCTGCCGTCGTCCAGCGGGATGAGACTCGCTCGGAGTCGCCGCACTTTCCTCCAGTGCTGCAGCTGGCCAGCAGATAAAGCCGGACAGCAGCAGCGTGACCCCCAGGCAGCAGCAAGAGGCCCAGCACTGCAGCCGATGATGTAGGGGTCCAAAGTGAGGCCACGACCGAATCCACGCGTCCCCACGAGCATGGCCACCAAACCAAATGGCAAAACACAGCATAGCAGGAGCGCTCGGCGCCCCCGACGGCTGAACTCATCTGTGCGAAGCGCTCTGATGCGTGGGACTCGACCTGGATCTTGGATTGAGACTGGGTCAGGGGCTCTCTGTCACAGAGTGGTTTACCCTGTAGTCCTGGCTCTTTCATGGCGCGATGCGTCCTCACTGCTGGGCAGCTACAGGGTCCTCTGGGTCAGCTGTTAATTAAGGTCGTGGTGGTTATGGTATCAGAAAGGACGAACTGGACTGGCTCATGTGGGTTAGGCAGGGACACGGAGCCAGACTGGAGGCAAGAGGTGAAAGATTGAAGGTTTGTTGTGTTCGCAGTGGTGAACCGACCGGCCGCAGCTCCCAGCGGATTATATAGGGGGAAACCGCCAGACCCAGCCAATCCCCGATGCTCGCCGAGCTCCCTCGGGGACTCTCCCAGGCGCCCCGTTGGCTCTTCTACTTTGTTTGATCAGCCGGAGCCTTGAGCCACGGCCAGTGTGAGGGGATCTCACTGCAAGAACGGGCGAGGAAGAGGGTGGGAGAGTTCAAGGGGGGGGGGGGGGGGGGAGTAAAGGGGATTAATTCTAGTCCCCCCCCCTCATACTCAAACCAGAGAGGACTTCACCTCCCTGTGCGTGTGCTTCCCTCTCACTATGAAAGCCCTTAGCAGCTGCCAGAAACTCCCGTTTAAATCGAGGATAGATGGACTGAGCTTGTGGAGAAAGTGAAAGCGATCTGTGGGAAAACTTAGGGCTCTGAGAAGCCATTTCCATCCAATCCTCGAGACATTTGAGGTCGAAACTCGACAAAAAGTTTTCAGCATTTTTGGCACGGTGTTGTCCAAGAAAAGAAACGTTGGACACACCCTGTGCACCACTCTGGACACACATGAACATACAGTGTCTTCAGAAAGTATTCACACCCCTCGGCTTTTGTTACATTTTTGTTGCGTTACAGCCTGAATTGAAAAATGGATTAAATTTTAAATTTTTTGTCACCGATCTTCACAAATACCCATAATGACAAAGTGCAAGCATATTTTAGAAATTTTACAAATTAATTAAAAATGAAAAACAGAAATGTGTCATTTACATAAATATTCAGCCCCCTGAGTCAATACTTTGGCGAAGCGCTTTTGGCAGCGATTCACAGCTTCGAGTCTTCTGGGTATGTATGTACCAGCTTTGCACATTGATTTGGGGATTTCCTCCCATCCTTCCTTGTCGATTTGCTCAAGCTCCGTCAAGTTGGATGAGAGCGCCGGTGAACAGCAGTCTTCAAATCATTCCACTTTCAACACTCGCCACTTTGACATTATAGGTATTTGTGTAGATCGGTGCAATTTTTTTTTTTAATTAAATCCGTTTTAAATTCAGGCTGTAACAACAAAATGTGAAAAAAAGTCAAGGGGTGTGAATACTTTCTGGGTGGCTGGAGTATTTATCACGAAGTTACTGAAAAGGATCCCAATGGGGGTCACGTGATCACTCTCCCTTTAAATGCACGTGACCCTGAGATCTGGAGAGCGAAGGGTTTGGATCCTGCACTTGGTCGCGGTCACGTGTACCCGTGCACTATGGACACACGGGGACGGAGCTCACGTGACCTGCGTATCCCATCTGGCCGTGATGACGCATGCCTCGAGCACGATCTTTTGACACCATGGGACACGAGGAGGAAGGAACCTCCAGAGGTCGACATGCAGTGGTACAAGGACACATTTGTGCTTGGGACAGTGACGTGAAAGGAAGAAGCGGGAAAGCATTAAATTTAGTAACAATTCATGAGGAGTACTCACCACACCCACAACCCCTTCCTTCCCAGCAAGCATGATGTGGACTATTTTTGTCTCCTGGAACCACATCCCATTGACCTGAGGACATATTGATACCACATCATGATATAAAAAACAATCATGCGACTTCCCTTTCCATTAGGGCCATCAAAACCTGCGCTATTATTACCAACCTATCGTTGTTTGTCCGTGCTCTATACTTTATAAATTCTGAGCGTCAAGCAAGGAAGCAGTGCTACCAGTCGTCCCCGTGTGTACGCCTTTGTATGTTTCTAAAGACTTTGGTACGACTCGGACGGAGTTCCAACACTAACCCTAACCCTCCTAGACTCAGAGCGATGCTCCAACCATTACCGCTGCCGAGATGTTAAACATCCATCATTTACATTCCATTCCATTAACCACAGGAAGGACTACTAGCTCTTTAACAGCCCTAATTATTCCCACCTTCTTATGGGGGTCGATCAAGGGAACATTTTTATGGTTCCCACAGGGGGCATTAAGTGTCTCGTCTTGGTGTCCGTGATATTCCGAACAATTTTTCCATTAATTATTTTTCCCCATTTTAAAATTATTAATTTTCAATTGTTTAATCATCTTTCAATATTTTTCATTTTTTTCAATTTATTTAAAAAAACATTATTTAATGATTTAAAAATAAATAATTTTCTTTTTTTTTTCCAATGATTTAATTTCAGTTATTAATTATTTCTTCCCCCTCCAATTTTCTATTTTTTTATATGGTCCAACTGTAGTTATTTATTTATTATTTATCTTAATACCATTGTTTTCTGGAATGGTAGGAATTGGAACAGAACGGGTGCATAATGTTATTATGTCCCACGTATTAACACCAGAGAGAGCGAAATACAGGTACAGTACACCTATTTGAAAAAATTCCAAAGAAGGGTGTAAAGGAAGGACCTCAAGGAATCGAACTGCAGTCTTTATTCTGACTCGGACACGTCCAGCCTTTTGAGGAGCACATGATACTACAGGCCCAACCAAAAGGTTCGTTCCAACTGTCCGTGTCTGGAGGAAAGCCAAGAAAGCATGCAGGGAGGGACATGGGAAGAGAGGTGAAGATCTCCGAAGGACATGAACCATGATCCACCACATCAAAGGAACAGAGGGCACTGGTCAAACAGAGTTCCACAAATGTCCACAAAGTATAAATAGAAATAAGATTTGAGAAACAAGTAACGGCAGAGGAGGAAAATGAAATGAAGGTGCAGTGATTGTCGGAGAGGACCCTCTTGAGGTCAAACAGGTAGACAGCACGGTTGGAAGACCAGCAAGTAATTCTGAAAGGTGAGAATTTGCCAACTAGATTTGACACACCAACCATGACACGAGGACTATGAGAATACTGCTTCACGAGCACTCACATGCTCTCTTCTCCTCCAACGCCTGGGTTGCTGTAGATCATATGCTGCACCGCAGGGTGAACACTGGCCTGTGTGGACCCCGTGTTATCCTAGTAAAGGCGATACGCAAGAGGCCGAGCTCTCAATTGAGGGAATTGTCATAACAGCTGAACCACGTGATTCACCTCCTGGATGTGAGACGTCGAACCCCCTCCCCACCCTGCTGCCTCGTTTTGGGTCTCTGCCCATTGCGTGGAATAAATTAGCTTTACTGACGTCAATCGAATCCACTTAGCGGCACAGAGCAGCCTCGCAAATCGCCCCGAGGTCATTACCCTTGGTGAAGCTTCCCCCCCATCCCTTCCTGAATGGTGCTGGGATGGGGCTCACCTGCCACGAGAGACTGTGAAAAAACCCAGATGCTTCTTCTTCCTCCCACAAGTCAGCACACTGTGACATCTCCAACGTGACACAATATCCAGCTCAGAGCTACTGTTGCCATGGTAGAAAAAAATCTCTGAAAAGGTGAAAACGTGGTACCTTATCGATTGGTTTAATTAATGAGTATATTTGCACTTATTGGACACGACAGGTGCTAAAATGCTATCATTGGTGGAGTTCAAACGATTACTGGAGGAGAAAATCTGAGCGAATCAACTGATTGTTGGAATCATCAATGTTGATATGGTTGGTGAAGAGCTCCTTAAAAATACTATATATATGGTTCGATCACCTCTCTTTTCATTGCATCCAATGAGACAACACCTGAACGGCCAACATGCTGTTCAGCATTGAATTTCCAGCATGTCCGTCTCATTCTGTTGGTTGAAACGGTTTGCCATTGATCTTGGAAACCTTTGTACTTGTCTAGTATTTTGCTTTTGGTCTCTGAGACATTGAGCTATTGAGTAATGTCACAAAACTCTGTTATTAATTACCTCCGCCACATGGAGTGACATGAACAAGGCGATTTGATTTGGTTCAGGTCCGATACAGATCCGGCCTAGCTATCAGTGGGGTACAACACGTAAACTGTTCAGCCTTGCGGAGCTTTGCGCTCTACCGAGTGTTGTTCTAGTTGGCTTGCAAAGGTTCTTGCTAATTATGGAGCCAGGGCTTGCTCACTCATGGCTTTTCAAAAGATCCATCACTGACATCTCATAACGGCGTCGCCTCTCATTGTGACTCCTCAACTGAAGGAAATGGTCTCGATGATTGATCAACTGCATGCATGCAAACACAACAAGCGACAACTGTGGAACTAGTGTATTTGGTTCTTCCACGCAGATGCCTGTTCTAAAGTCAACCCAAAGTTTCCATAAATGATCTCAAGGAGGACAAATGGTCATATCATTATTAGAGATTACTCGAATTCCATGGTGTTCTTTTCTTCGTCGTGTCTCAAAAGCAAAATTCTGCCGAATACGACAGAAAGAAAAGAGGCGAAGAAAGATGGCTGAAGAGCTCGAGTTAAGTGCGTTGTCCAATGTAATTCGGAATTCCAACTCCTCACATGCAACAGATGGGAAACTTGAGTGGAGCGTTCAAAACAGGCTTTACAAGAGTCTCCGTTCAGAAACAGTTCCCAGCAACATGGTGACCTCCCCCTGTTTTGCTCAGCCGGACTACCACCATCTGGGAACCATTACACTCGGCGCTGAACAAAAACGCAACGTGCATCCGCCAACAGGCCCTGGGGTGATTGCCAACCCTTACTCTGTCCTTTTCTTTTCATTTATGTTCCAAAGTATAGTTTGCTATGAACCATTGTTGGCATCATAATTGTGACACAAATGGTTATTTCATTTATGATTTGACCATCACTTGTGACACGCAGGACTGCTCGACTCACCATGGTGCCTTAGTTGTCAATATGATGGAAAATGTACTCGGATGGGCCTGCGTTATCAGGCAAATTAGCAAACCATTGCGATGAGAGCAAAACAAATCGAGGAATGACATATTCTAGATGCTGGCCATCATAAGGGTTAGAAAAGGGACTTTTAAAAAGTGCCGCTAACCGTCTGCCGGACTGACCAGGAAATTTGAAAAGCCAGGCAGAGATATTGTCAGAGAGGCCTAAAACATTGGGTATCTTCCAGGCGGAAGAGCCACACCATACTGGAACAGATCTGACAACTGATAAGGTCTTTCCCACGGTTTTCCTTTCCTGTCCATTGATGTCTGGGGTCGAAGATGGCTGGGCGTTGTCCTGGTGACCTGGTCTTGCATGTGCCATCCTGACTTTCAATCAAAGTAGCGCGCAGGATGAGCGCGGGAGGGCTGGACACGCTCGGACTGCGTAGCAATCTCCACCTCCATTCTACTCGTTTGTATTCACAGCACAGCTCGCAACGTGACCTCCTAACAACGTTCATTAATGATAGACAGTTACAGGAATGATCCAAATCTGTTTCCTGAATGCCTTTCACCGCTGTTCAGGGCCATTCCACAAACTGAGCCTGTGGGAGGACCACCCATTAGATAATCCCAGTGTGTCTTCGGCAAATAGTAGGACAGAGCTAGTAGGATGCAATGTATGAATATGGCAAGTGAGATTTGGAGGATGCTGCGCGATACAGCAAGAGGAGCACGGACACAGTGTGAAGTTTTAAGTTTTGAGACGTGATGTTGTACTCGGAGAGACCCCTAGAGGTAGTTGAGCCATTTGAGTCACCGAAGGGCCAAACCAAGCTAATGAATGGCAATAACCACTGCTTTTGATTTGATCTGATCTTAACGTCTCTTCCAGAAGTCTCACTTTCATTCTCTATAGACGCGTGGGTCTTCAGCTTGGCATCATGCTGAACCCCACAAATTGGTTGTGGGTTTTATACTCCACAATCCTGGTTTAATATAAAGTCTCTGAGACTCTCTGAGCTTGGTGTTGGCTTAACGGTGAAGGTGGCTGGTTTAAGATCTTAGGGTCTTGAGTTTGAACCCCTGTCGTTCCGTTGAAACAACACCAGGTGGTTGATCAGCCTGTCATCCTTCCGAGGTCGGCAAAATGAGTACCAGCTTATTGGGGTAATGAGCCATTCGAGTATTCCTGCGTCGGAGTAGTGACCTGTCCAAGAGTGTACTCGTTAGCCAATGAAACTGCCTCTGCAGCCCCGTGCACTTCACGGCGTGAAACAAATGGTATTATCTTGAGAGTCTCTGCTGAGATTTACAGATCACTGAATGACTCGATTATGTGTGAAACGGGACACTCACGGGTGTATTGCCAGGACAATCAAAAGGTCAGGCGACTGACTCAGTTTCATTCACAGCCATTTGGATACATTTCGCAAGGGAAGTTGTTGCGTAAGAGATTGGATCACTAAACCCGTGCCTTTCCTTTGCCGATTGGACTTTTGGCATATCACATTTGATGGTGAAATTTGAATTATTAAAACAGCTTTTACTTGATTTGACTCGACTCACCATTGCAGTCCACTGTAGATGAACACCTCCCTCAACATGGTCCTCTGTAATTCCCTGTAATTCAGAGCTCTTTGTACTCCAGTAAACTACAGTTTCGTCTCTCTGTCCGATATTTGGACTTCCTCTGCTTCTTGTCGTCCTTCTCTAGGCTTCTGGTGTGTAATTCCTTGATTGTGACCATGACTTTGTCGTTACCCCGCACACACGAGCGAAAAGCTGTGTTTAAGCAATTGGTTCACTTCTGTCTGTCTGTCTTTCTGTCTACAAACATCAGTTTATGATTTAGGAACAACTTTAAATCTAAATTGAATGTTAGATTTTGAAGATGAATCGGAACATGAATCAGAAAACAAACATGTTAGTTTAGCAGTACTTTGGCTCTGAATTGTCCCGATCGCGCATGTGCAGAGTGGAGTGAGAATAATATTTTTACTGTCTGCCTGTCTGACAGTGAAACAAAATCAAAAATAATTTCAAACAGGACACTAACTGTTTTAAGGAAGTGATAAAGGACACAAACAACAAATATAATTAAAGCAAGGTGCGTGCAAAAAGACGCTGCATCAACGTGGTAAACTTCCAAATCATTTTTTTCTCCAACCTTTCAAAATCTATTATTTTTTAAATTGAATTAAATTTTATTTTGTTGACACAAATTGCCTTTTGACACTTTCAAAACCCTTTCATTTCGCAGGACCTCGACACAAATATTATGCCATTTTACGTCATCATGACCAATCAAATTTGCTGCCTCACAACCCCACCAATTTGCTTGTTTCTCAAGACTGGGCGGAGTAAGGTGTTCTATGAACTCTCCAGTTTAATTTAATTTACAGAATGATCCAATGGCTTCTCTTCTTGTTACCCCGCCACAAGGTTGAGCGGAGGTTATGTTGTCACTCCTGTCTGTTTGAATGTTTGTCTGTCTGTGATCAGGAAACTCAAAAGTTGTGACGGCATTCGGATGAAATTTGGTGGGCATGTAGGGTGTGTGACACGATGAAAATGATTCGAGTTTGTTGAAGATCTGTAAACGAGAATTTAAAAAAGTGATTCTTCACCATTGCGAGATAGGCGCCAAAAACTATATGTATATATAATTATATACAGGGTGAGTCAGAAGTAGCGCCCAATTTCTGTCAGTTGATTGTTTGTTTGCCATTTGTATTACAGTGTACAAGAAGGGAGAAATAAATGAATGACATGTTTATCTCACCATTATTTCAAGAAAAAATTATTACGGGAACTGTACCAAGCCGTTTTACTTGCAATTTTCAAAGTGCCCTCCCTCGTGATCGATGCAACAATTGCAGCCGAGCAGGTACAGAGCGGCACACAAGTCTGCAGAGTTCGATATCAATTTCCTCAAACTTTGCAGTTGATTTGAGCCTTTAATTCCTGAATGGTACGAGGCTTTTCACGGATAAACAAGGTCTTTCATGAGCCCCCAAAGAAAGAAATATGGAGTGTAAGGTCTGGGGAGCGTGCTGTCCCACTCGATCGGACCGCGGCGGCCGATCCACTTTCTGGGAAAAGTTTTCATCAAGCCACTGACGAACAAACGTCCATAATGAGGTGGAGCTCCATGCTGGAAATAACAGTCGCTGATCTTGTACCCTGGGCCAAAAGAAGGTTTGCAGCATATCCAGGTAAATTTTCTGCAGTGATAGATCCCTCAAAGAAAAAGGTTCCAATTATCCAAAATGGAGATATGGCTGCCCAAACTGTCACTTACCCCTTTCAACTGTCACTCTGGGTTATTCACAGCCCAGTAGACACAATTGTGTCTGTTAATTGTGCCATTAAGCTTAAAACATGCCTCATCTGACACCAGTGTTGTCTAGCATTGTGTCCTCTCCGTGAAGTTTAGCTAAGAACTCTTCGCAAAATTGAAGACGCGCGTCGTCATCTTCCATCATGCAAGGGCATGCAGTAAGGTGGAATTAAGGTTCCATTTTTTCTGTTGAAGGATACGGATAACAACTTGATTGGCTCACTTCCAACTTTGCAGATAAACGGCGAGTTGACTTTTGCGACTTTGTTCCAGTCTTCTGATGGCTTCTTCAGCCTTAGCTACATTCGTTGCCGTTTTCGGACGACCGGACATCTTTGCAGTGGCTACCGACCCTGTTGCTTCAAATTTCTCGACAATTCAATCGTATGTTTTTTCCCTGAGGTGGGTTAATATCGAATTCCTGTGCCAAACGGCGTGCGCCATCGTTGGTTGTTCATTACATTTGTAGTAATGTTTCAGCGCCGCCAATGCGTTGATTCATTGAAAGGTAATTCATTGTTCAATTTGGTGCAAATTAAGTAACTTTCCAAACTCGCAGCAATACCTGCAAAACAAAATCAAAATAAATAAATTACGAAAATTAATAATCTGCAAGACAATTATTAACAACATGACTTCCAGAAAGAATCTGACAGCCGAAAAAACAGAATCAGGCGCTACTTTTGACTCACCCTGTATATTATATATATTGTTACGGCTGTGGAAATTCGCAGAGACACCATAGAGGTCCGTAGATCAGTTATGTCGATAAGTCTGTGTTCAGATAGATTTCCCCACCGATGTTTTAAAGGGAATTATTCATGTAACCGGGCTGTGATCTTTGAGTTAGCCGTTTTTCTTTTGCTATCGTTATTTTGGACCAACCGCTTCACAACACCTCCACCACCACATCACTCACAACAACCACCTCCCACCACACATCGCCTCTCACAACCGCATTTCAACCAAACAACCACCTCCTCCACAACCACCTTCTTCCACGACGCCAACCACAACCACCTTCTCAACAACGCCAACCACCATCTCCTAAACCGCATCTCCCCAATACCCAACAACGAAACAACATCGCTTCACCTTCAACTCCGCGGCCGCCGCCATCTTTGCGCCGGCCACGGCAAGATCGCTGCAAACAAACACGGGGGTTTCCTTGTTGCAGCGACGGTGATTTCTACCACGTCCGCTCTCCCTTCAGCGTCGATGATCTCTACCACGTCCGCTCGCCTCCAAGCTTCGCCTCGAATTCGGATCAGGAGATCAAGAGGGGCGGAGCCAGTGGGGTCAGAGGGAAAGAGCGGAGATCAACCTCGCCTCACGAACCCTAAAAAAGGCGCGCAGAGCGCCAGTTCAGTCGAGTCGGTCGGGGTTTGGTGTGGTGTGAAGAGCAAGGTTCGAGTCCAGTGGAGGGCAGTGGAAGTCCGGTTCGCCGAGAGACGGAGCTGGGAGCACAGCAGGCCAGCCGTGCACGCAGAACTGCGCGTCCATGTGCGGGACGTGGGGAGAACCGGAGAGAGGTCGCCAGCCAGCATCGAACGGGTCCGCGGTGATCGGGCTGCGGACAGTCCGAGCAGCGCTGAGGGACGGACGGGCTCTTAAAGAGAGCATCAACTCTGAAAGAGCAAAAGATCCATTCGTTCCTCTGAGGCGTTGCCGCTGGGCCCGAAATCACCGGGCCGTCGGACGGGGCCTGGGCCGGACCGCGGTCACGACAGCTGCCGTGGGGACGGACGTCGCGGGTCGCCCCAGCGAGGCACCTCAAAGGTGAAGGTAACCAGCCCGGCTCGCGGAGCCTCTGCGGTCATCACAGCTCCGAGGAATAAGACCCAAAGAGCGTCCAGTCTACCCCCCTTGTCTTTGATGGGGTTTTCTTTGTTGCCTTTTGAATGAACGTTGTGGCGCCATGTCTTTAAGTAGAACTGTTAAGTGTGTACATAATACATAGACGGTAGTAGCTCTTTTGCATTGCTTTTGTTGGTTGTATTACTTTGCGTGCGTGTTCGGCCTTGCATAATTGCATACCTGCATGACTGCATCACTGTTTACGTGTGCTTTATTCAATAAATGTGCTTGTTTAAATGTTAACCCGTTGGTTGCGTCCTTTTCCCTAATTGAACTGCCGTTCTGCGCTCGGAATATACAGTAGACTAGGCGTAAGTCGGCAGCGTGTAACTCGTCACTT
>CM068968.1:51362576-51380537 GCA_035128595.1 Eptatretus atami
GGCAGCGTCAAAAAGTCCCGAATTTATCTCATGTTAAATCCCTTTGAATGAAGGGTCATCCCTCTGTAAGTCGTCATCTCTAAGTCGTCACTTTGTCTAAGTCGTCAGATGTTGTCCATTCCCGCGTAATGGAAACTCAAGTAAATTACCACTCCTAACTCGTCACGACGGAACTTCTACCTCGTGAAGAAGCCCGATTTCATGGAATCGTGATGCTCCGTCATTGGTTTACACCGCCAGTGATAGGCTATTTATAACTGCGCTGCGTTCAGCTCGATCAGCGCGCCGTCCCCACATGCATCTGAAGAGGTAGACAGGCTGCGCAATGCAGTCTCTGGCGAAGGAGTAAAGGATCGATCGAGCTTCGTGTTGAAGTCCGATCATGGTTTTATATTGGCTTGTTTTGTACATCACCACACTCACTTTCACATAGGTGTTGAGTGATAGTCATCACGATGACTGTGTGTCATGTAATTTGTCGATGGTATATGAGTTTTCATTCCATATGAAAACTCATTCTACATTCATTCCAATGAATGAATTCCAACAGCAATTCATTCCACATTGTCGATGGTGATATACCATCACCGATGGGATACGAGTTGTCTTACAGTTGTTCATTATCTTACTTTTGATAAAGTGATTCATGAATTCCATCTTTGCTTGATCACTTTCCAACTCACCAATGAACCCCCACCTATGCCCCGAGGATTGTGTTTCCCTTTTGGTACAATAGCCGGCTTAGAGATTGTTGCGCCCTCTCACACGTACGTGTCCAGGCCACGCGCGACTTCATCTTTCACCCCACAGTCATGAATGTTCGCATACGCGTAAGTCGTCAACCGTCTAAGTCGTCACTTTTTTTCTCGGTCCCGATGGTGACGACTTACGCCTAGTCTACTGTAGTTGGTTTTTAAATAGCCGATAAAGTGATCGGGTCAACGGCTGCCACGATAAATACCCCGCTCGGTTATCCCAAAACGAAGCGAGCTGCTTAAGCGGCTCGTTTACAAGCGGCCCCGATGAGGTACAGTCTCTCGGTAGTCTGCCCGCGCGATTAATTAGGTATATCGACGATTCGGCGATTGACCCGTAGCGCGGGGGTTGAATGTTGGGGGGGGGGGGGTTTGACCTAGGCTGTGGTGTGCTCAAAACACACCCGTAGCGGGATTCCGGCGTTCGATCCGGAAGGCTGCGACTAGATTGTCCGTTCGGTGGGCGAGGCAGCCGCCATTGGCTAAACGCGGTCGCTCGCACGCCGGCGGGCGGAAATCCACAACAATATAATTATATAGCGTCGCTGGCTATTATACTAGTATATATATATATAAATATATATATATATGTAAATCGACATATCAAAACGTTATTGACAGATTCGGATGAAACTTTGTGGACAGGTCGGGTGTGGAATAAGGAAGAATTGATTCAATTTTGGTGAGGACTAGAATTTGGATCCAGTTACGAGAATTTTTAAGTGATTCTTCACTATTCAGAGAATAGGCCAAAAACGACATTTATATAGCACGATACTTCAAAAAATTGTGGACGAGTTATGACAAAACTAGGTGGATGAGTTGGTTATGTGACAAGAACAAGCCGATTTGATTTTGGTTCGGGTCCAGATCCACATACAGAACAAGCGGATTCGATTTTGGTTCAGGTCCGAATCCACATACAGAACAAGCCGATTCGATACAAATCCAGATTCAGATCCGACCTCTCAGTGGGATACAGAATGTAAAATGTTCAGCCCGGACGGAGGCACGCGCTCTACCGAGAGCCTTTCTGGTTTATCTTTGTTTTGTCGATTCAACATCGTTTTATAGCTCTTTTATATTCTTTGTCAGAGGCTGTTTTAACCCACTCTTCCCTCCAACCATTCAAGCAGGGGATGCATCACCATCTCATGTCATCTTCCATAATCACCCCCACTAACCCCTTCCAAAACCATCCCTCTTACTTGCCCATTGCCGACTTGCAGTCGTTCCTCCTCTCTCTCCCCCCTCTCTCCTCTTTTCCCGTTTGTTCGTTACCTTACTTATTGTGTCCAACAATTTCCCATCTGCCCTCCGGTCAGTTCGTACCCTTCATCACGTAACTCTTCCATGAGCCTCGTTCTTGACCACGTGTCACTGCCGAACATACACGTCGATTGTAAACTTTCTTTTTCAGACTCAAAATCAGTTTGGTATTTCCGACGTTTAATTTTATTTTATTTAAATCCTCATTTAAAGGCCTTGTCTGTTACACGTACATTGGTCCAATCTGTCCATGGTAGTCAAACCCAGAGATTCAACAGTTACGCGTCATGTTGAGAGATTTTGCTTCACTGGTTATAGTTACCAATACGGGTTGGCTGTCTTCGTCTGAGGATTACCAATACGGGTTGACTGTCTTCGTCTGAGGATACCATACGGGTTACTGTCTTCGTCTGAGGATTACCCAATACGGGTTGGCTGTCTTCGTCTGAGGATTACAATACGGGTTGCGTCGTCTCGTATCTGGCAGGATTACCAATACGGGTTGGCTGTCTTCGTCTGAGGATTACCAATACGGGTTGCGTCTTCGTCTGAAGATTACAATACGGGTTGGCTGCTTTTCTGAGGATTACCAATACGGGTTGGCTGTCTTCGCTGAGGATTTACCAATACGGGTTGACTGTCTTCGTCTGAGATTACCAATACAGTACTTCTCTTTGAGGATTACCAATACGGTTGGCTGTCTTCGTCTGAAGATTACCAATATGGGTTGGCTGTCTTCGTCTGAGGATTACCAATACGGGTTGACTGTCTTCGCCTGAGGATTACCAATACGGGTTGGCTGTCTTCGTCTGAGGATTACCAATACGGGTTGACTGTCTTCGTCTGAGATTACAATACGGGTTGGCTGTCTTCGTCTGAAGATTACCAATACGGGTTGGCTGTCTTCATCTGAGGATTACCAATACGGGTTGACTGTCTTCGTCTGAGAGATTACCAATACGGGTTGGCTGTCTTCGTCTGAGGATTACCAATACGGGTTGACCGTCTTGTCTGAGGATTACAATAGGGGCGGCTGTCTTCGTCTGAGGATTAGCAATACGGGTTGGCTGTCTTCGTCTAGGATACCAATACGGGCTGGCTGTCTTCGTCTGAGGAAACCAATACGGGCTGGCTGTCTTCGTCTGAGGATTACCAATACGGGTTGGCTGTCTTCGTCTGATGATTACCATATGGGTTGGCTGTCTGTCGTCTGAAGATTACAATATGGGTTGGCTGTCTTCGTCTGAAATTACCAATAGGGTTGGCTGTCTTCGTCTGAGATTAACCAATACGGGTTGGCTGTCTTCGTCTGAGATTACACAATACGGTTTTGGCATGTCTTGTCTGAAGATTACCAATACGGGTTGGCTGTCTTCGTCTGAGGATTACCAATACGGGTTGGCTGTCTTCGTCTGATGATTACCATACGGGTTGGCTGTCTTCGTCTGAAGAATTACCAATACGGGTTGGCTAGGTCTTCTTCCGACGATAATCGGTCTGGCTCTACGAGGGGATCCACAATACGTTCTTTATATTGCGAGGACCAACCCCCAAGAGTGTAAAATCGGCAATTACAAACCGGTGCTAGTGGCTGGTTCTTGGTATTATCAGTCTGAGATACCAATACGAGGTTTGGCTGTCTTCGTCTAGGAAATAACTTATTGACCATTAGGGTTGGCTGTCCTCTTCGTCGCTGAGGTTATTACCAAGTACAATACGGGTTGGCTGTATTCGTGGTTCTGAGAAATTACTCAGATTAGCATAAACGGGTTGGTGTCTTCGTGCTGAAGATTAACCAACGTACTGTGGTTGGCTTTTTGTCCTTATTGAAGATCAATACGGGTTGCTTTCTACGTCGAAGATTACCATACGGGTTTGGCGTGTCCTTCGTCTGAGATACCAATACGGTTGACTGCATTCGTCTGTAGATATCAATAACGGGTTGGCTGTCTTTGTCTAAGGATTACCAATACGGGTTGGCTGTCTTCGTCTGAGGATAGCAAATACGGGTTGACTGTCTTCGTCTGAAGATTACCAATACGGGTTGGCTGTCTTCGTCTGAGGATTACACAATATGGGTCTGGCTGTCTTCGTCTGAGGATTACCAATTAAGCGTCTGGCTGTCTTTCGTCTGAGAGTTAACCAATACGGGTTGGCTGCTCGCCGTTGAAGATTGCCAATATGGGTTGGCTAGCTTGTCTGTAAAGATTACCAATATGTGTTGCGCTGTTCTTCATCTGAAGATTACCAATACGGGTTGGCTGTCTTCTCTGAAGATTACCAATACGGCTGTTGGTGTCTTCTCTGAGTTATTACCTTATAGATACGGGTTGGCTGCCTTCGTCTGAAGGATTACAATCACGGGTTGGCTGTCTTTGTGCTGAGGAATTACCAATACGGGTTGGCTGTCTTGCTCTTGAAGATCCAATATGGGCTTGGCTGTCTTTGTCTGAGGATTTCTCAATATACGGGTTGGCTGTCTTCGTCTGAGGATACCAATCGGGTTGGCTGTCTTCGTCTGAGATATACCAATACGGCTGACCTGTCTTCATCTGAGGATTACCAATACGGGTTGGCCGTCTTCGTCTGAGATATTACAATATGGGTTGACCGTGCTGCGTTGGGTGAGAGATTGACAATAAGGGCTGTCTGTCTTCGTCTGAGGAATTACCAATTACGTTTGCTTTGTTTCTTCGTCTGAAGATTACCAATACGTTGGCTGTCTTCGTCTGAAGATTACCAATACGGGTTGTGGCTGTCTTGTCTTGAAGGATTACCAATTCGGGTTGGCTGTCTTCGTCTAAGATTACCAAAACGGTGGCTGTTTGTCTTGGTTACATAGTTGGCTGTTTCGTTCTGAAGTTTACCAATATGGGTTGGCTGTCTTCGTCTGAGGGATTACCAATACCGGTTGGCTGTCTTCTCTGAGATTACCAATACGGGTTGTGCTGTCTTCGATCTGAAGATTACCAATACGGGGTTGGCTGTCTTCGGTGCCTTACAAGTATTACCAACTCGGGTTGACTGCCTTCGTCTGAGATTACCAATACAGGGTGGTTGTTGCCTTTGTCTGAGGATTACCAATATCGGGTTGCGTTCTTCGTCTGAAGATTACCATATGGGTGTGCCTGTCTTTGTGTCTGAGGATTACCAATACGGGTTGGCTGTCTTTTCGTCTGAAGATTACCAATACGGGTTGGCTGTCTTCGTCTGAGGATTACCAATACGGGTTGGCTGTCTTCGTCTGAAGATTACCAATATGGTTGGCTGTCTTCTTTCGAGGATTTACCAATACGGGTTGGCTTGCCTTCGTCTGAAGATTACAATACGGGTTGGCTGTCTTCGTCTGAAGATTACCAATATGGGTTGGCTGTCTTCATGTCTGAAGGTATTAACCAATAAGTCGGGTATTGTCTGTCTTCGTTCCTAGGATTACCAATTCCGGTGTTGGCTGTTTTCGTCTGAGGATAACAATACGGAGGTTTGACCTGTCTTCATCTGAAGGCCAATTACCAAATACGGGTTGGCCGTCTTCGTCCTGAGAATTACCAATATGGGTTGGCCCGTTCTCATCTGAGCGATTACCCACATAGCACCGGTTGAACTCGTCTTCATCTGAGTGATTACCCAATAACGGGTTGGCCGCTTCGTCTGAGATTACCCAAACGGGTTGTGCCGTCCTTCGCTGAAGATTACCAATTAAGGGCTGTCTGTCCTTCGTTCCTGAGGATTACCAATAAGGTCTGGCTGTAATTCTCTGAAGATTACCAATAACGGGGTTGGCTTGTCTCGCTTCTGAAGAATTACCCAATAACGGAGTTGGACTGTCTTCAGTCTGAAGATCTACAATATCGGGTTGGCCTCGTCTTTTCGTCTGAAGAATTACCAATACCGGGTTGGCTGTTCTTTGTCTGAGGGGATTACGCAATACGGGGTTTGGCTGGTGCTCCGGTCTGAAAGTCTTAGCCAATATGGTTTGCGTGTCTCTGTCCCTGGGAAATTACAATACGTGGGCTTGTCTAAGATTCATCGGGTTGCCTATCTCGTCTGAGATATAACCAATTACGGGTTAGCATTCTTCGGATCTGAGGATTTACCAATACGGGTTCGGCTGTCTTTCGTCTGATAGATTACCAATACGGGTGGCTGCTCTTCGTCTGAAGATTACCAATACGGTATGTGTCTTATTGGCGAAAATCGGGTTCGTTCGTCTGATAGCCATATGGTTTGCTTCTCGAATTACCAATACGGTTGGGCTGTCTTCATCATGAGGATTAATACCAATACCGGGTTGGCTCGTCTTCGTCTGAGGAAAAACAATATCGATTCTCCCCCTAGGATCCAATACGGGTTAGCGACTCGATCTAAATTCATACCTTAGAGAGCATTCGTCTGAGGAATTACCAATACGGGTTGCTAGTATTCGTACTGAGGATTACCAATACGTTGGCTGTCTTCGTCTGAAGATTACCAATATTGTGTGGCTCGTTTTTGTCTGAGGATTACCAACACGGGTTGGCTGTCTTCGTCTGAGGATTACCAACTACGGGAGTTGGCTGTCTTCGTCTCTGAAGATTCACCCAATATGGGTTGGCTGCTTCGTCTGAAGATTACAATACGGGTTGGCTGTCTTTGTCGAAGAGATTCCCATATACGGGTTGGCCTGTCTTCGTCTGAGGATTAGCAATACGGGATTGACTGTCTTCGTCTGAAGTTACACAATACGGGTTGCCTGTCCTTCGTCTGAGATTACCAATATGGGCTGGCTGTCTTCGTCTGAGGATTACGAATAAGGGTGCTGGTCTTTCTCATCTGAGGATTTACCAATACGGGTTGGCTGTCTTCGTCTGAAGATGCCAAATATGGGTTGCTGTCTTCTCTTGAGTTACCAATATGGGTTGGCTGTCTTCGATCTGAAGATTACCCATACCTCATCGGGTTGTGGCTGTCTTCGTCCTGTAAGATACATAAATACGGCGTTGGCTCTTTGGCTGAGGATTACAATAGGTTGGCTGCTGACTGTGAGGATTACCACACGGGTGGCTGTCTTTGTGCTGAGGCGAATTACCAATACGGTATGGCTGTCCGTCATCTGAAGATTACCAAATAGGAGGCGGGTGGCTGTCTTTGTCTGAGGATTACCAATACGGGTTGGCTGTCCTTCGTCTGAGGATACCAATCCGGGTGTGCTGTCTTCGTCTGAGAGATAACCAATACGGGTTGACCGCTCTTCATCTGAGGATTACCAATACGGGTTGGCCGTCCTTCGTCTGAGATTACCAATATGGGTTTGCGCGTCTCGTGTGAAGATTACCAATAAGGGCTGTCTGTCTTCGTTCTGAGGATTACCAATACGGGTTGGCTGTATTCATCTATGGATTACCAATACGGGTTGGCTGTCTTCTTCTGAAGGATTACCAAATACGGAGTTGGCTGTCTTTGTCTGAAGATTACAATACGGGTTGGCTGTCTTCGTCTATGAAGATTACAATACGGGTTGGCTGCTTTGTCTGAGATTACCAATACGGGTTGGCTGTCTTCGTCTGAAGTTTACATATGGGTTGGCTGTCTTCGTCTGGGAATGATTACCATTACGGAATGGCTGTCTGTCTCTGAGATCAGAACGTGTTGGCTGTCTTGCGTTTGAGGATTACCATACGGGTTGGCTTGTCTTCGTCTGAGATTACCAATACGGGTGGCTGCACTTTCGTCTGAGGAAATTAACCAATACAGGTTGGCTTCTTGTCTCGACGGAATTACCAATATAGTTTTGGCTGTTCTTGTCTGAGGATTACCAATCGGGTTGGCTGTCTTCGTCTGAGGATTACCAAATACGGTTGGCTGTCTTCGTCATGAGGATTACAATACTGGGTTGGCTGTCTTCGTCTGAGAGATTACCATATGGGTCTGGCCGTCTTCGTCTGAGGTATTATCTCAGTCCGGTTGGCCAGTCTCGTGTCTGTTCGACTGTCTCTTCTGAGGATTACCAATGGGTTGGCTGTCTTCGTCTGAAGATCTAACCAATACGGGTTGGCTGTCTTCGTCTGAAGATTACCAAATACGGGTTGGCTGCCTTCGTCTGAGGATTACCAATACGGGTTGGTGTCTTGTCTGAGGATTACCAATACGGGTTGCTGTCTTCGTCTGAAGATTATTACAATATGGGTTGGCTGTCTTTGTCTTGAGGAATTACCAATACGGGTTGGCTGCTCTTCGTCTGAAGGATTACCAATACGGGTTGGCTGTCTTCGTACTGAGGAAAAATGATGTTGTACGACCCAATAATATGGGTTGGCGATCTGTCGTCTGGAGGATTACCTATTTACGGGTTGGGCCTGTCTTCGTCTGAGGATTCAATACGGGTTGCGGCGTATCTATCTTATCCTGAGGAGTACCAATAATGGATGGCTGTCTCCTTGTCTTTCTGCAAGGAAGGATTACCAATACGGGTTGGCTGTCTTCGTCTGAAGAATTACCAATACGGGTTGGCTGTCTTCGTCTGAGCATTACCAAATTGGTGTTCGGCGTCTATCGATCGAGGATTACCCATACGGGTCTGCGGCTGTCTTCGTGCTGAGAATTACCAAATACGGGTTGCTGCTGGTTGCCCAATGGGTTGGCTTGTCGTTGGAATTTACAATACGGGTTGGCTGTCTTCGTCTGAAGGATATACGAATATACGAGGTTGGCTGTCTTCGTCTGAAGATTACCAAATACGGTGTTTGGCTGTCTTCGTCTGAAGATTACCAATACGGTGGCTGTCTTCGTCTGAGGATTACCAATAAGGGTTGGTCTCCTTCGTTTGTCTGAGGATTACCAAATACGGGGTGGTGTCTTCGTCAGATTGCCAATATGGGTTTGGTCTGTCTTCGTCTGTGAGGATCTACAATATTGGTTCGGCTGTCTTCTGTCTGAGATTACCAATACGAGTTGGCTGTTCTCTTGTAATTTAACCAATATGGGTGGCTGTCTTTGTCTGATGAGGATTACCAATACGGGTTGGTCTGTCTTCGTTGTGCGATATATCATACGGGTTTGCTGTCTTCTCTGAGGATTACCAATACTGGGTTGGCTGTCTTCGTCTGAGGATTACCAATAACGGGTTGGTCGCTGTCTTCGTCTGAGGATTACCAATATTTGGTTGGCTGTCTTGTCTGAGGGATTTACCAGATACGGGTTGGCTCGTCTTTCCGTCTGAGATTACCAATACGGGTTGGCTGTCTCGTCTGAAGATGAATTTACCAATTGGGTTGGCTGTCTTCGTCTGAATTGATACGGTGGCTGCTTGTCTAATACCAATAGGGTTGCTTGTCTTGTTGAGTACCAATAATGTGCGTCTCAGTACTGAGAGATTACTCATTACGGGTTGGCTTGTCTTCGTCTACTGAGAGATGTCGCAGTACGGGATTTATCGTTCCGTCCTATAGAGGATTACCAATACGGGCTTCGGCTGTCTTCGTCTGAGGATTACCAATATAGGGTTGCGTCGTCTCTCGTTGAGGATTTACACCAATATACAGGGTGCGTCTCTCTGAAACCAAATACGTGCTGTCTTCATCTGAAGTCGTGATTACCAATACGGGTTGGCCGTCTTCGTCTGAGGAACATAGGTGGCGCCTCACTAGGATACCAATACGGTTGACGCTTCTCTGGTCGATACTGCCCTCTTGTCTGAGGATTTGACAATACGGGGGTGCGTCTATCGTGTCTGAGTTATTTACCACCAATACAGTTGTTGGCTGTCTGTTTCGTCTGAAGATTACGCAACCTACGAGGTTTGTGCTCGTATTCGTCTGAAAGAATTACCAATACCGGGTTGGCTGTTCTTCGTACTGAAGATTACCAATATTCGGGTTTGGCTGTTCTTGTGTCTTTGAAGAATACGCATAGGTTCGGCTGTCTTACGTACTGAAAGGATTTACCAATACGGTGTTTTCTGGATAGCTAGGTGTCTTCGTCTAAGATTATCCCAATATGGGGTTGGCTGAATCTTCGTCTGCAGGATGAATGGATGGCTTCCCATTACAATACGGGTTGGCTGAGTCTTCGTCTGAAGATTTACAAAGCGTCTCTCTAAATTACCATACGGGTTGGGCTATCTTCGGTCTGAGGATTGACCAATACGGGTTCGCTGTCTTCGTCTGAGGATTACCAATACGGGTTGCTGTCTTCGTCTGAGGATTACCAATACGGGTTGGCTGTCTTCGTCTGAAGATTACCAATACGGGTTGGCTGTCTCTCAGTCTAGAGGATTACCAATACGGGTTGCGTCTTCGTCTGAGGATTACCATACGGGTTGGCTGTCTTCTCTGAGGATTACCAATACGGTTTACCTGTCTTCGTCTGAAGATTACCAATACGGGATGGCTCTTCGTCTGAGGATTACCAATAACGGGTTGCTCGTCTTCGGCTGAAGAGATTACCAATAACGGGTTACTGTCTTCGTCTGAGGATTACCAATACGGGTTGCTGTTTCGTCTGAGATTACCAATACGGGTTGGCTGTCTTCGTCTGAAGATTACCAATACGGGTTGGCTGTCTTCGTCTGAGATTACCAAATATGGGTGGCTGTCTTCGTCTGAGGATACCAATACGGGTTGGCTGTCTTGTCTGAGGATACAATACGGCGTGTGGCTGTCTTCGTTGAGGATTACCACACTATGGAGTTGGCTGGGAACATAGTCTTCGTCTGAGGATTACCAATACGGGTTGCTGCTTCCGTCTAGAGATTAACCAATTCGGGCTGACTGTCGTCGTGCTGGATTATACCGCATACGGATTGGCTGTCTTCGTCTGAAGATTCCAATACGTTGCTTCTTCGTTGAGGTTACAATACTGGGGCTCGCTGTCGTTCTGAGGATTACCAATACGGGTTGGCTGTCTTCGTCTGAGATTACCAATACGGGTTGGCTGTCTTGTCTGAAGATATACCAATACGGGTTGGCTGTCTTCGTCTGAAGATTACCAATACGGGTTGGCTGTCTTCGTCTGAGGAATTACCAATACGGAGTTGGCTGCCTTCGTCTGAGGATTACAAATACGGGTTGCGCCTGTCTTCGTTGAGATGTACCATAACGGGTTGGCTGTCTTGTCTGAGGATTACCAATATCGGGTTGGCTGTCTTCGTCTGAAGATTACCAATACGGTTGGCTCTTCGTCTGAGGATTACCAATACTGGGTTTCGCTGTCTTCGTTCTGAGGATTACCAATTTGGGTCTGGCTGTCTTTGTCTGAAGATACCAATACGGGTTGGCTGTCTTTCGTCAGAAGTTTATTACCAATAGGGTTCGTTGTGTCTGTCTTCGTTCCTGAAGATTACCAATACGCGGTTGGCTGTCTTTGTCTGAGATACCAATACGGGTTGGCTGTCTTCGTCTGAGGATTACCAATACGGTTGGCTGCTTTGTCTGAGGAGTTACCAATACGGGTTGGCTGTCTTCGTCTGAAGATTACCAATATGGGTTGCTGTCTTTGTCTGAGGATTATACCAATTACGGGTTGGCTGTCTTCGTGCTGAGAGATTACCAATCGGGTTGGCTGTCTTCGTCTGAGGATAACCAATACGGGTTCCGTCTTCTCTGAGGATTACCAATACGGGTTGGCGTCTTCGTCTGAGATACCATTATGGCTTGACCGATCTTCGTCTGAAGATTACCAATAAGGGCTTGGCTGTCTTCGTCTGAGGATTACCAATATGGGTTGGCTGTTTCGTCTGAGATTACCAATGACGGGCTGGTTGGTCTCGTCTTCGTCTGAAGGAATACCAATACGGGTTGGCTGTCTTCGTCTGAAGATTACCAATAAGGGTTGCGTCTTCGTCTGAGAAACATTCAATACGGGTTGGCTGTCTTTTCTGAGGATACCAATACGGGTTGGCTGTCTTCGTCTGAGTATTACCAATCGGGTTGGCTGTTTTCGTCTGAGGAATTACCATAACGGGTTGGCTGTCTTCGTCTGAAGATTACCAATACGGAGTTGGCTGTCTTCGTCTGAAGATTACCAATACGGTGGTGGCTTCTTCGTCTGAGGATTACCAATACGGGTTGGCTGTCTTCGTCTAAGATATACCATAATACGGGTGTTGCTTGTCTCTGTCCTGAGGATTACCAATTACGGAGTTGGCTTGTCTTCGTCTGAAGATTACCATATGAGGTTGGCTGTCTTTCGTCTGAAGATTACCAATACGGGTTGGCTGTCTTTTGTCTAGGAGCCAATACGGGTTGGCTGCTTCGTCTGAGATCCAATACGGGTTGCCTGTCTTTCGTCTGAAGATTACAATATGGGTTGCTGTCTTTGTCTGAGGATTACCAATACGGGTTGGCTGTCTTCGTCTAGGATTACCAATACGCGGGTTGTCTGGTCTTCGTCTGAAGTATACCAATGAGCGGGTTGCCGTCTTCGTACTGAGGATTACTCATATACCTGTTTTGCTGATCTTCGTCTGAGGAATACATAATCGTGATTTGCGTTCTTCGGTCTTGTAGGACCTTCAATATCGGGTTGCTGCGTCTTCGTCTGAAGATTACCAATAATGGGTTGAGCGTCTTCGTCTGAAGATTACAATCACGGGTGGCTGTCTTCGTCTGGTGATTACCAATTAGGGTTGGCTGTCTCGTCTGAAGATTACCAATACGGTTGGCTGTACTTCGTCTGAAGCATTACCAATATGGGTTGGCTGTCTTCGTCTGAGGATTACAATACGGCCGGTGGCTGTCTTCGTCTGAAGATAACATAATTTCTATTTACAATAATAAGGGTTCGGCTGTCTTCGTTTTGATCGGAATTACCAATACGAGGTTGGCTGTCTTCGTCTGAGGATACCGAATATACGGGTTGGCTGTCTTTCGTGTAAGATTTACCATTATAGGCGTTGGCTGTCTTCATCTGAAGATTACCATATTTACGTTGTTGTGCTCGTCTTCGTCTGAAGATTACCAATACGGGTTGGCTGTCTTCGTCTGAGAATTACCAATCGGGTTTGGCTGTCTTCGTCTGAGTAACTCAATACGGGTTCCGTCTTTCTCTGAGGATTACCATACCGGGTTGGCGTTCTTCGTCTGAGGATTACCAAATATGGCGTTAGGCTGTCTTCGTCTGAAGATTACCAAGTTGGGGTTGGCTGTCTTCGTCTGAGGATTACCCAACACGGTTGGCTGTCTTCGTCTGAAGATTTACCAATAGGGTTGGCTGTCGTCGTCTGAAGAATTACCAATACGGGTTGGCTGTCCTGTCGTCTAAAAAGATTACCGATATAAGTTGGCTGTTTTGTCGGGATAGAAATTGAGCTTGTTGGATACCAATACGGTTTGGCTGCCTCTTCGTATTCTAAGGATATACCAATACTGGCTGGCATGTCCTTCGTCTCGAGGATACCAATAAGGCTGGCAGTCTTCGTCTGAGATTACCAATATCGGCGTTGGCTGTCTTCGTCTGAGAGATTATGCCAATACGGTTGGCCTGTCTTCGTCGAGGATACAATATGGTTGCTGTTTCTGAAGTTACATGGTTGCTGTTCGTCTGAAGATACCTAATACGGTGGTTTTGGCCGTCTTAGTCTAGAGGATTACCAATACGGTTGGGCGTCCTGGATTACAACGGTTCGTCTTTGGTTGAGGATTACCAATATAGGTAAATTGGACGTCTTCGTTGAAGATTACCAAATGGGTTCTGTCTTTGTCTCTGAGGATTACCTCATACGGGATTGGCTGTTTCGTCTAGAGATTACCATAATCCGTTGGCTAGTCTTCGTCTAGTCATACGGTGGACGTCTTAGAACTTACCAATACGGCGTTGGCACGTCTTCGTCTGAGATTACAGATATGAGGTTGGCTCGTCTTCGTGTGAAGATTGACCCAATAGGGCTGGCCTGTCTTCGTCTAGAGATTACCAAATACGGGTTGGCTGTCATGCATCTGAAGGATTACCAATACGGTGTTGGCTGTCTTGTCTGAAGACTTACCACTACGGAGTGGCTGTCTTCGTCTAGTTACCATAAGTGTGCTTCGTGAAGATTACACAATATCCGGGGTTGGCTGTCTTCGTCTGAAGGATTACCAATACGGGTTGGTCTGGTCTCGTCTCTCCAGAGATTACCAATATGCGGTTGGCTGCTCTTCGCTGAGCGATTCCATTATTACGGGTTGCTTGTCTGTCACTCTTGAGATTACCAAATACGTGCGTCTTGTCATCTAAATGGGTTGGCTGCTCTTGTCTGAGAGATTACCAATACGGGTGAAGCTGTCCTTCTCTGAGATTACCAATACGGGTTGGTGTTGCTTGTCTGAGGATTACCAATACTGCTGTCTCGCGGATACATATGGGTGGCTTCGTGTCTGAACAACGGCGCTTCTAGATTACCATACGGGTGCGCTCGTTCTAGGAATTACCTAAGTACTGGGTGTTGGCGTTTTGTCTGAGGATTACTTACGTCTGGCTTCTCTTCGTGTGAGGGATTACCTCAATACGGGTGTTGCTTGTCTTCGTTCTGAGAGATTACAATAGGTGTTCGTGAGATTCATACGGGTTCTGTCTGTCTGAAGTTCTAGTGCTATCCCAATACGGTTGCTTGTGGCCTGTCTTCGTCTGAAGGATTAACAATTCGGGTTGGCTGTCTTTCTCTAGAGATAACCAATACGGGTTAGCGTCTTCTTCATCTGAGAATTACCAAACGGTTGGCTGTCTTCGTCTGAGGATTACCAATATGGTTGCCGTCTGTCTGAAGATTTACCAATATACGGTTGGCTGTCTTCTTCGTCTGATGTGTTTATTTACCAATAGCGTTGACGCGTCTTCGTCTGAGATTACCAATAAGGGCTGGTCTGTCTCGTCTGAAGATTACCAATCGGGTTGGCGTGTTTCGTGCTGAAGAGTACAATACGCGGTTGCTGTCGTCGTCTGAAGACATACGCAGATACGGGTTGGCTATCTTCTTCTTGAGGGAGTACCGAATACATTTGACTTGGGCATGTCTTCGTCTGAAGAATTACCAATACGGTTGGCTGTCTTTGGTCTGAAGGATTACAATACGGGTGGCTGTCCTCGTCTGAAGTTACCAATATGGTTTGCTGTCTTGTCTGAGGATTACCAATACAGGTTGGCTGTCTTCGTCTGAGATTCCAATAGGGTGCTTCTTCGTCTGAATTACCAATACGGGTTTGGCTTCTTCGTCTGAGGATTACCAATACGGGTTTGCTGTCTTCGTCTGAGGATTACCAATACGGTTGGCTGTCTTCGTCTGAGGATTACCAATACGGGTTGGCTGTCTTCGGTCTGGATGAGATTACCAATACGGGTTGCTGTCTTCGTCTGAAGATTACCAATACGGGTTGGCTGTCTTCTGTCTGAGGATTACCAATACGGGTTTGGCTGCCTTCGTCTGAGGATTACCAATATGGTTGCCTGTTCTTCTGTCTGAAGATACCAATATGGGTTGGCTGTCGTTGTCTGAAGGATTACCAATACGGGTTGGCTGTCTCGTCTGAAGATACCAATACGGGTTGGCTGTGCTTCGTCTGAGGTATACCAATACGGGTTGTGCGTCTTCGTCTGGATACCAATACGTGTTGGCCGTCTTCGTCTGAGGGGTTACCCAATACTGGGTTGGCCGTCTTCGTTCTGAGGATTACCAATTATTGGCTTTCTGTCTGAGATTACCATATGGGTTGGCTGTCTCGTCTGAGAGATTACCAATACGGGTTGGCTGTCTTCGTCTGAGATTACAATAGGGTTGGCGCTGTCTTCGTCTGAGGTTTTGCTACCAATACGGAGTGGGTTGTTTTCGTTGAGATTACCAATCGGGTTGGCTGTTTCGACTGAGATTACCAATACGGGTTGTGTCTTCGTCTGGAGTACCAATATGGTTGGCTGTCTTCGCTGCGGATTACCGAATTGGTGCAATTGCATGTCTTCGGTTAAGGATTACCAATACGGTTGCTGATCGTCTTGCTGAGATTACCATACGGGTTGGCTGTTTCGTCTGAAGGTATACCAATCGGGTTGGCTGTGCTTCGTCTGGAGGATTTACCAAACGGGTTGGCGTCTTTGTCTGAGGGATTACCAATACGGGTTGGCTGTCTTCGTCTGAAGGCATTACCAATAATGGGTTGGCTGTCTTCGTCGTGAGTTACAATACGGGTTGGGCGTCTTCGTCTAGAAGATACCAATACGGTTGGCTGTCTTCGTCTGAGGAATTACCATAGGGCTGGCTGTCTTCGTCTGAGGATTACCAATTACGGGTTGGCTGTCTTCGTTTGCTGAGGGGATTACCAATACTGGGTTGGCGTCTTCAGTCTGAAGCTATTACCAATACGGGTTGGCTGTCTTCGTCTGAGTGTACCAATACGGTTGGCTGCTCTTTGTCTGAGGATTACAATACTGCGGTTGCGCGTGTCTTGTCTAGGTCAATTACCAATACTGGGTTGGCTGTCTTCGTCTGAGAGGGGGATTACCAATACGGGTTGGCTGTCTTAGTCTGAGGCATTACCAATGGTGGTTGGCTGTCTTCGTCTTGAGGATAACCAATACGGTGTTTTTGAACCGTCTTCATCTTGAGAGTTACCAATACGGGGTTTGGCCGTCTTTCGTTTCTGAGAATTACCAATTGGTGTGATGTTTCGTCTGATGTATAACAATACGGTGCGCTGCTCGGTCAGTTCATCGGTTTGGTGTTTCTTGAGACCAAATGGCGCTGCGCGTTCTCGTCTGACTTAATTATCCAATACGGGATTGGCTGTCTTGTGTCGAGGATTCTCTCAATAGGTTGGGCTTGTATCTCGTCCTGAACAATCTGACCAATCTGCGTGCGTTCACTCGTGGATTATCAGGTTGGCTGTCTTTCGTGAGGTTACAATACGGGTTGGCTGTCTTCGTCTGAAGTTACCAATACGGGTCTGGCTGTCTTCGTAACGTGAGGTCCTGTCTGGGATTACCAATACGGGTTGGCTGTCTTCCCTCTGAAGATTACCAATACGGGTTGCTGTCTTCAGTTGAAGATTACCATACGGGTTGGCTGTCTTCGTCTGAAGGATTACCAATACGGGTTGCTTCTCGTCTGAGGATTACCAATACGGCGCTGTCTTCGTCTGAGGCTTACCAATACGGGTGATGTCTTCGTCTGGGATTACATACGGGTTGGCTGTTCTTCGTCTGAAGGATTACCAATACGGGTTGGCTGTCATTCCGTTCTGAGAAGGCCATCAAGTTACCAATACTGGTTGAGCTGTCTTTGTGTCTTTGAGATTACCAATACGGGTTGGCTGTCTTCGTCTGAAGATTTACAATACGGGATTGTGTCTTCGTTCTGAGATTACCAATAGGGTTGGCTGTCTTGTCTGAGATTACCAATACGGTTGGCTGTCTTCGTCTGAGATTACCAATACGGGTTATGGCTGTCTTTCGTCTGAGGATATACCAATACGGGTAGATGACCAGTCTTCTCTGAAGATTACAAAAGTCCGTTCTGCGTCGTTGAGGATTCACCAAATACTGTTGGCTGTATTCGTCTGAAGAATTAGCCAATATGGGCTTGGCTGTCTTCGTCTGAGGATTACCAATACGGGTTGGCTGTCTTCGTCTGAGGATTACCAATACGGGTTGGCTGTATTCGTCTGAGGATTACCAATACGGGTTGGCTGTCTTCGTCTGAAGATTACCAATATTGGTTGGCTGTTTTTGTCTGAGGATTACCAACACGGGTTGGCTGTCTTCGTCTGAGGATTACCAACACGGGTTGGCTGTCTTCGTCTGAAGATCACCAATATGGGTTGGCTGTCTTCGTCTGAAGATTACCAATACGGGTTGGCTGTCTTTGTCTAAGGATTACCAATACGGGTTGGCTGTCTTCGTCTGAGGATTAGCAATACGGGTTGACTGTCTTCGTCTGAAGATTACCAATACGGGTTGGCTGTCTTCGTCTGAGGATTACCAATATGGGCTGGCT
>CM068968.1:51421077-51438880 GCA_035128595.1 Eptatretus atami
TGAGAGTGAGGGGAGAGGAGAGAGGGGGAGGTGCTTTGCATAATATTTAACTGTTCTTTGAATAATATTGTTGAAGTCACATTTTACATTGTGCGAATGTTCCACAGGTACTAGCTCGTCCATATAATAATAAGCTTCGCTTCAGACATTAAATCCTTCCTCTTCTCCATGGGCTTGATTTCCGATCATCAATTTGGTTTCAGACCAGGTCACTCTACCCTGGATATGCTGCTTCTGCTAAAGAGAGAGATTCGTTGTTGGGCTGCAGTACACCCTGCACCACAACATCTCGCTTCCTTCTCCTCTTTGCGCACTTACATCCGGGCTTCCTGCTTGCTTCTCTTCTCCCTCCCTGGCTTTCTTTTTTTCTTCAGAACGGCCTCCAATTCGTTTGATGTCTCGGCGGGCCACAGTCTGCCCCAAGCTCACCCCTGCTCACTTGCGCACGGTTACCATGACGACATCGTGCACTTCCAAAAGGCGGGCGTCGTAGCTTGCGAAAGAAAACGTTGCTGAGGAAAAATAAAAGGCGGGGCCGTCAGGCCTCGCGAAATAAAGTGTGTAAACGTGTCTGTCGTAAAGAAAAAAGCTTCCCATAAGAGAGGGATCATATTCTTTAACTCTTCTCACGCATTACATTTAAGATTCCCATTTAGACATGGGGCTGGGGATAATATGAACATGCATTTTAAGGAAATAAACTGTCTGAGGATCTGGATGTGTGGGAATGCATTCATCAGACCGGATTCTGAAATCCCGTAACATACATAATATTATGTATATATATATATAGTATATTATATATATATATAATCTGTCTCACATATAACATGTTACATATTGCCATGTATGCATCTGCTCCATTAATAGATACAGTGGGCCCGTTGGTCCATTAGTACCAAATTTTTCATTCTCTTACACAGAGCCTTGTCCGCATACCTGCCTGCTGCACTGCTTGAGGCTATTAAGCTTGCCTTTCACCAAGCCCACATGTGGTTTGCGCCAGGTGGGGTTTGGGCCAGCTTGCTTTCTCTGTTACCTCAACCATACCATTTATAGTGATAGGTAATATTTTTGAGCGGAATTAAATGAATGGCTTAAATATTTTTTTAAAACACAAAACAGATATCAAATGTAACATGCGTTCTGCATTGAGCAATGCTCATACTCTCAAAACAGCCTTTCTTCTGGTGGGTGTTTCCAAAGAAAGGTACTGTGGTCAGGATGGTGCTGAGAGACTGTACACATAACCTATAAGGCTCACGGCTACACCAAGTCCAAGCAAAGGCAAACGTCGCTTCCACACGTAAATAATCGTGGTAAATGCAGAATTAAATTAATTATTTTTTCTTGTCGTGTCTCTGTACTTTTACTTTCACTCATGCTATTGAAGGAATTGCCTGCGCTCACTGTAATCTCATATCAATATCAATGTGGCTCTCTCTCTCGTCTCCTCTCTCTCCTCTCTTCATCTCTCTCTCTCTCTCTCTCTCCTCCTCTCTCTCTCTGTCTCTGTCTCCTCTCTCTGTCTCTGTCTCTCTCCTGTCCTGTCTCTGTCTCTCTCTGTCTTCTCCTCCTGTCTGTCTCTGTCTCTCTCTGTCTGTCTCTCTATGTCTGTCTCCTGTCTCTCTTGTCTGTCTCTCTCTGTCTCTCTGTTGTCTCTGCTCTGTCTCTCTCTGTCTGTCTTCATCTGTCTCTCTCTGTCTCTCTCTCTGTCCCTCTCTCTGTCTCTCTCTCTGTCTCTCTCTCTCTGTCTCTCTCGTCTGTCTCTCTCTCTGTCTCTCTCTCTGTCTCTGCTCTCTCTGTCTCTCCTCATCTCTCTTCTTCTCCCTCCTCTCCTCTCCTCCTCTCTTCCCTCCCCTCCTCCATCTCTCCTCTCTCTCTCAATCCATTCCCTATCATTCTCATCTCTATACAGTATATATACAGTGGGGAGGAACAAGTATTTGATACAACTGGCCAATTTTGCAAGTTTTCCCACTTACAAAGCACGTAAGGTCTTGTAGATTTTTATCAATAGGTACAACTTCAACTGTGAAAAGACGGAATCTAAAACAAAAATCCTGAAAAATCAACATTGTATGATTTTTAAATAAATTAATTTGCATTTATTGCATGAAAAATAAGTATTTGATAAACATCAGAAAAACAGAACTTAATTATTTGTAGCAGAAACCTTTGTTTTGCATTACAGAGATCAGATGTTTCCTGTAGTTCTTAAACCAGGTTGCAACAGACTGCAGCAGGGATTTTTGGCCCACTCCTCCATACAGATCTTTCTCCAGATCCTTCAGGTTTCGGGGCTGTCGCTGGGCCAAAACACAGACTTTCAGCTCCCTCCAAAGATTTTCTATTGGGTTCAGGGTTCTGGAGACTGGCTTAGGCCACTCCGGACTCTGAGATGATTCTTCGGAGCCACTCCTTAGTTGCCCTGGCTGTGTGTTCAGGTCGTTGTTCAGTCTGGGAGACCCAGCCACCGCCCAGTCTTCAATGCTTCTTGTTGAGGAAGGAGGTTGTTGGCCAAGATCCCACGATACATGGCCCCATCCATCCTCCCCTCAATACGGTTGCAGTCGCCTGTCCCTTTGCAAGAAAAGTCATCCACAAAGATATGATGTTTCCACCTCCATGCTTCATAGTTGGGATTGACTGTTCTTGGGGTTGTACTCATCCTTCTTCTTCTCCAAACACGGCGAAGTGAGTTTAAACCAAAAGCTCTATTTTGGTCTTCATCAGACCACATGACCTTCTTCCATTCCTCCTCCAGGATCATCCAGATGGTATTGGCAAACTTCAGACGGGCCTGGACATAGCGCTGGCTTGAAGGCAGAGGGACCTTGCGTGCGCTGCAGGATTTAAATCCATACGGCGTAGTGTGTTTACTTAGGTTTTCTTTGATACTGTGGTCCCAGCTCTCTTCAGTCATTGACCAGGTCCTGCCGTGTAGTTCTGCGGCTGATCCCCCTCACCTTCTTTCATGGTCATTGGAGGCCGCCACGAAGGTGGAGTATCTTGCGATGGAAGCCCCAGAACCGAGGGAGATTGACCTGTTATCTTAACTTCTTCCATTTTCTAATAATTGCGCGCAACAGTTTGTTGCCTGTCTCACCAAGCTGCTTGCCTATTGTCCTGTAGCCCATCGGCAGCCTTGTGCAAGTTACAATTTTGTCCCGATGTCCTTGACAGCTCTCTGGTCTTGCCCAATTGGAGGGTTGACTCTGATTGATTTGGAGTGTGCACCTGTCTTTTATGCAAATAAAGAGTTCAAACACTGGTCAGTTAATACAGGTAATGAGTGCAGAATGGGAGGGCTTCTTAAAGACAAAACTAACAGGTCTGTGAGAGCCGGGAATTCTTACTGGTTGGTAAGGTGATCAAAAATACTTATTTCATGGCA
Source organism: Eptatretus atami (assembly GCA_035128595.1). Lineage (NCBI taxonomy): Eukaryota > Metazoa > Chordata > Myxini > Myxiniformes > Myxinidae > Eptatretus > Eptatretus atami. Next base: position 51,424,475 of record CM068968.1, read on the forward strand.
ATAAAATGCAAATTAAATTATTTTAAAAATCATACATGTGATTTTCCAGGAATTTTTTGTTTAGATTCCGTCTTTCCACAGTTGAAAGTGTACCTATGATAAAAATTACAGACCTCTTAACGTGCTTTTGTAAGTGGGAAAACCTGCAAAATCGGCCAGTTGTACCACATACTTGTTCTCCCCACTGTATATTTATATATCTCTATTCCTCTAGCTCTCTTTCTCTATATCTCTATATCTCTCTATCTCTATATCTCCATTATATCTCCATATATCCATGTATATCTCTATATATATCTATATTATCTCTATATATCTCTATATATCTCTATATATCTCTATATCCTATATATCTCTATATCTCTATATATCTCTATATATCCTATATATCTCTATATATCTCTATTCTCTATATCTCTATACTTCTTATATATCTCCTATTATATCTCTAATATATCTCTATATATCATCTATATATCTTAACTATATATCTTTATTATATCTCTAAATATCTCTATATATATCTCTATATATCTCTAAATTCTCTATATATCTCTATATATCTCTATATATCTCTATAATCTCTATAATATCTCTCTTATATATTAATTATACTATAATATTATATATATATATAATATTTATAATATATAAGTAGACTAGGCGTAGTCGTCACAATCGAGGGACCGAGAAAAAGTGACGACTTAGAAATGTGACGACTTACGCGTATCGCAACATTCATGATGACTGTGGGCGGTGAAGGATAAGTGGCCGCGTGGCCTGGACACGTTTATGTAAGAAGCCGGCTATTTGTAACCAAAAAGAAAACACAATCTCCGGGCATAGGTGGGGGTCATTGGTTGAGTTGAAAGTGATCAAGCAAAGATGGAATTCATTGAACAGTTTATCAAAAAGTTTAAAGATAATGAACAACTGTAAACAACAACCTTCGGCGCTGCTATCAACCATGATGGGATTGACCACGAACCCCCAAGACTTTCTGGCAGCATCTGCCAGAAAAGCCCAGTCTCATCGGCATTGTACACGTCCGAGGCTGATACCTTTCCAAGATGTCTTTCAATTTGCCATCCTTCCAGTCGTGCACCACTGCCGAATCCACGCTGCCTGATTCGCCCCACTTCTTGACCTTGCCGATTCCCCACCTCACTTTGAATCTGTCTATCCAGTGCATCGGCAAGGTCTCGGCATCATCATGCCCGAGGTCCGCAGCGAATTTACGTGCCTCAGCAGCAACATTTCACCGTCCAACCGAATATTTGGCTGAGCGACATTTGCCGAAACCAGATGATGAGCGCGTCATCGACATCTTCAAAGGACACACATTTCACGCGTTTCACACTTACCACCGCCTCGCGTTCTTCTCCCCTTGTCCAAATATCTTGCCCTTATTCTTCAAGATATCGTTCAATGTCTGCCGTTTGATGTCCAACTTCTCAGCTATGGCTGTTTTCTCTCTCATCAGCGGGTTTGCCTCGCAAAACTGGATAATGTCGTATTTTTCTTGGTAGGTTTTAGTTTAAGCTTACGCTTAGTCGCCATTGTCCTGCCTGCAGTGCGATCAACGTGTGTACGCAGTTATAAATAGCCTATCACTGCAGTGTAAACCAATGAGCGAGCATCACGATTCCATGAATGCGGCTTCTCACGAGGAGCAGTTCCATGTGACGAGTTAGGAGTGGTAATTTACTTGAGTTTCCATTACGCGGGAACGGACAACATCTGACGACTTGACGAAGTGACGACTTAGAGATGACGACTTACAGAGCGATGACCCTTTATTCAAAGGGATTAACATGAGATAAATTCGGGAGTTTTTTGACGCTGCCGACTTAGGCGAAGTGACGAGTTACACGCTGGCTGACTTACGCCTAGTCTACTGTATGTATGTATATATATATATCTCTATATATATCTCTATATATATATCTCTATATATATCTCTATATAATATTCTCTCTCTCTCTAATATAATATATATATATATTATATTATATATATATATTTATTTATTTTATCTCTATATATCTCTCTAATATCTCTATATATCTCTATATCTCTATATATCTCTATATATCTCTAATCTCTATATATCTCTATATCTTCTATATCTCTCTTATATCCTATATCTCTATATATCTCTAATCTCTATATCTCTATATCTCTATATCTCTATATCTCCATATATCTATATATATATATATATTATATATATATATTATATATATATATATATATATAATATATATATATATATTATATAAAATTATATATATATATATCTCTATCTCTCTATATATATATATCTCTCTATATCTATATCTCTATATCTCTATATATATGCTCTATCTCCTATCTCTATCTCTATCTCTCTTCTCTCTCTCTCTCTCTCTCTCTCTCTCTCTCTCTCTCTCTCTCTCTCTCTCTCTCTCTCTCTCTCTCCAGTATAATAATATAATTATAATTATATATATATATATATATATATATATATATATATATAACAGTATATCTCTATATATCTCTATATATCTCTGTATATCTCTCTCTATATCTCTATATATCTGTATATCTCTATATATATCTCTATATCTCTCTGTCTCTGTCTCTGTCTCTGTCTCTGTCTCTGTCTCTGTCTCTGTCTCTGTCTTCTGTCTCTCTCTGTCTGTCTGTCTCTCTCTCTCTCTCTCTCTCTCTCTCTCTCTCTCTCTCTCCCTCTCTCTCTTTCTCTCTCTCTCTCTCTACCTCACCGTATGTGCAAGTGGACTTAGATAAGCAATCATCCCAAAGCTACCAGTACATCAACCATTATGCCAGGGTGGATTGCAAACTGAAAAAATACTTTGTAAAATTGACGTTTCGTAAAACTGTGTGCCGTTTGGAAACATTTCGCGATTTCACCATGGACGTCTGAGCTGTTCACGTGTCATTTGTTTAACTGAAGTTTTCATCCATATTCACTCGTGTATTATTGAGGAAAGTGTTTCGCCAATTACAAGCCTGTGTTCTTTTGCTTGTTCTTTCAAAATCTCTTTTGCACACAGAATCACCAGGATGATGATGCAACCTGCCGGACAGTCAAAGACACCTGCCGGAACTATAAAGGTCCTGTTGGGAGGAAGCGAGTCGTCAGGCAATGCCGTGGCCAATCGGGCGTCCAGGAGCTCCGCAAAGCTCGTCAAGTATGAGGACTCGCTGGTCGTAGAGGAGAACGTGTCTTACCATCGCGGTGTTTCGACTCGACCGCTGAACCACGCGACTGCAGGTCAGATATCCTCTTCAAACCACCATTGGCTGATATTGAGTACTTATTTGGTGGAAGGATTTCCTGAGATGTGTATTGAAAAGCGAATGTTTGCCAACTGTCTTGTTTGTTCATTCCAGGTGTACCATTCAGCACGACATGCAATGGTCCGTGCACACACCCGGGCCAACATCCTACAGGCACTTCCTCCATATCTCAACAACTCGGGCTCTTTAAGGTAATTATTACACCATTTGCCTCCATTGTGTTGCGTTGGATGTAGAAAGAAACATTTCTATTTGTGCACCTAATCAACATCATACAAGAGTACAAGTCTCAATCGGGATGAATCTACACCCGATTGGGTAGAAACTGTTTGGGCGTTCGATGAATTACAGAATGGGATCCTGTACCACTTCCCAATTTTCTGGGCATTCAAACTCTCCTTGCTCATGCCTCTTATATGTGGCCAGCAGGGGGTGGCAGTTGGCTTATTTGACAGCGTGGACTGTTTGGTCTTGGACTCGATTCTTGATGGAGTTCTCTGTTCCTGCATTTGGCAGCTTGGCTGCCGGGTAGCTATCATCATTTCTCGGAGCGCGATGATGCCGCTGATGCTGTGCCCCTCTACCGGTACACTGGTACTCATTTTGCTGACCTCGGAAGGACGACAGCCTTCCGATGGAGTCGAACGGGGTGTACAATCACTCCTTGGTGCGATGCCAGTAGGGAACATTTATCATGGAGCATGGGGTCCTTGAGCACGAAGGACCATTGGCTTCATGTCTCCTCTGCAATCATTTTAACACAAAAGATTACGTGTGTCTAGATGTCGAACAACAGCATGTAATGTGAAGAATGTATAATCGTCCCCTCCCTGCCCTTCCAATCTTGTCCATCCATAATATGTAGATATTTGCATTGGACGACACTACGATTTACCAAATTTACGTGTGTGGCATGTGCTGTGTGTTCACTCATCCCAGGAACAATCATACCATGAGAAAGGCAAGCAACCTATTCATCTCAAGTCAATATTGGGGTACAACGGTAATGCACGTGCAAACATCGTTTGGTACTCCAGCAGCGGTAAGCGATCCTTTTATCCAATCAAACGACTTCACTGTATCCTCTTCTTATTCCTCTCCTATTGTAAACTCGCAGTCTGCCGAAAAATTCTCCCCTTGGGAAGTGTACCTTTTGCTTTTTTGAGCTTGAGCTCAAGTGCACGCAAGTACGCAAAACAATCGGTTCGATTTCCTTCATTCGAGGAGCTACATCTGCCTGGTAGGCCGAGCTGCTTACAGGTCCTATGTGGTTTTTTTTTGTTTTCAGTGGAAATCCATGAATCTGGTACACCAATATAATAATGTGAAAGTTTATCATCTTTGTGATGGCAGCCATAAATCAACTTAACATGTATAGTTTGGGGAATGAAGATTGATGTCTTTTTCGAAGCATACAACACACAGGTCAATTCACCTTGACTCCAGCGCGGCACTGTGATTGGCAATGACATCATCAGTAGTGTTCACTACGACTACGTCATGCTGGTCAAGGCTCGGTCATTGCCATCACGCAATTTCATTTGACAGTAACTAAGTGTTTGACTATCGCCCAGGACTGCTGGCCTATTCGTGCGGTCGTATCCTGATACTGGAGGAGCTTCAAAGTGGAAAGCAGAGATATTTGGCGGCTCATATGGAAGAGATCTCGACTCTAGCCCAGTCACACGACCACCTCGTAAGAGCTTGGATCTGACTTTATCCACTGTAATAAAACCATTAGAATGTAAATCACCGATTGCATTTACTGTAAATGTCACCCTTTCTTGTGATGTCAGTACACCGTAAATGTGATTATTGTCAGTGTGATCGTCAATTGTACATGTGTAGTTACTGCTTCGCCTCATTTGTGGGGGCACCCCTACTCACCCCTTCCACGGCAGATATCCTCAGTGCGATCCCATGGTAAATGTGATCCTTCGTATGTGTGTTTCACCATAAATGGAATGTCCCTGTAAATGTATACCGTTATCCAATGTTTTCCTTTGCTCACGGATCCTGCAAAGACCTGTAAAGTACTTCCATGTGGACAAACTTAAAGAATTCTGATATTCCCCAAAGAGCTCGTCAGACTGGCCGTCAATCCTCCTCCTCTGCACCTGCTGTTGACAGGTTCTCGCTTCCGCGTCTGGCACGAGGGACTGGACAGTCAGTCAAATGTGCCTTTGGGATGTGCACAGAGGGACACTCAAGGAGACCCTCCAACACCTTCACCGAGAGGTTCAAGCCATGCTTTTTCAGCTGATGACAGGTTCTTGTTGTCTGCAGGTGAGTAAAAACTCCTCCAATGTTTTAATCTGCATCGATTATTTTGCAAATTAAAAAGTGAAGGTGTTGGACAGATGCTGCATGGTTCCCTATCAGATGGTGCCGTTATTGGCCAGCGTGACTGGTCTCTGTGATGACCAAAGTGTGTGGACTGCCAGGGGATTACAGAGATGGGTGGCTTGCCTTTGTGGAGCATGATCACGTTTGAGAGGCTGGCCAGGGTTCAGGCTCCCTGTCCCATCAATGATGTGGCGAGTGATCTGACAGACTCAGCAATATTTCTGTGTGCTGGCACGCAAGCACTGCTCATCTGCCACTTGGACTTTCACCTGGTCAGACCTCTCTCCAGGTAGCAATATTTCCTATTGCGGGGGAGGTATGGGTGGAAGAGGGAGGGGCTTCTTGTTTATGAAAGATCGTGGGTTTTCATTAGGGTTTGATCATTGCTACACATCTAGCTCTGCTCCCCCCCCCCTCACCTTTTTCCAACAGGTGTCTAAGGCTTCCATGCCAAATGAGATGGATGCAACTGAGCTGTCCTCGGTGGCATTAGTCCTCATGGAGTGATATACACAGGTACCATCCTGGGAAAGGTGTGTGCCTGGAACACACACCAGAGGTGTTGTTCTCAGCTGGGATGTGATTGTGGGGACATCGGTGAGTCAGCAGCAATGCCGTACATGGTACACACCAAGCACTACAGGATATTAGTTCAGCAGTTAGCTATTAGAAACTTTTTTGGGGGGGAACAGGGTAGCTGTTTCAGCTGGCTCTGGCTGACAGTACCTGGTATGGGCCCAGTCCAGGGGAACGGATCCCCACTGTCTTGGGGGGAAGCCTCTTTAGACTAAGGCTATGAGAATGGAACTGAGATATCAAACCGCACCTGTAGGTCAGCCTGGGCAGCTCTACATCGTCGATAAATGTACCCATGAAAGTCTGTGGTGGCACTAATTTAGGCACCACTGCGCAGCATCTGCAGACAGCTGTGTCCATGTTGGACATTAAGGGCAGCTGTCATCATGCCGATGACCTGGCCAGTCTGCTGCGCCTATGCGCATCAGGCTTCACGAGACATTCACTGCACCTGAAGCCAATAATACTCAAAGGAGTAGAGAGTGGGAAAGGGATGGCACACACCTCTATCACCTTAATCTCTTTCTTTGTGCAGGTTCTTTTTTCCCTCATTGGCACTTTCTCACCTGCTTACCGACTCACCAACTATTTGACCTAAGTCTTGCGGTGAGGGAGGAGTGATGTCGGGGATAGGCAGAGGATGCTGCGGGAGTCCCTAATCATGATCCACACGTATGGCGGTCCAAGTGTGATGGTCGTTTTGTCATTGACCAAGAGCAACAATGACATTCATATCCTGCTTGGGTGTCAGAGCAGCCATCTTTAGGGGTAGCACTGCTCTCTCCACATGGAGAAGGGACACAAAAGGTTCCCCAAAGAAAGCTTGCTCCATTTAGGCTTACCTGCTTACTGTGGCAGGTTGGTCATCCATTTCTGCGGTCGAGAAACATCAAATGAAAATATATTAACAAATAACAAGAAGCCTAACAAATGTAACATCAAGACGTTAATTTCTGTGCCTGGAATGTGCGCACGTTGCAAGGCAACGGCAGCCGCCTCGAACGTCGAACGGCCGTTATTGGCCGTGAACTGGAGCGACATGGGATAGACATTGCAGGAGTCAGTGAGACTCGTCGACCTGGTGTATCCCATCTCGAGGAACGAGGCTCCGGGTATAAGTTCTACTGGAGCGGAAAGCCAGAAAGTGAGAGTTGTCAGGCAGGTGTAGGTTTTGCGATTAAAACCAAACATATGAACCTTCTCGTTGCTGTCCAAACTGGTGCTAGTGAACGACTCATGACTGTGCGACTCAAACTTGACAAAGAACGTTATGCTACCGTCATCAGCCCATCCGCCCCTACCATGACAAACACAGATGAGGTCAAAGAGCAATTCTACGATGACCTTTCAGCAGTTATACAGTCAACATCTCATTGTGACAAGCTTATTTTGTTGGGGGATTCAACGCCCGAGTGGGAAGTGATTATGTTGCGTGGAAAAAGGTGATTGGACACCAGCGCATTGGCAAAGAGAACCTCAACGGCACCTTGCTGCTGACGCAATGTTCAACACCTGAACTCGTCATCACAAACTCCTTGTGCCAACAAGCTGATAAATATAATAAAGCTACATGGATGCATCCTCGCTCTAATCATTGGCACCTCATTGACTTTGTCATCGTCAGGCAACGCGACTGGCATGATGTTAAAACACGCGCGTCATGAGAGGCTCCGACTGTTGGTCAGACCACAGGCTTGTTAGGAGTAAAATGTCACTCAAGATCAAGCCTCCCCTGACAAGGCAACGTCTTAAGCCTGCTTCAAAGCTAAACACTCAACAGCTTAAATGCAGCGATGTGCAATCACAGCTTCAGCACCATCTCAATGCCACCTTGGAACAATTGCATCTACCTACTACAACGCTGAAGTGGAATGGGCCATTTTACAAGACATCATCTTCAGGGCAGCTGCTGACGTTCTCGGTTTCGTTAAGCCTAGTCACAAAGACTGGTTTGACGAAAACGTCTCCCAGATCAAAAGTTTGCTTAACTTCATGCATGCAGCTCATCTTCGCTGGATTGATGACAGAGGCTCAGCGAGTAAAAACTCTTCTTACCTGCAACTTAGAAGACTCGCACAGTCAAGACTACGTTCCATGAAAGACAGCTGGTGGGCAGCAAGAGCGGAATAAATCCAGGAGGCAGCCGATACAAAGAATCTCAAGCACTTCTATGCTGGTCTAAAGGCAGTCTATGGACTGTCTTCTCGCAGTATCGCCGCACTCCGTAGTTTAGACGGCCAGCATCTCATCACAGATCCAAACTATAAGGGCACTCGGCGGAGCTTATACCTCCGCCCTTTAATGCCTGATCCACGAGAACATATCTGGCCCAATTCATTTTTGAACTATCGTGCTATATATCGTTTTTGAGAATATCTCTCAATGGTGAAGAATCATTTAAAATTCTAGTAGTTGGATCCGGATCCAGATCTTCACTAAAATCTCACTAAACCTTCATTTCCCCTCCTCCATCTCAGATGCGGCATTGACTGTCTCCCCCAGCAGCCTATATTAAAAGACCTTGCCTGCCCTCCGACTAAAATAGAGGTCACCAGAGCTATCATGAGATGTCATCTAGAAAGGCCTCTGGCGATGATGGTATCCCTTCCGATGTATTCAAGTTTGGTGGTGCCAACCTCCTCACCCGACTGGCCAACTCTATATTACCATGTAGAATGAGGAGTCAGTACCCCAAGTCTTCAAAGATGCCACGATTGTTCCCCTGTACAAGTGCAAAGGTGATAGGTCGTGTGTCGACAACTACCGTAGCGTGGCCCTACTATCCTTTGCTAGGAAAATACTTTCCCCCATCATTCTTAATACATGTCATTAACAATTGCCAACAACATCACCCCAGAAAGCCAAGTGTTCAACCTCTTTGCTATGACATTCCAACTTGAGCTCAGGTGCATCCATTTTCCTTTGATCATCCTTGAGATGTCCCACAACTTCATTGGAGTCCACCCGTGGTCAATTAAATTGATTGGACATGATGTAGAAAGAAACACACCTTTCCATATGAGGTCCCACAGTTGACAGTGCATGCCAGAGCAGAAACTCCACCATGAAGTCCAAGGAACTGTCCGTAGAACTCTGAGATAGAATTGTGAGGAGGCATGGATCTGGGGAAGGGTATAAAACAATTTCTAGAGTGTTGAAAGTTCCCAAGAGCACAGTGAGCTCCATCATTAGGAAATGGAAAGAATATGGAACTACCGAGACTCTTCCTAGAGCCGGCCGTCCGACAAAACTGAGCAATGGGGCAAGAAGGACCTTGGTCAGGGAGGTGACCAGAACCCAATGACACCCTGACAAAACTACAGAGTTCCTTGGCTGAGATGAGAGACCTGCCGAAAGGGCAAGTCTCTGCAACACTTCACAAATCTTGGCTTTATGGGAGAGCGGCCAAGCGGAAGCCACTACTGAGACAAAGGCACATGACAGCATGCTTGGAGTTTGAAAAAAGACATGTGAAAGACTCAGAGCATGAGACAAAAAATTCTGTGGTCTGATGAGATGAAAACTGAACTCTTGGGCCTGAATGAAAAGCTCTACGTCTGGCGGAAATCAAACACAACTCAACCCATCTTACACCATCCCACCGTGAAGCATGGTTGTGGCAGCATCATGCAATGGGGATGCTTTTCAGCGGCAGAGACTGAGAGACTTGAAAGGATAGAGGGAACAATGAATGGATCTAAATACAGGCAAATCCTTGAGGAGAACCTGCTTCAGAGTGCAAAAAACCTTAGACTGCGGCGAAGATTTACGGTCCAACAGGATAATGACCCCAAACATGCAGCCAAAGCAACACTGTAATGGCTTCAGAACAACAACGTGAAAGTCCTTGAGTGGCCCAGCTAAAGCCCAGACTTGACTCCATTGAAAATCTGTGGAGAGTCTTGAAGATCGCTGTTCACTGACTCTCCCCATCCAACAGAACAGAGCTTGAGGAATCTACAAGGAAGAATGGGAGAAAATCCCAAATCCAGGTGTGCAAAGCTGACAGGTGGACGGAGGTTTTGTTTACACTCCTGTTTGTGTGTCTGTCTGTTTGTCTGAGCACGATGTCTGAAAAGCGATGGACGGATTCGGACGAAACTTGGTGGACAGGTTGGGTGTGCGACAAGGACGAATTGATTAGATCTTGGTGAAGATCCCCATCCGGATACGAGAATTTCTTTTAATTCTCCAAGTGATTCTTCACCATTGAGTGATAGGGCCAAAAACGATATATAGCATGATATCTCAAAACGTTGTGGACAGACTCGGACAAAACTTGGTGGATGAGTTGGGTGTGTGACAAGACAAGACCATTAGATTTTTATGGTCCGAATGCAGATCTGCCCTATCAGTGGAATACAAAACGTAAACTGTTCTCCTGGCGGGGGTATGTGCTCTACCGAGTGCCATTCAAGTTAAGAACTGTAATGCATCCATATTGTAAAAGGCAAGGGTCTTTTGCACTCCTCTGCCATTGTACAAGTTCATGCATGGGCTTCAGCAGCTGTTATATAAACATCTTTACCAGACTCGGTGGCATCATGGTTAGATTGTCCGCTTTGAGACTGGGGGCAGGTCAGTGGTTTGAACCCCGTCCGTTATACCAAAGACTAAAAATTGTACGTGCTGCTTCAACATTTAGAGGATAAAGTGCGGATTAAAAACCAGAGGTTGGCAACCATTGTGCAGGCTTGATGGCCTAATGGCCTTCTCCTGTGATGAAGTTACTTGAAAGGGAGCTCATGTTATTATTTTGTCACCTGGTTCGAGCAGAGGCTTGAAACAAAAAGATTGACAGCCAATGTTGCTGGTGGACGAGGCCAATGTGACATTTGCTCGCACAGTTGATCAGTGCTTGTGTAAACATTCCTTACCCCATGATGTTCAGAATCACTTAAACCTCATGTGTTTACAAGACTCCATGCCAACATAACCTGGATAAACTGCAGGTTATTCTCTTGTGCGCCACTCCACAATGATGGCCTTCTTCGAGCCACTGGAGTTTACAATCCGAACGTCTCGTTAAAATAACTGTTATATAATTGTTTTAATTGATGAAATTATTCAGCAAAAAAGCCATGAGATAAACTATAAACCCATGAGATAAACAATATGACATTGTAAGCCCAAGTTATAAATTCACTACCAGAAACCCATGGAACATCTGTGCAACCTAAGGTGCCAATCCCCCTCCCACTCCAAGCCTTCAAACAGCCCTCCCCCCCCTCACAATTTATCAACCCACTCTGAAAGCCTCAACCTCCCCTCCAAACTCTGTCCATATTTAGCTCTGCCCCCTCACCCCGAGTCTCACCCTCCCCTCACAACCTAAGGCATCAATCTCCTCATCAAACTTCAAGCCTTCAAACCACCTCCTCACCCACCCCACTCCACCATAACTCCTCAACCCCCACTCCCCCCCCTCCCCACTCCAACTCTGCCCTCCCCTCCTCACCCTCCCCACTCATAAAAGAAAATGGTAAATGGCCATTTACATGTCAAAACCGCAGAATATTTAACGCTTTCCACTCCCCTATCATGCTATCACCGACTTCACAGAAACCTGTCATGGTCGCCTGTCTAACTCACCATCCCACAAAATATGTGGAAAACCCCATGGCATTGCAACACCCAAGTGACCATGAGCAGGCTAATTGTGCCAATAAACGTCCAAAACCAATTAACTCCTTCGTGATGCACATACACACATCGTTAAAAGTTAATAATGACGGATGTTTTCTTTCATAATGTCACGCAATTCCCGGAAGTCCTCGACAAAAACTTGGGTTTTATGGTCACTGGTCGAGTCGTTTAAGAGAAAATAGTTGGAAACTAGGAGAAAAAGACAATGTCACAGCCCCGTGGTTTTAGTAATTTTGCTGTTCGGAGTTAAAGAGCGAACCCATACTTATTTACAAATAAAATGGCTGCCAGTCTACCAGTCAGGCATCTTTGATCAGATCGCAAGATCAAGTGAGGTGCACATGTATGCCATCATGTACTGTGCTTGTGCCAAGCTTGAACAAAATCGGACCTTGCACGTTTGAGAAATGGTTGGGGACACGTTTAAGTAACAAAATGGCTGCCAGTCGGCCATCTTGGATCTGTTCTCAAAAACAAATGACGTGCTCATGTAGCCATCATTCCTTATCCGTGTGCCAAGTTTGAACAAGATCGGTAAATGCTTGTCTGAGAAATAGTTGAGGACGTGTTCAACACGGTTTTTACAACTACAATGGCCGCCAGTCGGCCACTTTTGATCAAATCGCGAAGAAAAAAAAATGATGTGCTTATGTACACCACCGTGTATTGTCTTTGTTCTAAGTTTGAACAAAATCGTTTTCCGACGTGTCCGAGATATGGCTGCGGACGGACGAGACCCAATCCATAAGCCTCCGTTTCAGACCAAGTCCAACGGAGGCTAATAATAGCAAGGACCTGCCGTAACCTCCACAGTAAAAGCTCTCCTTGAGAGAATGCCACATAGTTACTTGGCAGTGTATAGACAACAAACCGCTGCCTTGATCACTGAGGCCGATCTTCACTTGGCCCGTGATGCTTATCGGCTCAAAATCCTTTGAACTGTCACTTGGACATTTTACACTGAAGATGTCTTTGACAGCTCCGAAGAAGTCTTTGACTTCGCAGAGCAGCAAGCACCAACATGGCAGCCGTAGTATAGAAATTGTGGGTAGAGTCAGGCGAACTGTCCAACCAATGGGTGGAACAGAATGTTACACCTGACAGATGAACGGATGAACAAGGTTTTTTTGGGGGGTTTTTTGTATACATTGTCGAGGCTCGTATGAGAGCTAACACACAACGCAATGCAAGGGGGGCATGAGACAAGAGGGGCAGGAGTGGGAAGGATAAAACAGTTGGGAACAGAGACATAAGGAGATCTGTGGAAGGGAGAGGGATGTGGCAGGGAACACGGGGTATACAAAATGGACATTTCAGGGACTTTCAGGAAGGAAAGCAGGGAATTTGAAGGAGGTGGGTTTGGGGTGGATTAACAGGGATAGAAAAGATCGAGGATTTGAATGGGGAAGATATGAGGTGGTGGTGAACGGCTGTTTTGAAGGCCTGGAGAGAAGAATGGGATTGAAGAGATGTGGGAGTTTATTCCAAAGGCGGGAAAAAAGAGGAATGAAAGAGTGAAGGTGAGCAGTGATTCGTGATTTTGGTAGTTTACCAGAAGGGGTTGAGTGCCCTGCGGGCGGACCTTGAGTGCCCTGCGGAAATATGGGGGGACATATCGCAGACAGAGCAGGGGGGCGAGACCGGAGAGGAGATGGGAGAAGACAGAAAGACACCGACCAGCCTGCGGTGACAGAGTGAGAGGCCCAAAGTCTCGGCCTCACCGCGGGAGATACCAATGATCCTAAATACCTTGGTTTCCACAGCATGAAGCCGAGAAAGGTGAGAGGCAGGAGCACCAGCCCAGAGGGGACAGAGTACTCCATCAGGCTGCGGATGAAAGCTTTGGAGTTCAGGAACTCAGGTGGGCCGAGGAAGGACTTTGCACAACGGAGGATTCCCAGTCGGCGACTGGCTTTGAAGGCCAGGTTGGAAATGTGGCTTTCCCAGGAAAGATCATGGCAGATAGTGAGACCCAGAAGCTTGAAAGAAAGGACTTCTTCAGAGGATTGTTGAGAAAGTAGATGGGGGGGGGGGGGTCCAAATGGTCCTTTCGGAGAGACATAGTGAGAGTGTGAGATTTGTCCGGATTGAAAGACATGTTCCACTTGTTGGACCAGCTTGTGATTTTACCCAGATCTGCAGAGAGCGAAGAAGCTGCTGCTTGTCGGTCTGAGGGATGACAGATGGTACGGCAGAGGGTGCAGTCATCAGCAAAGAGATAAAGAGGATTTTCCAGAGAGTCGGAGAGATCATTGATGAAAACCAGAAAAAGAAAGGGCCCAAAACGCTACCTTGAGGAACTCCATCCTGGACAGGAAGAGGGGATGAAAGAACTCCATTTAGGGCCACACGTTGACTGTGGCAGGAGAGGAAGTCTGCGAGCCATGAGTGGAGATGGCCTTGGATACCATAGGAAGAGAGCTTGGTGAGCAGGGCAGGGTGCCAGACTGTGTCAAAAGCACGGATATGTCTGGAGATATGGCTCTGATTTCATGTCCGAAATTGAGGACCTCCATCCATTGTTGGGAG
>CM068968.1:51438905-51451405 GCA_035128595.1 Eptatretus atami
CCTGGCCTTCAAAGCCAGTCGCCGACTGGGAATCCTCCGTTGTGCAAAGTCCTTCCTCGGCCCACCTGAGTTCCTGAACTCCAAAGCTTTCATCCGCAGCCTGATGGAGTACTGCTGTCCCCTCTGGGCTGGTGCTCCTGCCTCTCACCTTTTCTCGGCTTCATGCTGTGGAAACCAAGGTATTTAGATCATTGGTATCTCCCGCGGTGAGGCCGAGACTTTGGGCCTCTCACTCTGTCACCGCAGGCTGGTCGGTGGTCTTTCTGTCTTCTCCCATCTCCTCTCCGGTCTCGCCCCCCCTGCTCTGTCTGCGATATGTCCCCCCATATTTCCGCAGGGCACTCAAGGTCCGCCGCAGGGCACTCAACCCCCTTCTGGTAAAACTACCAAAATCACGAATCACTGCTCACCTTCACTCTTTCTTCTCTTTTTTCCCGGCCTTTTTGCGAATTAACTCCCACACTCTCTTCAATCCCATTCTTCTCTCCAGGCCTTCAAAACAGCCGTTCACCACCACCTCATATCTTCCCCCATTCAAATCCTCGATCTTTTCTATCCCTGTTAATCCACCCCAAACCCACCTCCTTCAAATTCCCTGCTTTCCTTCCTGAAAGTCCCTGAAATGTCCATTTTGTATACCCCGTGTTCCCTGCCACATCCCTCTCCCTTCCACAGATCTCCTTATGTCTCTGTTCCCAACTGTTTTGTCCTTCCCACTCCTGCCCCTCTTGTCTCATGCCCCCCTTGCATTGCGTGTGTGTGTTAGCTCTCATACGAGCCTCGACAATGTATACAAAAAACCCCCCAAAAAAACCTTGCTTTCACTGCTTCATCTGTCAGGTGTAACATTCTGTTCCACCCATTGGTTGGACAGTTCGCCTGACTCTACCCACAATTTCTATACTACGGCTGCCATGTTGGTGCTTGCTGCTCTGCGAAGTCAAAGACTTCTTCGGAGCTGTCAAAGACATCTTCAGTGTAAAATGTCCAAAGTGACAGTTCAAAGGATTTTGAGCCGATAAGCATCACGGGCCAAGTGAAGATCGGCCTCAGTGATCAAGGCAGCGGTTTGTTGTCTATACACTGCCCAAGTAACTATGTGGCATTCTCTCAAGGAGAGCTTTTACTGTGGAGGTTACGGCAGGTCCTTGCTATTATTAGCCTCCGTTGGACTTGGTCTGAAACGGAGGCTTATGGATTGGGTCTCGTCCGTCCGCAGCCATATCTCGGACACGTCGGAAAACGATTTTGTTCAAACTTAGAACAAAGACAATACACGGTGGTGTACATAAGCACATCATTTTTTTTTCTTTCGCGATTTGATCAAAGATGGCCGACTGGCGGCCATTGTAGTTGTAAAAACCCGGTGTTGAACACGTCCTCAACTATTTCTCAGACAAGCATTTACCGATCTTGTTCAAACTTGGCACACGGATAAGGAATGATGGCTTACATGAGCACGTCATTTGTTTTTGAGAACAGATCCAAGATGGCCGACTGGCAGCCATTTTGTTACTTAAACGTGTCCCCAACCATTTCTCAAACGTGCAAGGTCCGATTTTGTTCAAACTTGGCACAAGCACAGTACATGATGGCATACATGTGCACCTCACTTGATCTTGCGATCTGATCAAAGATGCCTGACTGGTAGACTGGCAGCCATTTTATTTGTAAATAAGTATGGGTTCGCTCTTTAACTCCGAACAGCAAAATTACTAAAACCACGGGGGCTGTGACATTGTCTTTTTCTCCTAGTTTCCAACTATTTTCTCTTAAACGACTCGACCAGTGACCATAAAACCCAAGTTTTTGTCCGAGGACTTCCGGGAATTGCGTGACATTATGAAAGAAAACATCCGTCATTATTAACTTTTAACGATGTGTGTATGTGCATCACGAAGGAGTTAATTGGTTTTGGGACGTTTATTGGCACAATTAGCCTGCTCATGGTCACTTGGGTGTTGCAATGCCATGGGGTTTTCCACATATTTTGTGGGATGGTGAGTTAGACAGGCGACCATGACAGGTTTCTGTGAAGTCGGTGATAGCATGATAGGGGAGTGGAAAGCGTTAAATATTCTGCGGTTTTGACATGTAAATGGCCATTTACCATTTTCTTTTATGAGTGGGAGGGTGAGGAGGGGAGGGCAGAGTTGGAGTGGGGAGGGGGGGGAGTGGGGGTTGAGGAGTTATGGTGGAGTGGGGTGGGTGAGGAGGTGGTTTGAAGGCTTGAAGTTTGATGAGGAGATTGATGCCTTAGGGTTGTGAGGGGGAGGGTGAGGACTCGGGGTGAGGGGGCAGAGCTAAATATGGGACAGAGTTTGGAGGGGGAGGTTGAGGCTTTCAGAGTGGGTTGATAAATTGTGAGGGGGGGGGAGGGCTGTTTGAAGGCTTGGAGTGGGGAGGGGATTGGCACCTTAGGTTGCACAGATGTTCCATGGGTTTCTGGTAGTGAATTTATAACTTGGGCTTACAATGTCATATTGTTTATCTCATGGGTTTATAGTTTATCTCATGGCTTTTTTGCTGAATAATTTCATCAATTAAAACAATTATATAACAGTTATTTTAACGAGACGTTCGGATTGTAAACTCCAGTGGCTCGAAGAAGGCCATCATTGTGGAGTCGGAACAAGAGAATAACCTGCAGTTTATCCCAGGGTTATGTTGGCATGGAGTCTTGTAAACACATGAGGTTTAAGTGATTCTGAACATCATGGGGTAAAGGAATGTTTACACAAGCACTGATCAACTGTGCGAGCAAATGTCACATTGGCCTCGTCCACCAGCAACATTGGCTGTCAGTCTTTTTGTTTCAGGCCTCTGCTTGAACCAGGTGACAAAATAATAACATGAGCTCCCTTTCAAGTAACTTCATCACAGGAGAAGGCCATTAGGCCCATCAAGCCTGCACAATGGTTGCCAACCTCTGGTTGTTAATCCGCACTTTATCCTCTAAATGTTGAAGCAGCACGTACAATTTTTAGTCTTTGGTATAACGGACGGGGTTCAAACCACTGACCTGCCCCCAGTCTCAGAGCGGACAATCTAACCATGATGCCACCGAGTCTGGTAAAGATGTTTGTATAACAGCTGCTGAAGCCCATGCATGAACTTGTACAATGGCAGAGGAGTGCAAAAGACCCTTGCCTTTTACAATATGGATGCATTACAGTTCTTAACTTGAATGGCACTCGGTAGAGCACATACCCCCGCCAGGAGAACAGTTTACGTTTTGTATTCCACTGATAGGGCAGATCTGCATTCGGACCATAAAAATCTAATGGTCTTGTTCTTGTCACACACCCAACTCATCCACCAAGTTTTGTCCGAGTCTGTCCACAACGTTTTGAGATATCATGCTATATATCGTTTTTGGCCCTATCACTCAATGGTGAAGAATCACTTGGAGAATTAAAAGAAATTCTCGTATCCGGATGGGGATCTTCACCAAGATCTAATCAATTCGTCCTTGTCGCACACCCAACCTGTCCACCAAGTTTCGTCCGAATCCGTCCATCGCTTTTCAGACATCGTGCTCAGACAAACAGACAGACACACAAACAGGAGTGTAAACAAAACCTCCGTCCACCTGTCAGCTTTGCACACCTGGATTTGGGGATTTTCTCCCATTCTTCCTTGTAGATTCGCTCAAGCTCTGTCTTGTTGGATGGGGAGAGTCAGTGAACAGCGATCTTCAAGACTCTCCACAGATTTTCAATGGGAGTCAAGTCTGGGCTTTAGCTGGGCCACTCAAGGACTTTCACGTTGTTGTTCTGAAGCCATTACAGTGTTGCTTTGGCTGCATGTTTGGGGTCATTATCCTGTTGGACCGTAAATCTTCGCCGCAGTCTAAGGTTTTTTTGCACTCTGAAGCAGGTTCTCCTCAAGGATTTGCCTGTATTTAGATCCATTCATTGTTCCCTCTATCCTTTCAAGTCTCTCAGTCTCTGCCGCTGAAAAGCATCCCCATTGCATGATGCTGCCACAACCATGCTTCACGGTAGGGATGGTGTAAGATGGGGTTGAGTTGTGTTTGATTTCCGCCAGACGTAGAGCTTTTCATTCAGGCCCAAGAGTTCAGTTTTCATCTCATCAGACCACAGAATTTTTTGTCTCATGCTCTGAGTCTTTCACATGTCTTTTTTCAAACTCCAAGCATGCTGTCATGTGCCTTTGTCTCAGTAGTGGCTTCCGTCTGGCCGCTCTCCCATAAAGCCAAGATTTGTGAAGTGTTGCAGAGACTTGCCCTTCCGGCAGGTTCTCTCATCTCAGCCAAGGAACTCTGTAGTTTTGTCAGGGTGGTCATTGGGTTCTTGGTCACCTCCCTGACCAAGGTCCTTCTTGCCCCATTGCTCAGTTTTGTCGGACGGCCGGCTCTAGGAAGAGTCTCGGTAGTTCCATATTCTTTCCATTTCCTAATGATGGAGCTCACTGTGCTCTTGGGAACTTTCAACACTCTAGAAATTGTTTTATACCCTTCCCCAGATCCATGCCTCCTCACAATTCTATCTCAGAGTTCTACGGACAGTTCCTTGGACTTCATGGTGGAGTTTCTGCTCTGGCATGCACTGTCAACTGTGGGACCTCATATGGAAAGGTGTGTTTCTTTCTACATCATGTCCAATCAATTTAATTGACCACGGGTGGACTCCAATGAAGTTGTGGAGACATCTCAAGGATGATCAAAGGAAAATGGATGCACCTGAGCTCAAGTTGGAATGTCATAGCAAAGAGGTTGAACACTTGGCTTTCTGGGGTGATGTTGTTGGCAATTGTTAATGACATGTGATTAAGAATGATGGGGGAAAGTATTTTCCTAGCAATGGATAGTAGGGCCACGCTACGGTAGTTGTCGACACACGACCTATCACCTTTGCACTTGTACAGGGGAACAATCGTGGCATCTTTGAAGACTTGGGGTACTGACTCCTCACTCTACATGGTAATATAGAGTTGGGTCAGTCGGGTGAGGAGGTTGGCACCACCAAACTTGAATACATCGGAAGGGATACCATCATCGCCAGAGGCCTTTCTAGATGACATCTCATTGATAGCTCTGGTGACCTCTATTTTAGTCGGAGGGCAGGCAAGGTCTTTTAATATAGGCTGCTGGGGGAGACAGTCAATGGCCGCATCTGAGATGGAGGAGGGGAAATGAAGGTTTTAGTGAGATTTTAGTGAAGATCTGGATCCGGATCCAACTACTAGAATTTTTAAAGTGATTCTTCACCATTGAGAGATATTCTCAAAAACGATATATAGCACGATAGTTCAAAAATGAATTGGGCCAGATATGTTCTCGTGGATCAGGCATTAAAGGGCGGAGGTATACGCTCCGCCGAGTGCCCTTATAGTTTGGATCTGTGATGAGATGCTGGCCGTCTAAACTACGGAGTGCGGCGATACTGCGAGAAGACAGTCCATAGACTGCCTTCAGACCAGCATAGAAGTGCTTGAGATTCTTTGTATCGGCTGCCTCCTGGATTTATTCCGCTCTTGCTGCCCACCAGCTGTCTTTCATGGAACGTAGTCTTGACTGTGCGAGTCTTCTAAGTTGCAGGTAAGAAGAGTTTTTACTCGCTGAGCCTCTGTCATCAATCCAGCGAAGATGAGCTGCATGCATGAAGTTAAGCAAACTTTTGATCTGGGAGACGTTTTCGTCAAACCAGTCTTTGTGACTAGGCTTAACGAAACCGAGAACGTCAGCAGCTGCCCTGAAGATGATGTCTTGTAAAATGGCCCATTCCACTTCAGCGTTGGTAGTAGGTAGATGCAATTGTTCCAAGGTGGCATTGAGATGGTGCTGAAGCTGTGATTGCACATCGCTGCATTTAAGCTGTTGAGTGTTTAGCTTTGAAGCAGGCTTAAGACGTTGCCTTGTCAGGGGAGGCTTGATCTTGAGTGACATTTTACTCCTAACAAGCCTGTGGTCTGACCAACAGTCGGAGCCTCTCATGACGCGCGTGTGTTTAACATCATGCCAGTCGCGTTGCCTGACGATGACAAAGTCAATGAGGTGCCAATGATTAGAGCGAGGATGCATCCATGTAGCTTTATATTTATCAGCTTGTTGGCACAAGGAGTTTGTGATGACGAGTTCAGGTGTTGAACATTGCGTCAGCAGCAAGGTGCCGTTGAGGTTCTCTTTGCCAATGCGCTGGTGTCCAATCACCTTTTTCCACGCAACATAATCACTTCCCACTCGGGCGTTGAATCCCCCAACAAAATAAGCTTGTCACAATGAGATGTTGACTGTATAACTGCTGAAAGGTCATCGTAGAATTGCTCTTTGACCTCATCTGTGTTTGTCATGGTAGGGGCGGATGGGCTGATGACGGTAGCATAACGTTCTTTGTCAAGTTTGAGTCGCACAGTCATGAGTCGTTCACTAGCACCAGTTTGGACAGCAACGAGAAGGTTCATATGTTTGGTTTTAATCGCAAAACCTACACCTGCCTGACAACTCTCACTTTCTGGCTTTCCGCTCCAGTAGAACTTATACCCGGAGCCTCGTTCCTCGAGATGGGATACACCAGGTCGACGAGTCTCACTGACTCCTGCAATGTCTATCCCATGTCGCTCCAGTTCACGGCCAATAACGGCCGTTCGACGTTCGAGGCGGCTGCCGTTGCCTTGCAACGTGCGCACATTCCAGGCACAGAAATTTAACGTCTTGATGTTACATTTGTTAGGCTTCTTGTTATTTGTTAATATATTTTCATTTGATGTTTCTCGACCGCAGAAATGGATGACCAACCTGCCACAGTAAGCAGGTAAGCCTAAATGGAGCAAGCTTTCTTTGGGGAACCTTTTGTGTCCCCTTCTCCATGTGGAGAGAGCAGTGCTACCCCTAAAGATGGCTGCTCTGACACCCAAGCAGGATATGAATGTCATTGTTGCTCTTGGTCAATGACAAAACGACCATCACACTTGGACCGCCATACGTGTGGACTCATGATTAGGGACTCCCCGCAGCATCCTCTGCCTATCCCCGACATCACTCCTCCCTCACCGCAAGACTTAGGTCAAAATAGTTGGTGAGTCGGTAAGCAGGTGAGAAAGTGCCAATGAAGGGAAAAAGAACCTGCACAAAGAAGAGATTAAGGTGATAGAGGTGTGTGCCATCCCTTTCCCACTCTCTACTCCTTTGAGTATTATTGGCTTCAGGTGCAGTGAATGTCACGTGAAGCCTGATGCGCATAGGCGCAGCAGACTGGCCAGGTCATCGGCATGATGACAGCTGCCCTTAATGTCCAACATGGACACAGCTGTCTGCAGATGCTGCGCAGTGGTGCCTAAATTAGTGTCACCACAGACTTTCATGGGCACATTTATCGACGATGTAGAGCTGCCCAGGCTGACCTACAGGTGCGGTTTGATATCTCAGTTCCATTCTCATAGCCTTAGTCTAAAGAGGCTTCCCCCCCAAGACAGTGGGGATCCGTTCCCCTGGACAAGGGGCCCATACCAGGTACTGTCAGCCAGAGCCAGCTGAAAAACAGCTACCCTGTTCCCCCCCAAAAAAGTTTCTAATAGCTAACTGCTGAAGTAATATCCTGTAGTGCTTGGTGTATACCATGTACGGTATTGCTGCTGACTCACCGATGTCCCCACAATCAGCATCCCAGCTGAGAAAACAGCACCTCTGGTGTGTGTTCCAGGCACACACCTTTCCCAGGATGGTACCTGTGTATATCACTCCATGAGGACTAAATGCCACCGAGGACAGCTCAGTTGCATCCATCTCATTTGGCATGGAAGCCTTAGACACCTGTTGGAAAAAGGTGAGGGGGGGGGGAGCAGAGCTAGATGTGTAGCAATGATCAAACCCTAATGAAACCCACGATCTTTCATAAACAAGAAGCCCCCTCCCTCTTCCACCCATACCTCCCCCGCAATAGGAAATATTGCTACCTGGAGAGAGGTCTGACCCAGGTGAAAGTCCAAGTGGCAGATGAGCAGTGCTTGCGTGCCAGCACACAGAAATATTGCTGAGTCTGTCAGATCACTCGCCACATCATTGATGGGACAGGGAGCCTGAACCCTGGCCAGCCTCTCAAACGTGATCATGCTCCACAAGGCAAGCCACCCATCTCTGTAATCCCCTGGCAGTCGCACATACTTTGGTCATCACAGAGACCAGTCACGCTGGCCAATAACGGCACCATCTGATAGGGAACCATGCAGCATCTGTCCAACACCTTCACTTTTTAATTTGCAAAATAATCGATGCAGATTAAAACATTGGAGGAGTTTTTACTCACCTGCAGACAACAAGAACCTGTCATCAGCTGAAAAAGCCATGGCTTGAACCTCTCGGTGAA
Source organism: Eptatretus atami (assembly GCA_035128595.1). Classification (NCBI taxonomy): domain Eukaryota; kingdom Metazoa; phylum Chordata; class Myxini; order Myxiniformes; family Myxinidae; genus Eptatretus; species Eptatretus atami. Next base: position 51,447,233 of record CM068968.1, read on the forward strand.
GGTGTTGGAGGGTCTCCTTGAGTGTCCCTCTGTGCACATCCCAAAGGCACATTTGACTGACTGTCCAGTCCCTCGTGCCAGACGCGGAAGCGAGAACCTGTCAACAGCAGGTGCAGAGGAGGAGGATTGACGGCCAGTCTGACGAGCTCTTTGGGGAATATCAAGAATTCTTTAAGTTTGTCCACATGGAAGTACTTTACAGGTCTTTGCAGGATTCCGTGAGCAAAGGAAAACATTGGATAACGGTATACATTTACAGGGACATTCCATTTATGGTGAAACACACATACGAAGGATCACATTTACCATGGGATCGCACTGAGGACATCTGCCGTGGAAGGGGTGAGTAGGGGTGCCCCCACAAATGAGGCGAAGCAGTAACTACACATGTACAATTGACGATCACACTGACAATAGATCACATTTACGGTGTACTGACATCACAAGGAAAGGGTGACATTTACAGTAAATGCAATCGGTGATTTACATTCTAATGGTTTTATTACAGTGGATAAAGTCAGATCCAAGCTCTTACGAGGTGGTCGTGTGACTGGGCTAGAGTCGAGATCTCTTCCATATGAGCCGCCAAATATCTCTGCTTTCCACTTTGAAGCTCCTCCAGTATCAGGATACGACCGCACGAATAGGCCAGCAGTCCTGGGCGATAGTCAAACACTTAGTTACTGTCAAATGAAATTGCATGATGGCAATGACCGAGCCTTGACCAGCATGACGTAGTCGTAGTGAACACTACTGATGATGTCATTGCCAATCACAGTGCCGCGCTGGAGTCAAGGTGAATTGACCTGTGTGTTGTATGCTTCGAAAAAGACATCAATCTTCATTCCCCAAACTATTACATGTTAAGTTGATTTATTGGCTGCCCATCACAAAGATGATAAACTTTCACATTATTATATTGGTGTACCAGATTCATGGATTTCCCACTGAAAACAAAAAAAAACCACATAGGACCTGTAAGCAGCTCGGCCTACCAGGCAGGATGTAGCTCCTCGAATGAAGGAAATCGAACCGATTGTTTTGCGTACTTGCGTGCACTTGAGCTCAAGCTCAAAAAGCAAAAGGTACACTTCCCAAGGGGAGAATTTTTCGGCAGACTGCGAGTTTACAATAGGAGAGGAATAAGAAGAGGATACAGTGAAGTCGTTTGATTGGATAAAAGGATCGCTTACCGCTGCTGGAGTACCAAACGATGTTTGCACGTGCATTACCGTTGTACCCCAATATTGACTTGAGATGAATAGGTTGCTTGCCTTTCTCATGGTATGATTGTTCCTGGGATGAGTGAACACACAGCACATGCCACACACGTAAATTTGGTAAATCGTAGTGTCGTCCAATGCAAATATCTACATATTATGGATGGACAAGATTGGGAAGGGCGAGGGAGGGGGGACGATTATACATTCTTCACATTACATGCTGTTGTTCGACATCTAGACACACGTAATCTTTTGTGTTAAAATGATTGCAGAGGAGACATGAAGCCAATGGTCCTTCGTGCTCAAGGACCCCATGCTCCATGATAAATGTTCCCTACTGGCATCGCACCAAGGAGTGATTGTCACCCCCGTTCGACTCCATCGGAAGGCTGTCGTCCTTCCGAGGTCAGCAAAATGAGTACCAGTGTACCGGTAGAGGGGCACAGCATCAGCGGCATCGTCGCGCTCCGAGAAATGATGATAGCTACCCGGCAGCCAAGCTGCCAAATGCAGGAACAGAGAACTCCATCAAGAATCGAGTCCAAGACCAAACAGTCCACGCTGTCAAATAAGCCAACCTGCCACCCCCTGCTGGCCACATATAAGAGGCATGAGCAAGGAGAGTTTGAATGCCCAGAAAATTGGGAAGTGGTACAGGATCCCATTCTGTAATTCATCGAACCGCCCAAACAGTTTCTACCCAATCGGGTGTAGATTCATCCCGATTGAGACTTGTACTCTTGTATGATGTTGATTAGGTGCACAAAATAGAAATGTTTCTTTCTACATCCAACGCAACACAATGGAGGCAAATGGTGTAATAATTACCTTAAAAGAGCCCGAGTTGTTGAGATATGGGAGGAAGTGCCTGTAGGATGTTGGCCCGGGTGGTGCACGGACCATTGCATGTCGTGCTGATGGTACACCTGGAATGAACAAACAAGACAGTTGGCAAACATTCGCTTTTCAATACACATCTCAGGAAATCCTTCCACCAAATAAGTACTCAATATCAGCCAATGGTGGTTTGAAGGAGGATATCTGACCTGCAGTCGCGTGGTTCAGCGGTCGAGTCGAAACACCGCGATGGTAAGACACGTTCTCCTCTACGACCAGCGAGTCCTCATACTTGACGAGCTTTGCGGAGCTCCTGGACGCCCGATTGGCCACGGCATTGCCTGACGACTCGCTTCCTCCCAACAGGACCTTTATAGTTCCGGCAGGTGTCTTTGACTGTCCGGCAGGTTGCATCATCATCCTCGGTGATTCTGTGTGCAAAAAAAGATTTTGAAAGAACAAGCAAAAGAAACACAGGCTTGTAATTGGCGAAACACTTTCCTCAATAATACACGAGTGAATATGGATGAAAACTTCAGTTAAACAAATGACACGTGAACAGCTCAGACGTCCATGGTGAAATCGGAAATGTTTCCAAACGGCACACAGTTTTACGAAACGTCAATTTTACAAAGTATTTTTCAGTTTGCAATCCACCCTGGCATAATGGTTGATGTACCTGGTAAGCTTTGGGATGATTGCTTATCTAAGTCCACTTGCACATACGGTGAGGTGAGAGAGAGAGAGAGAGAGAGAGAGAGAGAGAGAGAGAGAGAGGAGAGAGAGAGAAGAGAGAGAGAGAGACAGAGAGACAGAGACAGAGACAGAGACAGAGACAGAGACAGAGACAGAGACAGAGACAGAGAGAGATATAGAGATATATATAGAGATATACAGATATATAGAGATATAGAGAGAGATATACAGAGATATATAGAGATATATAGAGATATATGTATATATATATATATATATATTATATATATATATATATATATATTATATATATACTGGAGAGAGAGAGAGAGAGAGAGAGAGAGAGAGAGAGAGAGAGAGAGAGAGGAGAGGAGAGAGAGAGAAGAGAGAGATAGAGAATAGAGATATATAGAGATATAGAGATTAGAGATATAGAGAGATATATATATATATAGAGAGATAGAGATATATATATATAGATATATATATATATATATATATTATATATATATATATATATATAATATATATATATATATATATATAGATATATATATATATATAGATATATGGAGATATAGAGATATAGAGATATAGAGATATAGAGATATAGAGATATATAGAGAATATAAGAGATATATAGAGAGATATAGAGATATAGAGATATATAGAGATATAGTATATATAGAGATATATAGAAGTATAAGATTATAGAGTATAGAGAGATATATAGAGATAATATATATATATATATATATATATATATATATATAATATATATATAGAGAGAGAGAGAGATATATATAGAGATATATATAGAGATATATATAGAGATTATATAGAAGATATATATATATAAATACATACAGTAAACTAGGCGTAAGTCAGCAGCGTGTAACTCGTCACTTCGCCTAAGTCGGCAGCGTCAAAACTCCCGAATTTATCTCATGTTAAATCCCTTTGAATAAAGGGTCATCGCTCTGTAATCGTCATCTCTAAGTCGTCACTTCGTCTAAGTCGTCAGATGTTGTCCGTTCCCGCGTAATGGAAACTCAAGTAAATTACACTCCTAACTCGTCACATGGAACTGCTGCTCGCTGAGAAGCCCGATTTCATGGAATCGTGATGCTCGCTCATTGGTTTACACTGCCAGTGATAGGCTATTTATAACTGCGTACACACGTTGATCGCACTGCAGGCAGGACAATGGCGACTAAGCGTAAGCTTACAACTAAAACCTACCAAGAAAATACGACATTATCCAGTTTTGCGAGGCAAACCCGCTGATGAAGAAAACAGCCATAGCTGAGAAGTTGGACATCAAACGGCAGACATTGAACGATATCTTGAAGAATAAGGGCAAGATATTTGGACAAGGGGAGAAGAACGCGAGGCGGTGGTAAGTGTGAAACGCGTG
>CM068968.1:51456346-51490467 GCA_035128595.1 Eptatretus atami
ACTGGGAGGTAATTACCACAGATTTGACCAAAAATCGTCGGCACGCGCCAGCGGTTAAAATGCTCGGCCGCCCTAATTAAAATGTAATTGAGATAACATTGGTGCTTTGCCGAGGGCGCGCTCCCCGCTCAGGTAACCACCTCACCTCTAGTTAAATGGAATAATTTGACGGTGGACACTAGAACTCGTGGTTGACTGGGTGGCGTTCGTGGTTTTAATACAACCCACCGTACCACAACGTTGATTGTGAGCGGTGGCCCCAGGTCCGGCTCTACCGAGGACAACCGGGGATTAATCCCCCTGAGTGACAATCTGGTGTCTCGGTACCGTGGCCGCAAATTATATATATTATAAAATTTTATATATATATATATATATATTAAATTATATTATTATATTATTAAAATTTATTATATATTGTTACGGTGTGGAAATTCACAGAACACCATTCAGGTTTCCCAGAGATCAGTTATGTCGATAAGTGTGTGTTCAGATTCGATTCCCACCGATGTCTAAGGAAATTATTCGTGTAACCGGGCTTGATCTTTGAGTCAGCCATTATTCTTTTGCTATCTTTATTTTGGAACAACCACTACTTCAACAACCACAACCACTACTTCAACAACCACAACCGCATCTCAACAACCACGCCATCCCACGACAGAGCAACCACAACATCGCCTCACCTTCATCTCCGTTACGCGCCATCTTTTCGCCAGCCATGGCGAATCCACGGACGAGCGACATCTCCGCCGACAGACGCGGGAGCCAATGATTTCCACAACGTCCGCGTGGTGCAGATGATCTCTGCACGTCCGCTCTCTCCGCATTTCGCGCCGAGATCGGATCAAAATACCAAAAGGGGCGGAGCCAGCGGGGGGGGGGGTGAAAGGTGGGGGATCAACCTCACCCACGGACCCCATAAAAGGCGGGCTGAACCGCCGAGTTTCAGTTTGCCTGGAGTTTTGCCTGGGTCGGTCTGGGTTCGCCGAGCAGTCTGTCAAGGTTCGAGTCCAGTGGAGGGCAGTCGGGGTCATCGGAGCGCAGCAAAGCCCGGAGCGCAGCCAAGCCGGCAGTACGGTGCCGAACCGTGGGTCAGTGGACACAGCCGGAGAGAAGTCGCCAGCCGGCCCCGAGACGGTCCGAGCAACGCTGAGGAACGGGCGGGCTTTTTAAAGCGCATCAACTCGTAAAAGAGAGCAAGGCCCGTTCGTTCTTCCGAGGCGTCGTCGGCTAGGCCAATCCACCAGGCCGCATGGCGGGGCCTGGACAACCGAGCTGCCGTGTTTACGGCAAAACATCGAGGGTCACCCAGCGAGTCACCACGAGGGTGGCAGAACCAGCACGGCCTCTCGGAGCTCTTGCGGTCTCCACAGCTCCGTGGACATTAAAGGCCTACGGTCCAGTTCTGCCCTTTCCTTTCCTGGGGTTTTCTTTGTATGAAAGTTGTGGTGCCGTGTCCATAAGTAGAACTGTTAAGTGATTGTGTACATAATAAATAGACAAACGGCTGTAGGGTCTTTTTGCTCGTGTCCTGTCCCTTCCCCCATTGCATTCATTGCCTTGATTGCATACGTGCCTGTGTGTGAAATAAATGTCCTTGTTTAAATGTTCACCTGTTCGTTGCATCCTTTCCTGTCATTGACTGCCATTATTACGTACGGAATATTAGCTGGCTTTTATAGCTGATAAAGTAATCGGATCCGGCGGGGTTGGCGATATACAACCGCTCGGCAAATCGCAAACGGAACGAGCTGCTTAAGCGGCTCGTTTCCAAGCAGGTCTCATTGAGGTGTAAATCCCGGCTTTCTGTCTACGCGCATACTTAGGTAAATCGACAATTCGGCGATCGTGGACAGAATAGTTGGCTGATTTACGGTGTATTAAAAACACCACCCATAGCTGGATTTCGGCGTTGATCCGAAAGCTGCGACTAGGTTTGCCACGTCTGGTGGCGCACGGCTGCGATTAGTTAAAAGCGGTCGCTTGCATGCCGGAGTGATGGAAACCATAATATAATGTACAGGGGCTACATGGCATGCCCAGGTAGTGAGCTTTTCCTGGCAGTGGTTTCAGGACGTGTTGCATTGAAAAGCTATGGAGTTATTGGTGGTTACCTTGTGGTGGTTACCTTTTGCCTGCAGGTTGGTGGCAGCAATGCCTGCCCGACATACCAATATACACTTTATAGGGGCTTTTGTGGCCTTCCAAAATGGATGTCTAGGCCAACATGTGTAAGCTTCAAACCTTGCCCAGATTCTGAAGTACCTACACCCAAAATTTGGGGGCTCGAGGAGCTACAGTTCGGCCGTGGAGGAATAACATACAAACACACAAACGAACACATGAACAAACACACAAACAAACACATCAAAATATTTCTAAGATATCGGAAATAGTGCCACTTTAGCTGGTAGCCAGTATTCCAAATCATCTTCTTTTATTTTCTCATCATATTTTTATGGTTTTGGAGTCGACGGGGTGTTTCACAAAGGGGTTTCTCGGACCCGCTTCCCGACCTCCGAACCTAAAGCCGACAAGCCACAGATAACTCCGTGGCCCAACGGGTTGCTAGGCAACTACAGACGCTGGTGGGAACAACTAAACTAATTTGAGCAGGTGCTCGTGCCCAGCATCGTGTTACCTTACCTGGTGAGCGAGTTGCCTGAACTGGGGAACTTCGCTCTCAACGTCCCACCTTGTCTACTTATCATGTAGGTCGAGCGAAACCGTAGGTGGGGGCGTGGCTATCCAGCAGAGAGAATCAGTGGGGTACAAAGTCCCGTCTATTTAGTACGTATGCTATATCGAATCAATGAACGAAAAGACACCGGGCACGTTTGAAATAGTTTACCAACGGTTCACGAGGCATGTATTTACAATCAGGAACGGTCTTGCCCCGAGCAAAGAAGATCCCCTTACACACTCTTAATTATTGAGGGACGGACAGGCGCACTTCACGATCATACCGAGAAATGTAGAGAAAGAGCGAGAGAGCGAGAGGTAAAGATCAGGGCTTTAGGTCGGCCCCATGCTCACCCTACGCAAACAATTGAGATTGTGTCGGTCAAAAGTGCAGGGGAGGCAAGAAAAGGGGAGGAAGGGAAATGGTGCACGTGTCAGTGCAGCATTGGGAGAGGTGCAGTGTATGTGATGTAAGCTCTAGAGGAAAAGGTGTGAGGTTCGCATCAATACCTCGTCCAGACGGGTCAAGAGATTAATCGTTGATTGCATTTGTCAACTCATTTATGGCTCTCAAGTGGATGAATTAGGAGCGTTTAGAGACAGAAAGAACAGATCGTGTTTGTCAATATGGAACCGCTGTGCACCCTAGGAGTGCGTGCCTGCCGTCCATCCTCACGCCCCTTTGGTATGCACCACTTGGTTTCTCCCCCAGCGCAACTCGAACAGGCTGTTATTCGTATCTTGTAAGACAGGCAGACAGGTTCGGATCTCATCCTGTGCAGGATCCTGAATGCGTCAAAACAGGCGCCGACTCCATTCCACACCGTCTTTTATCAGTGCTCAGACAGAGCATGTCTTCAGGGAGCAGAGGTCGCCACAGCGTGCTTTGACCACGGCCCGTCGCCTCCCATTGGCGTGCATGTGCCATCGTTGACCGGGCAGCCCTGCTCACTCACTGTATAGCGTCTGCCATGTGGCTTGCACTTGTCCCTGCAGTTTTCTTTCGTTATAGGTTAAGCACAGCAGCGTTGTAGGTTACGCAGCGCTAATGTGGGCTTTGAATGTGTGACGGTATAATTGTGGTGTTGGAAGATGTAGGGGGAAAGAGGATGGGAAAAAGCATTCGAAGGGATTGAGGACAGGAAGTATTTGAAATGGACTAAATGAAGAGGGGGTGTACAGGGTTCAAGAGGTAAAGGGTGAAGTCTTTTTGGGAAGCACGGGAATAGAGGTTCAGAGGTGAAAGGGTGAGGAATTGGGATGGATGGAAAGATGAAGGAGGGATGGGTGAATGAAGGAGGGATGGATGAATGACGGAGGGATGTATTGATGAAGGAGGGTTGCATTGATGAAGGAAGGATGGATGGATGAAGGAGTCTTCAGAAAGTGAGGAATCGCAATGGCAACGATATAACGGAACCTTCTCAAAATTATGATATATTGTGATCAATAAAATTTATTTCAAAAATTACAAGAATTATAAAATTAATTTCCAAGAATGTGCCACAGCACATTGCCCACCGAAGATAGGAGAATCCTCCGGGCGGGCGGGAGTGCCCGCTCGTGAAAACAATACTGTAATGGTTATGATAACGATACCACTGACGCAAGCCATGGCAATGCACGTCAAGCCAAACATTGAATAGACCTTTCACCTTGATGAAACGTTTCGTCTCTGTGCTTGTGTGCTCTGGTGTTCGGCATAGCCACAAAATGAACTCGAGGGAGAGCTCTGGTTACCAAGAGCTCCATCTTGGGATTCTAATGCAGGGATCCACATGAGAGACAGAGGGGAGAGACTGAGATTGACTGCCATGGATGAGCAACAACGAAGAGGAATTTGAAAGATATTTAAAGGAAGAGCTTGGTCAGGCCTCGTTGGTTTAGCCAATAATCAGACCTTCCAAGTTGAGGAATTTTAAACGCCAATACTTCTTTGCAGAATTACAAACGCAGCTGTAAAAGCTGAACTTGTACTCCATAATAGGTAAAGAACACAAGTCTAAAACCGAGGGCATGCCGTTCAAAGATCCATCACACCTGTCGAACATTATGCCAATGTTGGGCCAGGACGTATTAAAGTTGGAGATAAACTGGGACTGTCAAGACATGAATATACTGCTGTTGCAAGAGTGAGATCAGGCCACTCTCTTTTAGGTTAAGTTTACAAGTACAGAATTTGAAAACTGTCCAAGTTGCCAAGGTTTGATTAAGCATTTAAATAATTTTATCGCTTCTTCGTTCATATGCAGCACAAGGCTACATATGGCCGAGGGTGCGGCTGTGCCGCTGATGCAACGCCCTCTGCTGGTTCGGGCAGGAAGTTGAAATTTGGCAACGGTACCGGAGATAGCTCGACTACTCTTCGCGAAGGACGCCGTTGGACATTTAACTTCCACCAACGACTGCTGGCAGACGGGACGCTCGTTTAACGTCGACGTGAGGACCTGCACACACATTGAGGAATCACTCAACCACCCTGCCTGTGTAATGCCGGGATGACAGTTTACGGCTGGCTCGGGATTCGAACCCAGGCTAGACAGCTTTAAATGCATTGACACCGAAGGAAGCATTCAATGATGCAGTCAAAACGGTGGCTTTCCTGAAGCGGCTGGGTCGTGTATAATTGGGACTCCCATATTATCGATATGATCAACGGCTGAGCAATAGGAAGAACACTCTGGTTCATAATCGTGAATGCCTCCTTTAACGGAACCAGTGTGTGCACGAGTGTGGGTGTGTGTGCTTAAAGTGTTCACACCATGCATGGCTTCATTGCCTTGGGTATCTTTTGGTGTGACTCGTTAGCAGACATATGCGGTTCCTTGAGAAGTGAGCCGCCGTGCTCCAGGGATCTGCCTGCGCAGACACGGGTAAAGCGAAAACCTAAGCACCCGAAGGGCATTGAGTGAGGTACAAACGATCAATGGAAACCAGCGAAAGTCGAGGGTAGAAACAATGACATTATTGGCCAATCCTAAAAATACATGACTCCATGAACAATGAAATGCAATGAAGGAAAAAAATAAAAAAAATAATAAGAAGTACCTTTGGGGATGGGAAAAACCATGTCAGGAGGCATGGGATTGAGGCCTTGGACGTTGTTCCGCATGGAGTCGAAGGCAAGTTGAGAAGCGTTGTTCGGACACCTGCCAAAAAAACAAAGTGAAGTCCTTGTAGAATAATTTTGACTGTACGCTTGAATTTTACAAATGACAAACAAAATTCAGACTTGGAATGTCCCGGACAAAGTCAAGTTTTGGAAGAGCGTTCATGAAATAAATATTTAAAAACAGGAAAAAAAACAAACTATAATGGCTCAAGGTAGAGCGCATACCTCCGCCAGGCTGAACAGTTTGTGTTTTGTATCCCACTGATAGGCCGGATCTGCATCCAGATCTTAACCAAAATCTAATCGGCTTCTTCATGTCACCGACCCAACTCATCCACCTAGTTTTGTTATAACTCGTCCAAAACGTTTTGAGATATCATGCAATACTGTACCATAGTTTTTGGCCCTATGTCTCAATGGTGAAGAATCACTTTAAAATTTCGAGTATCCGGGTCCGGATCAAAATCTTATCATTTCGTCCTTGTCACACATCCAACCTGTCGCCCCAAACTTCGTCCAAATCTGTCCATAACTTTTTGAGATATCCTGCTCACATACAGACAGACACGGGTGAAAAGATAACCTCCGTCCACCTTCTGCGGCAGAGGTAAAAAAAACAAATCATTTCGCAAGTATTCAAAGTTGGTGCAAGAACACATGGTGCATCCACTGAGATCAACTGAAAATGAAAAGCAAAATGGTCCTCATGACGACGAGCGGCAACCATTTCCAGTACAATACATTTAACGACAGTGATGTACTACTCCAAAAGGTTCCACCGTCGACCAGTTTAGGACATGTAACAAGAATCGTGATCCGTGTCTGACCTGATGTAGTCATACATGTCCTCCCAGATCTTGCCTTTGGGGACGGGAAAAGCCATGTCACGAGGCATGGCATTGAGGCCTTGGGCGATTAGGCCCCTCCGTTTTGCTTCGAGAAAGGAAACACCTGGTAAGACAATACCACAACCAGGAGACACGTTTTAGGCGAGGTATGGGTTTATGACCACGTGAACGGAGCATAAATGTGGAGGAAGTGAAAGCACCATTATCAAGCAGCCATACTCACCTGGTAAGTAAATGACATCGCTTGTGAAAACGTTCTTCAGCAAGAGGCAAGAACAGAGTTTAATGGCTTTGAGGCTGCTGTACTGCTGGGTAAGATACACAGACAAGATCGCCAGGAGATCGAGAACAAGGCAGGTCCACCGCGAGCTGCCAGTGGTAGGACCGATATCTGCTGACAACAGAACAGGTACCGATTGCACTCCAATATAATCGATCAAACTCTTTCAAGTGTCCGTTCTGAGTCTCCTAGGTCAGCGGTTTGAGTTCAAACTCAGCCCAGATGTTGCACCCAGCTGTTCCTAGACTCTGTGTCCTTTTCTCCTGACAAGGTCTTTTCTCCTGGAGATTTTTGCGGTCCAACCTCGACTCTGATGCTGCAACCGGTACAGACGGCATCAGCCCACGTGTCCTAAAAACCTGCTCCTCTGCTCTTGCTCACCCTCTCTGTGTTCTATTCACCCTCTCATTTGATCAAGGTCATCTACCATCTGATTGGAAATCAGCAAACATCACTGCCCTGCATAAAAAAGGTGCAAAAACAGATCCCTGCAACTACAGACCAATCAGCCTTCTCCCAATCATCAGCAAGGTTATGGAATCCATCATCGCTTCAGACATTAAATCCTTCCTCTTCTCCAATGGCTTGATTTCCGATCATCAATTTGGTTTCAGACCACGTCACTCTACCCTGGATATGCTGCTTCTGCTCTCCCAACAATGGAGTGTCTTTGGGTGTCTTACTCTCTCACCGCAGGCACGTCGGTGGTCTTTCTGTCTTCTACCGTTTCCTCTCCGATCTCCCCCCTCCCCCCGCTGTCTGAGATATGTCCCCCCCCTTCCTATATTTCCGTAGGGCACTCAAGGTCCGCCAGCAACCCCTTTCTGGGAAAACTACCAAAATCAAGAATCGCTGCTCACTTTCACTCTTTCATTCCTCTTTTTTACTGCCTTTGGAACAAACTCCCATAATCTCTTCAATCCCACTCTTCCCTGTAGTTCTTCAAAACAGCTGTTCACCACCATCTCTTATCTTCCCCCATCCAAAACCATGACCTTTTCTATCCCCGTTAATCCACCCCCAACCCAGCTCCATCAAATTCCCTGCTCTCCTTTCTGAAAGTCCCTATAGTGTCCATCTTGTTTCCCCTGTACACCCTGTTCCATCCCTCTACCTCCCACAGATCTCCTAATGTCTCTGCTCCCCACCCTTTTGTGCTTCCCTCTCCCGCACCTCTTGTCTCCTGCTCCCCTTGTTGTATGTTCTGTGTGTTCGCTCTTCGGTCATACGAGCCTCGACATTTGATACAAAAAAATGTTTTTCTTCTAAAAAGCCATGTCATAGCAAAGACTAAAAACGATACATGCTGATTCTTTGCTTGATGCTCAGCATTTAGAGGATAGAACAGGGAGAAACGTTACACTGGAATAGTCACCTTACCTCTATTTCTCGAAAAAAAAAAAAAACCTGTGTAATGCAGAGTGTGTACCATGCTCACCACGTTGACTTGTGTGCTCAGATACAGAGCCTTTCTCCCCTTCATCGACGAAAGGAAACTGAAGCCAGGTGGAGGTGAACTTAAACTCCTTGAAAATATTGGAGAAAGACACCCGTATGACCAGGTCACCCTACGCATGGAGAAGAAACACCGATGAACAACACTAAATAAACTTGTACCTGCTTACCTCCATTTCCATTGTGTAAACCTAATGGCACACTTGGCTGGAGCAAACGGGGGAAGCTCACCTTCGTCACCAGATCCAGGTGTATTACGAAGGCCTTTGTGGGCATAAGTTTGAAAAGCACGTAACAATAGCGCCCGGTGAGGCCAAGAGACCTTGTACATTTTCCTGGAATCTGGATGCAGTTTGCAGCTGGAGTTGAACCCAGAATTTTGTACACATATGATTGGACCGTTTTGTCCTGTTGAAAACCAAAAGCGTTCTATTGCATAAAAATGAGTCAGTATATGATAAGATCAATTTTTCATATTCTTGAGATGCATTCAAAGCAGATATTAAACTTGTGTACCATGACATACGATACATCCCCAGATTTGCTTGCCCTCTTCCACTCTCCCACCTTGAAGTGCTTCAGAACATTCACGTATGGGGTTTCCCATGCTGTGACACAGGAGAGATCACTTATGGTTGCATAAAGATTTATCGATGCACACATTGTGTGAACACAGAGAATCAAAGCTAGGAAGACAAAGAGGGCAACAAAATGCAAGTGAAGGCAAAGGCTCTTTTTTTTGAAGGCTCTTTTGGTGAAACAGTTGCATAGGCTCCACCTATTCGGAATGAGCTTAGCAGAGCTGCCACCCTCTACATCTCCGTAGAATTGTACTACAGCCATTACCGGGAAGAAAATTAAATTCTCATGTTATGGACCAGTCCACCCTGGAGAGAGAACATCCACGGACATGTGTTTTGGGCTTGTTGGTCCTCATGAATGTGGAGCAGAAGCTCTCATTGGTATTGATAAGGATACCACCCCACATCATGGCACTTCCACATCCAAAATTTGCGGCTTCCTGGACACAGGCTGGGGCATATCGCTCATTGTGTCTTCTCTAGACCTGTGCGTGGCCATCGTGCCTTTCAAGGAGATAGCTGGATTCATAACTGAATATAGCACTTGCTCATTCCATCCATATCCATCGGACGTGCTGATTTTACCACTGGAAGTGTGCTTGGATGTGTCACGGTGCAAGTCTTGGATGTTGAACAGGACTGCAAGCACGGACCACCGAATCATGAAGATGCCTGAAACCTGTGTCGATACTTATCTTGTGAGGTCCAGGAAATGTGTTTGCAGTACTCTGGGTAGTTTGAAACCGATTGCGTAAATGGGCCGAGCAAATGTATCGGTCCTGAGCGGGAGTCGTTATTCTGGAATTTTCATTTCTTGGCATATCTCTTGTTGATCCAGAGGCTTGATAACATCTTCTGAGGTCAGAATAGTTCCTCCCCTCATGTTAAAGAGCCTTGCAACATGGTTAATGGAAGACCCTGCTTGAAGTTATCCAATGACTTAATTCTTCTCATTTTCTGGCACATGGCATTGTAATGGATTGTTAAAGAATGTAACTAGAACGGCACTCGTTAGAGCACATACCTCTACCAGTCTGAATAGTTTAAGTGATACGTTGGATCTGGATCCAGACTTGAAACAAAATATAATTGGCTTGTTCTTGTCACCTAACAAACTCATCCACCAAGTTTTATAACAACTCGTCCATAATTGTTTGATATATCATGCTATATATCGTTTTTGGCCGCATCTCTCAATGGTGAAGATTCAATTAAAAAGTTAACTTCTCGTATCCAGACCCAGATTTTCACCAAAATCTAGTCGATTCGTCCTTATCGCACACCCAACCTGTCCACCAAGTTTTATCCAGATCTGTTCACAACTTTTTGAGACATACTGCTCACAAACGGGTGAAAACATAACCATAACCTCTTGAAAACATAATGTCCGTCCACCTTTAGTGGCGGAGGTAATCAGTGTGTTTTTTAGGTGATCCACAAGCTGGTGCCTCGGAAAGACTATTTGGAATTTGCTCAGAATGCCTTGTGTCACCTCTAAAAACCGAAGGATGCATCTCACCCATAATTGGAGGGAACAACCAATCAGCTATCACCTAATCAATTGTCCCCAGCTCCAGCTCGGATTACAATCAGGAAGTTACCACTCTTCGGATAAACCCAAAGAAAGCTGCATCAAGGCATTAAAACAATCAAGAAAAGCCCGACACAATGTTACCCGACCCGACCGACGATTTTCTTACCCAACACAAGTTCTTTCACAACTGCAGACATTCATAAGTAACACATGCACGAGATTGAGAATCGCTCATGTTGCACGCCTCCATCAGCTGCCAGACAGGTTTCAGCACTTGGTGAACCACCGGACCAGTTTCAGCGCTTGACGAGCTGCGGACAGGTTTTAACGCTTGGTAAGCCACCGGACCGGTTTCAGCGCTTGGTGAGCCACCGGACCGGTTTCAGCGCTTGGTGAGCCGCCGGACCGGTTTCAGCGTTTATCGCACACCACCGTGACCGAGATTCCCAAACATGCATCATGCCAACATATAAATACTCAAGGGCTAATTCCGAAGGAATTTAAATGACGGATGTATAAGTATTGAATTTAAAAACTCGTCTTCCGTTGCGGCACAAATTTTTTTTATCAACGTCATTGTAATATTATTTCTCAAATAATGAGATTTTACATGTAGGATTAATACAATCTTACCATTCGCAGCCATGATTGTGTGAAAGCGATGAAATCAAGTAAGGAGTGAATTTTATTCGCATTTCGCAAGAAATTGTGTTCCTGTGCAGGTTTAATATCCGTCTTTTAATTTTTGAACGAACCCGCCAAACACGGAACGTCAAAAGTCGAGGCGAGCTCGCCAGGCCGCGCAGACCCAAACAACCGATCATCGAATCATCGATCATGTGGCCCTTTCGCTTTTCCTTTTCACATATAATGTAATTTTTAATGGATCTCTCTCACACCGATCGTTGAAATAAATAAACCACACAAATTACTTTGCGAAATGCAAGAAAAAGTCATGAGTAATCACACTGCCGCTAATTACCTCACCATGGCTCATACATGTCGAACAAAGAGATGTTGGAGAATTAAAGAAATTGCAACAACAAAAAAAAAAAAAAAGAAATAGTGAGCTGTTTTGAATTAGAAGCCATAGGTATGTTTTTACTTCATGTACGTATCTTCATGGCTTTTTTTTTTTGCTTATTTTTTTTAAAACAAACTCAGTTACTTATACACCGCCCAAATAATGGTATGCGTCGGATAACGCCCAAATAATGGAATATCGCCCTTCGGGCAGGTCTCCACGAGTTTTGTGTAATGTTTCAGCTTGAGCTTCTTCTCCTCCTCCTTTCTTCTTCTTCCTCTTCCAAGGATAATAATCCACAAAGGGGCTCTCATGCTCCAACCGATCACGAAGAATTCGGCCGATGCCGAAGCTTGACAATGTTATTCCGGCCAACGAGCCAATCAGAGACGACACCGGAAATACGGGTGGAAAATGGGAATGCATGGGGAACTTGACGGCCTGTTGTAGTTGTTGTAGGATACGGGCGATTGTTTGACAGTTTTAGTGAATTATTACCAAGGCCATGAATTCCCGGTAAACCTGGAGACACTCCTTCGTGTTGACGATGAACCGCGCGAAGGCTGGAGTTCAGCGGCGCTCCAGTAAACCATCGGGTAGGGAGAACGAGGACCACGAAAGGCGTTCGGATTGAGCTTTCATTAATTGAGTGATTCGGGAGGCTCGTCCGCTTGTAATCCTCTGTCGGAAATAGAATTTTTTTTATCAAGAGATCAAAAAAGTTCGGATCGAATAAGATACATGACGACTGAGCTGAGTCGATTAATATTGTGCTTGAAACAATTTAGCGGTCATATATTTATTACGTACTTTTTAAAGATACTTCAGTGGGTACTCGTCACGAAAAACCGAAATAAGCCTAACCAAGATGGCGCCGCCGCCATCTTGGTTAGCCCTCTGTCAGCGCGCTGGAGTCATAAGCCGCCATTTTTGTTTGGCCTGCTCAATAATGCCTTGGCTTGGAACAGGCCGCAACGATTTCGTGATGATGAAGTTTTTTTTTTTCACTTTCCTCACTTATATCATCGAATGCCTGATCATAGCTACGAATCCCTGGATACTTATAAACGCCCGGAGACGCCAGCGTTCGTTGCTTTATTTAATTTCCGCATACGCCTTGGGCTCGAGAATCTCTTAAAGAGGAATTTCAAAATTTAATCTCCAAAATTGAACTTGGCAGCACTTCCGACTGCTAAAAAATAGTGTTCATTTGTCTCATTCGGACATCGTTTCACATTTTGTGCGTCTCCGGGAGGGTGTTGAATATGACTGATCGGCGATCGCTAATCGCTTGCCAAGCCAGCCGTTCCTTATCAACCATTTTGTTGGAGTGCTTCCTGAGTGCTTAAGCCACTTGGCGAGTGCTGCACAATATTCACACTGTCACTGAGTACTGTACATGTCGATCGACTTGTCCAAAGTTCAGGGGCCTCTCGCCTATGTTGGCTGCGCGTTGTTCTGCGGTGCGTTGGGCGGTGGCTGTCTCGCTGAAAATGTGCAATTTTATTTTATTTTACTCCACGTTTCCCCTTTTTGAACGATCTTTCATGACGCGATCCGTCACTTCAGAACGGAGAGATACATGCAAAAAATTAAACGTTTCGTTTTTAAAAGGTTCTTCAACCGTGTCATTGGAGTGCTCTACAAGCTTCCATGGCGATACTGCGGCGTGCTTGTCGGTGTGCACATCTCCGGTGTTAAGAAGGCAAAATACATTAGATGATTACAATGAATAAAAAATGTTTTCAGTTACAAAGCAATAAATCGCCACGTCATGGCAGGATAGCTGAGAGGTATCTCTTTATCTCTCTCTTTCTCTCTGTCTCTCTCTCTCCCTCTCTCTCACCACTCTCCCTCTCTCTCACCCCTCTCTCCCTCTCTCACCCATCTCTCCCTCTCTCACCCATCTCTCCCTCTCTCTCCTCTCTCTCAACTTCTTCCTCTCTCCCTCTCTCTCTCACCACTCTCTCTCACCATCCACCTCTCTCTCTCTCTCTCTCTCTCTCTCTTCTCTCTCTCTCTCTCTCTCTCTCTCTCTCACTCACCCCTCTCTCACCTCTCTCTCTCACCATCCCACCCCTCTCCTTCTCCCTCTCTTCTCTCTCACCCCTCTCTCACCTCTCTCTCACCATCCCACCTCTTCTCTCTCTCACCCCTCTCTCACCACTCTCTCTCACCATCCCACCTCTCTCTCTCTCTCTCACCCTCTCTCCCTCTCTCCCTCTCTCACCTCTCTCCCTCTCTCACTCTCTCTCTCTCTCACCCATCTCTCCCTCTCTCACCCCTCTCTCACCTCTCTCTCTCTCTCTCTCTCCCCTCTCTCCCTCAACCCTCTCTCTCTCTCTCTCTCTCTCTCTCTCACCAAAACCACCCCTTTCCCACCCCTCTCCCTGTCTCCCACCCCTCTCCATCTCTCACTCCTCTCCCTCTCTCACCCCTTTCCTCTCTCACCCCTTTCCCTCTCTCTCACCCCTTCCCTCTCTCTCACCCCTTCCCTCTCTCTCACCCCTTTCCCTCTCTCTCACCTCTTCCCTCTCCTCACCCCTTTCCCTCTCTCTCACCCTTTCCCTCTCTCTCACCCCTTTCCCTCTCTCTCACCCCTTTCCCTCTCTCACCCCTTTCGCTCTCTCTCTCTCTGGCCCCTCCCTCCCCCTTTCCTCTTCCCTCTCTTTCCCATCCTCCCCCCCCCCTTCCATGCTACCCCACCGCTCCCCTGTAGCATGTACGAATCAGATTCGAGTGCAAATGTCGCTGCATGTGCATGCAGGCAGGCCTTTGCCAGGTAGATAGTGTGGGTTTTAATGTTCCTGCTTGGTTTTATATATAGCTCGCGGTTAAGCATGTAATGTTGCTGTTTCGGCACATTTTATCACCTTTCCTTCCCTGCCCCTCACGCTGCCTTCCCTCCCTTTGCATTACTTTCCTTCCATTCCCCTCGCACCGCATTCTCTTCCCCTCATGCTGCCTTACCTTCCATCACACTGCCTTTCCTTCACCTCCCCTCACACTTGCCTCATCCCAAACCCCCTCCCTTTCCACCCCCATGGACATCTCCCGGCGTTCTCCGCATGATGTATTAACGTGCTGTTTTCACGTGCCTAATTTTGTTTAATCCTGAACTACCTCCATCCCCTTCTCTATAAGTCCCATGACCAAACGCAAGTTGAGAACCCCTCCTGTCACGTACATCCTCCAAAACCCCTCTCCCTTCCCCTCCCACTTCCCTTTCTCCTCGCTCCACTCACCCCCTCCCAGAATGTATAGCGACATTTGCTGAGGTGTCGCTCTCCTCACCTCCCCCCCTTCCTCACTCCTCCTCGCTCCCCCCTTCATCCCTCCTTGCTCCCTCCTCTTTTCCTCCTTGCTCCCTCCTCTTTTCCTCCTTGCTCTCTTCTCTCTCCCCTCCTTCCTCTCCTCCCAACTCTCCCCCCTCTCTCCTTCCCCCCACCCCTCTCATCCTCCCCCCTTTCCCTCTCTTCCTCCTTTCCCCTCTCCCTCCTTTCCCTCTCTCCCTCCTTTCCCTCTCTCTCCTTCCCTCTCTCCCTCCTTTCACTCTCTCCCTCCCCTACCTCTTCCTCCCCCCTGTTAATATTCCCGTCAGCGAAACGACGGTTTGTATTTGCAAGTATTTCATATTTCATAGTTTTATTTTTTATTTTTTTTTCCCAGTGATCTAATACTCATGCGTGAACTTGTACATGCATCAGATGCAGGACAAAGACGTTGGTGGACATCACTGTGTGTCACACAAATTTACAAGGATATAAGTAGATCGTGGTAACGTACATATCGTTATGTCATGTAGGATTTGAACCTGTGTTCCCTGTATCATGAAGCATAGATTGAGATGGGAACACTCACAGGTAAACGAAACCTCAGGTTAATACAGGTCCCTTCGTGGACAGCCTTTTTGGCTGCTGGTTGCATCATTGGTTAGGAGCGCGGCTATGCCACTGATGCAGTGCCCCTATTACCAGTACACTGGTGCTCATTTTGCCGACCTCGAAGGATGACAGGTTGAGTTAATCCCCTGGTGTTAATTCAGCAGCCAATGGAGCTCGAACTCAGAACCAAGGATCCCAAGACACCACCATAACCGCGAAGCCAATGCCATGCTCGGTACGGTTTATACAGGTAGTAATCATGGTGTTGGTGATCTTGTTTAATACCTTGGCACACCTGAACTCGTATCCCCCGAGGAGAGCTACTCAATAGTGATTCGGTTCCTTTTTCCGCAATCCTGCACAGGTGCAATGTCTGTCTTGATGCAACTGAAAAATAATAAATGAAATGAAAAAGAAATCACCTGTGCATGTTTTACCACTTTTTTTTCCAGCCCACCCTCCACCAGGAGATTTCATCGCGCTTGGCTCCAAAGGCTCTTCCGAGACCAAGCTACCGCAACCTCTGCACAAACCTTCTGGCTCGACGTCCGGCTTGCTCTCCGAACGAAAGCGCGAAGTCCTATCCAGCTCTGCCCCGGGCTCAGCAGGACTTTCCACTCTCGCCAAGCGCCAGAAACTCAGCACGAGCAGCGGCGCGACCACTCTGGGTCCTTTAGGTCGATTGGCCGAAGCTGCCGACGCAGAAAGACGAGCCAGTTCTCCTTCAGTCCGCGAACCAGTGGTCACTCCTGTCGAAGGTATCTGTACTTCCTGGATTCCTTCTTGCCGTTTATTCCTTCCAATTTGAAGTTGAAGAAACGTTCTTATTCTGATTTTAATGTACCGTACTGTGTTACAGAGCATCAGTGCTGCCGAAACAGTTTCTTGGTAAGGGTTATTCTGGGTTATAAACACCGTGATGACAGTTTGTAGCTGAGTCAGAATTGAAACGCAGGCTAGACGGCTTGGAGGCGAGTGTGCGTCACGGGAGAGGTGGGGCAAATATTTTTTTGTGCTGTGGCTAATAGTCTCCCATGTCGACTCTTGCACATCCACTCCCTTTGCCCTCTTCACCCTGTCATTTGCCCTCGGTCATCTTCCATCTGCTCGGAAATCAGCCAACATCACTGATCCTCTGAACTACAGACCTTTCAGCTCACTTCCAATCAACAGCAAGGTCATGGAGTCCTTCATCGCAGTCGACATGAAATCCTTCTTTTTCTCCAACAACCTCATCTCAGATCATCAATTTGGTTTCAGACCTGGTCACTCTACCTTGGACATGCTGCTTCTACTGACCCAACAATGGATGGTGGCCCTCAATGTCAGAGGAGATCAGGGCTGTCTTTCTGGACACATCTCGTTTTTTTTGCTACAGTCTGGCATCCTGCCCTGCTCTCCAAACTCTCTGCCTATGGCATCCGAAGCTACTTCCATACACGGCTTACTGACCAACGTCTGGCACTCAACGGAATCCTTGCATCTCTCCTTGTCAAGGATGGAGTGCCCCAAGGCAGTGTTCTGGGGCTGGTCGTATTCCTGATCTTCGTCAATGATCTCTCTGACTCCCTGGAAATCCTCTTTTAATATTTGCTGATGACTCCACCCTCTGCCGTATCACCCCCTCATCCTCCAGGCAGGTCATCTGCAGCCTTTTCCCTATCTTCAGACCTTGATAGAATCACGAGCTGGTCACACACTTGGAATATGTCTTTCAATCCTGACAAATCTTACTCTCTCTCTCTCTCTCTCTCTCTCTCTCTCTCTCTCTCTCTCTCTCTCTCTCTCTCTCTCTCTCTCTCTCTCTCTCTCTCCAAAAGAACTATCAAGCAACCCTTCCCCACCCTACCCTATCTACTGTCTTAACAATCCTCTTGAGTCTCACCATCATTCAAACTCCTGGGTCTCACCATCAGCCATGATCATTCTTGGGCAAACCACATTTCAAAGTTGGCCTCCAAAACCAGCTGCAGACTGGGCATCCACCATCATATATAACGTCCTTCCTTGGCGCACCTGAACTCCTATCCACCTCCAAGGCCTTCATCCACAGCTTCATGGAGGACTGCTCTCCCCTTTGGGTTGGCTCCCCTGCCTCACATCTTGCTCTCCTGCGCTGAAGCCGAGTCTACGGGTCTGTAACTTTGCCATCACAGACAGGTCTTGCTGCCTCCTTTCCGGTCTTGCACCCTCTGCTCTTTCCGTGCTTTGTCCCTCCCAGGTTACTGCAGGGCGCACACCATCCACCATCAACCCCCTTCTGGTGAAAATACCGAAATACAAAATCACTGCTCACCTTAACTCATTTGTTCCTCTGTTTTTTTCCACATCTGTGGAACCAACTTTCACATCCTCTTCAATCTCATTCCTTCCTCCAGATCTTCAAGACGGCTTGTTCACCACAATCTCAGATCGGTCGCAATCCAAAACCATGATCTTTTCTCCCCTCGTTAATCCCTCCTCCCAAATTTCCAGTTTTCCCTCCTGAGAGTTTCCTTCTATATCCATCTTCTGGTGGAGTTCGGGCCAACCCTGTGTTTTTTTTCATTGATTTACAGACGTACGTCCACACGCGCAGATAATCGCAATATTTCTGACGAGCAGAGGTACCCGGCGTTGCCTGGTGCTGTTCTAATCCTGTTGGAGTTTTTTTTTTCCAAAATTATTTTTGTGGGGTCCTAAAACACCTCCCCTACACCCACTAAGGAATAGGGACGGGGATCATTCAATATCACCTTTCACATAGAAACAAAGGCTTAGGTACGACGGAGCGATATAAAAATCCAAATTTATTTTTCAAAATTAAAAAAAAGAAGAGAAGATAACTGCCATACAACGCTCCCCGACACTCACTGATGAACCTCTGAAAGTTTGATGAAGATCCGTTTAGCCATCTCTGAGAAAAATGGCAACACCCACACATAAACACACGCACGCACGCACGCAAACATCTCTCTTACACAGTGGTATCGATAGTGGTTTAAAACTACATGAAGAGGTGTGTGGTTGGATGTGTGTATATTGTGAGCACTGTGAGAAATTGCCGCTCGTGGTTATCCACGGATCTGCAAATGTAGTCGTTAAATTGATTTCTCATAAAGAGGAAGGATGAAGCCACATCACCCTGTTTGCCTTGGACATATTTCCGCAGTCCCACCGGGTGCTCTTCTCGAGGCGGTGGAGGCCGCCGAGGCGGAGGGCAATGATGAGCGTGTGGAGGCTCTGCTCTGCGGGGCGGCTCGGCAGCTCCGGCTCTCTCGACCTCGGCCCGATTCCACGTTGTTCCTCGCGCTCATGTACCTCGCCAAAGTCAAGCCCAATATTTTTGCAACGGAGGGCATCATCGAGGTTTGTGACCGATCTCATTTGTTCCCTCGTAAGCTCGTCCTTAACGTTTTCTGGATTTGCTGTGACGGTCGTTCGATCAGGGAGAGTTTGGAAGAGGGTCTGTCTCGTACAGAGAATTAGGAGTTTGGTCAGGGAACGGCCTGAAGGGGGAACTCTGGCAGGAGATGCAACATAATTTATTATTGGACGACATTGGTGTTGGCTTAATGATTAGGGTGTGGGCTTGGATCTAGGATCCTGAGTTCAAATCCCACTCGACTGTTGAATTAACACCAGGTGGGTGACTCTGCCTGCATCCTTCAGAGGTCGGCAAAATGAGGTGCCAGCTTGCTGGTATCCTGTGTCGGGAGTCGACCTGTACAGGATTGTGCCCAATAGCCAAGGAGACTGCTTAGGCAGCACCAACGCTCTGCACAGAGTATGGTCCCAATGGATGGATGGATGGACGACATCCGCTTTAACATCTTCTCGAGATGGTGTATGACGTGCTGTAGCTCACCACATTGACACGGCATCAAGACTGCTCTTTTCTGTACCCTGATGGATTTTAATTAGCACGTCTGCTTCGCTTTCGTAAAACAGTAAACCAAGATTGAAAATCATTCCAAACAGGAAACTCGCTCTTTTTAATGATGTCATAAAGGACACAAACAACAGGCACGAGGAACACATGTAACGTATCCAACAAGGTGATGTAAAAGACGGCGTATCAACGGCGGTAAACTTCTGGAATATTTTTGTCCTTCGACCTTTAAAATCTTCATTTTATTTAAATTGAATTATCTACTTCAACACTGTAGCACTGGAATCGCCTTTTTTTGGCACTTTCGAACCCCTTTCGTTTAGCAGTACTTGGAAGAAGAAAAAAAAAACATCACGGCATTTTACGTCATCGCGACCAATCAAATTTCTTGCTCGGACACCCCGCCCACGTCCGTGTTTCTCAAGACTGCGCAGGTTCAGGTGTTCCACGGACTCTCGAGTTATAAATGAATTGCTGTTAAAGTGCTTCATTTTGGTTGTGGGCCAGGCTCTTTGTGGCCTCCTGCGTCGAGACCCCGGTGTCGTGTTGAAATCTAAAGGGGGCAGTACGGCAGCCATCCTGGCCTGCAACCTGCTCATGGCTGCTTATGAAGAGGATGAGAACTGGCCTGAAGTTTTTGTGAAGGTGAGCAGAATTTTCCGGCTCTGTTATCTCTGGTCATCAATGCCGTGCTGCCTGTTCATGCTTGCATGATCACATGGTGCAATGTGCTCATGCAGGTATATATCGAGGACTCGCTTGGTGAACGAGTGTGGGTGGACAGTCCGTACTGCAAGCTCTTTGTGGATAACATCCAGACCGCATTTGGTACAAAGACTCCTTGTGGTCTCATGCTACATTTGGATCAGGGGCGGCCCACAGGCGGCGAAACTAGTGCTGGTGAGGTCTTCATATGGTTGTTGTGTCGGCTACTTTCGACAGCCGCTGCTCGCATTGCTGTTGTTGCATTGAGCTCTGTGTTGTTTATTGACCAGTTTACATGCATGTTTGCAGGTGCAAGTCCCCGTCTGAGCACTGCAGACGACGACAAGGCGTTGGAGCCATCTGAACTTCTCATCGTCGAAGACAAAGTATCTTCAGATGATGACTCCACCCCTGTTATGCCGAGGTGCACACGTGACACTTGTCATTCTCTTTATATATATATTTTGACATGTTTTTACCTTTGTTAGACCCATGGTGCCTCCTCCATGTTAACCTATGGTGAATTTGTATGTGATGCACTTTTCCACGACATAACGTCGGTGCTGCTTTCGTCGTGGCATTCCTTATTCCAGCTTCTTCCATTGTGGGGGCTTTGCTGTTTGTCACTCTCGAGCTTAAACCACAGCTTTGTTGTGGCAGGTACGATGAAGTGGCTGGGGGCGTTCAGGAGTACGTGGGGGACGTGCTGCGGGAACAGCTTGCGCGGAGGCAGCCAATGGACAGCGTCCCACGTCACCTCTTACGCCTCCTGGCTGCCACAGTCGGTTACGTGGATGTACGGCTCCTCGCGGTTCAGAAACTGGAGCTGTGGTTGCAGAACCCTAAGGTGATTGGGTTTGTGACTTGAACTAGTTTGTCTGCGACTAAGGGGTATATTAAGAATGGGATGAATG
Source organism: Eptatretus atami (assembly GCA_035128595.1). NCBI lineage: Eukaryota > Metazoa > Chordata > Myxini > Myxiniformes > Myxinidae > Eptatretus > Eptatretus atami. Next base: position 51,477,240 of record CM068968.1, read on the forward strand.
AGGAAGTGTTGTTACTATAGGATATCGAGGAGGAATACTCGTCAGAATGGCAATAAGCTTTTAAATTTGTATTTGTATTTTTGTATTCAGAGTTGAAGCTCGTGGAGGAGGTAGAACGGAGAACGGAAGAGGATATAACAGAACTAAAAGAGCAGTGGAAAGAGAGTGGGGCAGCACAGTAACAGCAGGGTAGGGGGCCAAAATAGAGGAAGATTTGGAGAAATAAAGGAAATGGGGAAGGATGAGAGCAAGGGGAGGACATGGGGAGAAGAGGATGGATACAGCCACAGACTCTCATTCGCAGAAATTGAAGAGAAAACTCAGGAAGAAGCAGAAATGGAACAATAAATAAAAGTTTTAAAATTGGAAATAAGATGAAATTGAGAAAAAATAATTGGGAGGGGGCAAGAGTGGTGGGGCAGGGGGTTGCAGTGACCTGGAAACCCAGAGAGAGAGTTGGGTTTGGGGAGGATTAACGGGGGTAGAAAATATCATCGTTTTGGATGGCGAATGATCTGAGATGGTGGTGAACAGCCGTCTTGAAACCTGCAGGGAAGAATGAGATTGAAGAGAATGTGGAAATTTGTTCCACAGGCGGGAAAATAGAGGAATGAATGAGTGACGGTGAGCAGTGATCCTGGATTTTGGGAGTTTCACCAAGAGGGGGTTACTGGCTGACTGTGTGCATGCTGTAGAATCCTGGAGAGGGGGGGGGGGGTCAGCACACAGAAAGGACAGAGGGTGTAAGACCAGAAAGGAGATGGTGGAAGACAAAGAGACCACCAATCTGTCTGCGATGTGAAACTGATAAGCCCATCGACTTGGCCTCATTGTGGGAGATTCCAATGATCTTGCCTGAGCAAGATCATGGTTGCAAGATGTGAGGCAGGGGGAGCCAGCCTCGAGGGGAGAGCAGTACTCTATCAAGCAAGCTGAGGACTTGCTAAAACAGAGTTTGTTATCTTGTTTCAGCTCATTAAGTTGAGAATTCCTCGAGAATTAGGACCCCATCCAACAAACAAATTTTACACCACGGACAAAACCCCCCAAAACCCGACGGACGTCTGACCGAAGTCCTCTTTTGTTTTTTTCAGCTGATGCGTCCAGCACAGGACCTTCTCATGGCGGTGTGCACCAACTGCACAAGTCACACGTCTGAGGATGTGGAGGTGATCTCGCACATCACCAAGATCCGTCTGAAGCCAAAGCCTCTACTCAACCACTACATGTTGTGCATACGGTTCGTTCATTTAAATCATCTTTCAATCTGATCAATAAATGTTTATCTCAGATCGACGAGGAGACATCTTGGTATTTTGATGTGAACTTGAAGGACATTGGTAGATCGGTCAAATATACCTAGTTTATGGGATTTGGACATGGTTTCCCACCATCATGGACCTTAGGTTCGAATAAGAGTGTGAAATAGCACAGCCCATCTTTTTATTTACACGTCTGTTTATTAAGTTTTCTGTCATTCTTTGGGACTGGCAGGATGGCCGAGAGCTCGCCTGGGTTTGAATCCCGACCGAGCTATCATCTCGATGTTTCACAAGTAGGTGCCGTCCCTCGGATGGACGTCAAACAGGCACCTGTCTGCTGGCATTTGTTGGTGGAGGTTAAAGATCCCACCGTGTGCTTCGCGAAGAGTCGGCAAGCTCTCGCCGACATCCTGAACAAATTACTAATTCCCGCCCGAACTACTGCTGGGAAGGCAATGGCAAACCACCCAGGGCAGTATAACCATCGCCAAAAAGCTGCTTTGGCAGCTCCGACACTCTGTAACAGAGTACGGTACATCGGAATCAGACTAGCTCTTGAGACTAAGGTGTTTGCCTTTCAGTATAAATGGGACGTGAAGGTCCAAAACCTATTTGCAAGAACTGTAGGAGGTTTTTGAATACCTGAGACCCAATGCAAGCTTTTATAAAACTCCCTGGAAATCTGATGTATCACATGATCGAGCAAATCAAATCTAACGTATCACATTACGGAGAACTTCCTGCCGGGTCCGGATCGTGTCTCATGCAGGGAGTTGCTGAATTCCCACAAGGACAACCTGGGAACCCTCATCAAGTTCCTGCTGTTCAACGAGCTCTCGAACACGCGGAATCCGAACAACATGCAGATCCTGTACACCGTGCTCCAGCATGTGCCGAACACCGCTCCCAGGGTCAGGCCATTTTGCCTTTGTGGCTTTGTCTGTAGGTTTATTTTCCGAGCTCTCTGCGCATCCCACCCAATGCTTTGCGAGACCTAATCTGCGACTTCCCGTCTCCTCCTCACAGTACCTAGCGCTGGTGTTTCAAGAACTGCTGGTGAACAAGGAAGACTTCTTGCGTGCCTCGCGACTCCTGTTGCGCGAGATCGCCAAGCAGTGCAAGCACGAGATGGACTTTCAGGCCTTCTGTCAAGGTCTCATGGAGGAGCGTAACGAGCCACCCTTCTTGGAAATGGAATGCAAGGTGTCCGTTTGTGTCGACCCGACACAATGGCGTTTCCCTTTCCAATTGAGCTTGGCACAGATGGAAGGATTTTATTTTCTCAGTGAATGGTTTAAACTGAGGAATTTGTTTTTGACGTGTAAACATCATTTTATTTAACTTAACAACTCCCTCAATGTTAACTTTTGCTTGCGTGGGCCTTCACCGAGTGACTGGATGGGCGGAGGCGTGAGGGAGCTTTTTAAGCATTGTGTTTTGATTTGTAGGAATTGGAGAACTCTATATATATATATATATATATATCAGATGCACCCCCTGACTTATGGTGATCATCGCCGTGGATTATGTCTCACATGGTAAAACCGCATAATCCGCAAAGAACAACCATCCGTCTGCCACTCAGGCGATTGCTGCCGTAAATGCAAACTATTCGAGGCCTCCAGGTTGACAGTGACACTTTGGTGTAAGACTATGTCCATTGGAGATTGGGGGAGTGCTCGTCACACTCCACATGTTTTGAGATGTATATATATATACTGTATTTTGTATACATAGTCGAGGCTCGTGGAAGAGCTAGTGCTAGGATGCTGAACGGATCAGGACACAATGAACAGCAGGGGGGGGACACCAACAGCAGAGTTGAAGACCAAGACGGAGGTGGACAAACAATGGGTGTGGGGAAGAATAGTTGTCGAAAAGATCATGGTTTTGGATTGGGGCTGATCTGAGATGGTGGTGAACAGCTGTCTTGAAGTTTGGAGGGAAAAATGAGATTGAAGAGGATGTGGAAGTTGGTTCCATAGGTGGGGGGGGGGGGGGGGGGGGGGAAGCAATGAATGAGGTGTTTTGCCAGGGTTGTGAGGCTGAGGTGGTGTCAGGGGAACTATAAACTGTTGAAGCTTTTTCATCGGCAGTCATGCTATTTTGAGGTAGCATTTCATGTGCAACGTATTTTTTAGTACGACGAGATATATTTTCTTCAAACTGCTGCCCACGAACCCTGTGATCATTTCCTGATGCTGATGTGCATCACTATGCATCGGTATGAATTTGCTGCAAGGAAGATGTTCTCTAATAGGCTGAAGCAGTTTTGGAAAGGCCAATGATTAAAAAAATATTGTTTTTTTATTGTGATCATCCTGGGTGATCATCAAGAAGAGCAATAACAATAGCATGTGCATTAAGTCCCCTCCATTAAGTCCTTCCCTGCCTCCCTCGATGCCCCTCCTGCGTACGCTTAGCTGGATCCATAACCATTTGCAGTGTTTTTGCTTGTTGGCTGTTCTCCTTACTGGATCTTGTGTTGCAGGAGCGTTTCGTGATCCAGATAACCGATCTGCTCACACTGTCCATGATGTTGGGCATCACAGCGCAGGTGAAGGAGGCCGGCATCGCGTGCGACAAAGGAGAGAAAAAAAGTGAGTTATTGCTTTAGGCTCGGAGACACGGCCCGACAAGGGGAGAACCGACGTTTCCCCGTTGGGCCTACACGATGGCCGATCCTCGTATCGTTGATTGTGATGGACATATAAATGACAGCGGTGTTTCCCCTGCAGACCTTGATCCCCTGCGGACCTTCCAGCGCCAAATAGCTGCCATTCAGTGCGATGCCGTATGCTGGTTGCACACCGCCGTCCCTACGTCCTTCAAGCTCCCTCCGAAAGACTACGTACACTGGTGATTCATTCCCTGAACACTCGTGTTTACATTTCGCCTCAATAGCTCAGCTAGTTTTGTACATTTTAAAGGCCTTTGTTGCCCATGCAATGCAACTGTAATGCTCCCCTCCTCACCCTTTAGAATAGTCTTCTATTTATTTTTTTTATTCCGATAGAAGTTTCCATCAGAAAAACAAACACAAACTGATGTTTTTGTACAAACCTCACAATACTGCGTCGTGAGTTTTTAGCCGTCACGTGCCTTCATAACCATGCGACATGACTGAAAGTTGTTGCATTTTGCGCGACTATGACGACGCGTCGTGACGTTAAAGCCGATTTTGGTCGACTCCAGCAGGAGTTGTTTAAAAAAAAAATCACGGAAGGAATTGTATTTTGTTCCCGTTACCTCCACCACAAAATTGTTTCCAAGGAATTCCTGGAAAAGTGTGGGAAACTGATTTGGGATTCCTGCCTTTCCCCGTTTTATTTATTTATTTATTTGTTTTTGGTTCGGCCTCGGAAAATTTGGCCTCAAACCATTTCTCGTGGCAAGTGTAGATGTGCTTTCACTTGTGCGGTGTGCTTCTGTTCACCTCCTCTCCCAACACGAAGGAAGGACTCATCAACTTGTACTTTATGGCCTTTAAAGCCATCCCACAACCAAGTTGACCGGATAAGAAATGTGTGCAACGTTAAATTCTGGCTTCATACAAAGTTGCACGATGATTGGATGGAAAATGCTGCCGGCATTCCAAAGAATTCCGTTTTCTGCAGGCATGGGTTGCAGGGTGTTTCACATGGCAGGAATAAACGTCCTTGACCGAATAAATCGTCCCAAATACGTGCTCTCGTGTGTAATAAGACTTTTTAGCCGCATCTCGCGTAGCGAACGCTGCCTCTAAGAGAGCTCCGCGTTGTTCTTCTTCTTCTTGTTCTTCTTCTTGTTGTTTTTCTTCTTCTGGTGAAGACAAAACCTTTAGGACTCGGCTCTTTTATATACAGGATCCGGATGTCCTTAAATACTAAACACCTGTACACATCCTCGCATTGACGGTGCCTTTTGAGAGCGTCTATCATGAACTTTTAAATATATTCGGACATTTGCTTTAAAGTTTCGAAAAGTTCACGTTACTATTTAAAGATTATTCCATTTAATGTGTTGTAATTTCGTAAATACACGATTTTCTCGTCATGAACGAGGAGCCTCCATGACGGGTCTCGCTATTGGCTCCGTCAAGGCACGTGACGAAATATCGGAAGTCGTTGTTGTTATTGCCTTTAGGACGCGGCTCTTGGACACATTTGTCCTTGTTTTTAAAAGATTGCAAAACAAAACAAGGTACCAAAAAACAAGGCTTGTGCGTTGCAGTGCGCGTGCGCGTGCGCGCGTTTAGTGGTCTGCAGGTTGGGGACGTCGCCAACAGGATTTATGGTTTTTAGTCTCTTATTTGTTTGTTTTCCACTTGGACGTTAACTCAATGTCATTTTGAGTCAAAATTAGTTCAGCAAATCAGTTTTAACTTCCAATATCTCATCTTCTACCTTCAACCGCAGTCTGTACAAAGTCTTGTTCACAGAGCAGATGGAGACGTACTACAAATGGGACAACTGGCCTCCGGAAAGTGACCGCAAGTATGTCTGGAATTTCATCAGACCCGGCCTGTAAATGGCACGTTGGTCCGAAATGTGAAAGATTGTTACGAGTGCTTGATGGTGGGTGGTTGTCGAAAGGGATTTGGCGTCGTGTGGAGTGAACTGTGACAAACAATGTGTTGCTGTTAATGATGATGCTGGTGCAGAGGGGAGAGAGAACGAGAGCATGCAGTAATGACTCATCCCTGTCGGTCTTTCCACAGCTTCTTCCTGCGGCTGTGCTCTGAAGTTCCACTTTTGGAAGACACCCTAACTCGCGTCCTTCTCATCGCCTTGTCCCGCGATCTTCCACTTGGCCCGGCAGATGCCATGGAACTGGCTGATCACCTTGTCAAACGGGCGGCCTCTGTACAGGCTGACGGTAGGTTACTGGGGTCGGGGATGCGAGAACACTTTGAAAGGTTGCAGTTGTTTTGATTTATTTATTTATTTTCATGTTGAATATTTATCGCATCACGGACCGGACCTTCTTTGTTGTCCAGACCTTGAAGTGCTCCGAGTCGAGAAACTTCAGCTCATGGAAGCGGTGCTGAAACTGGCAACGTACCACTACCCAGAGAACATCCATCTCCCCCCAGGGTAAGGGTTCCAACCGGTGTGAGTGTTTCCCTGATTATCTTCCAAGGGTGAGCTTGGCATACTATGCAGCCACACTATTAATCCATGAACCCCCTCCCTTGGTTCTCACTTTGGTTGGTGGGCAAAAGTAGCAAAACAAAAGAAAAGCTGTCTCTCTGTCCTTGTTCTTGTGGCTCTCCTTGTCATCGCAGAACGCATCCCCAATGTTCTTAGAATGTTATGGTGATTATCTCTGTAGTTATGACCCCCCAACTCTGGCCATCTCCAACCTGTACTGGAAGGCCTGGCTGTTCCTCCTGGTCTTGGCTGCTTTCAACCCACGGAACATCGGCTGGGCGGCCTGGAAGGATTTTCCGACCCTCAAGATGCTCATGGAGATGGTCATGACGAAGTACGTTTAGATCATTGGAGAAACTTAATTTTCAATGATGTCGTATCCAGTTTCATCGACTAACATTTCATATATCATCCGTCAAATGATGACGTCCAAGTATGCACAGAAAGTTTCGGGTTTCTCTGTTGCAGTAACTACAGCTTCCCGTTGTGCACGGCTGGTGGAGAGGAGCTGCGGGCAGAGTGCCTAGCTAAGGAGGTACATCTTACTCAGCTGGAAAAGCAGGAGATCCTGCAGTTTGAGAGCCACCTTGCTGCTGCTTCGACCAAACAAACCATAACGGAGACGAACAGTCTGCTACTGCCACAGCTGATGGCACTCGATCCTGGGTAATCTCACCAATAGACCACACTGTTGACTCCGAGTGAGATAGAATCCTCGATTTTTTTTTAAAGCAGCGTTTATGTTGATGGTTGAACAACAGTTGGTACCGCATCATGAGACAAACATTTATGGTGTTTCACTCCTTAGGGGACCTGTTCGACGTCCACCTGCCAGCATGGTGGAGCAGCTACGTTCAGTCAACCAGAGTTTGCGCCTGGGTCAGCTCTTATGTTCCAGCCGTGACCCTGATTTCCTGCTCAGTATAATCCAGAGACAGGTGCAAGGGTTGTTCTGATCACGTGATCGATTTGTTTATTCCATTGGCCCCATTTTTGCACTCATTCGCATGTGTTATTTCTGCACCCTCCTCTCACCATCCCTCTCCCGGAATCTACCCTCCAGGGGTCATCTCAATCGATGCCCTGGTTAGCTGACCTGGTAGAGGCCAGTGAAGGCTCATTGGACATTCTGCCTGTTCAGTGCCTTTGTGAGTTTCTACTGCACGAAGCCGCAGAGCAGGCAAACTTGTCTGGACAGGCCACGGGCGTCACCACTGGGGGTGACGACACGGACGTTGAAGATGAGAGTAAGGAGCAACGAGCTCGACGGGCCTTGGTATGACCAATTCCTGCAGTTGCGTGCCAAACTAAAATTAGTCACGAATTCATTTATTGCTTTCTCCTGTTGGCTAAACTAACGTCAACTCTCATTCTTATCTCGAGTTCTTCACGACACTTATTCTACCCACAACAGAAAGCTTGCAAGCAAAGGCAGCTGCTCGCGAGGCTGCAAGACCTACTTCAGGCCTCCTCCGCGGAGCTCACCACTCATGAAGTTTTGGATTACTTCCTGCGCCGCTTGTCCTCTCCGCAGGCAGCCACAAGAAGTCTCGCTCTTCAGGTAGACCGGTTCCAAACGATTACGAATCGTCACTTAAAGACTACTCGCACTCACATTGATTGTTTTCACTAGCGGCCTGGCCTGCCCTGCCCTCCCGGCGGGAGTACCTTTCTCGGCCCACCTGCTCGTGGGCAATGTGCTGTGACAGTCTTGGAAATGCCCTTTATGATTATTGTGAGAAATTTCATTGGTCACAACATATCGTACTCGTGTGTGTGTGTGTGTGTGTGTGTGTGTGTGTGTGTGTGTGTGTGTGAGTGTTACGCAGAGATGGCCAAACAGATCGTTGTCAAACATTCAGAGGTTCATTAGTTCATTTTTGGCCCAAAAATAAGTTTGAAAAAAAAAACCGTTTGATTTGTTTTGAATTTTTTATTTTTATTTTAGTTTTTTTTAATCCCTCTCTAGTGCCAAAGCCTTTGCAGCGATGTGAAAGGTAATATTAAATGATACCCAAGCCCATTCCTTTGTGGGTGTATGGAAGTGTTTTAAGCCCCCACAAAATAACAATAAAACAACAAAGTTTGATTTATTCAAAATGCCAACAGGATTTGAACAGCACTGTGGCAATGTATGCCTGGTGTTTTGGCTTCACGGTTAGGGTGGTGGGCTTGGGATCCTCGGATCCTGAGTTCAAGCCCTGTTGTCTGCTGAATTAACACCAGGGGGTTGACTCTGCCTGTCATCCTTCAGAGGTCAGCAAAATGAGTGCCGGCTTGCTGGTATCCTGCGTCGGAGTGGTGATCCGTCCAGGATTGTGTCCAATAGCCAAGGAGACTGCTTAGGCAGCACCAACGCTCTCACAGAGTATGGTGCCGATGGATGGATGGATGGGCAATGCCGGGTAGCCCTGCTCTTGTCATAAGATTTAGGAATTTGTTTGTTTATTTGTAATACTGGCTTTATTTGTAATATTTGTATTATTTGTAATATTTTGTAATACTGGCTACCACCAGTAGTTTGTAATACTTGTAATATTTGTAATACTGATTATTTGTAATATTATTTGTAATACTGGCTACCACCAAAGGTGGTGCTATTTCCACCATATGTCAATTTTGGAGTTTCAGTGAGATCCACATTTGCTCCATTTATAGTAAGGTGAACTGTGATGTGGTTCCGCAGAGAGATGGTCCATTTGTTGGGGGTACCGGTGAATGCCTTCATCGACATAGTGCGGAGCCGACATCACAACTATGTTGGATTATCTAAAAATTCCAAACTTTATCTTCGTATTCCACATATTCTTCGGAGTGGCGTTAAAGCTCCTGCCCCATACACTAGCATTTTGATGTTAAAGATCCCACGGGGTCCTTTGATCGGCAAATTTATCGCCAGAACCATGAACAAGTAAGAGCGGCACCGCTGTAGAGCACGTATCTCCACCATGCTGAACAGTTTACGTGCTGTGGCCCATCGAAAGGCCGGATCTGCTGACCTGAACCAAAATCTAATCGGCTTGTTCTTGTCACCTACCCAAACCCATCCCCGAGGTTTCGTCTGAACCGGTCCATCACCTTTTCAGATATCCTGCTCACAGACAGACAAACAGGGGTGTAAACATAACCTCCCTCTAACTTTGGTGGCTGAGTTAATTACCGATTCCTGCCTAAACTGGGGGAAGAACGTGGTCCAGTCCTCTCGGATGTTCCTCAGCATCGGATCACGCCGCTTGCTTGTCTCATTGTGGTTATTGTGCAGGCAGTTAGCCCTGACCCAATGAACAAATTCGTGCACCTGCGTTTTTACATGCGATGTGTAAATGGCCATCTTCGGCGATGAAGGCCGACCTTGACGTCGAGTCCACGAATTGGCAAACTGTGCGGGGAAGGTGAAGGACGAAGAAACCAAATCAATCCACATTCATTTTGCTGATACCAAGGAGAACAGACAAATTCAGCAAACGAACAACTTGATATCGTCACACGCAACCTGAAAGTCCACCTGGCACGCGGTATATATCACATGTGGCGCCACCCTAAATTGCTTTATTTCACCGTTTCGTTAATTTACATTGACATTTCTGAAATTCCTCTTGATTCTGGGTTGTTGTTTTTCAGCGGTAATTACCTCCGCCACCGATGGTGGACGGAGATTGTGTACATTCATCCCTGTCTGTCCATCTGTCAGTGAGCACGATATCTCGGTCGATGGACTTAGACGAAACTTGGTGGACAGGTTGGGTGTCTGCCAATGACGAATTTATTCGATCTTGGTCGATTCAGATACGACAATTTATTTATTTATTCAGTGATTCTTCACTGTTGAGAGATAGGGCCAAAAACGACACGTGGCGCGATGTTTCAATAAGTTTTGCACGGATTATGACAAATCTTGGCGGGTGATTTGGGGAGGTGACCAGAACAAGCTGATTAAATTTTGGTTAACATCCGGATGCAAATCCGGCCTATCAGTGGGATACAACATCCGGATACAAATCCGGCCTATCGGTGGGATACAAAACGTAAACCGTTCAGCCTGGTGGAGGTATGCGCTCCACTGAGTGCCGTTCCAATTCCGGATGTTAATTCCAATTCCGGAATTCCGTTCCAATAATTGAATTATCAAGGTTTGCAGGTATGTAACCAGTCGCCATCAGTTTATACATTTTCACTCAAAGGAAAAGCGAACCTCATCTCCACTACCTATCTGCAGATTGAGCATATCTCATTTTCATGATTACTGCATCCCTCCTCACCGCCTCCATCCCTTCCAGGGTCTCTCCATGGTCCTGACCCCTGCTAAAACAGTCGGCTTGGATGGTGATGAGACGAGCAACGGGTCGTCCCAAGAACCCGCACTGGGAACGCACCTGCTGCCCACGTTTCACTGGCTGCTGCACGACCTTCCTCACCTGCCAGTATTCCGCCACGTCCGCGACACGACCATCCTCGCCCTACAGCAGGTTCTCTCTGAGCACCGATAGGACGACGACCGTGTTTAATCACCGATCAGTCCGTACCACAACAGCTGTGCGAGTTAGTGAAGCAAATGTGAAGAGTTTGGTCTGATGTTTGCCTTTTTTGATTTTTTTTTTTTTAAATCTTTTCAGGCAATTCACGTGGAGATGTCCACAAAGGCCATCACGGCTTACCTGCTTTTCCTGGCTCAGCATGCGCAGCCAGGTGACCAGAACATTCTGGGAAATTTGGTCCTGGTGAGTGGTTTCCTCGTCTACTTGTACCTCATAAACTCATCCTCTTACCCTTCCTTAGTGCCAACTTGTTTACCTCCCCAACATCTCGTTTTCTGTCGGTGACAGTTTTGACCTATTTGCTGTGGCGTCATGCCAATATCTTACAGATTGGTTCAAAGTACAATTGGAATATCCTTGTTAAAGCAGCTAAAGGGTGACCCTGTAGATCTCGGCGATGTCTCACTATTCGGAGATGGGCGTCGTTGCGGAAGATCGTTGCAGTAAACCTGTTTCTGGCCTGGCGTGAAACAGAAATTCTCTTCAAGGGCATTTTGAAACGTTTTTGTTTTCAAAATGAACATTTGATTTTAAAAAGTTTAACCACAAAAGCAATTTTCTGGATTACAAGCTTTGATCATTGACGGTAACTTTGATCTCTTGGTAATTGTTCATCAGAATTGAAATTTTTTAAAATGTGGTGTTTACCCAAGGATGCACTGCGGGTATTTAGGGAATTGCAAGCATGACGGTTTCACCTACGAGCAGACATCCCCATTCTCATGGTGGGAGTACCCTTCTCGGCCCACCTTTGATAGGCAATGTGCTGCGGAACAGTCTTGGAAATGCACTTTATATTTTTTGTCATTTTAAAAAAATTTTTGTTGATCACAACATTTTGTTATGGGTTTGCCGGCCAGGTCACAAGTGGCCTCTCAGACCTGCTTCCTGACCTTTGACCCTGAAGTCGACGAGCTGCAGAAAACTCCACGGAACAACGGGTTTATACGCACCAATGGACACCGTCTGAGACCATTAATTTAGGCAGGGTCCTCCATTACTTTTCCGGCAAATTAATCCCCCAGATAGAGAACCGTGCTTTCCACGCCCCACTCCTATGAAATCAAGAACGGCCAAGCTGAACTGAAGGTGGGATGTCAGATAATCTATGGCCATTGCGAAACTGCGGGGCAAAACCCCCATCCACTATTTGCACACAAGTGTCGAACCAATGGAGAAAGAGACAATCGGGCAGAGGTTGGAAACGATGTATGGGGTGGTGTGTAATGCGAGCTCAAAAAGAACTGTTGTGGATTCAGTTGATACTCCACAACAGTGCGAGTCCATGAGGTGCGTGCGCTGAGAGATGCAAGGATATATATATATATATATATATATATATATATATATATATATATATATATATATATGAGTGTGTGTGTGTGAGAGGAGATTTGCTCAGGGAGGAGGAGGAGGTCACCACACCTGGAAACCCGTGGCTCCATTCTCGCTCCACCTGGTACTTCTCAGCATTTCTTTCTCTTAAGCGTCTGGTGTGGACTGACGCTCGGAACTGACGCTGTCTGGACACGACTCTCTCAAACAGAGCTCTCTCTCTCCTCTCTCTCTCTCTCGCTCAGAACCAACTTGTTCTTCTGATTTCAGAAATGACTCTCAAACTGGACTCTCTCAGACCTAAAACACTCAACCCCGCCAGAAATCGCTGTACAATCTTTTGTCACGATCGAACTTGCCACACCGTTCATCTTTGGAAGAAAAATAATTATATTCATGTACTCTCAATTATAATTGTTGCTGGTGCTTTATAATATTAATTTTTATTATAGTCGAATTAGCTGTCAGTTATGTTTCCCTTTACCCAAGAGTCTTTTGACCTAAATATTGATAAAAAGAATGTCTTAGAGTCTGGAATTAGAGTCTAAAAAGAATGTCTGGAAGAGTCAACAGGGTGACCTGGTTGATATCACTGCAACTTTTGCCATGATTATGTCATTCTCTCTTTCACCCAGTGGACACGTATTGCAGTTTGAGTTCTTTTGCCTAATGCTTATCAGCTAACCCTGTAGTTCTCCCCTCCCATTCTTTGGAATGTCAAGTTGTGTATAAGAGGAATGTCTTCGGGCTTTTGTTTCAGTGAATCATTCAATGTTCTTCCTCCGTATATACGAAATTAAAGATTCTCCTTTGGTATGCTGATCCAACTTGTGGAAATTAATTATTTTCCACCACAATTCTGGCGACCCAGATGGGACCTGAACCCCGGCAGGACTGGGAACAGCATCATCGGGCATAACAGCAAGCAAGTGGCCACTTCAGATGTTTGCTCTTACTTCAGATC
>CM068968.1:51490477-51522336 GCA_035128595.1 Eptatretus atami
AAAGGCCATCCCCTCTGGCCAAAAGGAGGGGGGTTGGAGTCCCACCTCCGCAAAGAGAGGGTTAATGCCCCTGCTCGCGAAAAAGGTTCAAGTCCCATCTGGGTCGCCAGAATTGTGGTGGAAAAGCATTAAATTCCCACAAGTTGGATCAGCATACCAAAGGAGAATCTTTAATTTCATACATACGGAGGAAAAACATTGAATGATTCACTGAAACATTCGAATGGACTTCACTGAAACATAAGCCCGAAGCAATTCTTCTTATACACAACTTGACATTCCAAAGAATGGGAGAGGGGAACTACAGGGTTGGCTGATAAGCATTAGGCAAAATAACTCAACTGCAATACGTGTCCACTGGGTGAAAGAGAATGACATAATCATGGCAAAAGTTGCAGTAATATCAACCAGGTCACCTTGTTTCATAGTAAGACATTCTTTTTATCAATATTTAGGTCAAAAGACTCTTGGGTAAAGGGAAACATAAACTGACAGCCAATTCGACTATAGCATAAAAATTAAATTTATAAAGCACCAGCAACAATCATAATTGAGAGTACATGAATATAATTATTTTTCTTCCGCACTCTCTAAGCCCCAGGTTCACACCGGGTCCGCTCCCAATGGCCCGCCTTCTTCCTCAATGGTAGAACAGGATAACGCCGAGTTGTCGCTGAGACGCCTCTTCTTCTTCTTCTTCTTCTTCTTCTTCTCTCTCTCTCCTCATAAACCTACACGCTTTACGACTCAGCCGAACAGACAATGACCAGCATCCTGTTCCAGCATGCGAACAACTTCGCTCCAGTACGAACACCAGAATCGCGCAGCCTTCTTCACCGTGTCGAGGAGAAGCCAGGGCACGAGACCCTCCGTCTCAACCGCATACGTCGCACCAACTGTCTGCTCTTCGATCATTCCCCCCTCTCCGACATCACACCGACCAATCATAAGCCTCGGGGCGTGGCTTGCTGGTACGAAACCGGGAAGGCCGGGTTTTTTGCCTGCTTGGAAATGTCCGGCTCTGTTGTGTTATAAGAACGTGATTCTTTCATTGCCGGCTTGGAAATGCAAAACGTAGGAAAAGGTCACAGGGGCCAATCACATACTGGGAGAAATTAGCCTTAAACCCTACCTCGTTAACACAGCACCACCCCCCATGTGGTGACACGTAACAACCTTAAGCTGACAGTTTTCCCTACTTAATTTACATCGAGATGTCTCTTCCTCGTCCACGGACCATGCTACACTATACAATCCTACCTTTACTACGAAGTTCCTCCAACTACCCCACAAACATAACAATATGATGAGTCATGAAGTGAGGAAACGCGAGGTGAGGAAAACATGTGATTAAGACGCCGCACCACCTACATGGACTGTTGCTTGCTGACGTGGATAGACATAATAACACCCAATTGGTCAGTGCCGCGACCAATCAATAAGTGAATAAAGGCGACATAGTGACAGCCACACAACCTCTATTTATTTATTTATTCAGTACTGCAGTAAGATTCTGATAAATCATTGGAATAGTTAAAGGCCATGCTTTAGTTGAAATAGTTAACAAACGTGAAACATTCGTTTGAGATGTGTGTTCGGAATTGCACGAGTGAGCAAGGAATTGAAGTAATTTATGTCATTCGTGCATAATAATAAAAACTTTCAATGTGTCACGGATTAAACGAGGGTAATTCCCTCCCACCCGCATAATCGGCCGGCACAGTTTTATTTTGTTTTTTTGCCCAATTGCAAATTCCCACCTGAACCGATGACACGTTGCAATGGAGTGGCGACACGTCCAGGGTCGGTTCTCGGTGGACGGAAATATTCACGACAAGGGCTGAACGCCAGAATGCTTTGGCAAGATTGCGGGCTTACCCGACCCGACCAAACAGTATGAGCTTCATGAGCTTTCCATGAAGCAAAGACTCTGAAAATGAAGAATCGAGTGGTGATGATTATGATGATGGATCGCTGATAGAATGATTGAAAGGTATGCACATGTGCAGTCAAGATGTCTAGCCTGGGTTTGAATCCTGACCCAGCTATAAACTGTCATTACATCCCAATGTTTCACAGGCAAGGTGATTCATCAATGTGTGTGTGTGCCGTCCCTCGGATGGACGTTAAACGGGATTCCCGTCTGCCGGCATTAGTTTGTGGACGTTAAAGATCCCACGGCGTCCTTCGCGAAGAGTCGGCGAGCCATCGCCAGCACCCTGAAGGAATTACAAAATCCTGCTCTAGTCTACAGGGGACACTGCATCAGCGGCATGACCACACCCTCAGCCAATGATGCTACCCTGCAACCTTGTGCTGGATATGAATGAAGAAGAATTAATATAAGTGAATCTAATAGAAATTAATGCATCCACACTTGAGCACATTGTTGTTGTGGGTTGAAGAGTACATAAATGTGCCTTTAAGAACAGGCCATATGATTGGTTGTGAAATGAAGTACAGTATGTTCACGAGACCAAGATGTGTAAGGCTGTGAATGTGGAGAGGCGTTGTTCTATCTCGGCATGCTAATGTTGCAGCGCGCGCTCCATCACAGACGTTGATGTTTTGGGTTCGTTTGCGTGTGCAGGATGTTTCCCACATGGTGGCTCAACGGATGAGCATCATGCAGCATCTTTACGAGGCTGACGCCGCCGGGGGGCCCCGTCCTCTGCTGACGGCTCTCCTCGGCCTGTTTGCACACTACATGCGGAGCATCATCTGCTCGCAGGATGAAGAAAGCTATCCATGGGTGTGACCCTGATATCACATCACCTCCTCTCTTGCATGCTCTCCTCTTGGTCGCAAATCCTTTACCTCTAATTGAGAAAATGAGTTTTCATGGCTCTCTGCGAGCTCCTTCCATCTACTTTATTTTATTATTATATTTTTTGGATACAGAGTCTAGGCTCTTGGAAGAGTTAGAATGCAGAACGGATTAGGACGCAACATAAAAAAAAGGAACAGCAGAAAGAGAAGGGGAAAGGCCAACAGCAGAGCCGACGAAGAAAGTAGATGGAGATGGACAACAAGGGATGCGGGTAACAATGAGGGCTAGGGGAGAACGCAAGGGGTGGACAAGATGAGCACACAAGCAAAATTTGGGGAGCGGAGAGAGTGGTTTAACGGGGATAGAAAATATCATGGCTTTGTGTGGGTTATGATTTGAGATGGTGGTGAACAGCTGTCTTGCAGCTGTGGAGGAAGAAAGAGAATGTGTAAGTTGGTTCCACGATTCAAGTATCCTGTGTCGGAGTGGCGACCCATCCTGGATTGTGCCCAATAGCCCAGGAGACTGCTTCCGCAGCACCGACGCTCTGCACAGAGTATGACCCCAATGGATGGATGGATGGTTCCACAGATGGGAAAACAGAGGAACAAATGAGTGGAGGTGACCAGTAATTCTGAATTTTGGAAGTTTCACTAGACGTGGGTTGATGGTGGACCACGTTCGCCCAGTATATATCTGTGGGGGCGGGAGGGGACAAAGCGCAGAGGGTGCAACACCACAAGTGAGGCGGAAGAAGCCAGAGAGACCAGCGACCTGTCTGCGATGTGAAGGTGATAGGTCCATAGACTCAGCTTCCTCACGGGAGGTTCCAATGATCTTGAAGGCCTTGGTTTCCACGGCGTCAGACTGAGCAAGGTGTGAGGCAGGGGTGCCAGCCCAGAGGGGAGAGCAGTATTCCATCAAGCTGCAGATGAAGGCCTTGTAGGTGGACAGCAGTTCAGGTGTGCCAAGGAAAGACTTTTGTGTGATGGAGGGTGTCCAGTTGGCGGCTGGTTTTGGAGGCCAACTTTGAAATGTGGCTTGCCCAACAGAGATCATGTCTGAAAGTGAGACCCAAAAGTTTGAGTGAATGAACTTCTTTCAGAGGATTGTTAGGAAAGTAGATAGGAGGATTTGCGAGAAGGTCCTTTCGGAAAGAGATCTTGAGTGTTTGGGATTTCTCAGTATTGAAAGACGTATTCCAAGCGTTTGATCAGTTTGTGATTTTGTCAAGGTCTGAATAGACGGAAGAGGCTGCAGCCTTCCTATATGAATGATGAGGAATGTCACAGCAGAAGGTGTAGCAAGGAGATAATGGGGATTTTCCAGTGATGATTTTTTTTTTTTGAGTCACGAGTTGATGAGATTTTCCAGACAGACCTGTTTACCCGTTCCTTCAATATTCACTGTCCATCCATCCATTGGGACCATACTCTGTGCAGAGCGTCGTTGCTGCCGGAGCAGTCTCCTGGGCTATTGGGTACAATTCTGGGTGGGTCACCACTCCGACGGCTCAATCATCCCAGCAAGCTGGTACTTGTTTTGCCGACCTCGGAAGGATGACAGGCTGTCAACCCCACCTGGTATTAATTCAACGGCCGAGCGGGATTTGAACTCAGGACCCAAGGATCCCAAGCCCGCCACCCTAACCATTAAGCCAACACCAGGCATAATATTCACCGTCACTGTGCATTAATTAAACCTCCAAACCTTGTCTAAAATGTGGACGGTCAAATGAAGGGAGCAATAGGGTACTTTCTCTGGCAAGCAGCATGAATGACTCCCGAGCATCAGGTTTTCCTCTGAGCTTGATCTGTAAGACTAGAGAAACGAGGAATTGGAAAACGTTTTAGTGACATATTTATTCACTTGTGTGTGGATCCTGCGCAGACGGAGTCCCAAGGCCAAGTGTTTGTTCGCTGGACATCCGGAGAAACCGCCACCACCCACATCCGTGTGGTGCAGGCTCAAGTGATCCTGCTTACAGCTGGAAGGCCCGAGGGTGAGCGCACGCTACACGCCATCGTTCCTTTCGTATCACGTCGTCGGTTTCATGGCTGCGGTCCCTATGCTTTACGGATGGAGGCATTAAGTGTTTAGTCATGGTGGCCCGCTCTTTGAAGGACACTACCACATTACCCAGAGGGTGGTTGCATCATCCCCCCCCCCCCCCCCCCCCCCCCGCTCCCCACAAACACACAATTACATATTTACTGTGAGTAAACTCACACATGCAATCCTAACAACTATTATGGCTTTTACTTTGAGAATGGTGGGATGATTATTTTAACTCGATAACGACCATTCGTTCAAATGATCTCTCTGCTGTCGTCGGTTAATCAGCTCACCCTTGACGTTGCAGGTGAAAGCGAGTTTGATTTCCTGCTGCAGTTGTGGTTCAGCGAGTCGTGTTTTCTGCCCACGGCCTTTCTGGTGGACGCTGGCGAGGAGTTGCTGCCCGCCTGGCTCAAGCTGCGCATGATCTGCTCTTCCGTGCCACGGCTTGTCGATACCGGTACGTAAGATGGCGCGTGGCCGAAGCTGGCTCAAATCGGCAAGTATCCTACAATTGTGAGCAACGGTGTCGTCAAATTGGTTTCCATTCAGAGAGAGTATCGACGCAAGAAGCTGTGAATTTGTTGTTTGTGCACTTTGTACTTGATGTTACTCGCTTTCACTCACCTTGTACTTGAAACATCGAAGACGAAATGGCCATCTGACCGTGAATCTGTCGGCACGTCTGTGTTGCAGCGTTGCGTGAGCTGGAAGTTTCTCAGCTCTTGCTCTTCGTTCAATCCTTCGGCATTCCCGTGTGCAGTATGAGTGAGCTGCTGGGTGCACTCGATGGGGCTGCCACCCACGACCCATATACCTTGCAGCAGCACATCATGGATAAAAGTAAGTGACATCCTGAACCTCACCTGGCTTTTGGCCGTCTACACGCGTAAAGGGGGCAGTGGAGCTGGAGCTGGAGGAGGCCAAAGATTCCTTTAGAATACGTATATATGGGTTTTAGATCTGCTTACAGGGTATGGAAGAGGTCAAAGCTTGTCAAACCAGATCTTACTGAGGCATGTGACTCTCATGGGTGATCCATTTGTGTTGAAAATCAACTTTATGACCTTAACTGGTGACCTTGGTGCTTGCTTCTGATAGATTACATGGCTCAGCTGGTGGAGGTACAGCACGAGAGAGGAGCCATTGGGGGTTATGCCTTCCACAGCCTGCTTGCCACCACCACCCCAACTCAGAAAGGTAATTACAACCTGTTCCTCCTCAATTACACCTGCTTGTGCTCGATCATCGAACCTGCTCTCGCATCGGGACTTTATGGCCACGATCTCTCTTCTTACCTGGGTTGTACATTTGCTCACAAGCCTCTGTGCTTCTGCTTTCTCAATCGTACTTCACCTTGCACAGAGCCTGTGGACATGAAACGAGGGGTTGCTGCAACTTCGGGGATGACACGTGAACTGTTTACCTCCACATCAAGACCCGCACTCTTCCTTCCTCCTGATGAAGATTTCACGGCTTTGCTTGTCCAGGTATTGTTCGGTTGGTGCCGCAATGTTTTTTTTACCCCACGTTAAACTGTGCTATTGTTGTGTTATATAGATCAATGAAGGAAGGATCTGGTGCCATATTTATATCATATGTTCCGATTTCTCTCACCAATAAGAAGGGAATGCCTCCACTGAAAGCCTGTGTTCCAACAGCCATTCTTTTCTTTTTTTTTCTTTGCCGTTACCTCCGTGCTGAATCCGTGCAGATCTTTCCTCCTTGGCCGAGTGAGGAGGATCGGGAGGAAGGAACCATCCGCTCTGCCTCTTCGGCTCTGCAGCGGTCGCTCGCCCGGGAAAAGTCACATCGTGCTAGCGCCAAAGTGCAGGTGCCCAGAGGGGTGGCGTTCAGTGTGCTGCAGGCTTTCCGGGGAATAGCAGGTAGCCACCACGCTGCGGTGTTTTCAGCCGCGCTGTTTGCGGGCCACGCTCACGCCTGCCCGATATTCCGCCTCCTCTACCTTTGCCAGGTGAAGCACCTTTTATGGAATTCTATCTGCGTCAGGAGATTATTGCTTGTTGGTGATCTCCGTGTCGTTCTGTCATGAATAATACCAAATACTGTACGCATTGATGAGTTCAGAGTACGTCTTGAACCTTTTAACGAGGCAATTGTTGAATGCTGCACCAGGCTTCTACACCTCCAGATTCTTTGCTACGGACACACTTCTTGGATGTGGCCATGTGTTTGGCTAATCTCAGTCCAGATGGCAGGTCCAATCCATTGACTTCACAGCTGGCCAAGTACATGTCCCTTGCCAAGGAGCGCCAGCCGGCTGTGAGCCGTAAGTATTAGAAACTAATTTGATACTCGTGTCGTTGTGCATCGGCAGACAAGTTCAACAACCTTTCATCGACAGCCAATAATAGAACGGAGCGAAGTATGGCTGACTTTTTGAGCTTTTTTTTTTTTTGTGTATTCATAGTCGAGGCTCATGGAAGAGCTAGTGTTGGTACATTGAACGGATCAGGACACAAGACAAAAGGAACAGTTGAGAGAGGGGGGAAACATCCACAGTAGAGTTGAGTGCCAAGATAGAGGCAGACTTGGACAAACAATGGGTGTGGAGAGGAATGTGGGGTCAGAGAGGGTGCATGGGGGTGGCCAACATGGATACAGAAGGAAACGTTGGTGGTGAACAGCTGCCTTGAAGACCGGGAGGGAAGAATAAGATTGAAGAGGATGTGGAAGTTGGTTCCACAGGTGGGATTAAAGAGGAGCGAATGAGTAAAGGTGAGCGGTGATGCTGGATTTAGGTTGCTTCACTTGAAGGGGGTTGATGGTGGAACATTTGTGCCTTGCAGAAACCTGAGGGGGGGGGCCAAAGTACAGAAAGAGCAGTGGGTGCAAGACGAGAAAGTAGGTGGTCGAAGACAGAGAAACCACCGACTTGTCTGCATTGGCGAAGTGATAGGCCCATGGACTCAACTTAATCGTGGAAGATTCCAATAATCTTGAAGGCCTTTGTTTCCAAGCAAAACAAGGTGTGGGGTGGGGGAGCCAGCCCAGAGGGGAGAGCAGTACTTCTTCAAGCCTTGGAGGAAGGTCTTGGAAGTGGATAGGAGTTGAGGTGTGCCAAGGAAGAACTTTGTACAATGGAGGATGCCCAGTCGGCGGCTGGCTTTGGAGGTGAACTTTGAAATGTGGTTTGTCCAAGAAAGATCATGGCTGATAGTGAGACCCAGGAGTTTGTCGATAGATGGCCCTGATCTCATGTCTGACATTGAGAGCCTCCATCCATTGTTGGGTGCGATGAAGCAGTATGTCCAAGGTGGAGTGACCTGGTCTGAATCTGAATTGATGACCTGAGATGAGGTTGTTGGAGAAGAGGAAGGATTTAATATCAACTGTGATGATTGATTCTATGACCTTGCTGATGATTGGAAGTAAGCTGATCGGTCTGTCGTTGAGGGGATCAGTATTAGTATCTTTTTTATGTAATGCAGTGATGTTGGCCGATTTCCAAGCAGATGGAAGATGACCTGGGACAAATGACAGGGTGGAAAAGGCAGAGGATGTGCAAGAGCAGCAGAGCAGGTTTTTAGGACATGTAAGCTGATGCCGTCTGGTCCAGTTGCAGAGTCAGAGTCAAGGGTTGAAAGAACCTTCTCCACCTTCTTGGGTGCAAAAGACAGAGTCCAGCAGCAGTTGGGTACGACAGGGAAGGACGGGTACCGAGTGAGGGGTTGGGGAAACAAGATTTGGAAGCAAACATAGATTTGAGGCATTCAGCCTTCTCATGAGCGGAGTCGGATGTGGTGCCATTTGAAGAGAGGGAAGGGATGGAAGCGGAGCATGCACCAGAGACAGACTTAACAAGCCACCATCAGGTTTTAGAGGAGGGAGACAAGTTATGAAAGTTCATTTTTGAGGTTCGACAGATGTATTAACCCCACAAAAGGATTAACGAAGGGCTAAAAGAGTTTTTGCCTTGACGAAGGGCTGTTGCTTGAAACGACAGCCGCACCTCGTTTCCCACAGCGGTTAACGTACTCTTTATCGGCTTTCAAGTTTGTTACAATCCATTTTAATTATTTCTCGTTTTGTGCACCACCTTACTCACACCTTTCTCTCCTCCTTCTTTAAACTCACACACATTTATCTTCCTTTTTCTCTTTACTTCTTGAAACCAAAACTCCCCATTATGTGGGACAGCATCAGTGGCACTGTCCAGCTTCCTCGCAAGCATCTCTTTCCTTCCAGTTTCTTTACGAGGGAGCCTACCTGGCAGTGTGATGGGCAGAGCTCTGCTGGCTTCCTTACGTGCTCATCCCAGTTGGGCTTGGGACATTCAACAGCTGAAAGAAGGTAGCAATACTCACCCCCGCACTCATCCTTAATCGAAGGTAGCAATACTCACTGTATTGTATTTGTCCTGTGAATGTCTAACAATAAAATAAAATATATTTTTTTAATTTTTAGCTTAAACGGAGACAAACGGATACATCTTTAATGTTGTAAAAGTGTGTGGTCTGTTGTTCATTTTTAGGAGGCCGAAGCACAGGCCCTGTTGCTCTCACGGGCAGGTCGGTGGATTCTAGCTTTTACCCCCTCTCCTGCGGTCTCACTTTCCCTGCTCTCTCAGCACTTTGACCCCTTTTTTTTTTCTCCTCCAGAACGCATCCGTTCTTCCAGTAACCACCTCCAGGTTCAACTCCCACAATCGAGACCTACCACACATCTACACTCTTTTACTCCTCGCTTATCCCACATATGCAACTGCCTTCCTGAGGCCGTTCTATTCCGTTCTTCCCTCAAGGCCTTCGAGATGATAATAGGCAGTTGGGATCATCATCTCATATCATCCCCCTCCCTTACCCCAAATCTTCCCCCTCTCCCAATATACCCTTCCTTATCTCACCCTCTTACTTGCAAGTTGCTGTGTTTCCTCTCCTCCTCTTTTCCTGGTGAGTCATTAACTTGCCCCTTGTATTCAAGAGTTGCCCTGCTGCAGCACTGTCAGTTCATACTCTGTCACCCTGCTCTTCCATGAGCCTCGAACTTTTAAAGAAAAAGAAAAAAAGATTTCAGGATCATCCCTTCTCCTCCCCCCTCCTTTCCCATCAAACCTCACCCCAACCATAAGCCACATTCTTTCCCTTCCCCAACCGTACATACGGTGCGACCCCGAGTCTGTTTAACCTGTTCTACCATGCACGTATACTTATAAGGTCCATATTGTTTTCAGCACGTGTGTACTTACGTTGATGACAGGATCAAGGTTGATTTTTTTAAAAATGTTTTCTTTTTTTTAAACTTCCTCCACCAAAGGTGGACGGAAGCTTTTTCACCCCTGTCTGTCTGTCTGTCTTGTTTGTCTGTGAGCAGGGTATCTCAAAAAGTTTTGGACGGATTTGTATAAAACTTGCGAGGACACATTGGGTGCGTGACAAGGAAGAATTGATTCGATTTTGGTGAAGATCCGAATACGAGAATTATTTAATTTAGTTGTGGACGAGTTGACGACAAAACTCGGAGGATGAGTTGGGAGGTGAAAAGAACAATCGGATTCGATTTTGGTTCGGGCCCGGATGCAGATCCGGCCTGTCGGTGGGATACAAAACGTAAACTCTTCAACCTGGCGGAGGTATGCGCTCCACCGAGTTCCGTTCTATCATTTAATGTACACGATCATTTTATTATTCATATTTCGGTGATCTCCGGCTCATGGAAAAGCTTGTATATACATCACATTAATTACAAGGACTTTGGTCGACAGTTGGCAAATGCATATGGGAGATGGGATTTGCACCTGGTTTCCCCAAATCATGAGCAAGGCGTTAAGAACCAGATATGAATCCAGGAAGAGACACAAAGCAAGAGTGAGGGAGCAATTTACTACAATTCTTCCTGCACCTTTATTTTGGATCCATGAAAACATTTTACTTTAAAAAAAAAAAAAATTTGCTTTAATTGACCCAGTGCCGGCTGTGCCGACTGTGCCGGCTTGATGGTATAATACCATGTTTGAAGTGTGATTGAAGGCCACATGACGTGACTTCATTTTCAAATCGAGTATGAATATTAAAACGACAACGACACCGACACACTCCTTGGCTTTACTTCTACGCACGGTGTCCTGAACATGTACACGAGAGGGCGCTCTGGCCGATGGTACACCGGACTGTTTCAAAGAAAAATGCTCAGGTTAATACGGAACACGAGAATCCAGGATGACTGAGCAGTTTTGTGTCTATACAAAATCCATCGCTGCCACAAGCAAACATCACTTTCTTAGCGAAAGGATAATTTGTTTATCCGTTTATTTTGACCTATGGCCGTCGAAGGAGTACCATAAGCTGTGATGTCGCACACGATGTGTCACTCACAGTCTTGTCCCCCTCCTTGATGTCCCTCAGCTTGTGAAAGCCTCATCTCCTCGGGTTCACCACTCCTTGAAGAATTTGTGTGCCGCTGCCTAATAGCCAATACCCAAGACCCGGCGTTCGGCCACCTCGTCCAGGTGGCTGCTCCTGCACTCGCCTGCTTGCTGCTTCACATAGACCAGGGCGGCCCGTTGATTCCACCACCTCCAGGTTCTTCTGATAACACTCAGCAGTGTACCAGGTGAGCAGTGTCTCATCGGTTCGTTGAGATTTGAACTTGTTATATGCAATATATATATATATATATATATATATATATATATATATATATATATATATATATATATATATATATATTGTTATACTCTTATGTAGAAGGGCAGCAAATTGATTTCCACAATCCAACATCATCTTTGCTTTCGCAGGTCCTTCCTGTCACCAGCAGGGCTATTGATTGATTGGTTGGAGCTCCTTGACCCGGAAATGATGTCATCTTGTCCCGATGTGCAAATGAAGTTGTTGTTCATGAATAGCACGGTGAGTGGTTTGAATTGCGTGAGAAGCTCTTTTCCACATTTTGTTTGGCTGTACATGAGGCATGCTGAAGTTGAAGTGGGGTTCCTACTGCGGCCCGCATAGCGCTCTTTGGAGCAGCTCATTTACAGGACTCGTATCTTGGGTGTTGGGATGTTAGAGCAGCGAGTGACAAGCCCCCGTGCACCGTTTGCCATGTGTTCAGGGTGCCGCCAGCACGGGGCTCACATTCCGTCCATACTTGCTGTCGCTCCTCACTCACCAGTCTGCGTGGCGAACTATCCATTGCACGATCAACACCCTGCTGGGATTTTCAGGGCAAGATGAGTGAGTGTGACATTCCTGAGTGCTCATCCCATGTAATTGAACGCTTTCAGGAAGACCCTAAAACTATTACCATAACAGAAGGGGAGAAACACCTGTCTTGGGGAATGATGTTGTTGTGTCCACTGCAGTGTGGACGCGTCGGCGGTGCTGGATTTCATCTCGGCGTGTGTCCATGTTCCGCGAATTTGGCAGGGCCGTGACGTCAAGGTTTGTGCCTCGGTTTAACATTTTTGTTTTTCTCTTAGATGCTGATATTTTCACGTCTGGAGCTCTTTGTGTGTAGGCCACCATGTGCTATGACCATACTTATTCAAGCTTCTCCCACTCTTGTCCCCATGATTGGCTCCATAGAAGCGTGTCCCCGAGGCAGGTCTCTCCCTGCCTTTGCACCAGTTGCTGCGTCTCGTGGATCTTATCGTGGCCGAAGTTGGTTCTGTGGCGGGAGTGGAAGCGCGTAATCTAGGCCTCCGTGCCAGACTCTCCCTGCTCTTGGGCTGTGCACGTGCCTGCCCAGATGGCCTGGCAGTCATCGGCAAACACCTGGCTCATCGTGGGGAGCAGCAGACAGACAGGTTGATAGTTTGGAGCTTTGTTTCCTTTGTATTTAATTTGGTGTGTTGGGAAAAGTTATTTTGTTGATTATAAGTACCATATTTTCCGGTGTATAAACCGCACTTTTTATCGGCAAAAAAAAGGTAAAAGTTGGGTGTGCGGTGAATACGCGGGTCTAGAAAAACGTCAGTCTTAAAAACGATCAATGCTGAATTTCAATTATATGCCAAATGAACACTTTGAGCAGTTGGAACTGCTGTTAAGCTCCACTCCACCATTTAAATTTTGAAAATCGGTTCATTTTAAGAGTTTCCACAGCTTTTTATTCGCCGTGTGTGGAAATTCAATGTCATGCTCGGAGCCGCCCGGAGTTTCGGTGCGTGGCATGTGTCGAGCCTCGCAGTCTCTGCAAACGCCATTGAACACAAAAGAAGAAGAAGAAGAAGAAGAAGAACACCTGGTCTCACATCAAAAGAAGAATTATTCATAATAGCTGGAGTCCAATTACAGCTCAAATAAGCTTACCATGCAAGCTTCTCTCCTACGTCGTGTTCAAGTAGGCCATCAGCCATGGCTCAGGAAGTGCCTGAATATCAAGTTTCGTTCCACTCATCGGGGGGAGTAGACAAAACCTTGATGATATGATGGTATATATCCAAATACATACGTATGCAAAAGTTCTCCACTCAAATAGCTGCAGTTATTGTGTATTTTCATCTTGAAAATCGATGCATTCCCCGCGCTCTCTCGTTTGAATTTTCTCCACTCGGATCACGTGTGGGCCACGTGACGCTTCGACAGCCAATAGATCGGCTGACATCGTATGCAAATTTCGTCAGACTGTCATGTGACCAGCTAAGTTGTCCAAGATGGCAGCTTCCTGCAGGGAGAAATCACCGGCAGCTGATCGGCGATTTATCGGTAATTTTTGATGAATATGGCCAGTGAGGACGCTCCCAGTGATTATTCACCAGGACAATGTAGCGAACGAAGAAGTCAAACGTTTTACGTCTGTAAGATGGGATAAATGGAGAGAAAGTGTCAACAAATGGCTCGTCTTAGACGGTCACGAACGACGTTTAGCCGAGAGTGCCGTGCGGGAGGACTAACTTCGATCATGGGCCATTTGTACCCGGAGTGCCGGCGCGGGAGGACTAACCATTGTGCAACGCCAGCGCGTCGAACCATCGAATGAACGCCATTGACCCTGCCTCGGACAGCATTATATATAGCCGGTCAGCCACGGCCGGACATTACATACATACGGCCGGCAGAGCAGACAACTGGGCAGTCGAACCGGCGCTGATCGACACTTGAGGCGCACCCAGTCAGCGCGAGGATTGACTTTGCCGCATCGCTAGTGTGTGGCGTCTTCGTCTGGGAAGAGCAACCCTCACCTCGCCATCGTCAGGGTGGCCTTGGGCCAGCCCCGCAGGGTTGAGTCGATGTAACTAGGCGCCGGGCGTATCGTGTGTCGCGGAAAGTTGATTCAATTATATTTATATATTTTACACCCATGTAGTTCGGCTCGAGTGTTGAGGACGTTCCAGACCTCACGGGGTGGGGACCCAGCCTCCTTACCCGTCACCGCATCAGCCCTAGACGGCCCCGACTACTAGAATCGGGAAAGCGGGGTAACCTAATTTTGGCTTTTCGTGGGAGTTGCAGGTAAGTTGCTACTGAAGGATGTGTACTGCAGTTCCGTTGCATTTGAATCGGAAGTAAATAGAACTTTATTTGCAAGATCAAACCAGATATATACATAATTATCCGTCATCAAGAATTATCCGTCATCACAAGGTGGGAGGCTAGGAATTCTCTGAGCTGACCAGACCGATAGTATCTATTTTCCTATCTCGGCATCACTTGGATGACAAAGGTCAATTTGCATCAGGGTTTATCCAAGCTCGAGTGTAGCTCTTGAAGCATTCATGGTGGTATCTACCTCAATTGCCACACAGTCTCGACCCTGAGTGTGGAGCAACATATTCTTCCCAACAGTATCATTCTTCAACTTTGCCACTTCGATCAGTTTTCCTGAAGAAAAATTGTAGATTTGTCACCGATGGGCAAAACACACTTTTGCTTTTGATTTTAATGCATTTTTGGGAATTAAAGAGAGGCGATGACAGAGCAGACATAAAGAGACATGAGAAGTAAAAACAAGAAATGGGATGGAGTAAAGGGCCTGGGGAGACTGAAGATTTAATCAACACAAGGCCTACAATGTTTACATACCTGCTGTTCTGTTTAGCCTGCATAGTCTATCCACACTCTCTTTCTTTGAACCCTGGAGTATTTATCTGCTCTATTGCAAATGAGGCAGACAGCAGGAAGGACGTGTCGCCGTGAACTCTCAACATGTCCAGCAATGTTCGATGCAGAGCGCAGTTTTTTTGGCGATGGTTCATACATGCAATCATCAACAATCGAGAGTCATCATGCATGGTTTGTGAACAACGTTTCTCAGCCCCACGTATTCTTTTTGCATCGATGAAGCGACGGCAGCAAGTGTCGTGATAGCCCAGATGACTAGGGATTTCTTCACACTCAATATACACTCGTGCACTCTGGCTAAACGTCGTTCGTGACGTCTAAGACGAGCCGTTTGTTGACACTCTCTCTCCATTTATCCCATCTTACAGACGTAAAACGTTTGACTTCTTCGTTCGCTACATTGTCCTGGTGAATAATACACTGGGGAGCGTCTTCACTGGCCATATTTATCAAAAATTACCGATAAATCGCCGATCAGCTGCCGGTGATTTCCTCCCTGCAGGAAGCTGCCATCTTGGACAACTTAGCTGGTTACATGAAGTCTGACGTAATTTGCATACGATGTCAGCCGATCTATTGGCTGTCGAGGCGTCACATGGCCCACAAATGATCCGAGTGGAGAAATTCAAATGAGAGAGGAAAGAGAGGGAATGATCGATTTTCAAGATGAAAATACACAATAACTGCAGCTATTTGAGTGGAGACCTTTTGGATACGTATGTAGAGGAAGACCCTGCCCAAAGACAAGTTTCCAGCCGTCGACATTGTTCGTGCGCAGCAGAAGGGGTGGATAGACGAGGGACTTGTCGTGGTGACTCTCTTTTTACAAGCATTCATTTTCACCGTGAACATCTCTGGTGCAGGCAGAATTAACCCAACAAGCGTGTTCCTTACACTCTGACGCGATGCCAGAAAGTGCTGGATAGGGGGCATGTTTTACCTCGGAACAACCAATCGACCCCGAGTACTTTTCCATACGAGAGCAGGAAATGGATTTAAAAGGAAGAAGATTCTCACGAGAGCGAGGACCACGTGGGACGGTGAAGCTTTAAGAAGTACCAGTGCTGTTCGGTTCTTTTGGCTTCCTTTGGTTCTCTTCATTCTTCCTGGTTCTTTGTTTTCCCTAGTTTCTGTCATAGCGGTTCCTAACTTGCTTCCTGCGGATTACTTTGTCGACCAGACAGACAACTTTCATACTTCATAGGCCTTTGTATTCGACCGATTCCGAGGAGCATTGGCCACATGCATCTCGGTTGAACTTTCACCATTACTCACGTCCTACGTTGGCTGAGCATTATGTTGACTGGGAGACTGCCGGCGTCATCGGGAGGATGAGAAAGGTCAACCTTCCGATGATCTGCGGCTGGATCGTCAAGGTGTGGAGATATACCGTCAGACATCATCAAGCGAGCATTTCTGAAATGCTGTATCTCCAACAACATGGACGGCACAGAGGACGGCGACATTTGTGAGGAGGAGGTTGCAAGTGACGGTGACAGCGACGGGGACTTGCTCTACCCTGATTCGGACAAGGAGTTACCATCTTCAAGGAGTAGCAAGGAGTAGCATGTGCCATCTTCGACGAGGATTTCCTCGGGTTTAGCTGAAAAGCTTCATCAAACCCAAACAGCCCTTTTCAGGGCCACAGATCCACAATAAATATGTACGATACCAGTTATGAATCCCTTTTCTTCCTTTTTCTAATTAAAATAAAAAATCCTCTTTATAATATTAAAAAATAAGAATTTTTTTAAAAAAACTTCTTGGTATCCTCTCCTCTCTCTTCAACTTCCTGAAAATGAGAATAAGACTGTTAGGCGAAATTAAGTGGACATGGGAGTAAGCATGTTGATACCACCGTCACCTTGTTCAGTACAAAGTTTGTGTACAAACGTATTTAGATCCAGATCAGAAAATAAAATGATCAATATATTCATTTATTTTGAGGGTGAAAAACATGGGTGCGGTTTATACACAGGGAAATACGGTAGATTTTTAATGAAAATGGCCACATGTCTAGCCAAGGCTCTAATTTTCTTTCCTGAATCCATTGCCAGGATCGCAAACATTCGATTACAGTTGCTTCTGCACATCTATCTCCGAGAGCCATCCGTTGCTACGTCTGCCGCTCTACCAGACTCAGCTTTGCTCAACCTCCCCCCCATGACACATGGCCAGACATGCAAGGTTAGTCGGTGGAGACTTTTTTCACATTGTGGTTCATACACTGATAACTGCGTACGGCTTTGACACTGGATCCCGTTTGTCAAGTTGAGGATCTGCTGTGTGCTGTGCACAGTTGGATGGTGCACTGCAAAGGTTGTTCTCGATGCTGATGGACGCCACGGATGCGAAGACTTGGGAGAGTCGACAAGGGGATGCGGGACTCATTTGTCGCAAACTGGCAGTCACACATCCTTTTCTCCTGCTGCGGTACCACCTCGGCACATGCCAGTAGCATGATGTTTAAAGAGGTAGTGTTGATTTCTGGGGATGATTGCAAATAACTTCCCCACCCTTCCTGGTGCCAGGCACCTCCCCATGGTTTCCGCCATGGTCCGGGGGCGTCTGGACTTAGGCACTTCAGAGAATCGCCCGCTTGGCCATTTCTCTTATCTGCTGCGCCTTCTGCACCTGCTGCAGCCGGCGGTGTTCGCACGCGAACACTCGACGGCACTGGCAGACCTGCTGCATTCCCTCCTCATCTTCATCAAGGTACGTCCAACGTGCTCGGATAATCAACGTAAATCTGGGTTCATCCCAATGCTGTCTTATTAGAGCTTTGCACCCTGACAGATGGAGGTACTTACGCTGAAGGGACAACATTGGTGTTGGTATAATGCATGGACGGGAGGGTGTGTAAGGAAGCAGCAAATGAGAGAGCACTCATTTCACTCAGCATTCGTGTGCACCAGAATGCTTTTAAACTTCTTTGAATTCACTTTGCTTTTGTTGGGTTGTTTCTCTGCATTGGAGGACACGGCTGGTGTTGCCCCGTTTACGATGACTCTTGAGAATTTCCAGCTTTGTGGTGCTCGGTTATGAATCGTACACAGAACATCGTACCATAAGACAGTTCGCATTAAAGGCCGAATGTTATTTTGTTCATTACAGATCGGTAATTGTGGTTCCCGGAGGGAGGCATTAAGTGCTTCGTGCCCGTGGGGTCCCACCTTTTGAAGATTTTTTTTTCCTCATTATTTCTTTTAATTATTATCAATTGTTTTCCGCCCATTATTTAATTTTGATGCCTCCGCCGATGGAGACGCACATTCACTCCTCACGTTATGCCTTGAAGGAGCTCAACCCGCATCCCCTCCAGGTCCCTTGATGCTTCGGTGCAGATTTGATGACTATGGGGCAGTTGTGGTGGTTACAGAGCAGGGTGCTCTAATCTTGGCATCCGCAAAGATGGTGGCGATGCCGCGTTGGTAGCAGGTGATGATCGCCACATGGCATCCATGGTGACGGCCAAGTGCCACTCGTCGTGAAATGGGTGAATAAAAAGTCGCTAGTTGGCGTGGGTTGGTGCGAGGTTATTTTTCCCAGTTGTGGTGAACGTGGTAAGGTTTGCTGAGCGAGGTGGCAGTTGGGAATCGGCGCGCACACTCCAAAGGAACGATGTACTGTGCATTGTCGGCAGGAAGCGCTCGAAGCGCAAGCATGCTGATGATGTAATAATGTGGGCAGAGGCATATCTGATGATGTCTAAGAGTGCCGTTCTAGTTTTAATTATATTTTCAAATTTTTTAATTATTATGGTTCCTGGTGGGAGGCATGAAGTGTTTTTCGTGTAGGTGGCTGTGGTTTCCTGCTTTTGGAAAAAATAATAATAATAATAATAAAAGTTTGTTTTCATTTTGAGACAGAATTTCATGTGCTACCAATTGTCTAATATTACGAGTTGGCCATACCAGGAACCATCAGCGATCTCCGATCTCAACGCTCTCGTTGATTTGGAGAATTGGAAGACCGCCAATTACACAACTAAAAAATAGAACAAACAGACGTTTTATTGTGATATCGAAGGAAGACCAATAAGATCGAATCCTGGTCGCAGCCATGACTGTTGAGTTCAAGTTATTTCAAACTCCAATCCACCCCACTCCCCCTCTCCATATCCCTCCTATCAACAGATTAAACATTCAAATAGTGACTGAAAGAATCGTGCTTACAAGTCCCAACCGAGTTTTTCAAACTTGTGGGTTGGGTATTTTCATCCCTGCAAATTAATACCTTAAGGCCTTGCCACTTCTGGGCAGTACATGGAGAGAGGGTTAAAGCAATTGTGCCAACCATTAAAGAATGGCACATTCCACGAAGCGACATTCCAGTGTAATGTTTACATTAAAACCATGCGCCCAATATGCACCCGTAGGGTAATCGAGGAGCCACTCGCCCTCTGGCAGACCTGTTGACCAGGTTTGTGCAATTTGTGCACGGCTACATCGGGCACGACTCCGGCATGGCCCTGGCCTTCCTGCAAAAGCACTCGGGAGTTCTGCAGTGAGTATAAGAAGCGTTCTCGGATGGAGATGTGACACATCTGCGATAGGCCAAAGAGCCTTTTTTTAATGTTCTCTCTGAGATCGAGGTCATAGTTCGCTCAACTCTTCCAAATTTGGCATGAAGCTTTGAGGGATACATGTTTATACACACTTGATCGATGGTTAGCTCTATGAGTGCATGCAAAACAACTGGATGGTGTGCCGTGAGTTCTCCATGCAAGCGCCGTGCACCCGCTCGATGAGCATGGTTTCAATTTGAAATGTGGCTCA
Organism: Eptatretus atami; assembly: GCA_035128595.1. Lineage (NCBI taxonomy): Eukaryota > Metazoa > Chordata > Myxini > Myxiniformes > Myxinidae > Eptatretus > Eptatretus atami. The sequence goes on from CM068968.1 coordinate 51,510,103, forward strand.
AACGGATTTTGATGACATTCGTATTCCAAACGTCTCAGCAGCACCCTGCTTAACCTGCACCGCACGTGTTTGCAGCCAAATCTCCGCGGCTTACCCTGAGCTTCCGTTGTTGAAATCGCTGCTGGCGGGGCTTGCGCTCCCGGCGCCATCGGGGACACACAGCCACGTGCAAGCGGGTGTTGTCCCTGTGGAAGGTGATCCCGAGCAATGTGGTTTTAAAATACGTATCCCACTTTTGCAACAAGAATATGACTGCATTACCTGTGACGCACCTTTATCTCTCGACTTATACACGACTTTTTTGTTCACTTCGGTAGAGGAACCAGCGACTCTCTTACCCCTGGTCGGCATCACTGCCCCCAGTAGTTTGAGCCAGGTTGAGATGCAACCACTTCGGCAACAGCTTCGGAAAAGCCGCACCATCGAAGGTTGGCCCTCTCATCGGCCCTTCTTTCTACTTCTGTCTTTCCTTTAATACTCCTTTCTTCCGTCTTTGTTTGTATCTTTCAGCAATGGTGGAGCCTATGGTGATTTTAACCAGAGCCTTCTTTTGTAGACATCTTGGAAGTGCTGAATGAAATCGAGGATATATCCAGGCGGAGAGAAGACGTCATTGTATTTTTCTTGGTGTGTAATAATGGCAGATTATTGATAGTTCCATTGTGGTACATTTATTTAATTTAATTCCGAGGGGGGGGGGGGGGGGGGGGGGAGGGAGGTGCAGAGAACAAGCAAACAAGAAAAAGACGTCGTGCAAAGCACGATACCTGCAAAATCCACCCCCGTCTCCAACGGTTGCCATGGATACATCAAATGGTCCATTTCATCAAGATTAAAATTGACAATCTCAACCAGATGAAAACTGATTGTTTTTCAGATTGAAATTGATGATTTTCAAAGTTTGACCCTTGGGTTGACCTTTGACCTCAAAAATCGTTGGTTTCCAAATTCAGTGATGCCCTTTGCAAATCCTGTTCAAATTTCAAGTCAATTAGATGAAAAATAATTTTAGAAATTTGACCTTAAAATCAATCGGCTTCTCAGTTGAGACTACCTCTACAACTTGGCGACGTTTCATGAAGATCGGTTTTAAATTGTGACCTGTAAGCGATCGACAAATTTACACAAGCATTTTAAGGCCATTTTTCCTTGCTAGAGCAGGGGTTAGCCTTGCGGGCCCCATGACGATCATGGATCCCTTTTTGAGGCAATGTTTGTCTGGCCAAATGCCCTTCCTGACGCCAACCATTTAGTTACCTCTAACGACACGCATGGATATGGTACACCTATTCTAACCGGGGCACACACTGGGACCCATGTGACACTGTTAATGATTTCGATGACCTCGGAAGGATGACAGATTAAGTCGACCGCACCTGGTGTTAATTCAGCAACCAACGGGGCTCGAACTCAGGACCCTAGGATCGCAAGCCAGCCACCACAACCACTAAAGCCAACACCAGGCTTTGATAAACAGAATAACAAAATTGACTGATCAATACGCTTGAACAATCTTCGATTTTGCAATAAATAAAATGAAATGGATTACATCACTGGAGAGAATGAATATCTTGGTGTTGCCTTTTAAGTGAAAGGTAAACGTCGAGCTGTTATCATTTCAGGGAGAGCTCCAGGACCTACTGAGTCATGGTGACGACGCATGTCGAGAACTAGCTTACGGCCTGACCCTCCGTGCCATCCGTAATGACCCACGGTATGTTGTTCATCTCCCACACAGGAAGCGAGGTTCTCGACACGAGGTCGGAGTTATTATTTACGTAATGCAGACACGACTCCCATGCAGTTCATTTTAATGACATTTTAAAAACAATTGCAATTGTCTTGTGCAGGCGAGCCACGGACTGCTTGGCCCCGTACGTCTACTGCCTGCAAAGTAATGACTTTGGTGTGGTGCAGACAGCGCTGCACAACCTCCCCGAGTTCACAGTGCTGTGTCAGGGTAAGCAATGCACGACTCTTAACCTTCAGGCCACCTTCCCCATTTTAAACCTCTTAAAATTTTGATACATTAATAAAACGGCTATTTTGATACAATCATTAAAAGAGCTTTTTTTCTCCTGGGTATCAAGTTCTCGAGCAGTTTTGTAATTTGTGGTGAGACTAAGTGTGCCTCTGGGTCATCTTTCCTCACCGCAGAGCATGCGAGCTTGCTGTTGCAGAAGGCCTTCCTTGCAGGCACTCAGCAGCAGTTGGACATCGTCGGTATTGTAGCAGATTCTCTGCACCTACTGCGCCTGCAGTTGTATGCTTGAGCAGTAGGCCCCAGACGTTCAGCCAGATTTGAGGCGATTTGTCGTGAAAATGGGAAGTACTTTTGGAGTTCAATTATCACGGGGACCGAGCAGATACTTGTGCAGCCGTGTGGATCACATGCAGGTCTGTCGGCTGAACAGGTCCAGTGTGAGTGCGCTGAGGAACGCGGGGAAGCTCTTTTGGTGGTGAAGATGGAGCTCGATAAGCTGCAAGACCGCCTCCGACTTGGAAAACTCCGTCTCGAGCAGCTGCACTCCACTTTCCTGCGCGGTTGTTTGCTGCGAACACAGGGAAGGTACTTTGAGTGCCACCTCCCCTACTCGACCAGACCAAGTCCACATGTTCCCCGCCTCCCGTACCTACTTTAAACACGAGGGAGTCTGCCTCCTGCTCTGCGTACATAGACGACAGTTTGTACTGGCCGTCTAGCTGAACGTCAACCATGTAACCGAACAGAATGTAACAAACTGTGCGGAACTCTTGGATCTTCTTATGGTAGACCTCCCTCAGACGCTGATTCCTCAACAACATGCTGTCCAACTGTTTCTGCAACTCTGCGGTTCACAGTGGATGGGAAAAGCAAGCGCATTGCATTTGATCATCATCTTCCTCGTGCAGTTTTCTGCCATAAGAACTTTGTTAATAAAAACCTTTTGTTTGTACGATTTGGTTCATTTTCATCAGTTCCCTGTGAGACTACTTTATATTGTATTATAATATATCTATATATATATACACAAATACTAGACGACCCGTGAACGTTGGGTTGTCGTTGTGACAACGGTTGATAAACAAATCATTCAAAAAAAAAAAAAGATAGCTCAAGCGAAATACACCGCTGAGGTTGTTTGCATAGATCAAATTCTCCCGAAGAGTACTTGACTGAATCGGGAATTGATTTTTAAATAATTTTTTCGTTGCCCGATTTGAACGAAACTTGATACTGCACACCGCAGGAGAATGGTGAGCAAGGTGGCCCTAAATTTTTTGCGCTATCGTGTACCGTTTTGGCTGTATTTCGGGAACAACATACATATATACAAGATGAGAGTTTTAGTAATATATAGATATATTGAACACACACCTTATTTTTTGGCCTTCAAGTCGAATTGGATAATTTTCCCATTTTTCTTTCCTTTGTTCATAGCTAAGTCTGTTTGGAGTAGGAGACGAAATGAACTCAACGACGGTAGTTTTATGAACTACCGTCGTTGATTTCACTTCGTCTCCTACTCCAGTCATTCAGAACAGAGGTGTTAATTATTTCCTGACGGTCACAACCACATCTCTGCCGACAGTACTTCGAGGGTCATAAATATTAATGATTTGTTTTGTGCATATTATTCAAATTACTTTGTGGGACGACGTTTCAGATCAATTAGGAATGTAAATAGTTTATCAACATGTTAGAGTTGCCACATTGAGTTACAGTGTTTAAAACAAGCTATAGATTAATCGGCTCCGGATCGGAGCACGTGACACGATTCCAGTCATGAACACATTTCTCGCTGACACCGTATTTCATGTGCGCAGCCATATTCCCACCATTTTCCTCAACGAACTAAACTTCCAACTTATAAGCTGCCGTGTATGACTTGCGTGACTTTACGGGAGGAATTTTTGGGTGACGTAGTAAGGATAGGTTCGTGTGATAAGGATTGAAAGGGATGGATCAAACGTAATTGGTGAGCGCGTGCTCGTCACTGATTGGATCAAACGTAATTGGATGAATGTTTAATTGCTCAACCAATCGGCAAACGTTTCAGGCAATGATTTCTGTGGTGTGTTTTCAATTAACATTCATACAATTTATTTCAGAAAATATCACGCTTTGCAAATTTTTTTTCATTTATGTCTTAAACCAGAGATACGTCGATTCTGAGTACAAGTTGAGGCCTGGACTTTCGGGGAAAAAAGTGGCTCTAAAAATGACCCTGCCCCGACCCTGACTGCGACGTGAGCGTCATGCCACATTCACGGTCAGAAGAGTCGTTTTTGGTTTAATTTATCCTGCCTGACTGCAACCCTACCTTCTACCTGGTGATCACTCAGCGGGCTCGAGACACTGCGTTCATGTGGGAGACTACGCTCGTCACAAACAGGTCGTGCAGCATCTGCTATTATAGGACTAGGTCTGTGCCTCATGACCTCACCAAATTTGGGGGATATAAAAACACACGCACGCACGCACCTCAACCTCTACAATGAACCTCACCAGACACCTCACGGGGTGGAGGGAGATCACTCAAAGTCCCAGATGTGCAATTCCCAGCCTCGAAGGCCCGGATGCATTCCCGAAGGTTGTCGCACTCGGTTTGCAGCTCCGTGGCACGCACACGGTTCTGTTCACGGGCAGTGCTTGCCGGGTTCTCCAGAAGATGAAATATACGCTCTTTGTTGGAATTGCAAGTTCCCTGCAGAAAGGAAATGGGTTGAACGATCAGACTTCGAGGGCCAGCAAAAGGGCTTCCTCCTTACCCACAAAAATTGTCCAGTTTTCCAACAAACATCCACCTCTGACTGTCATTGCAAAACTGTCCGCAGTTCTATCGTGCATTGGAAAACATATCTCAACTTGTCCAAACCATCTTTCCCCAGGGCTGCAAATGGGTGTGATGCCCAACCTCCACTGCGAGCATTCCAAGTCCTGCAAACCTGCAATAACTTCAAATCCTCGACTTGCTCGTTTAGGACCTGCTTCTCCTCCTCCAGCTTTTGGCGCTCCATCTCCAGCTCCTCCACTTTCTTTCTAAAGGGAATAAGAAGGTAGTTGTGAGAGAATATAAAGTGCTCAGCCTACCAACTCTTCTTGGAACCAAAGGTCACAGTTCATGCTTACCTCAGCTTCTCTCCCTCCTCCTTGCAGAACTTATCTCCCTCACTGGTCACCCACTGGTTCTTAGCTTCTGCCAGTTCTGTTTCCAGCTGGAATGGCAGCACGCTGAGCTGTAGAAACTCGAATGAGTCCACCATCACATGAGTAGAAACTTTGATAAGCCATCATTTTATCAGAAAAAGGCACGCAAGTAGCCCGCACATACCGAGTACACCTTCTGACGAAACCTGTTACTTTCTTCCCATGCCTCCGACAGCTGACCCTAAGGAGCAGAAAGAAAAGTTATTTTCAACGGTTGAAGTTAAAACAACAGCATATGGGTGACACAGCAACAAAAGATTTGGCAAAAGCACACTGTGAACTACAGTAATGAAACGAGAACGTCACTTAGTAGAGTGCATACCTCTGCTAGGCTGAACAGTTTACATTATATATCCCACTGATAGGCCAGATCTGAATCCGAACCTGAAGCAAAATCAAATCTGCTTGTTCTCGTCACCTAACCAACTCATCCACCTCACTTTGTCACAACTCGTCGAAAACTTTTTGAAATATCGTGCAATGTATCGTTTTTGGCCCCATCTCTCAATGGCGAAGAGGCACTTAAAATTCTCGTATCTGGATCTTCTCTAGAATCGAATGGATTCGTCCTTCTCACACACCCAACCTGTCCAAGTTTGGTCCGACCGAATCCGTCCATAACTTTTTGAGATATCCTGCTCACAGACGAAAAAATGGGTAAAAACAAAACCTCCGCCCACCTTCGGTGGCAGAGGTAACAATGCGGCGACTCCAGCTCTGCCACAATCGAGGGAGAACGACGATTCCGTTTGGAGCAAATCACGTGATGAAGACATTTTTATGCGCCCAAAAGTCGCGTTTTAGTTCGGCAATCAGTCGTGTTCGACTTTAGTGTTCAAGAATTGGATTGCGTGATCATTTTTTCCAAATGATCGATAAACCCTGGCGCAGCACTGTCGCCCCATTATGACGGATGTCTGTCTCCCTTGGGATCGAATGACGGCATGCGAGGTGTCGCATGAGCATGCCCGCCAGTCTAATGACGAACTGAAGATGTGCGTTTGACAGACAACCTGCAGTGTAACGCTTCATCCGGATGAGGGGCAAAGCTTTCATCACACCAGACATTGTGAAACAGGACTATGCACATTAATTAAATGGGAGATAAAGTTACCCGATTAAAAATCAAGAAGATCCCACATTTTATGTCGAGAACAAGGTAAAATTGAATAGCAAAGCAAGTTGCAAAAACGTTGTGGTTACACAAAGTACAAGAAAATGTCGGCGGATTGGATGATGAAGACAGCGTTATGGGACGATGAGCGTATGTGACTGCTGTAAGTCATGGGTCGTGAACCTCTATCTCCTGGACGTGTACTCGCAGCCTTTGCGCAGACGCTTCGGCCTCATTGGTGCGTCGTATCAGCTGGGGAGAGCAGCCAGCCAGGGTAAAGTCAGCGTCATATGACTCCAGGATGTCACGCATGCCATCTCGTTCCTGTACAAACAAGATGACCCATCGCAGTGTACACGAGTGGCTCTTTTCGAAACGACGTACGAATGCTAAGCGAGGCCTTCATCAAAATTGTGTGTTTGGTTCAAGCAATAATGACTGAAGTGTTTACGGACTGACTCACTCACCTTGGACACTGCTCGATCGCGTAAGCTCACCTGACTAGAGTCCAGGTGAGCTAAAAACTGAATAGTTACACTAATACTCAAGTGGGGTAAAGAGGAGCCGAACCCCTCTTCCCCCTTCCTTGTTGAGCACTGTGGGTATTAATTATATACTCTTAAACTGAGTCTCGTGCAGATTGTTCTATGGGGCACTGTGAAAGAAAGAAATAAAAATCATGATGGCAGAGATGATCATCATGGCCCACAACACAAATTTAAACAACAAACGATGTCACTCGAGCCAACCAATGAGGGTGCTCTTAGCAGCAGAAATACAGTCGTGCAAAGTGAGGGAACGTCTGCCCTGTTGCCACAAGCGAGTGTACAAAGCAGCGAAAGCCAATTGGTGGATTTGTTACGGTTCTGGGTCAGCTCTCAGCCTGAACTACAGCGGTGGGAAGAAGAAGAAGAATAAGAGGCGAAGCCGGAGTACCTTCTTTAAGAGCAATGTGCGTTTTTGCAGTTGCCGGGAGAGCTGCTCGAAATGCTGTCGCTGTGCTTGCTCGTCCTGCAGCCTGCGATCGACCTGCATCCTGGCCACCTCGGCCTCGTGGCAACTCCGCTCCAATGACCGTGCCCTGCACTCAACCACGCAAACTTTGCAACACATTTACAAGAGCAATAAAACATTCCGAATATAAACATTATTTTGAGCATTTAAGCGAAAGAGTGGCCATTTCAGAATGGTTAACGATAATTGTTCTGTTCCTGAATGAAAACATGACTCACGGAAATATGGGAAATACGAGAAATATCTGTGGAAGAGAGTTGTCGGGTTCCTCTCATTTCCTGCTAGTACAAGCGAGCAGCGGCAGTGGGTATAACATATACACACACTCGGACGGACGTTTCTCCTTTTACCAATAGATGCAAAAATCCAGTATCATTTCTCCTGTGGCCCAGGAACCAAACAAAAAAACATTATAACGGCCCAAACAGCCCATACAACTCCAACCCCCCCTTTCTCCCAAACATGATTAATAGTAAATATCATCATTTTAAACTTAACCTGTGCATTTACAAGCCTCAGATATGACCTTTTCATAGGTGTGAAGAAGCAAACAAACCAGGTAGGCTGTATCCCTCTGAGAAGTCTGCCTGAATGTTGGTAATGGTGGCACCGTCTTTCCAATTGCAGGCATCCATTAAATAAATCACCAAGCCTGCCATGTTAACCCTCGGTAATCCCGCAAGGTTCAAAGTCCACTCACTAACAGCGATTGTCGAAGGTTTGGGTAGAACGCACCCTCCTTAACTGTTCTTGGCGGAGGTATGCGCGCTATGCCTGGTGTTGGGTTGGCTTAATGGTTAGGGTGGTGGGCTTGGGATCCGAGGGTCCTGAGTTCAAATCCCACTCGGCTGTTGAATTAATACCAGGTGGGGTTGACTCAGCCTGTCATCCTTCGGAGGTCGGCAAAATGAGTGCCAGCTTGCTGGTATCCTGTGTCCGAGTGGTGACCCATCCAGGATTGTGCCCAATAGCCGAGGCGACTGCTTAGGCAGCACCGACGCTCTGCACAGAGTATGGTCCGATGGATGGATGGTATGCGCTCTACCGAGTGCCCTAGAACGGCCATTAAGAGTGCATACCTCCACCAAGCTGATTAGTTTATGTTTTTTATCCCACCGATAGGCCGGATATGAATTCAGACCTGAACTAAAATTTAATTGGCTTGTTCTCATCACCTAACCAACTCATCCAAGTTTTGTCGGAATCCGAGCATTTCAGATAACGTGCTATATATCATTTTAGCCCGATCAATCAATGGTGAGGAATCACTGTTCTTGGCGGATCAGGATCCGGATCCGGATCTCACCAAAATCGAATCGATTCTTCCTTGTTACATACCCAACCTGCCCACAAAGTTTTGTCCGAATCCATCCACAACTTTTTCAGAAATCCTGCTACATGTCGTTTTTGGCCCTATCTCTCAATGGTGAAAAATCGCTTTTAAAAATCCTCAGATCCGGATCTTCACTAAAATCGAAACATTTCATCCTTGTTACATACCCAAGCTCTCCACCAAACTTTGTCTGAATACATCCATAACTATGAGATATCGTGTTCACAAAAAGACAGACGGGTGAAAACATAACCTCCATCCACCTTTGGTGGCGGAGGTAACTAGAATGGCACTCGATAGAGCGTATACCGCTGCCAGGCTGAACAGTTTGCATTTTGGATCCCACTTGTAGGCCAGATTCGGATCCAGACCTGAACCAAAATCTGATCTGCTTGTTCTTGTCACCGAACACACATCCACCAAGTTTTGTCCGAATCTGTCCATAACTTTTTGAGATATCGTGCATTATATCATTTTTGGCCCGATCTCTCAATGGTGAAGAATCACTTAAAAAATTCTTGGATCCAGATACAAATCTTCACCAAAATGTCATCAATTTGTCCTCGTCACACACCTAACCTGACCCCAAAGTTTTGTCCGAATCTGTCCATTCCTTTTTTGAGATATCTTGCTCACAGACAGGCAAGGGTGAAAACGCAACTTCCATCCACCTTCGGTGACGGAGGTAAATAATCGAGAGAAAAGAAAATACAAGCTATGGCTTTTAAAACTAGATGGCTTACAGGGAGCAGACACAAAAACTTATTGTTCACAAGTCCAAAAGAGGAAGGTTTATCAAAGAGTAGGTCCCATCATGTGCAGCCTTTTTGGATGCTGGTTGCATCATTGGTTAGGGGCGCGGCTATGCCGCTGATGTTAAACACCCCTTACAGTGCCCCTATTACCAGTATACTGGTGCTCATTTCGCCAACCTCGGAAGGATGACAGGCCGAGTCAACTCCCTGGTGTTAATTCAGTGGTCAACGGGGCTCAAATTCAGAACCCTAGCCACCACCCTAACCGCTAAGCCAACACCAGGCTGTAAGAGTAGGTTGGAGGCGTTATAACGGCTCGAGGTGAAACAACTTTTTAAAAAGCAAAGTTGATTCAAACTTGACATTTCACTGCATTTTTACTTTTAAACGGCATAACGCAGTGAACCCTTGGTGGGGAAGTTGCTCTGAAACAACTTGCCTTCTCTTCCCAGAAATCAAACCCAATCGAAGGCAATCACAGATCATTCTACAAAGCCTGCAACAAGTGGGTCCACTCTCAGGAGAGCCAGAAAACAACATCTCTCCAACCTCAAGATTGAACTTTCAAACTTGTCTCCCTCCTCTAAAACCTGGTGGTGGTTTGAAAAGTTTGTTTCTGGTGTGTGCTCCCCTTCCATCCCTAACCTCACTTCAAATGACACCACAGCAGACTCCACTCGTGAGAAGGCCCGAATTCCCCAATTCTGTGTTTGCTTCAAAATATTGTCCCCAACCCCTTTCTCCGTGCCCCTCCTTCCCTGCCATACCGAGCTGCTCCTGGACTCTGTGCCTTTCGCACCTGAGAAGGTGGAAAAGTTTCTGTCGAACCTTGACTCTGATTTGGCAACTGGATTGGATGGCAAAAGCTCGAGTCCAAAAAACCTGTGCTGCTGCTTTTTCACATCCTCTCTCTGACATTTTCCACCCTATCATTTGCGCTCGGTCATCTCCCATCTGCAAAAACTGATCCCCTTAACTGCAGACCTTTCAGCTCACTTGCAATCATCAGCAAGGTCATGGAATCCATCGTCGTAGTCTACATGAAATCCTTCCTTTTCTCCAATAACCTCAAGTCAGATCATTAATTTGGATTCAGACCTGGTCACTGCACCATGGACATCCTGCTTCTTTCTATTCACCCAACAATGGATGGAGGCCCTCAATATTAGACATGAGATCAGGGCCGTCTTTCTGGACATATCTCGTGCTTTCGATACAGCCGACATCCTGCCTTTCTCTCCAAATTCTCTGCCTGTGACATCAAAAGCCAACTCCAAACATCCTTTAAACTCCTCTCCCTGTCAAGGCTGGAGTGCTCCTGTTCTGGTCCAGTCCTATTCCTTATCTTCATCAGTGATCTCTTCGATTCCCTGGAAATCCTCTTTATCGATTTTCTGATGACTCCACCCTCTGTGATAACATCACTCATCCTTCAGATAGGCAGGCAGCAGCCTCTTCCCTCTCTGCAGACCTGGATAGAATCACAATCTGGTCAAACACTTGGAATATGTCTTTCAATCCTGACAAATCTCACATTCTCACTCTCTCTTCTCGAAAGGAAAATAGCGAGGGGGTGAAACCTCCTTGCTATTTTCTTGAAGAAGTTCAGTCATTCAAACTCCTGGGTCTCACTATCAGCCACGATATTTCTTGGGCACACATTTTAAAGTTGGCCTTGCTCCCCCGCCCCGACTTTCTGCTGTTCCTTTTGTTCTGTTGTGTCCCGATCCGTTCAGTCTTCTGGTTCTTCCACAAGCCTCGACTTTGGAGACAAAAACAAACAAAAAAACGATGACGTCGGAATCGCTCGTTACACCTGGCAGTGAAATCGCCGTTTTCCTGCACAAGCACGCTTTCCCGTTGCCGCATCTTCTGTAGTTCCTTCAACAGCGAGTTAGGAGTCCTGCAGATAGAGGATCAGGAATTCATCATTATCCGAAGGTTAATTGCCCCAGGCCAAGAATATGACTAAAAGTTGAAAATGGCTCCTGAGGAGTTGACAAACTTACTTGGTACACAGGCCAGTTTTCTTTTCCAAGTCCTCCCAGGTCTGAAGCTTTGTTTGCAATTCCTGTGAAGGAACATAATAATGCAAAGAAAAGGTTTAATCCACAGGGTTGGAGGTGATGCGACTCAAAGCGGCACTGGCAATGCAATCGATGACTTCCCATTTGTGCCATCATAGCAGAAAACCTGAAGCAGCCACTTATCTCCTCTGTATTTTACACAATTGAACGGCTGTGACTCAAAACATCGTTCTCCACCATGCACTGTTCTCCACGCGGCGGAGGGCGGAGCGACGCACCGTTCTCCACGCGGCGGAGGGGCGGAGCGGCGCACCGTTCTCCACGCGGCGGAGGGGCGGAGCGGCGCACCGTTCTCCACGCGGCGGAGGGGCGGAGCGGCGCACCGTTCTCCACGCGGCGGAGGGGCGGAGCGGCGCACCGTTCTCCACGCGGCGGAGGGGCGGAGCGGCGCACCGTTCTCCACGCAACGGAGGGGCGGAGCGGCACACCGTTCTCCACGTGGCGGAGGCGGCGCAGAGTTTATTGGAGGGAAAGGACGGGGCTTTAACCAAAACACTCGGGCAGTGGAGGACAAAAGCTTTCTAAACACCTCATTTGGCACCATCTCTTTATTTACATTAATTACATGAAACTTTCTGACATGTAGTGTGAAATAATTATAATGATATTGTTGTGTGCCGGGGGTCCGGTGGCGAGAACAACCACTCGGTGGGGAAAGCTACGTCGTCTCCACCAGACTCCCCGGAATTGTCGGCCGTCGCTCCACCGACCGTGGAACGCCAATATCTCGACCGCGTGGC